>OY977945.1:7302500-8502500 GCA_963854355.1 Epinotia brunnichana | reverse complement strand
ATTACTGGGCCCAATCAAGGTGATCGATAGGATTCAGAGCTTGTCAATATTTGCAATGGGAAAAGAACGGTAATTTCAAAGATCTGAGGAAGAGTTAAATAAAGCTGTGAAAGATGATAATCTCTATTGGATATATGATCGCCAGTTTTCTGGGGGGCCGGGAGTGTCGTGAATGGTCATGATTCACGATAGTATTTACATTGGTGTTTATAATTATGTCTCAAACAGCCGATTTATTTTATGTAGCAACACCGACAAGGAATCATTTTTATAACAAGGTTGACGGGTAGGCGGGCTGTCAGAGTTTCTTACAGCTATATTGGGAACGAACAGTTAAGTGCGGTTTGTAGTGGTTGATTTGGAGGAAAACCAGGGTGAGCTCTTTCCATAATCACTTTCGATGCGTCCTATGATATTGTAACGATTTGGTATCATTTACACGTGTGTTCATGTGCTTTCACAGATCGGACGATGATTGTTTATGATGCGATGTATTTATGTGCGTCCACAGGTCTCATTCTCTTTGGGAGATATCATGTAGATGAATAAGGTTTTCCTATAGGTCGCGCATGTACGTGACCTGTAGGACACACAACACAGTTCTTATTTGTGGAGTTCTTTAGTGTTAGAGGATTAGTTACAAGTGTAACAACAGGGTAGTTCGGTAGTCTCGGCTTCAGGCCATATCATCATCAGTCAAGGGTGCACCCGGGTAACTGGAACAATAGTGTGTGAATTGGGACAGTATCAATGGTGGTAAGGGATGTCTATAAGGGGAGGTTGGAGGACATTCTCGGGGACGAAAGTCCCCACACGTCATAGGGAGCTGGCACGCACGAGGCGGCAGCCCCTATGTCAGATATATAAAGGATTCCGCAAGTTGTAAGGGTATGTTTATAATTGCATATATGCGAATACGGGTGTCTTAGCTTGAGTGCTATAGGTTCTCATTCGCGGCCAGAAGTGGCTTCGCGACAACACAGTTCCAAACGGGGCACAGTAACCTGCTTCACTGGTGCCACCCTAGTTTTGGCAATAATCAGAGATACATGGATCCCGTGGGGCGTGATAACTCGTAAATAGACTACAGCTGCGTAAGCTAAACAAGAGGCATCGCTGAAGCCGTGAATTTCCACTCTTTCATTGCCCTGGAATTGTGTGTGAACCCAACGATCTAAGTACAAGGTCGGCATGTTACAGAGCTGGTCTCTATAACTTGACCACTCGGTAGCAAGTTCGAGAGGAAGTTCATCGGTCCAACTAATACCACTCAACCATAGTTTCTGCAAAAACATTTTAGCAGTAATAATCACAGGCCCTAAAAAGCCTAAAGGGTCATATGCTTTTGCAATATCCGACAGTACTGACGTTTTGGTGAAGCGGTCGGTAGCTTTCGAAATGTCTAACTTTAGCTCAAATACATCTTGATGTGAGTTCCATCTAATTCCTAAAGCCTTAATAGTGTCATCAAGCTTGATGTCGACACTTGGTTGACTTGTCTTTTGCGCGCTAGGAACCTGTTTCAATACGTCAGGACTGTTAGATGCCCATTTGTGCATTTCAAATTTACCTTTAGCCATGACTTGTGTAATACGACTCTGTAACTTAGCAGCCTCTTTCACGTCATTCGCACCTGTGAGTAAGTCATCCATATAAAAATCGTTACTGATGACATCTACCAAATCGGGAAAATCGTCTTTTTCGTCTTGTGCAAGCTGTTTAAGTGTGCGAATGGCGAGAAATGGCGCACACGACGTGCCATACGTTACGGTCAGTAAACGCTTCTCGATAATGTCATCGTGAGGAGAAGAGCGCCACAAAATGCGCTGATAGTCGACGTCTTCTTTGGCGACGAGTATTTGGCGATACATTTGTTTCACATCTGCGAGTAGACAAATCTTGTGAGTACGCCATCGAACAACCAAATCGCGCAGGTCTTGCAAGAGTGATGGGCCAACAAGTAGCTCGTCGTTTAGTGATGAGCCATCTGACGGCTGTGCAGTCCCATCAAAAACAACTCTGAGCTTCGTTGTAGTGCTGGATTCTCGAATCACCGCGTGATGAGGGAGATGGTAGACTTTGTGAGTTGGCACATGTTGTGGGTCTACATCTTCCAAGAGATTGAACTTTTGGTACTGTTCGATGAAGTCCGAATAATCCTTCCGAAATTTCGGCTGGTGTGCAAATCTCTTTTCCATGTGCTTCAGTCTTTGTACAGCAATTTGTCTCGAGTTGCCCAAATTGTCTTCGTGGTTGTCTTTAAAAGGTAAGCGTACTACATAACGACCATCTTCTTGTCTGGTGTGTGTCTTCTTATAGTGCTCTTCGCATTGTGTCTCGAGAAGTGTTTGTGGTTTCTCATGTGGCTTATATTCTTCAGTCTCCCAGAATTTGCGCAAAAGTTGATCTACCTCGATGAGTGCATTATTTACTGTTATGTTGTGAGGTGGCAGATCGTTCGATGATTTCGTTGCTCCAGAGACTAACCATCCCAGTCTGGAGTTTTGTGCAAGGAGAGTGTCATATTTGTGAAGTCCTTTCAGTAGAATACAAGCGTAGACATCGGTGCCCAGTAGAACGTCAATAGGTCCCGGTCGATGCATGTGAGGATCTGCTAATTGCAATTGGGACAAGGCAGGTCATTGTGTGATGTCAAACTCTTTAGTGGGTAACAATGGTGTCAACTTCGAAAGTACGTGAGCGTTAACTTGCATTACGTGGTGAGTTTCTATCGGTGAGTAAATATCTAAGTTAACGACGTGTCGTGCCTGTACAGCGTGATTCCCGATGCCTGTTACATTAGCTGACTGTGGTGTCTTCTTCAGTCGCAGTAATTGCACTGCCGACTCCGTAATGAAGGTAGCTTGTGAACCTTGGTCAACTAAGGCTCTGAGGTGCACGAGAGAACCACTGCTATCCATCACTCCAATCTGTGCTGTAGCCAGAATAACTTGGTTGTCGCTTAGTGAAACCTTTAGACTTGTGAGTTGCGAAGATTGTGGGTCATCAGGTTCTGTGGGTGTCTCCGTTGTAAGCGGCTTCGTTGTTATGGTCTGGTTGTGCAAGAGCGTATGGTGTTTGCGGTTACAGGTTCTACATGTTGTGACTTGTCTACAATTCCGTATGGAATGTCCTTTGACAAGGCAATTGAAGCATAAGTTGTTGTTTCGAACAAATTCTTTACGTTGTTCTACGTCGAGTTGTGCGAATTCGGTGCAGTGACAGATGTAGTGACTTTTCTTACAATATGAGCATTCCGTATCTATTTCTGTGGCGAAGGATCTCAAATTCTTCATTTTAGGTGCAATAGCTGGTTGTTGAAACGTAAACTCCTTCTTTTCTTTCTTTTGTGTCGCTTGTACCATCTCCATAGCTCTGAATCGTCCTTCCAAGTATGAGGTGAGATTCTTATAAGTGGGTAACTCCGTCGAAGAACCAAGTGACTGCTCCCAAGCTTTGTGAGTTTCATTATCTAACTTCGATACCACAATATGCACGATAATGGAATCCCAAGTAGTCGTGTCTATTTTCAAATTTGAGAGACTACTGAGACACTGATTTGTAGTATCAAGCAGATCCTTGAGGCTTTTAGAGCATTCGTATGTGAGTTTCTTTTGATTGAGCAAACGATTCAGTAAAGTATTAGCTATCACTCTATCGTTACTATAGCGGCTGACTAAGGCGTTCCAAGCCTTACTATAGTTGGCAGCTGTGATCTCGAAATGACGGACGACTTGTTCTGCTTCACCTTTCAAGCTCGATCTCAAATAATGATGCTTGTGTATATCACTCAGTCCCTGCTCATTGTGGATCATTGAAAGAAACAAATCCTTGAAATGCATCCATTCTTGATAATCGCCTGAGAATGTGGGGATATGTATAGGTGGTAACTTGCTATGCGTGACAGTTTGAGATGCTTGAGGTGCATGAGGTGAGCCAACTTCTTGTTTTGTGACAGATTCCGTCAATTCCAATAAACCAGTCTTGAAGTCCATATACAAATCTTCAACATCATTGTAGAGTGCCTTTAATTCCTTTTTCTCGTCTAATTTCTCTGCAGTTTTTAGGAATTCTCGATGTTGAGAAACAAATTGTGTCCAATACTCTTCAAGTGACTCTATCCGTATCTTTAAGTAGCTTGCAGAGTATCGCGATGGTGATGTTTTCTTGTAGTTAGTTTGAAGTCTTTTAATCTGGCTAAAAAGCTCTTCTTGTGATGCTATGTTCTCCATTGTTGTTAAAATTCGCTAAGTGAATTTCAAAGTTTTTATTTTCAGCAAAATTTATTCTAAGTCGCTGAAGACATACATTTTCAAAGTAATTTTGAACTGAAATTACGCTAAGTCCCAGAATTCACAAATTGTACTAAGTCCAAACTTGACGCGAATTTTCTAAGTTGATTTTCACCGGTTTTTTTCTATGTCCTAGAATCACGAAATTGCACTAAGTTAATAATTCCGCGAAATATTCTAAGTGTTTGTTACCGCGAAAATCGACTAAGTCTTTGACACATCACTTTTTTCCACTGTCACTGTACTCACGATTATCCTTGGTTCGAAGGGCCAATGTTTACTCACTACGTCACTGCACTTATTACCTTATTGAATGAAACACTTTCTTGACAACTTAATACTCATATAATTCGGATTTTGAAGGGAGCCTTATACAATCTACGAGAGAACAACGATAGCGCGTTTCACGGGTGTAAGCGCCATCTACCATGCAATTGGTGCACTATAAAATGTAAACAACTACTCGTAAAACATTGTACTTTAAACACTTACTTTAAAAATAACTTGCTCTCCATACAAACTTTGAACACCCTTATAATCCCCTTTAGTATATCCCATATTTCAAAAAATGCTAAAATAAGTTTTGTAGTCTAAACAGGCTAAGATCGAAGTTACAAATATCATACTTTAAAATTTTCTTGCTCTCCATACAAACTTTGAACGCTGTTGCCTCGTGGTGAGGTGATGCCTTAAGGATGACTCACGCTAGAACGGGCCGTGTCCAGCCCGGGCCGTTTTCTAAGAAAAACGACGGCGTTTATGCGCGGCCGAGCCATACCCACGCCCTGCCGAGCCACGGCTGAGGCTCGGAAGCGGCTCGGCGTCGGCACGGCCCGACCGTGGCTCAGGCAAACTTGAGTATGGCTCGGTCGCGCAAAAACGGCGTCGTTTTTCTTAGAAAACGGCCCGGGCCGGACACAGCCCGTTCTAGCGTGTGTCATTCTTTATACGCAGGTGCAGTCGCCATCACATACATAGGTACACTATAGGTGTTCATAAATATCGGCACATGCACCCCAATGCCTTGAAAATAGAGGTGTGTTCCGATGTTTGTGACGTGCTTGTTTGCTCCGATTTATGTGATGGCGACTGTACCTGCCTTTTTACCTACACTGGCAAAAGCTAATCGGGGTTGTCCGCTCGGTGTTGAGCATTATTTGTCCAAGCGTATCAACGTTTATCTGACTACTCGACCACGGACCGTCAAGTGTACATTCTCAGTGGGCTTGTGGCTGCTCACTTAAAGTCAGCAGTGGTCGGTTTATTTCGGGCTTTAGCTAAATTCAACCAGTTAGTGAGTTTGTATGAAGTCCAACCTGAGTATAAAAGTAGTTTTTTATGTATTACTTGATGTAGTGATCATATGAAATCTATTTTAATGTTATATAGAGATTTTTTTTAGATTTGCATGTAAGGTAATCTCCGGAACTACTTACCCGATTTTACAACCTCGTAAGGCCCATGGGCCTACTGGAAGGACTTATTCTCTTAAAGGAATTTAAACCATTTTGGGTTGGAATAGAGTTGCATTTGTTTTGTTTTGGTCTTATTTGAAACAAACGAAATTCAACTCTATTTCTTACGTTAGGTGATTCAAATTTAATTGTCAGTTTGTGTCGTATGGTGGGCCTAAGGAGGAGTAGTTCCGATCAATTCGTAAAGTAATGACGTATTTTTTTTTAATTTTTGTTCATATTTTATTTTATATTCAAAAGCTTTTGAGCCTAATGTAGTAAATATTTTTTATGATATATTTTAGTAGGTAGTTTTACTCTCTACAAGCAGCATCTCCGGATGGGATTCAGTCGATACAATACAGTATTTATATATGTAAATAAATTTGAAATAATTGAAGTATATTAGATACCTATACCTACATACATATACTCAATAAACCGTAAATAGTTAATTGAGAGTAAAGATCCGAAACGGGACTTACCGATATTAAATTTAATATCAATATCACGCCCCGCGGAACCCTCCCGAGGTATAATTACTGACGGTTAAATTCTCAATTAACTGGTTAATTTTAATTTAAGTTACTCGGGATCACTGCTCAAAGTAAGAATATTGTAAAATTATTTCTTTCCTTTCTCTTTCATCTGAACAAACTTACACAGAATTTTAAGGATAATAAATTAATGACATTAATTAATGTACAGTCACCGGTATAAATATATGATGGAATAAAGGCCGCGAAAATATCTGATGACTACTCTATTCCAAGAGCCGTAAAGAGCGTGTCAGATATTTTTGCGGCCTTTGATTCATCATATTATATTGATGCCGGTGACTGTACGTTATTCACAATAGGTACTTATTATCAAACGAGCGAGCGAAGCGAAAGAAGTTCTATGCTTCAGCTTGGGCCGAAATTCGTTCGTATGTCCGGTGTCTGTCACGATGTTTCCCGCTGTCCCACTCTAACGCTGTTATCCTCTACGCATTATGCAACCGATTCGCTTGAAATTTTGTAAGCAGGTTCGTTAATTACCTATAAATAATTTTTAAGTAAGTAGGGTAACTTTTTCAAAATAAAAATGAATATTTAGCTCACAGAACCACGAGTCAAGTAATTTTCTATTCCTATAGCAAAGAGTTTATATATGTATGTATACTTCGCTGTATTTGGAAAAAGTATAAAAAACTATTTTCGTTTCTTAATCGCACCATCCCACCTAATAATTCGTGCAAAAGCTTTATGTCTAGCTTCCAAAATTGAGTCAAAAACAATAGATACCTACTCATTTTTGTTTCAAAATGTATACTGCACAATAACACTGTGTACAGTAATGTTTGAAAATATATTTTTTGCCGGCTTGTTTGTCGTAGCCCGTCTGTAAACCTTGTTTATACGGAGGGTAAACACGACAATATTGTCTTAGGCCTCATAAATAATAACACAATAATTAGACTAAGCCGGCGTTGGGCTAAATTCAAAAGAAATACGGCTGTAAAAACAAAATGGCATGAAAAGCGCGGTCTGATATCGGTCACGTAAATTGTTATTAAGCAACGTAAAGATCTTAAGCTTTTTGGCTACCTAGTTATCGGTGCACGTGATTTTGTTCCCTATGAAGAATTTTAATATTCTATTAATATTTACCAGTATCTAGACACAAAGATTGAGATGATTAGGCCTCTGAGAATTTTGGACATGATATTCTAATGGCACAAGGTCAAGCCCATCAAAAATAATCAAGCACATTGAACAAAATATACACATACGAGTATATTGATACGTATAATATTCTCACCGCATTCCCATTCCAAAGTTCTGTCGTTGATGATTTCAACGAGTCTATCCGAAATAATTAATTTCATTCAATAATTACTATAAAATAATTGATACCTTTATTCTTGATAACTTCAGGCAATTAATTGTCACCACGTAACGATTCATTAAAGTTTAATGAGAGTAACGCAACACTCCATTAATGGCCGGAATTCATTGGCAGCCGTCTTACTGTCCCGACGAGGGAGGCATTGGGGGCCGTGTATCGCTGTAAATTGCCTACAATAAAATTGGAGCATCTTCGCTTGATTCATACTGGAAGAGGCTTGGGCGACTGTTTCTCATATGTACACTGTGACAAGGGGCATTATCTTGCATCAAATGAAACCCCTCGTCAAAAAAACCTGCGTATGGGACAACATGGTCCTGCAGGATGTCAGTGATGTACCTATCCGCGGTCAATCCACCTCCTCGGCCGCCACCAGGGATGAAAACCAGCTCAGTCCTCGCCTCCATTGAAATGCCCGCCCACATCATGACGGAGCCGCCGCCGTAGGCGACTGTTTCTGAGAAGCAGCATTGTGCAAACCGCTCTTCAGGTCTTCGGTACACCCGTCCTCTTCTGTCACTGCCATGGAGACCAACTCTGCACTCATCAGTGAAGAGTACCCGGCTCCATTGCTCGTAGCTCCAATTTTCGTAGTGTGCTACGAAATCCTTGCGTAGGTCCCGATGTCTCTGCGTCAATTTGGGCCCCGTAGCTGGCCTTCTTGGGGTGAGGTTTGCTTGCTTAAGTCTTCGGCGAACTGTCCAAGAGCTCACGGGCTCCTCACGGGTCCGCATCAGCTGCTGCTGGACGTCAACGCCGGTCAGGTGGCGATTCCGAAGACTGGTCGTCACGATGAAATGGTCCTCTCTCTCGGATGTGCATCTTCGACGGCCGGATCCCGGTCTCCGAGTAAGGGTTCCGGTCTCAGCAAATCGACGATAAACCCTGGAGACAGCAGACTGACTTAAATTCAGCTGGTCGGCAACTGAACGCTGAGAAAGACTATTTCCCCGTTGCGAAAAATTTGCCCTAAACCAAAAAATGTGGCGTGAGTCGATTTTTTTGCTTGCGAGTGTATATGCCTTGTTACAAGATACCAGTTCGTTGCATCGGCATATCACTATTTTATTTTGACGTGATAACGTCTTATAAATCGATTTACACCGGCAGCACGCACGAAAAATTATGTATCATTGTCCCGTTCCGCCAGAGCCGAGCGTTCGGCTTTATGACGTTATCACGTAAAATTATCGTCCGTAAACCAACTTTATAGACAACCATTTTTTTATTATCTTCCGTATGTATTGAAATTGTATGAAATTGGTTTAATGATTCGTAATGAATACTTACAATTTCTCAATAAATTATTATTCAAATATTCGTGTTTTATTGAGTTTATAACTTTTTAGAGTGGGTAGAGTTGGTTCTAGGAGCTGAAAATACAACAACAAAAATGAACAAGTTCAGTCTTTTGTGAATATCTTAGATGTAAAAACTTGTAGATGTAACATCTTGCATGAGTTGTACGCCTGGCCGGCGCGGCGGGCAGAAAAAAAGGTAGTTATCAACGTAGCAAAAAACGTTACGTGTAATGTATATATCGGTCTAAACCAAATTATTGATGAACACAGACTGCTGTGCGCTGTACAATTTAGTAGTTGTGTGCCCAACCAAGGACACACCGAATAAAACGGGAAAAAGGTAATTACTGTATATCATTACATTCGTCATTTAAGTAATTACCGAATTCAAAATTAAAGTCCAACTATCTAGACTTATTCATTAGCTACACATTGTGCTCTTCACCGAGTATCGTGAAACCATTATACTTCTACTAACCCTAACAATCAGATCTAAGTCCGCGCTGGTTGCCAGTGTTTACCTGAAGTTTCGACACTCGGTCTCTTCCAGTAACACGCGACATAATAGCCTGCGCTGAATAAGCAAAAGGGAAATAAGGCGAGGGGGGGTCAATGGAATTAATGTTTACGTTTAATTGTGCCCCGAATTGGGACAGACCCTTGCGATGTGACGCGAGTTACAATGAAAAATAATATAGGTAAGCATTATTTAAGGGATAACTTGCTGGGATTAATTTAAAAAGGAACAGAGGGAAGGTGAAATAAAGTTATAATTACATTCAATGATAATGATGACTTTCCTTTCTGTTCTGTCGTAAAAATGAAGCGAATTTGGTTGGTAAATAAAATTGAAAACTTTCTTTTCTAATGCAAGGTGTAACTAATTTTGCCGAATCCATTCGTTTAGCGGACATACGCATAGGTACAGTCAGCCAAGAAAGTGGTCTACCACTTTTCGACTTTATTGCATACAAAATAAGGTCCAAAAGTGGTAGACCGCTTTTTAGGCTGATGGTACATACTGCGTTTACAAAATAAACACGCCAGTTTCTTCAGAATATATCTAAGTGCCTATGTACTTATGAATAATAGATTGTTAAGAAAAGGTGGATGTTGCCAAAGCGCTTGTATGATTTATGCTCGATTTCAAAATGTACATTTTATCTTATATTATTATTACTGCGAAAAACCTAACCGCATAATATAAAGTCGTTCTAAGTTCGAACACGTAATTTTAATATGATTTGTTATATGTACACATACCTAAGGTCAGTGTCGGCAAGTCCGTCTATAAGGCAAGCCCGTCTACATGCCATAACTCTTGTATTGTATACGCACGCCACCTATAACTCGGTCAGTCAAGCGATGTTTCATCCTATTAGTTCTTTTATCTAACATATATGTCGCTATGACGAAAACTATGGTCGCAACTCAACTGTCAACTTCATTCGTGTTTCGAACTGCATAAGTGAGTGCAACGTAGTCCAGAAAATAAATCGTAAAAAATATTAAAAATTGCAGTATTTGTTATTGAGGTGAGTAATTTAGCAGTTTAATAACCGCTTTTCTTGTCTAACGCTTTTAATCTAGCCAAAACGCTATATTTTTGTAGTTTTTGGTTTCGAAATATCAAACCTTAAAATTTGTCTAGTTGGAAAGTCTGAAACGTTCAAGGGAAGCCCGTCATGTGCCGGTCTTGCCTTAAACCAGATCTAGCTAACCTTTTGCGTTGAAATATTCTTATTTCATATATCTTCTCGTTAAATTAGATACTTACACGTAAAGCTTATTTTAAATTACTTAAAACATATTCGCTATTGTTTTTTGTGTACTACGCTACGCTATTTACGTACAGTACTGGCAAATAATATATGAATATGTATATCACTGATACCAATAGAGGTTAGTTTGAAGATTGCATATTTAACTAGTATCTTTATACAAATATTTGATGAATAAATAGGGTAAATCGCCAATAACTGGCCCTCCCCCAATAACTGGCCACTTCGCAAAAATATGCACAAAGAGGAGCATTTGTTGCTATTTCTGTAATTAAATTAAAATAACTAGATGCAGAGCTGACTACTAGAGCGACTTCATTTATTTTGTAAAAGGGGTCTGCACACAAAATTGGTGGCTTGTAAGTGAATTACATTTTCTTAAGAGGTCAGTTATTAGCGATTTACCCTACTATTTATAATAGTAGGAGACAGCATATTACTAAAAAGGCTTTTAAACTATGTAATGTTATTAAAAACTAGCTTCTGCCCGCGACTCCGTCCGCGTAGACCTCGTTTATATCGATACAAATTTTCACCCACCATTTCCCCTTTAGGAGTTTATTTCCGGGATAAAAACTATCCTATGTCCTTCCCCGAAACTCAAACTATCTCTATACCACATTTTATCTAAATGGCAGCCATGCAGCGGTTGTATCGTAGCTCCATACAAATGTTCACCCCCCATTTCACCCCCTTAGGAGATGATTTCCGGGATAAAAACTATCCTATGTTCTTTCCCGGAACTGTAACTATCTCTAAACTAAATTTCATCTAAATAAGTTCCATCAAAATATTCACCCGCATTTTACCCCCTTAGGAGATGATTTCCGGGGTAAAAATAATCCTATGTTCTTTCCCGGAACTGTAACTATCTCTAAACCAAATTTCATCTAAATGGGTTTCATCAAAATATTCACCCCCATTTCACTCCCTTAGGGGATGATTTTTGGGACATAACCTATCTCTATACCAAATTTCATCTTAATGGATTCCATCCAAATTTTTACCCCCTAGTTTACCCCTGGAGGATGATTTCCGGGATTAAATCTATACGTCCTTTCCCGGGTCTTATCCCCGGGACTCAAACTGTCTCTATACCAAATTTCATCTAAATCGGTGCAGAACGGTTCTAGTAGCTCCATACAAATGTTAACCCCCAATTCCTCCCCTTTAAGGCTTATTTCTGGGATACAAACTATTCTATGTCCTTCCCCGGGTTTCAAACTATGTACCAGATTGCATCTAAATGGGTTCCATCCAAATCTTCACCCCCCATTTCATCCCCTCAGGCGATAATTTTTGGGATAAAAACTATGCATTTTCCTAAATTTCATCTAAATCGGTTCAGCGGGTTAGGCGTGAAGAGGTAACAGACAGACAGACAGGCACACTTTCGCATTTATAATATCAGTATGGAAGTATGGATTTGCGTTTATTATATTGTTTTATTTAAGCCTTTATGAAAAGGTTTACAACCTCTTCGTCCACGGATATGCCGATCTTGCCTTTAAATCAGAAATATATGTATAAATTTAAATTGCAACTCTATCTCCCTGAACTCAAAACATGATTTGAAATGGCATAAAATTACGATACTAACAATTTAATCAACATGCCTATTGACCTTCAAATAGCGCGGCAAGGAGTACTAGACGGCCTTACCTTATACATCACGGGAAGACCGTCTACTCGCCGAGTTTTAAAGAAACCTCATTTTTTGCATAAGTTTTAGTTATTTTGTCAATTTGTTAAAGCGACATTGTAAAATATAATATGTATCATCCTATAAGTCTAGACCGTTTATCCTGGAATAAATAATAACATTGTATAATCCGATCAAACATAACTTTAAATAAAGTATGTACGGACTTGCCCACATTGACCTTACACCCATTATCGATTTGGTTTGTCTCTAAATACAAACTTATTTAAAGTGTAAATTGCGGCAATCACTTTGTTTCAAAGACTCAGTCCAATTAAGTACAATTTAACCAAATTCCGACCGCCAAACGTCTTCGAATCTTAAAAACAATTCCATTTGTATTTCTACACCACGGTAATTATTAAATGTATAAGTTTCAAAACTCAAGAACACCCAGAAAGCTAAACAACGATAAGTAACTTTAACTTGAAAATCTGAATATAAATGCTAATGCTTAATTCCGTCTGATCCATACTTTCAATTCCGCAGCTTCTTTGGAGAGATTATTATAATTTCATCCGAATCCTTTCAGGGAAAGTTACGGTCTCACCACTTGCATGAATAAATATTTAAGTACGATTGAAGTTTAATATCTTTCTTAAGGAAGTAGCGATTTCAACCGCTTCATAATTTTGTTTCTTTTTTCATAAATCAAAATGGCATCGAGTTAGCTTTTGATAACCAAGTTTCACAAATGTTAGTACCGTTCTTTACCAAGCCACTGAAATTATTTTTTTATTGTTTAGTTGTGTGTATGATTGTTTAAATGCAATGAGATAAGTTTGTCTTAATTATTTAATCATCATTCCGCGTTCCAATCACTCCACTCTTACTATAATCCGCGCAGAATATAGTACTTATCGTCATTTGAATAGAAGCGGTATCAAGATACTCATATTTATATAACACGTGGTCAAAGTTGGTAACTAAACAATACAATACAAATACCCTTGCACAAACGAAACAGTTACAATTAGTAAAAAGTGCGAGTCGGACTCGTGCACGAAGGGTTCCGTACCATTATCCATAAAAAACAATTTTATGTTTCTAAATAGTATTTGTTGTTATAGTGGCAACAGAAATACATCATCTGTGAAAATTTCAGCTGGAACTATCACGGTATCAGTGAGATACAGCCTGGTGACAGACAGACGGACGGACGGACGGACGGACAGCGGAGTCTTAGTAATAGGGTCCCGTTTTACTCTTTGAGTACGGAACCCTAAAAATCAATAACATGTAGGCAGAGGTAGACAACAGGCCGTCTTAACTACATTAAACCATTTTTTTTTAAATTGGGCCTGACTCAAAATTGCTGATTGCAATGCTCCTAGTTCTAACCAACAAAACTACTACTCGTACTACTAACTATTCTAAACAACAAATTAGGTTTCATCCAAGGCATTTTATTTAAAACACTAATTTCAATTCGATAGCAACACCTTGGGGTTGAAAAACAATCCTAAAAACCGTAGGCCTAAATAAATAAACCTTTTGTCCATATAAGTATTCAGCTCCACTTGACTAATAGTTCCCTCTGAGACAAGGCAGCGATAACGTTTTAACAGACGCAGAGTAATACTCCGTATGTGATCGAGAATGTATGAGAAAAAAATAAATGAACCGAGTGTCACCTAAAGGAGATTCGAAAAGCTCGTTATTCTGATAAATTACTTCGCTCAGTCGTTCGCTTTGCTATTTTGTGCCCCTCTCGCTTTGTGGAGCTAAATTGATATATCTTTTTTTTTATTCAACCTTTTTTTTCTGGTCATTGGAATAAAAAGTGAATCTCTAAGCAAGTCGTTCTAGAAAAATATAGAGATAAGTTAAACAGGTAACTCCATTTGCATAGACGATTATGGAAAATATCTTCTATCTATATTCTTCTCGAAAAGTCTTTTCGAAACTTAACCACAACCACACAGCATATCTCAAAACAAAATACAAATTCAGATAAATAGGAGTCATCCAAATTTAAAAAAATAAGTGTAAAACGTACCGACCTAACTTTTAACACCAGCGTAAATACATCAGTATTAGTAAAAGTAATAAAATAAAATAAAAAATATCATTGCAGAATTACTAGCACACTCAATTTCATGACCTGTAAAATTGTGCATGCTTCTAATTTAATATTAAACGATTATTATCACGATATAAGGTAACTGTGAAATTAACGGGTACATACGTATATCCGATAAGAACAAAAACGAAACGTTTTGATTGCATGATATAAAGAATGCTGTCACTGCATACTGATATTTCAAGTAACTCCCAAGCATAATGGGTGCCTACATGATTAAAGGTACATCTCACAAGGAGCCGTGCATTGAAGTAAATATGGCGGCTCGTTAAAATTGTTAAAATACCGTGAAATATCCCGGGCCGTCGGACCCGCGAGGGACTCGCTCCAGATTCCCTAACGATGAGCTTTATCAGTCTCTTATATTTTTAAAACTTATCTTAAGGGACATGTTGCGGTCGGGCAAGCTTGGAGTGGAATTGAACTAATTTGGAACTCTTATGGGGTAGTTTTAGCGCAAAGGAAATTCTTCAGTAAAGTGGCTTCGTTTTCTCTTAAATACATAGTAAGTAATTACTATGAATCCTATTTCACTGGAAAAAGTGTAATGTGTTTGCCTTTTTTCACTTTTGCATAACTATATTAGCTCTTTACTCCATTTCAACAAACAACACATAAAATACCAAGATAATGAAAAACTTAACAACCCGCTCTATTCGAGGTCTGTGTATAAACTATTCAAGGTTCATTGTTAAACCAATTCGGTAGCAACACGAAGGGTCTCTCATGACAGCCTCCGACAAAGGATGAAAGAAGGTACCAAGCAAAGTACATACGTGGCTGGAATACACACGTCCGCACGTTTTACAATTTGTTACATTGCTTAAATTGTAATAAAGCTCCAGAGTAACACCTACATTTGACTGAAATTTCCGTATAATCTTTAAATTCACCTATTCGAGGTACAACTCAAAACTTCGATCTTAAGATTCAATGTTAAATAACCCCCCTTTGTTGCTTATGACGTTTTATTTTGATCCAGTTTCATGCGAGGCTTAGAGAAAGAGGTGAACAGTGAATCCCGGATGGATACTGTTCGTATTCTATTTACTTTAACAGATGCCCTCATTATTCCTTAAGCATTTCTTACGATGGCAAAGTACTAAGAAATAGACAAATTTGCGAAAAACCTTTAAAAGAAGGTGAAGGGTGAAGAGCTTGCTTTCACTTGTTTCTTCAGGGTTTTATTTATTGTGAAATATATTGTGACAATTTGACAAACCACTGTCAAAGGTACGAGTACAAGAGAACCGTACTAAAGAGTCGACTAGTTTTTCTAAGACAGATAAGATAAGGGTTGGTACTCATAATGTTTTATATGATTTTAATAATTTTTGTTTTATATATTAAAGGATAATAGTTCTTATAAAACTATTTTAATAAACAATAAAGTATATAAGACTAAACGCAAATATTGGATTTTAATCGGTTTTGCATTCGCTCCGCGTCTTATAATTTAGTCTAATAAATAATTTAACGGGATTGCCTTTTAATAACGACAATTCTATTTATTTACTTTTCCCTTGCTCTCGAAATGTCTTAACAATTCCAAGTCAAGATCGAAATAACAATTATGACGATAAAGCGACCCCGACCGTAAATTATGAATTATTATTTTATCGTCCAACTCTTAGACGTTACAAAGTAGCAAACTTAAAATTGAAGTACAAAATAAAGGGTCACGCCAGTTTTACGCCAAACTGCTTCATTAAAGAAACCACTTCCATTAGCAACATAGTCATCGCAATTACAGATAGGTACGAGTATACAACGATAAATGCACAGACATACCGTAAGTGCAGAAAGAACACTTATCACCTTAGTACTAGAAAATTTGGTTGAGTAAGGGCGTAACGTCTGCAGGGCAATATCGACCACGTGCAGTTTTTCAAATAGTAGTAGTATGTACTCTATTACTAACTGTTTTAAAGGACTGGAAGTAAAACCTATACTATTTACTGCAGTGGCGGCGCGTAAGAATTTTCACTGGACAACCCGGGGCCAAATAAAAGGGCTGTTTTTAGGGTTCCGTAGCCAAATGGCAAAAAACGGAACCCTTATAGATTCGTCATTTATGTCTGTCTGTCTGTCTGTCCGTCCGTATGTCACAGCCACTTTTTTCCGAAACTATAAGACCTATACTGTTTGTAATTTGGTGAGTAGATGTATTATGTGAACCGCATGAAGATTTTTACACAAAAATAGAAAAATAAAACATTAAGTTTTGGGGGTTCTCCATACTCAGAACTGAAACTCAAAAAAATATTTTCATTAAACCCAGACGTGTGGGGGTATCTATGGATAGGTCTTAAAATGATATTGAGGTTTCTAATATCTAAGTTTGCGCGAGAGACACTTCCAAAGTGGTAAAATGTGTGTCCCCCCCCTGTAACTTCTAAAATAAGAGAATGATAAATCTAAAAAAAATATATGATGTACATTACCATGCAAACTTCCAACTAAAATTGGTTTTAACGAGATCTAGTTAGTAGTTTTTTTTTAATACGTCATAAATCGTAAAAAGCTAATTATTTAACGGAACCCTTCATGTGCGAGTCCGACTCGCACTTGGCCGCTTTTTTGATGATTTACGAGTTTGGTAATTATATAGCATGAAATTTTAGGGAAGCCGGTGGGAATCGGCTTGTATCGGCGCTCCACCACTGCTATTTAGCAAATCAGCTCGTGCTGTTTTAGTGTTTTCAGTTTTAATTATTTAGTTCAAAAGTCGGCAGACTACTAGCATACATTTTTTTTAAAAGATCCCATAAAGGGATTTTTACCCTTGAAAGTAAAGGGGCTCGCCTTTCGACTTTATCTTCTTTTGTTGCATTTCATTTTCTCACGTTTTATGCACAATAAAACAATACATACATACAATACATTAGGCATAATAATATTATGACAATAATACACCATAATATACAAAAATAACGTCAATAAAGTGGACTCTCTGAAATATCACTAGTCTGTGAGCCAGGCCTTGGCATCTAAGGAAATAAACGCTCAACGGAACGGCGTCTGCGTTTAATAGTCCGAGACTGGGTGCTTTTAATTACGTTTACATCACTATGTCTATCGGCTCGGCAAAGTGAACGCTCTGTGTTCGTAAGTACATTGTATTGCGTGTAATAAGTAAATTGGTTGTGATCGTATTTGTATTGAAGCTTTTGATTTGATTTGTAGGAATCGTTCTTTATATCGTGTAGTTAAAAATTTTGTTTAGCGGTTATCGAAGGAGCGAGCGAAGAGAACGAAGTTCTATGCTTCAGCTTGGGCTGAAAATCTTTCGTATGTCCGGCGTCTGTCATGATGTCACGCTGTCCAGCTGTTCTACTCTACAGGTCGGATTTCTTAACCGATTCCGAGTACCGAGTAGTTTCGTTAATTATATAGATTTTTACTGTCGAGTCACTTTTTCGAGATTCAAAAACATTTTTTTTTTATTAGTCTCGCGAGTTCTGCAGTTTACAGAGCCACTAGTTTAAATAGTTTTAATTTGGTATCTACCAGTAATTATATTAATGTAAGGGGAGAGTGAGAGCCTATGTCCAGCAGTGGACGTCTTTCGGCTGATATGATGATAATGATGAAGGGGAGTGTTATTCCAGTACTGGATATTTAATTATAGTAGTAATATAATTTCTGGCTAAAGACGATAATACGATTATAGACATACTGGATGTGAATTATCACATCTTTCATAACCCTACAAATTACATTACAATATGTTAACAGTAATACTGTGCTTAGTTTTAGCTGATATTACTCATCAAATAAATCGACGTATTTACGCGATATAGATACGCGATAAAATCCGTTCCAATCGTGTTATTTCATCGGTTTAAACAGAAAGTTTAATTTATTCAATAGTCATGTTTCGACAAGAAGTCGATTGAAACATGATTGTTCTTCTCTCAGAAGTCACTCGTAAATGTAACATTATTTTAGTTTATAGAATGACACGACCGTGCAAGGACTATGATGCCATATTATTACTTAGAAAACCTTGAAATCTAAACAAACTAAGCAAGCTAGGGCGGTTTACTATCCTAAGCCTCAGCTGTACAATAAAGGCCAGAACTGGCGAACTAGCCCGCCGGGGCATGGATGGATGACCCCCGTGCCCCCAGGTGAGCTCGGATAAATTGCTACAAAAACATTCTCACTACGTGCGCTTTTTGCTTTATGACTGGCTGTTTCGGCCGTATTATCAAAACGCGCGGGTTGGTTTCAACACGACCGCGAGGACTGGCTTCCAATGATTATATATATATGGTTATTGAATACATAAAATATTAGTGGCTCTGTGAGGTGGAGTATGTATATGGACTTCGGCAGAAATAAAAGTGTGTTGAATGTTTCAACAATTAATATAATCGTTTATTAAACGTTTTATATCAGCACCAGGAAGCCATCACGTCTGGCACTGGTCACTTAGTAATCAGCTGTGAAGATGATAATAAGTAGATTAAGTTTGAGGTTGAATACAACTAAGGTTCGATATCTAGATGTGCTAGATTAGTGTTTGCAATACAAGTTCAATAATCCAACAAGCACAAGTATGTGTTACAAAAAAAAAAATGTTTCTGTCCAATTTTTCATTTTTGGTACAATATTTTACTGCCGACTGCACTTTTCTGTATACCGTTATCAACTACTCATTGCAACGATTCCAACGAAACAAAACAAATTCAACGGGGTTACGTCGGTTAAGTACTGAATTATTCCCATGGCCACCTTCTGGCTCCATCAACAGATCAGCTCGATGGCACCATAATATTGAATTGTCATCCAAACTGTACAGTCGCCATCACATACATCGGAGCAAACAAGCACGTCACAAACATCGGAACACACCTCTATTTTCAAGGTATTAGGGTGCATGTGCCGATATTTTTGAACACCTTTAGTGTGTCTATGTATGTGATGGCGACTGTACCTCAAAATTTCAGCTCAATTGGTTAAAGATATCTGCTTCAAAATTGAGTTGCAAGATTCCACCCGAACAAACATACTTACTTAAGTACATACACTGCAAGTTAATAGACAGCTTGTAAAAAGATTTAAAGATTTGTATTTTTTTTTCAAGTCGTTTCAAAAAACGGAATTAAAAAAAAATATAATTATCAAACCTACGGAGCACGTAGAACCGATGGCCGTTGTTGCGGAAAGGTTCTCGAGTGGCGACCAGGCGGAAGGCGAAGCGTGGGTAGGCCCCCCCTCACAAGGTGCACTGATGACCTGGTAAAGGTCGCGGGAGTCCGCTGGATGCGGATGGCGCAGGACCGGTCATTTTGGCACTCTTTGGGGGAGGCCTATGTCCAGCAGTGGACGTCTTTCGGCTGATATGATGATCGAGCCTACTCCCAAAATTCCACGAGGATCGGTTGAGAAATACTACCTGTAGTAAGAGGAGAAGAGTTGGACAGCGGGACATCCGGACATACGAACGAATTTTGGCTCAAATTGCACAACAGGAAATGTTTCCTGAAGAGTATAAACTCTTATTAGCTGGCAAACCGTTACCACTAAAAACTCGATTACTTTCGTTGACCCCTTTCTTAGATATACATAACTTAATAAGAGTCTTAATAATGCCAACTATAGTTATAACATTAAACATCCAATTTTATTGTGCAGTAAACATCACTTGACCAAGCTTATTTTTGAAACGCAACACCTGACGTTATTACATGCACCACCACTTCTGTATCTATCTATACGGCCACACTCTCCTTGCCTATCAGAGCCTATATAATTGTAAATTATATTACAGTCAAACTTTTATCGAAGTTTTATTTAAAAGTCGTCGAGTGAATAACATCACCGGCATCGGTGCAAACATTCGTTCGCATCGCTCGCTCGTTCAATAATGGGACCCATGAAGTTTATTTCTAGTATAATATTTGGCAAGAATAATATTGGATAGAAAAATAACACCCTGTCACATAACACGTTCTATAGCTCCATCAAAGCGTGTAAGTTTGCCAATATAGTTTTTGAAGTTGAAGTTTTAAATCGCGTTACACGGTCGAAAGGAGAAGGACCCTAAGGGTGGAAGACTTGGTTATCTCGACAAGGGTGAGTATTGATTGGCTGGAGGATGCCGCGTTCGTGAGTCTTGTACAGAAATTTAAAATCCTGATTGACGGGCTAAAGAATAAAGAAGTTTGTAAAGCGTTATGGCCTAGTAGAACCTGTGGATTGGCTACTGTGGTTAAGCAAAGCATTAGTAAGGAATCTTTTTCTTCTTATCGCCACAAAGCAATTGTTTAGCCACGTGCTACAAATGCTTCGAAATGAAAAGGCCATGTTAAAATTATTTCATAAACACTTTACTCAAATAGTGACTATTATTAAAGTAGTCTGTTATTTTAAATACAATTTGGTGAACATTGCTAACAAATAATTTTTAATGTGTACCTCTTTTCTTTACACATAAAGCCGCCTTTTGGTTGAAAATGTGTCTGTTTACTACCTTTATTTTTACAGTATACATTAGCGGTTACTCTTAACAGTGAAAGATCATGGCTTTGGTTAATAGGGACGAAGAATCTGTACTATAAGACTGCAGAGAGTTCTGTTAAGTTGGGGTCCCAAGGCCTGATTTCTCACTGACCAGGCCGTGGCCGCAATTACTCTTACTTGACAAAGCCTAATCACAATGATGTTTAATTTCCCTTATGGGTAACGATATCAATAAATTTCACAAAAACCAGTGCGTTTACGCCAATTTGTGGGATTCGGTAGCTACCGAACCCTGAGCTCATTCAAGATGCAACGCTAAAATGAAGATATAAAGAGTGGGGGTAGGGATCTTCTGCATGTTTGATTTTCTTAACAGACAAAGCGATATCAAGACCTACAAGAGACTATAAAATTGAATATAGATTCCCATGTGGTGTCGGGTTATAATAGCAATAGCACCACCCCGTTTCTCCCCATGGGGTTTAAGTGTGCTGTATGGAAGATGGGCTAGCAACGTATCACAGTAATATCATATTTTCTTCATGTATAAGTATTATAAACCCCTTCATATTGTTATACGAATTGAAACTGAGATAAAACCGCTGAAACTTTTATAAATATAAGCGTGAGTTTATGTATCTTTTAAGACCATGTTAAAAAGCAAAACCCGAATCACATCCCTGGCTGCAATAAAAAAATTAAGTGTAGATAAAAGCTTGTTTATTTTTGCAACATTCATTTGTTTAATCGTCAACTGCTGACGCATCACACAATTTAAAAATACGAATGAGTCGCTTCTGGTTTAAATTGCTGAGGGCTCATTGGGTCAACGATCGCTACAGGGTAATGCATCAGGGTGTCCGTGGCAGCTTGTCGCTGTCCGGATATAAACAGATATATTCTGAATGAGTTGAACAGTGGTGCACTGTCATGCTGGGCAAGTAAGATTGCTGTGCGAAGACAACACTTGTATTACAGAACATAGTCATGAAATATAGCTGTTTATAGTGTTTATCAATCAATCAATCAAAAATTTTATTTCGGAGTAAATCCGTATTTACATTACAATAAATAACTTAAATGTATTGTTAGCACATTTTACAAAATTACAGAATACAGAATACAGAAATTTATTATATATAAATATATTATCCACTTATATTATACAGATACGAAAAAAACACTGCAGTAGAATATAGTTCACATTGTTTTTAATTCTGAAGTCGATTATAAGGTTATAGTCCGTAAAGTAACCAATAACCATGTACCTACCATCTCTATTATGGCTCTATTAATTTAAGGATAATTGAATCCAATTCAAATATGACGTGAAGTTTTCAGCTATACTCGTAACGTGGCCGTACTTACTTAAAAGAAAGAAATAACTTTTACTCTAATTTCTGACTTTAGCGATTTCAATGCCGTCAACCCCATATTGATATTTGATCCACACAAAAGCAGGATTGACATTGTCAACAAATTTACATGTAAGTATGTTTGCTGATCTGTCTTTTTTTTAATAAAAACTTTAACATCATAAGCATCATCAACGGATTTAAAAAAAATGTGGTACGTACTGGTTGTAACAGCGCAACTTTACCGTATTCATTGTACCTACACTGTACGGTAATTATTTTTTTCAGTGCTGTCACTCACAGTTAAATTTTAACATTGAAATAGGAAATTTCAACTGCTCGAAAAATGCACGAAAATAAGACTATATTTTAGTTTTGTCGGGCCATTTCTGCGCTGCGAATAAATACGACAGACGTTTTCAAACGTAATTGGCTGAAAACGGTTTAAGGTTTTTCAAAGTTAGAACAGAAAAAAAGATTCATATAATTTAATAACGAACTAGTTTTGTTGTATTTGAGGATTTAGTACCTAATAAGTCAACCCTATTAACTACTTAGGCCTAGTCAGTCCTACATATACTTAATAAAATTAGCTAGTATTTTTTTATACCTATAGGTAGGTAAATATCACGGTAGAATTGTTGTAAAATGGTTTTATTTACCATGGTATTTTCCGAAATTAAGCCAGCTACAGAGATCTTCAAATAGATTGCTGCTACAAAGAATACAAGATCATCGAATGGCAGCAATGGAATTTAACTAAACCTTTTCCATTATGATTATACTCAAGCTATATGCCATACGATACGAATATTTATATACCTATATAATATATATAGATACCTAGGGTAAGTGCACCAATGAATGAACAGATACAGTGAATGAACGAAAACCTGCTTATTTGCTTAAATTAAGAGATCTGTATATATATTTCTTGCATACCGGATATTTTTTTCTCGATAAGCAGCATTCACTGTAAGGGTTTTGTAACATTTATATCATTTCAGTCGCAACAGTTACTAAATGAACGAAGCCTAAAGTTGACGGGCTATGGGCGTGGATTTTTTGTATGAGCCGGTACTAAAGGGATAAGAATGTCACCTTTTATTTGATGTGCCATTGTACTAGTTTTATAAACTTGAGACTTATAGTGTGTGGTTTTTAGAAGTCATAAGAGTGAAATTGTGCTATTAAAACATCGTTTTAAGATATTTAAGATTGGATTCAAATTTTTTAGTAGGTGTTCTATAACTAGAATTAAAACTATTCACATTTTAATCCCTTCATAAAGCTAATTTACCTACATACATGGGATTGATACACACAGTCATAATTCAATTTTAGAGTGCCTTTATACTCCTCCCATGCAATATATAGCGTCTATGGTATATAGAAAATAAACGTAATGTGCAAGAAAATCTAACCCATAAACAATAGGAACGGAATAAATAAAATTTCATTGCGTCTTAGAGAGCTAAACAATAAAAGTTATCCTATAAAACACCGTTTACTGCCCAATGTCTGTCCTGCACAGTCTCTTCATACAATATTTATGCGGTATACGGCTCGGCACTCTCGGGCTACGAGGCAAGTTATAAGCGATGGTCTTTTTAGGGTTCCGTACTCAGAGAGTAAAACGGGAAACTAAGACTCCGCTGTCCGTCCGTCCATCCGTCCGTCTGTCTGTCACCAGGCAGTATCTCTTTTTGAAATTTTCACAGATGATGTATTTCTGTTGCCGCTATAACAACAAATACTAAAAACACAGAATTAAATAGTTTTTATAGATAATGGTACGGAACCCTTCGTGCGCGAGTCCGAATCGCACTTGTTTTAAATTACTTACATCTTGATTACTTTGATTGGAGATTGCAATTTTTTTCTGTTTGTTTGAACTAAGCAAAACACTGACTCTTTTAGAATCCAGAAAAATATATGTCTAAAAAATATATATGGAAGGACAAACATACATAAACAACAAAAGGTGGAGAAGGATCACCAATGCTTGAATCAAAAAAAAACATACCGAATCATGTTATTTGTACTGACAAAGTATTGAACATTTTATTATTATTTTAACGTATACAATACATGTATATCATTTGAGCGCACGCCGCATTTATAAAGATTTAGCGGTGCGCCTAAAAGAAACCACTGGTGACCAGAGGGCTGGCCAATACTTTGCACAACGTGTCAGTATCACCATACAACGTGGCTATGCGGCCAGCCTTCTGGGCACACTACCCATCGGCACTGATTTGGGAGATATTTTTTATTTATAGGTAGTTTTTAGTTTTTTATTAATGTCAGTTTAAAAAATTTCATTGTTTTAACAAATAAACATATGTTGTCCATGGTGAATGAATGAATGAATGATTTATTTGATAAACACAACCACAACATTAAATACAAATGCTTAAAACTAGGAAAAAATAAAAAGAAGTACAACGTTGAGGGTGGTCTCAAAAAGGAGTCCACTCAGCATGTGTCGGAGCATGGAAAACCCCGACGCTGATTTTCAGTGAATCCTTTACACAAATTACATGACACAAATAAAAGCAGATCTAAATACAAATATTACAGAAAGTGCAGTGTGCAGGTACCTACAGCTTGATTTTTAAAACAGGATAAATACATACTAGTGAAAAATATAAATGACTACGTAACAATCAATTATGTTCGACATATATAAAATGGATGTATGAATATAATATATAGACATGGACATAATTTAATGGTAATAACACATTAAATATATAAAAATAAAAAAAGTAGGTTTATATTTCATCGGCTAGCTAGACAGGAGACGTCTGTTCCTTTAGCCATGGTCGATGTCATACATTTCACCAAAAGGGAAAATTATAATTGAGTGATTCGCTTGTTACTTGCATACACAATTTTCAAGGGTCTGTTTCTATTTCTCGTCTCTTATATTATTTATAAGATTTCGGAACAGTACCTGCGGTATATAATTATTTATTGGACACTTTTTTCCTTTCAGGGGCAGGGAATTTTAATGAGCAGTATTAATGGTAAACCTTTGTAATTGTCAAATATATTTTTATTGACGTATTCTTCTAACAGATTGTTCTACAAAATAAAATATTGTTTATACCTTTTAATTGCTGAACGGGTATGAATATTATTTGACACACAGATAGTTTATAACCTGGATTAAAATATAGAATACATTTAATCCCGAAAATTATATTCCAGAGGGATGACATTGGGGATTGATACGGAAGTTCACGCGGTAAAAGTTGTAGACAAATTTAATACATATTAAGTTAAATAAAAGCCTTGGCCAAAAGAAGTTAACTTCCGGTTACTTACGAGTATCACAGAAATAATTATTTGATTTGTAATAATCATTTATTTGTCTCTAGAAGCATTATTGGACTTTTATGAAAGTTAGTGTTATCACCGATGGAAAATTCTCAAATTTGATATTCGAAGTGCACTAAAAACATAAAAAGTAGAAGTAGACGTGATCAATAAACGATGAATTTAGTTCTACTTAAATACCGAATACCAAAACGGGAGGTATCAAAGAGACACCAAAGCTTAGAATTCCAGACGAAATTATTTCATGTACGTTGTACAACAAACATATACTTCTAGCAATTTATGAGTATTACCAGAACGAAGACGCAGATGCTCCCAGTCTTAATTACGAAATCTTAGCTAATACTTCTCGGCGTCCAAGAAACTGTTTATTTTATCTCGGCTACCCTTTGTTTTGCTCTAAAACTCGGCGAAACAAATAAAACGGCAATGGATAAGCCAAATTGGCAACAATTGTCTTTCAGAAATCTCTAATTGGATTTACAATTTTTTGGTTAACGGTTCGACTGAAATAACAATTATTTAAATAGAGGATGGTCTCAGAAAAATTAAAAAAAACCGGTCAAGTGCGAGTTGGACTCGCGCACGAAGGGTTCCGCACCATTTTCAATAAAAACGGCAAAAAAATCACATTTGTTGTATGGATGCCCCCCTAAAAAAATATTTTATGTTGTTTTTAGTATTTGTTGTTATAGCGGCAACAGAAATACATAATCTGTAATAATTTCAACTCTCTAGCTAACACGGTTCTTGAAATACAGCCTGGTGACAGACAGACAGATTTTTTGCCGTTTTTATAGATAATCTGTCACCAGGCTGTATCTCAAGAATCTTGATAGCTAGAGAGTTGAAATTTTCACAGATTATGTATTTCTGTTGCCGCTATAACAACAAATACTAAAATCAAAATAAAATATTTTTTTAAGGGGGGTCCCAAACAACAAACGTGATTTTTTTGCCGTTTTTATAGATAATGGTACGGAACCCTTCGTGCGCGAGTCCAACTCGCACTTGGCCGGTTTTTAATATATTATTCCCATATTCCCAATACCAACAACGCAGTTTAATTGAGAATATACTTCGTTATTATGACGAATTAATGTAATTAGAAATTCCATAATTTGCAGTTTCATATCGGAGCATTTTGTCTCTTGCTATCAACACAACGAATCTTCATATCAATACCGGGTCGGCAGCGCGATTGTGGTTCTTCTGGCAATCGTATCTACTTACCACCAGGCAGGCCGTATGCTTGTTTGCTAGTTTTGCCACCGTCATAGCATAAAAAAAACTACTTACTTAGGACATGTTTTGTGTAGGTATAAACTGAACAACTTCAATGCATATTCTAACCAGATACTTTCGTAGCAGCGTTATGGCACAACTGAAGTAGAATGTTAAGTAAAAGAATATCATTCTCAACCAGCTAGCACAACGCAAGTCTCAAGAATCAAAATGTACAACGCGCATAAGAGCGTCAACCAATGGAAGCACAATGCTCCGCTTGCATACAAATACGAGTATGACTCCCACACAGGTAACTATTGAATGTTTTACTCTTCTTATAAGCATGCAAATTTCACTGTTTTCTAAGCAAAATAGGAAGATAGCTACCCAAAGGTGTAATTTCGTACTGTCGGGTACCTATTGCCGAGTTCCATTGCCGAATAATGTTAAGAATAAACGCTTTCAGCACGACCTTTTCCCAACTTTCAGCCCACTTACCCGGGACAAATTTAGGCTGTATTTGAATAGTGCTGAGGCGTGCTTTCGCGGAATCCGAGAAGTGAATGTCCCGTTATTGGGCTGTTTAAATACACTATAACATTATCCTTGGGCACACACGTAAATATATGTATTTAAGTATGAATAGTTAGGTGGCACCTATAGGCATATATACACCTAACTTATCCTCCTTGCTACAGTTACTATATAGGGGCTCTATCATAGACCAAGATTTTGATAGGTACGCTTACCTCTAAAAATCTATGCAGTGCTCTTTACGATCCAAATCCTTAATTTACCTCTGCAGTATCTTTTTCCTGTGTCTTGTCTTGGTCCTTTTTTCGAGGCCCATTCAGTAGAAACGATTTTTACATGCTTATATTTAAGTTGTAGTGTATGTTTGTTAGTTAGATAGTAAGTTTGCTCAGTAGGTCGACCACGTAACGCATTGTACGCGCGTCAGGTAGGTCTAAATGTTTATATGGAAAATTGACAATTAAATTGTACCGACGCGCGTTCAGAACGTTACATGATTACCCCTCAGGTCAAATCATTCTTTTCAAATTTGACCAAGTTCCTGAAGTCCGATCAAGTTAAAATTGTGTACTTGTATATAACATCGATGGCAATGCCATACCATCCATTTCCATGCTAATATTATAAATGCGAGAGTGTGTTTGTCTGTCTGTCTGTTACCTCTTCACGCTTAAACCGCTTAACTGATTTAGACTAAATTTAGTATAGTGATATTTTGAGTCCTGGGGAAGGACATAGAATAGTTTTTATTCCGAAAATCAACCCCTAAGGGGGTGAAATAAAGGGTGAAATATTGTATTGAGCTACGATACCCATAAACGAGTTCCACGCAAACGTAGGCGCGGGCAGAAGCTATTAGTACTATAACGCTGGTTTAATTATGGACACAGAAGGTGCCCATACTATAAACTCTCAACATAAATCCGTCGTTTTAGAGTTCACTAGAATCATCTTAATAAGCAAGAATGTTGAAGACTTTGCTAAAAAGTACAGTTGGCAATAAAAGAAAGTGAAATTTGTGACGGAAACTTATTTAAATTGTTAGGTACCTCATTTTGTTAATTGTTCTACTATATTCATTTAATTTACTCATTAGCATAATGACCAGTGGCGTAGTTAAAGAGGCCTATGTATACTCAACAGTGGGTAGAAACGGGCTTAATAGTTAGATATATGTATATTGACCAAATGAGCAGTGTTAATTCTACCAGACTTTTCGATAAGTATTTTTTTCATAAGCTCACTTAGTACATTACGTATTACGTGCGTATAAATATAGGCAGTGAGTAGGACTTTATCCAGTACCCAACTAATTCTTGTTTGCTTAGGCCTGCCGTCGGTTAAATTATTCTGAAATTCGTGTAATGCCAACATATTTCTTGTCTACGGAACCACTCTTATTTTATTTTTTGTACGAGTTTCTCTTTTGGTTTTATTATGATTTTATGAAAGTGGAAGTGATTTATGTAAAAATAATATTTATTCAAACATAAGTTATATTTAGGCAATGTTAAGTTATGTTTTACTCTGGTTTCATCGAACATTTCTTCGGATGTCGCTTTTTAGCGATACCTACGTTTCTTATTAATCATTTACGTAGGAGTATATTGTTAATTTTAGTTTTAGTTGTATGTTTAAGATTATTTTGTTTCCTTTTAAATTATTGTTGCAAATTAAATTTATCTGTAGAAACAGTAAAAATAACACTTAGCTCATAAACAATGCTCAGCCCAAAGCTATTCGTTGAAAGTTTTTAAACAAAAGCTTGCCATAGTGTACCAAGTCTATTTTTATCTTTTCTCTCTCTAAATTCAGTAAATTTGTGAAAATGTCGCGGAAGGCATTGTTACCGTAATTTCAGGCAGTTTCCAGTTAGCCACATGGCAATTACACTGGCTCTTTGTCTTTTACATTTGAACTCAAGAATAATTAAGCTAAAACCTATCCAGCTTATTTTTTTCTTTTTTTCAAGGTTCCGTTTTTATTTTCATTGCTATCCTTTTTAATTGAATTGTAGTTAATGGTTTAATACATTTTTTCTTGACACATTATTTTTTTCAAGAATCCTATATATTTTTAGTATTTATAAATAATTAACTAAATCCAATTTATAAAAATGTACGGTAACAATTGACTTTTTCCTTTTTTGTTGCAACGGCAGTCACCTATATTTATAAATTTTTGAGTTAGCAATATTAGTTGAAACGCAAATACTGCATAACTGACGGGCAAGCGTATTTCGGCATGATCCAATCTCGCTATATCATCGAAATACTAGCAAATCGGCTGTATGGCTGACAGGTCACGAGCAGGCATTAAAACAAGTCGAATTGCACCTGGCCGAAACAAAACGCACGTGGAATATGCAGTACCTTTGCGCAACATTTCGTTCGGTCGGCGTTTAGCGCGCTTACAGAAATTCGTGAGAATTCTGCACATGGCTAGTTCGCAGCGGAATGTCTAAATTCACCTCCGTGTTTTTGCTTTGTTCGCGTTAAATTAGAACCAAACTATGTTCACTGGCTTCTGCTCCAGTGGCCAGTTCTACTGGTGTATTTGTGGAAAACGGTGGGTGATTTTAAAATGCTGTTCTGTAGTTTGATTATCCTCTCATTTTTATTTTATTTTGGTTTTTCAATAATATTGAACAGGATTAATAACCCCTTTTTTATAATGATCCATTAGACTTTATGTCAGTCAGCAGTATCAAATAATCTAATTGTGTTAATACTAAAATATGATCTGGCATTTTGGTCAACCAAAATCTATATAAAACCGGGCCTAAACCGATTTTGACATTCCTACAAAATAAATGCTCCCTGGAAGGAACTAAGCTCAAACATCACTTTAACTAGATTCATCAAATACGAATAATCAATATTCCGCCAGTCGTCTAAACATTTTGGATAACGCAGTCAGTATAAGTCGGGTAGTTAGCAAGTCGGCGTCGATAGTTTGTTCAATCAATCGCAACTTGGGGAAGATTGTGTGCTTGCAGAAAGTTGCCGAGGCTTGCGAACTTCTTGAGCCGAATGTGAAAATGTTAGAATAGACTGGCAACCTTACGTTTCGAGTTTGTTATTTGTATGTTAATTACAAATCTCAAACTCGAAACGTAGGGGAAGGTGGCCTAAAGCGGGCACCGTGCCCAAAGCGGGCACTGGACTTAATATTGCCGTTTAAAATAAGAGTGCGGCCGTTAAACGCGACAATACTCCCTGCCGCGCGCGCACCTCGTGTCATTCATCCGGCTCACCCTGCAAGCACGCCGTTACACGCTCCGTCAAAAAAATGTTTCAGGCTGTTTTTTGAAAAATTATTGAAGGTATATTTCGTGTGTTCTCTCATTTTTGATGTTTGCAATGCTATTATCAATGCCTGTTAGTTATTAATTAGTTATTTGGCCGCAATAACTTTGCATTAAACTCTACACGTCTCAATAATTGAGGTAAGATTTTGCTTGGATATTTTAAGTGTCAAAAAAGGCAACGGGGGCAGGGTAATGCGGGCACTGCGCTCAAAGGTTCCTCGGTAGATAAAAAAAATAAAATAAGTTTAAGTTCACTTATGATATGCGTAAGGCATTTTCACACCGTCGACAAAAAAGGTTAGGTTAGGTTAGGATATGGGTAAGGCATTTTCACACCGTCAAAAAATGAGGTTAGGTTAGGTTATAAGTTTATTTTTGTTTTGCTTTTTTTTTCTGTGATTTTCCTTAGTGACTGCTGCTAAAAAAATATAATACAAAATTGAATCAAGATGTTTTGTTTTCTTTAGTTATGGCTATCCCATTACGGTACATTATGTCCGTGCCCGTTTTGCCCCAAGCAAGTGCCCACTTTAGCCCCCCCCTAGGGCAAAGCGGTCAATCGTAGGGGTTTTGTAAATTGCGTAGAATTATTTTGTTTTTCATTTTTCGGTAAATTAAGCCATAATCCATCAAAAAGTGTTAAATTATGGACCTTGTGGCAAACAAATGAATAATATTGCTGGGTTACAAACACAGATGTATGAATATAAGGAGATCGGACATGGCGGCCGATTTGTATAGAGTGAGCCTGTCGCAAGTACATTAACCCACACAACGCCCAAGTAATTGACAAGACAAAGCACGCACACATCTAAAACACACACACTTGTATACCTACACGCTTATTTGACAATAAACGCGCAACATATCAGGCATTTTGGGAAAAAACGTAATATTCTCTGCGATCAGCACGCGTGCACAGTATGGCAGTGTATTTGCCCATTGAGCATACAGCTGCGACACGGCCACCGGCGGCTTGTCCTCTCTAGTATTTTATGCTCTGAGGTTACAAACCATTTTTTTTTCAACTTTCCGTTAAGGTGCCCACTTTGAACCACCTTCCCCTACATTTCAAATGCGCTAACAGGGTAAAATTAATTTCTGTGAAAATTTGAGGGATAGGTATATAAATGCAATGTTATGATTTCCATATCGTAGTATTTTCATAGTATTTTTCATCGCATTTGAAGAAACGAAATACTTGCCAATTTGGGAACACATGAGTAGGAAACATTTCTTTGACCGTTTTGAGGTACTTTTGTGTTAAGTATTTATGATGTGACTACATTATGCAGTGACGCAGTGACTACATTATGCATGAAGTGTGAAAATACATTTGAATACAAAAATCTTTGAATATTATCAAGGTTTAGCATTTATTTTGTCTTAGTAGTCCGGTAACTAACATTTTACATACAAACAGTAATTGAAATATAATAAACGCTTATAAAATAAAGTTATGCATTTATATGTATTGTCTTCAATTGCATTTATTGAAAAATGAATGAGAAAGTTTACCAATAGTGCCAGATTAAAAATCGAACAATACACAATAGTGCAATTAGTGCAGTGCGACGAATCAGTGATTGCGCATTTTGTGTGATTAAACATATATATTCTGTCTGTACTCAGTCGTTCGAGGGCTAGTTATATTACAGTCTTGCAAATTTCAACGCCGTGCGGTAAAAGTTATGCTTTGCGGTTCAAACAGACTTCTTTTTTTTTAATTAATTTGTTTCAGGAAACAGTAACGCACATGACTTCGAGCATAAAGTACCTATACAAAAAACATTGTCCACAAATTACTTACTTATTAATTAATCAACTGTATATAGCGCTCGCTAGGTAACGAAAGAGTGTTCTTTGAACATGGATTTTTTTAAAGTAAGTACCAACTTACTTAAAAGTAAATAATTGTTTACCTGGTCGATTGCGTAACGTATTGTACGTACGTTAGGTAAATCTAAACGTATTTTTTTATAGGAAAATTACAGTTAAATGGACCTAACGCTCGTTCGAAGGGTACGTAGTTACCCCTTAGATCAGAAGCTTAAATTCAGCGCGTATTTTTAGCTATCTTGGAGTAATATTCCAATAACTGCGATATTCTATCGCTAAAGTGACAAAAACAAAAATGTAACGATTTCAGAGCCGCTGTAGGGTAAGAGGACGACCGTGTATCATTCAACCTTTTCAGTCACCTTCATCACTAAATAAATAAATCACTCAACCTATTTAGAGACCAAATACCGCACGCCCACTCCGGTCACCTATCTAAGAGACCATAAAATTCCTTTTCCCCGTTACCGAAGCAGGAGTCATCATAAATATGTATAGTGTGAATCAAGCATGCGTCGCGTATAAAACGACGCCGAAAATGCGATCTCACGGGAGGAACTGCCAGACCAGGCGATAGGTTTACTGGAAATATCTCGAGTCTAACGGCTGCGTTTTTCTTTTAACAAGCTTTATATTAACTTGCACTGTTCGTATGTAAATACTCGTATGTAAGTATGTAAGTTGTCCGTCAAAATTTGCAATCCATTTTTCAGTCACTACCCGTTAACCAATTGAGTTGAAATTTTGCAAGCATATATGTATATCGCATGACAATACAATATTATGATGACTTGGAGCTGATCTGATGCTGGAAATGGAAGGTGGCCATAGGAACTCCGCAATAAAACGACACAACCCCATCGAGTTTGGGCTCGTTAGAATCGTCTCAATGAGTAGTTGATGATGGTATGCAGAAAAGTACAGTCGACAATAAAAGTTTGTACCAAAAATGAAATTTTTGACAGAAACTTATATCACTGTAGATAAAATCGTCACGTTCTTACGCGACGATAAACGATATAAGCGCAAATATCTCCCTTACTAGCAAGCATGTAAGTGCAAGACGGATGAATGCTTTATGTCTGACATAAATGCGATAATGCTGGTATGATAGCGTGGAGTAGGTAGGACACAGGTTTCGCTTCAACGAATTATAGGTACGCAAACGTTCCAATTTTTTATATGGAAAATTTACATGATATATTATTCCAACGGGGAGTGAGAGGAGATCTGAGACTATGAGAGATAAAGATAATTTTAGCATTAACGATTTTTTAACACGGGCGGGAGTTAGACCTGCAGGTCGATCACGTAACGCATTGTACGCACGTTAGGTAGATCTAAATGTCAAATTTTATATGGAAAATTGACAGTTGGATCGTCCTTACGCGCGTTCGAAACGTTACGTAATTACCCCTCAGGTCAATTCCGTCTAAAAATCGGGGTTCGTTTTATTGCGGAAACGAATAGTGCTAGTTGTAAGGAACAATTGTTGCTGTGGAACCGTATATCTACGATCTTTATAGGTATAGCATTCCTTCGTATAGCACTCCCTTGCGCTTCACGCATTGGCATTTCATTCTGTTCACGAATGGCGCTATTGTGTTATTATTATTGCTATTATTTATTTAAATCTCTAACTTGCTACGTACGTTATAAGACACATCCATATTTGCCGTCTTTGAAATCGATGAGGTGGACTAGGTATAGCTATTTGACATACTCGTACTTACTAAAGAATGGTACAGATACCTCTCTTAAGTGAAAACAGCTACATCAGTCATCAGGCTTATTATTTTAAAGAAACGCGACGTTGTTTAGACAATAGACATTGTGGTCTTTATAATGGGCTTGTGACCTTAATTTTTTTTACGATGCCATTCGAACCAGATTTCGTAGAGCAACAAATGTTTGTATGGAAGCAACTACATTAAAAGAACATTAATACCCAAAAAATCGAGTTAAAGGAGGACCTCGCTGACAGCAGCCGAAACGCTTCATACTGATTGGCTTTAAAGTACGACGTCACACGTTGCAATTTGTACTAACTGTTGCATGGAAAATTAAGTAAATTGCTGTTTCGGTGGCGAAGCACTGCGTTTAGGTCCATAGTTGTTCTGCAATTTTGTTTCTATAAAAGCGTAAGAATTCTATTGGTACCTTTAAATTTACTCTTGGACAATAAATAAAAAAACTTTATTTTCTAAACTTTCAAGGTTCATATATTTTTATGATTTGGATTCTATTTGGTAATTTATAGTTTATTACAGTAATTTGATGGTTTGCTATCCATTTAGCAACACGACGTTATCAATCTTAACACCACGCAACAAGCCTATTTACTAGTCTGCATTGAACGCACCTCTTCCATAAGTTCATATATCTTTGCTCCGCCGACTCGCACCCGGTTTATTTGCCCCTATTTGCATAGAAACGTTTTTGTGGGCGTCCCTGTTTGTATAGTGGATAGGTGGAGAAAGCTTTCGTGCCTCGTGAAAACTTGCGAGTGTGACGTCTACGACAGATTTGTTTGAATTGAATGTAGTGGCGTTTTTTATTCTCGTACCATTTTGAACTCAGATGTAGGTGAGGCGTAGATAAGAAGAATAAAGATTTGTTCGCGTTCAGTGCCTATTGTTTTATTCAAATACTATTCAAATAGAATCAGTGAGCAGGCATATAGGTACGTTAGGAAACTAGTTTTAATCCAAGATTATTATTTTTATTGTACAAAGCGTAGTAAGCTTTATTCGGTTATTTTTTTAATAGACTTTTTCTGTACTATAACCCAAAATAAAACTAGATTGAGTAATAGCTGTTGTCATTCATTCATTCATTCAATAGTATCCACACTAATCATTTAATTAATAAGTACCTCACTTTTGTTTCTTATTAAAGGACATAATAGATTGTCAGCACTCACTTGAAAACGATATCTAGGACAAATAAAAGTGAAGAAGTGAATTACGTAAATTAAAACTCAAAACAGTGGGAACACATGGTCATGGAATGGACAGAGAACAAATTCAGTTGCTACGATTAAATAATTTGAGTGGTCAGTCGCTGTATTAAGTGGAATTATTATAAGCCCTTAATACACTGTGCTGCTTGGGATGTTAATTTAATTCCCAGCGACAAACCCGAAATCCAGTACAAGGATTCTAGAAGCATTCTAATTACCAGGGCATTGTCCTGCTTAAAAACGTCGGTCCAACGCTCCTTTATCCCAGCATTTGTACCGTAATCCCTTGGAAATTAATTACAGCCCGCCTAAGGTGCGCAGTACGTAAATTACTCGCCCTTTCTCGGCTTAGGACGACATTTAGGTGAACTTATTGAAATGAGAACAGGAGGTTGTTTTGTTTTGCTTATGAGTGGTGTAGGTCAAGGTGAATTCTAGGATAAGTCCTAAAAAGGTTCAGACAACGGCCAGGAGATCAGTCGTCTAGCTTTTCAACTTTGCCCTTTTAACGTAAATATTTCACTGGTCAAACATTGATTAAGGACAAAACTAGACAGCTAAAACCTTTATAACCTTAATTGAGTGCCGTAAATCCGTGTGATTAGGTACTCATAATAGCACTGCACTACAATTTACTAGCACGGCTGTGCCTATCGTCTTGTACAATGCATACATACGTAGCAAGTTAGAGTGCAGTTCTATAATATTGGATCCGATAGAAGCTAGTTATAAACTTCTACTCGAGCGGGTTTAACGATATTCTATTTTGCACGGTACCTTTACAAAAAGCAGAATGGATATTATCCTTTCTTATATCCGTCTCTTTTTGTAGCCGGTATGGTCGGACTGGAGACTCTCCATTTCAGACGTAAACATCACCTCGCAGTCCACTATAGTCTTCTACTTAGGGGGCAAATCGACAATCCAGTTGCATTGGAAGGCATTCGTCTATTCGTCCCAGAGCAGTACCGACGCGCGACGCACCGCGCCGCCGCCCACTGTTCGCCGAGCCGGCGGCGACGGGGCTGCGCACGTGTCGCGCGAGTAACACACCTGGTGTTCGTGCGTCGGCGCTGCTCAATGAGCTGGTGCTGGGGCAGGATGCCGATGTGTTTGCAGACAGTTGGCAGAGCCTGCTGACTAAAATAAGTGCTTTGTGTAGGTACTAATATTTAGTTAAATAGTGTTACTTATGTTCTATGTTTGTATAGTGTATAAATATTTACATATTTTTAAGGCCTAACATTGTAGGCGCTTTTCGAACGTACAACAAAAAGTGACATAAAGATATACCTGACGCGCGTACAATGCGTTACGTAATCTACTAGCAGGGGCAAAGTTAGACGGTTTGATGGTGCGAGTGTGGTTCGATGGCTAAGAAACAACAGGCAACAACAATCGATCAAGTTAATAATGAATAGGGCGGCGTCTTTTCGATAAACGTATTGAATTGGAATTGATATCGTTTTTGTCGCGAATGGTAGGAAACGTGCGATCGAATTTCGATTATATTACTTAAGGCGCTGTAGGTTCAGCTAAGTTAAACGAACAGAGTTTTTGAAACAATATAATGCGTCTGTTTATAATAATATGGTTTGAAAAAAATACGAATCTTGAGGCTTTTCTACAGCGAAATCAGTGGATTCGAAACATGATTACGCAATTTTCGCTCGATAGAAAAAAATCACGAACATAGATCTAGTGTATTTACTTAAAACTTTCGTAACAAATTATGCACATACGCTAAACATATACATGTTTGAGGTAACTACTAGTGATTACTTTTTATTTTTTTTAAACAATGATATCCCGCGCTTCCGAACACGCACTTCCATCTCGCTCACGCTTGTGCTCAGTGAGAGGGAGAGAAGACCATGAACCTACGGCGCCTTAAAGAGCAGATTGTATCAATCAGAAAGGATAACGTTAAATTAAATAGGGCGCCGGCCGCTGGCATCCGATAAAGAACTGTCACACTCATCATCATCATATCAGCCGAAAGACGTCCACTGCTAAACATAGGCCTCCCCCAAAGAGTGCCACAATGGCCGGTCCTGCGCCACCCGCATCCAGGTCATCAGTCTACCTTGTGGGGGGCCTACCCACGCCGCGCCTTCCGGTACTTGGTCGCCAGTCGCCCACACTGCCCAATACTAAATAACAGATATTAAATTTTAGTGAAATAGATCATGTGTTAATCAGTTATTAAGCTATTGTTAATTCTTTAATTATTTTGAACATTTTACCTTCTTAAAACTCTATTTTGTTTTGTTACATACTTACGGGAAAAATTAAACGTTAGTTTTTAAAAAAGTGAGTAACAGTTGTCTTCTTCATCTGTTTATTCATACAAAATACAAAAAAAAATACAAAAAAAATTATTCAGTAACTTAAATGATTTATTAAAATGCAGGTTGGTGTCTCTTTTTAAGCATACCAAGACATTCATACGTATACATCCTTCGTTAACTTCGCTGTAGTTTGAAACAATTCCAAACTAAGTCTTCAACGCGCTCAGGGAGAAAACCAAACATTGCCGCACTAGTATGTTAAGGAAGCCCTTTGGTTAAACTTTTTAATAATTCAGACGATTTGGTATAATTTTGCTCGGATGCCGCATACGAGTGTACTATTACGTGCTCTGTGTTGGTACTGCCGATAAACGAAGCGCATTCGATGCTTTTGTTTGAGTATGTAGGTACGGTCAACCAATTTGATTCCTAGGCCACCCTGTAATTTTAACTGCTCCATAGTGACGCAATAATCCTAGTAACCCATATTGACATAGCATTTACAACGGCAAGGTTTTATGATGGCCTAGGAAGGCTAGGAATCAAATTGGTTGACTGTACATAATCATGAAGAAAATACCCGCTACTATGAAATTAAAACTGAAATGTACATTTTCTGCCTTCATAAGAATGTAACATTTAATTTTGGACCAAAACAAGAAAGTATGTTTCTTCGAATGACAGGTTTCTAAAGGTACTGATTGTAATTTAATATTATCGTTCGTGAGCCCACTCCCAATACGCCTACTTACGTCTCATGAAAACACGACAAAATGTATCAGGCAGCAGGTCGAGAAAGTTGTGCTGAGTAAGAATCAGAAGATTGTCGGACCTAAAATTGGCCGAATGTTGGAAAAATCCTTCACTTCCGGTCAAAATTGTAAGGGTAGGTATTTACGTCATGTGACATGTAGTGCCCATTTAGCCATTTAATCGTAGAGGGAGTAGACCTAAGTCTGTCAGTCCGGAAATGGCTGGAAGTACTTGGCAAACGGTGCCAAAGTCATAAGACGAAGGCGTATTGGGAGTGGGCTTACGGATCATTAAATAATATCTTTGTTAAAGAGTTATAAAATAGCTTTTTCATCGAAAGTAAGGTATAACAATTACCTACTTTGTTATCTTCCAATCATTATGTTATGACAAAAAAATGGTCGCTTTTCACTTATGTCAACCTTGACTAAACACGGTATTTATCTCGATTACGCCCCTCAAATTGATGGAAGCATCACAACAATCCCTGATCTAAATGTCAGGTTTAATATCAGGCGTCATCAACCCGAACGTTTCAAAAGTAAATCCCCAACGGTGCGCAATAGCTGCAGAGCTACTTACAAGCTTCCGCCGTTGAGAGAGTGTGGTCAGGGCGCCCTAACTTACCTTGAAAACCAATTTGTTAAATATTTAGAATCCCTCGGTGTAAGAGGCTTTGAGGCTTCAGGCAAATACAGAGGTATATTATAGGTAAATTAGCTATTGTAATGGATAGTGTCTCCTGGGGTGTTACAACATATGTCTACAATGTTTGTGATAGCTACGTCTGATGATGATAAAAATATTGTGTAACCTATTGTTTTATCTGAATTTAATTTGTATATAAAGGAGTTATTACGTAACCGACTAGCCCCCGATCTCGGTCAGATCACATTTCACATTAATATCCTCCTAGGAAATGGACGTCCTCTTGACGAAATATGTAATAGAATGGGAAACAAAAAAAACATGATTTCAGAATAAGTAACGGTGTTTGCAGGGCTTCCAATCCCGGGATCCCGGGATCCCGGGATCCCGGGATCCCGCTTTTTCTATGACGTTTTCATATAGACGTATTACAACTACAATACCGTGATGTCGGTATTCTCATAGTAGATTGGAAGCCCTAATAACAAACATATTGGTATGTATGTGTCGATTTTTACTAACACATTCGTTTCAAAGCTACAATAATATTTTAAGGTATATATTGAAGTTTCATTCATAAAAAATAGAAATACAACGTCATCATCATCAATCGTTAATTTATAATGTATCTAGATTCATAGTGTGACACTAGCGATCCAAAAAAACAAACGAAAACTCTGCTTTTGTTTATAACAATATAGCACCTCGGTTCACCTGCCTATGACAAAAAAGCGAAACATTCACAAAAAAAGTTAATTAATTAAGTAGGTATGCGAATTCACGAAAGTCAAGCCGAGGCGAGTGGCGCAGGAGATAACGAGATTATGCCAGGCACGTAGAATCGTGATTAAATCATTGCTTTATAATGTTTTCTTTTATCTCAGAGTCATTTTTGATGAGACTTGGATTCAGTTTGGTTTGTGCGCTATTTTTGTTGGCACAGTACTTGTGATGCGCTTCGTTGTATGATTATTTGCCACGTACAGTCGAAACGATACGTTTACGTTTTTTGCCTTATTACAAAGGAATATGGTGCAAAAGTGTAATAGTACATTACATTGGCAGAGGCCGGGAAAATAGGGATTGCCGGCCAAGTAGATATAGACGGACGAGCATAACGATGCCGGATAGGGATACGAGGCAGGCAAGCCCTAGTGTCGGTTGAGGTATGTATAGTGCTTTTCTCAAACATGCAATGAAATAAATAAAAAACTTATGATTTTTTAAATGACTGAAAGCCCTGATATTGTGTCACCAATTGAAGATGAAACAAAAGGCGATTAGTGTTATTATCATATTGTGAATACTTAATGCTGAATAATCTATAAAGAACCGCTACGCAGTTAATTAGTACTCAAAAGGTAAAATATTATGGTGTTATATCTACCGACGCTTTCATTATAAAGGCCGAAGTACAGCCCCATTGAATTTGCATCTAAAGTCAACCGAATATAATTTTAATGACTCCATGCCCGGCGTGGTACTTACCGCTTAAGTTGGGGTTAATTAATATGACACAGTATTTAACGAATACGAATGCGCTCCGGGCGGAATTTTATTAAATTTACCATACATTTGGTAGTCTGACAAAAATCACGTTAGGGGAGAGAGTTATAGAGACTAGATGTGGCTTTCATAATAGTTTTATTTTTATCAGACTACAGTCTTGTTCTCATTTTTGGGGGCAAACTTACATCCAAACCTCGTAGCTTCGTTTACTTGCGTCTTGTTCTCACTTTTTAAAGCATTAAAGCATCCAAACTTTTGAAACTTTTTAAAATAAGCTCAGCCCTATGCTCTATCCACTCCTCTGTTCACTTAACTAAATTACCTATGTTTGTTATTATTATTATTACATTTATTTAATAAACAGAGTATATAAACATGGGTACATTAACTGGGTCTCACAAAACTGTCGGAACAGTTTGTCTGTGTGATTATAAACATAATAATACAGAGTTAATAATTAATTAATTAGGTACTAATTTATAAATAGGTTTAGGTTAGACACATGTTTAACCTAACCTAAACCATGCATACAGTTACTTATGTGTTATGATACTTAAATAATGTCGTTTTAATTTTCTTTTAAAGTCGTTTTTTATTCTTTCACGGCTGATAGTTTCTGGTAGACTGTTCAGAAGGTAAGGGATACGTTTTTTTAAGGTTCTGTACCCATAAAAGTTTTTAACCTTCGGTACGCACAGGTTACCGGACGCCATAGCCCTAGTAACATAAGTATTATCGACTGTTTTTAACAAGTTATTTTCAGAGCTAGGTTCCAGACTGCTATGGTTATTTATAAGTAGTAATTATTTATGTTTAAGACTAACTGGCAGTATTTTACAGATTTTGAAAAGAAGTTTATAGTTACCTTTACATTTGTGTCTAGTTTTACTGTTTACTAATAATTTAACAAATCTAAGTTGTATGTTTTCTAACCTATCAATGTTTGTTTTAGTTGAGAGTCCATAGCTGTCAAGGGCATAACTCAAAATAGAGTCTACTAGTGACATATATAAGCACCTTAAAGTACTAATTGGTATCCTGAAACTTAGATGAAAAAATTTGCCTAATAATATTCTTAGTTTATCGCAGATAAAGTTAGTATGAACATTCCAAGAGAAGTTTTCGTCTACTGTCATGCCTAATAAATAAGTTACATATTTAGATCTTTTTATAGGTTCACAAATACAATTTACCATATTATTATGAAGGCATTCAAAGGTGTGGGTATACATAGGGGGAAGAGTGCTAACGGGGCATAAGTGTGGTGAATGGATCAATAAAAAATTGGTTTTATCAGTATTGAGAAGTATTCCATTGTCATGGGACCATGCAATGACTGAATCAATATCTCGTTGAACTAGATGGACGGTGTCTGCGAGGTCTGTGCCAGCTCGTAGGATGCAGAGGTCATCGGCAAACATGTGCGCTGAGCAGTGTTGTAGTACATTGCACAAGCTATTGACGTGCATCAGGTAGAGCACAGGATAACAGCCCGAACCCTGTGGCACTCCACATCCCACATTATGCTCACTACTGAAGGTGTTACCTATTCTCACCATGTAGGAACGCGAGGTGAGATAATTGCTAAACCATTCGTTTAGCGGTTCGCCCACTCCACACTCGTACATGGCGTTCAATAAGGTGTTCGATTCCAAGGTATCAAACGCTTTTTTAAAGTCAAAGAATACTGCTAATACATGTTTTTTGTCATTTAGATAATTATTTATTTCATCTGTAAATTTGGATATTAGAGTAGTGGTACTCTTACCTTTTTGGAAACCATGTTGACAAGGGTTCAAAATGTTATGTTTACTAAGGTAGTTACCAAGCTGGTCATTTATGCACTTTTCCATAATTTTATCAATACTTGATAATATTGCGATAGGCCTGTAATTACAGAACGATTTACGATCACCTTTTTTGTAGATTGGTCGTACAATAGCTTGTTTTAATTTATTAGGAAATGTATGAAGTTTAACTGATAAATTGACTAACTTGGCAATCACTGGGCTTATTTTATTTGCTACTAGCTTAATATCTGACATACGTATCTGATCACTACCCGGTGATTTATTAATATTCATTTTGTTGATAATTTTTTTGATTTGGTAGCTTTTGACGGGTTGCCATCTCATAAACAGGTCTGGTTTTTTTACATAGTCATCTCTTTTAATCCAGGTATCATTACATGTGTGCTTGATTGCTTTAATTTCTTCAGAGAAAGTAGTAGCAAACTTGTTACATAGCTAATCGTCATTGTTGGAGTTTTTCATATTGGAATGTATAATATCATCTAAGCTCTTATTATTCTTTTCTTAAAGTAAATGTATACGTTCCCATATTTTCTTTATGTTTTTATTACATTCAGCTATGCATTTTTGTCATATGAGTTTTTACATTTATTCAGAGCTTTAGTACATTTATTCCTGTATTTGTATCATATTAAACTCTAAGGAAGAGCGGTATCTCTTACCACAGGCATCTTGATTGCCTAAAAAGAGGCACCATCCTGCATATCTGTAAAGTTTTTTAAGATTTCGAATAAATCATTTTTCATTTTCATTTTTTTCATATTGTTATGAAAGCTACTACTCAAATCATGTTACCACGCAAAATACGCAAATATGACCACGTATCCAGTTTCCCTTCTCAGCTCAAGTGGCTTCCTATCCGGTCCAGACGTAACTCTCACTCTCTCTTTATGGAATTATTTTTAACCCTGCAACTCCTCGCTACCTCAAGGTGCGTTCTAAATTTCTTTCTTTTGCAAGGTCTGCTCAGAAGTTGCTTCTCAGTTTTCCCTCATCAAGCTCTAAATTTTACAGCAATTCATTATAGTTGTTCGATTGTGGAATTCTTTGCCTATTGAAATTAAAGCTAAATTATTATGCTAAGTCTCTTCCCATTTTTTAATAGTAAAGGATTACTATTTATTTCTTCCGTAGCTGTTCATTTCTACTTTATGTGTGCTGTCTGTTTTCGACTGTAAATGATAATGTTTCTTTGGTATTTAGTTTAGTTACCTAACCTAACTAGGTTGTTTATATTCTGTTTTCTGTGTTACTTACTCAAGTCATATGATTATTTTGCATTGTCTCACTACCCAAAGGTTGTTTGGAAGCGAACGCTTTTTATTGATAACACCACGTCCTGTTGCCTACCATTGTTTATGTTTAATTTAATTATGTTTTTATTATCTACTAAATTATGTAATAAAGAATATTTGTAGTGTATTGTATTGAAAGCTTGTGACAATACAACTTAAGTAGGTCGTATCATCGGCTGATTGATTTCTTCATCCCTCACGAACTCTCAACTTTGTTTTCTTACATGAATATTGGAAATAAAGTTATTCTGAATAAATAATTTGTCAAGACTCTTTTCAAGATAATAAACTTCTACTGCAACGATCGACTCGTTCCTCAGGTTGACGAGGTAAAATACTTAGGTCTTGTCATAGATTCTGGTTTAACGTGGGGTCCCAACATTCACTCACTATGCAATCGTTTGTCGTCCGCGTGTTTTGCACTCACTAGGCTGCGTCCCAGTCTAGATCACAACAATGTAAGAAAAGCCTACTTTGGGTATTTTCATTCTCTCCTAACATATGGAATCGATTTATGGGCAAGCGCAGCTAATCGTGAGAGACCATTCAGACTTCAAAACGAGCCATTCGTTGCATATGTGGTGTCTCCTGGGATCATCCTGCTCGTGAACTGTTCAAGGAAACCAAAATTCTCACCCTTCCTAGCTTGTACGTCCTAGAAGTAGCCAAGTACGTGAGAGGTAACCTTGAACAGTTCCCGACGCGTGGTGACTCACACAATTTTAACTTCAGGCGGCGCGGCGATCTGCGCGCTCCCGCCACACGTCTTGCAAAGGCCCAAAAATGTCTCCACTCGATAGGGCCCAAATTATACAACAAGTTGCCCCAAGAAGTCAAAAGCGCGCCGAGTATGAGGTGTTTTGTGAACAGACTTAAAATTAAACTAGCATCCGATGCATGCTATTCCATAGACGAATTTCTCAATAATGGCTGAAAACCGAACGACTTTTCAACTGGCTCGCTGCCCAATCAATGGTTAGGTAATATTTAAGGACATTTTAAGGATGTGTACTTACTAGTAACTTGACAAATAAATGTAATAATAATAATTAATTCGTTGACTACATGCTGCAGTGTACCTAAACTAAGACATACTTATAAGACATATTTAAGATCTATAAATTGACATGTAAAACTACGTTTTATAAAGGAATAAATTAAATGAAATGAAAAAAACTGTCACCTTATGGACATAAGTAAGGTGTTCTATGCATACAAATCACTTTTCAAAAATTGTTTCTTGCGTATCTTTGTCCTAAAATAAAGTTCTTTCACCCTCTACCTTTCCTTCAATTTCCATTACTAACATTTGTCTTGACCTTCTCCTCCCTATCTTTTACAAAACTAAAACCACATCCTGTGTGTGAACATCTTCGCAAGCGACGAATATGCAAGGCCCCCCCTGTAGGCAGTCTCGAGGGCCGTCTGCCGTAAAGTATCGCTTAATGACGTGTAACGAGCGTGGTCTCATGCCTGCATGGCGCGCGGATAAAAGGATCCGTCGCGAGCCTTCTTAATGAATCGATGCTTTCTGACTCTCGTGGACATTTGGCGGCTGAAACGTTATGCTTTCTAGCTCTTATCTTTCGTCTAAGCAGACAACATAAACTTTGTAGCATTTTCTCTGCAGTGCTTAAATGGAATTGATTTGGTTATTTGATCGATGCTTTCTGACTCTCGTGGACATTTGTTGGCCAAAACGTGATGCTGTGTGACAGAATTGCTACTTTATAGCTCTTGTCTTTCGGCAAGGCAGACAACGTATAGTGTGAAATGGAATTGGTTTGGTTATATTTTCACCGAAATTAATGTTTAAATACTGTTATTATCGATGCTTTCTGACTCTCGTGGACTTTTATCGGCTGAAACTTACGCTTTCTGAAAGAATAGGCACTTTCTAGCTCTTGTATTTTGGCTAAGCAGACAACGTATATTTTGTAGCATTTTCTCTGCAGTGCTGAAATGGAATTGGTTTGGTTGTTTTCACCAAAATTAATAGGCAATGAATAGTTATTGTTATTATCGATGTTCGCTGACTCACGAGGACATTTGGCGGCTAAAACGTGATACTTTCTGAAAGATTTGCTACTTTCTAGCTAGCCTTTCTGTTATTAAGCATATGTAAATTTGGTCGCATTTTCACATTAATTTATTAGTGCAGTGGTGAATTTGAATTGGTTTCGTTTTTCCTCTTTGAATAGGCAGTTATTACTAATAGTGTTTTTAAATGTTATTAGTCATTAGTTAACCGATTCCATGTAAATATTACTTTGTTACAGTTCCATCAAAATTTCATATGTAACATTATTTATTAAAATTATTTCAATTCAAATTATTTATATATTTCAGACCATGTCAATAGTGTTAGTATACCATTTGCTTATCCAAAGTTAGTTAAATCGAATAAATCTACTATTATAATATATAACTAGCTTTTGCCCGCGACTTCGTCCGCGTGATCGATTCGTATTCAATAACTTAATGCAAAATATATGGTGTCTGTAGGTAACAATCATCCAAAATTACAAACGTTTGCAATTATATTATGAGTAGAAAGTGAAACACTATATTACGGTTTTCAATACTTGTGTGAATGTTGCTCTTGTAAATAAGAGTCATGTTAATTACTATTCTTATAAACCGTTCAATTTAGTTCCGTTTGTATCACTTTGAGGGCTGAATTACGAAAGTGACTACTACCTAACCAAGTAACCACACCCATGAAGTCCGGCTTTTTAATGAAACATGCACTAATTACTGAATTCGTAACGCTACGCTCTCGCGTATCCCATTCTCTCGAAATGCTCATAAATTATCTTATTATTCGTAAAAGCGATTGTTGTGAACACGAAATCGGAGCCCCGGCAGAATGTAGAAACGTAGAGCTACTTTCCTCCTTCCAAGTAGCCACAATGTAACAGTTTGAAGTTAGGCGGAAGGCTTTTCTTTTCAAAAGAGCCTTCCATATCTCTCGCACGCACGCTTTGAAGGAAACCCACGTCCTCATCACCTCCATCCCAGAAATTTGATATGAGACCGAAAGCGAACTTCAAGGTCCACGCAAGATCCTGTAAAACTATTATTACAGTACTTACTTATTTGCAAACGACTTAAAAATAAAATAAAATCACAGAAACGTATCAAAACTTTGCCCTTTAGGCAGGGTGCCCATCACACAGGCAGCATTCCCGCGTTGAATAGCAATCGCTATTCTTTGAGCGAGAAAGCTGCCTGCGCGAGGGTCACCCGTTGCGTCCCTGTTGTATCTTAATAAAAAAACATACTTCAGTCCTTCAGCTTTGTACAAATGGTTCTCAATTGCATTTTAATTGTTATGGCCTTTTTGCCTCCGTAGGTAAATTGTTAATGACACCTATCGTACCTTAAAACTATTTTAGCTTTTTAGTAGACTTCAAAATAAGGAAGACGTTCTCAAAACGGTTGTAGTTTTTTTTTATGTTTTTTACCTCAGAACTCCTTCATCTATGAACCGATTCGTACAATATTTTTTTTCATTTGAAAAAATGTGCTTGCAGATTGGTCCCATTATTTTCAAAAAGAGAATCATGAGGAATCGACAGAACTCTTCAATTTTATTGGGCACGCATGTATTGTTTTTATTATTTTCTGCTGTAACTTGTGTATTAACACTCGGAAACCACAAATTTGATAAAGTGGAACTGATGATGAAGACTCCCGATGATTTATGGATTTCAGATTTTTATTGCGTTCATGTTGTAACAAAATAGGCTAGGTGTAGTTCTAACATGAGCTCTGTCGAGCATTGCAATATCTATAAATATTCATTGGAAGCGGTGCAGCCGTTTTTACGTCATGCGCGGTCACATTTATAAACAGACAAACAGACAAAAAATATTCTAACGTGTTCTGTGTTTGATTCTAAATATCCCCAGACGACTTTTTTTCAAATATCTTTCATGTTCAGAAATTTGATCCTCTTCAGCTTTATTATTATGTATTGAAGAGAGACAGAGCACTCTTCTGTGCCCCGAGTCCCAGTGCTTCCACAAAGCGGTGCAGGCAGGAGAATCCAGCACCAGGCGCACGAGGCTGTTGGAGCTGTGACGCACTCGGCGCATCAGGGAGGCGGTTCTCTTGTGTATTATTGCACTGAAGCAATCAGTACGTGCCTCCGCAAACATACCAGATGCGCTACAAATGGCGGGGCAGCCCCAACAGCATCCTGAACCCGTTACTATATTGGATGCGCAGGACATTGAACGCCTTCCTATTATAATTTGTCCACAGGCTGCACGTGTAAAAGGTTTGACAAAATGATTTTTATGATTTGTTTTTTTTTTATGATTGTTTTCCTCAGTTTGATTTTAAGCAGCTTTCATCAATTATTTTTGAATCGAGCTGGTTAAATATTAACTTTTATTTTAACTTTGTCTTGGTATTTATTCCCAGGTTTAGTAGAATTCTTTAGAGAAGTTGACTTGCGTCATAGAACATGGATTGATTTAAGACTTGTTTCAAAATACATAAATTTAAAAATGTGTTTTTTTTTTTTGATTTAACATTAATAATGATGAAGATTGCAACGTCACTGAATATTCAGAATTCTATAAACCACAAAAATAAATTAAAACCCCCTTTTTGTTTGACGGAGTGGAAATGCTCTTACGTATCCCCCAGCTTGGGTAAGCTATAATGGGGGGTACGTGGGACTTTCACCCTCCAGCCAACTCTATTTAAAGAGAAGAGGGAGGGAGTCTACCCACTAAAACCACTCCGGCGTTTCCGTCTCTGCCATTAATGGGGGCGCAGTGGGATCGCGAGCATTCTACCACGAGTACCACGACTCCCCCCGGCGGCTCTGCAAAATTGAAATGCGGGCCCCCGCGCCTGAGGAGAGGAGGGTTTGAAACGCATGTTGACCCTCCTCCCAGATATGTAGAGGACCATGACAGGTGAATTCGGGAGCGGAGAACTCTCCAGAGGCCCTGTTCCTCGACCGCTCCCTATGTGCCTCAGCTAGCACCTCTGCGTCGAGCTCCCACGGAGGAGTTCCTGCCAAGGCGCATGCCGTCACCCATGCCGTCACGTAGGCCCTGCAAATTCTGATGGCCACGATTCTCTGTGGCTTTCTTAGCAGGGCTTTATTTGCCGTATTGAGCCGGTCCGCCCATATTGGGGCTCCGTAAAGGGCCATGCTGCGGGTGACGCCAGCATATATGCGGTGGCAAGCCGTGGATGGACCCACGTCTGGAAGCAACTAGTCCAGGGCTGAAGCTGTTGCCTGACTTACATATGCAACGAAATCACATCACTCAGGTAACAGTCAGTTTGCATTGCCAGTACGTAATTCACAATCCGGGATCGGCCGATGCGATAGCTCTAACTAGGGCATCAATTAGCTCCACAAGCAGACGTGTTGCCAACCCATCTTCAGTAATTACATTTAATCGTATGAAATACTGAATATTGCTTTACCATCACAGAGGTGAAAATTATAATATTTATAATCAACTTTTTTTAAATATTTTTAGTAATGTAAACGTTATTATCTTCGTTATATGTCTTCTAGGACAGTAAGATCACAATATACGCACATATTGTACAAGCCCTATGCGAGACTGAAACTTACTTCAAAAAAATGTTTTATTATGTGTACTGACATTTTTTATAAGTTACCTGACAATTTCAAATTATTAGACATAAATAAATTTAATAAATTTAAAAATGCAGTTAAGTCATGGATTTAAGACAAATGTTTCTATAGTTTAAAGAAAGACATGGAGCTTATATAATTTTGTATTATGCAATTAATGTATGTTTAATTATTTAACATTAGTGGTAAAAGTCGTACAATATTGTTGACATGTTTAATTAAACGTTACACTATTAATTATTAAGATAAGCGTATACACCTGGCTAAGGTAGAGTTCAGTGAAACTTTCTTTATGCAATTATATCTGCAATTGTAACCTGGATCCCCTGAATTCATTATACACAATAAAAAAAAAAAAGCTACGGTAGCCTAGTGGTTCAGGCATGCGGCTGTCAAGCGGCGGTCGTGGGTTCGAATCCCGGCTCGTACCAATGAGTTTTTCGGAACTTATGTACGGAATTACCGTTAGCTTTTCGGTGAAGGAAAACATCGTGAGGAAACCGGTCTAATTCCAATAAGGTCTAGTTTTCCCTCTGGGTTGGAAGGTCAGATGGCAGTCGCTTTCGTAAAACTAGTGCCTATGCCAAATCTTGGGATTAGGTGTCAAAGCGGACCCCGGGCTCCTTTAGGGGCACAACCGGGAATAACGCTAGGAGGATGATGATTAAAATATTGGTATTATTCTTACACGTTCTCAAGCTTTGTTTATCTTTATGTAATTTTCACTTCAGGTTCTCGTCTTCTTATTTACTATAGTGAAAATGCCCGTACATCCAATATTTGACCGCCATCATCCCGGTACAATAAACGGCACTAATGACATAATTATGTTGACATAAATTGTACTGGGATGACAGCTGTCAAATATGTTAATATGAAATCTAGTGATTACCAGACGGAGCATTTTGCATGCCAAATCTCATAATGCAAAACTCGTAATGGTGCGAAAGATATAACACAAACTTGGACTCGTATTTATTCTTAATATTATTACCAAGAAAGCTTAGTTTTAGGACCAATTAAGGATTCTCTACGGTTAACGTGCTTAATATTTATCTGGGTGCTTTAATAGAGCCTTCGCTGGTAGTCGAGGTAAATTTATTTGCGTCTGTCATGTCCCCTCGGAGGAAATGACTTATTTCGCCGAAACCCGCGGCTTGCATTCAAATTAGGGTTGTCACTGCATAGCATTTCAATGCAGAGGGATATTGTCCGCGCGCTCAAAGACGGCATGTTCCGTGCCTGTTTGAAGGTGTAAAGTGTGAGTATGTACGTGGCTGTGTTTTGAGTACATACTAAGACTACCGCGTCGTAAAAAAACCACAGGCATACATTTTATTTTGGTACGAAAATAAACGGAGATTCCTAAATCTGCATGTATTTCTTTAAAAATGTGTTCAACGGTCTCTATATTATTTTTTTATATTTGGAATATTTAACTTAGTTCTGTGGAGGCTCGACTTTTTTTCTGAGTCATTTATTTTGATGAAATCAATTCAATCAATTTCTCCTAAGTGACGAAGCCAAAAGGGCTCTTAAAAATTCTTGACATGTATTCATCTTACCACGCATATAATATTAATAACCGATATAAAATAAATATAATAATTGTCCTGTCTAAATCGGCTTACGACAAATACTCTCAACTTGAACTTAGCAGCACATACAATATATCCTGGTTATTCAAACAATACTTACACTTACTTAACTGGCTAGACTAAAACTAAGCCTCCTAATAAGTACATCAAGAGCAAGTTAAGTGAAACTCAGACATCTTAGTAAGTAATAGCGCCAGCAGACAGCTACCTCTTATACTATGTAACTCTCCACTAATACTAATGCTAAAATGATGTTATTTGGGTAAATAGTACTGCTCTTAATTGTTAATGTCTAGTAATGTGTCTTTAAACTTCGGTGTTGAAACTACATGCTTACTTTCGGACACCTACCCCCAGTTTTATTAAAAAACCGTTCGATTGTCAATCAAATCATTTTGGTCGCTAAAGTTGAAGCAAAAATAAGGTGATCTCATTATTTTAACTCTGAATAGTTATTCATTGTTCATCGCGTCTATTTGATTGTATGTACTCTATCGAAACTTATGTGCTCGTACGGCGTATCATTTCATATTATCTATCACTTGCTGTGATGTAAAAATCCAAGGTGGTAAATTGTCTGTTTAGGGGTTTTAGTGACCACGATGCTTAGTAAGGAGGGACTGATTGGAGAGACGAAGTGATATAGAAAAAACCAGCCAAGTGCGAGTCGTACTCGCGCACGAAGGGTTCCGTACCATTATCAACAAAAATATTTATTTTATATCGTTTTTAGTATTTGTTGTTATAGCGGCAACAGAAATACATCATCTGTGAAAATTTCAACTGGAACTATCACGGTATCAGTGAGATACAGCCTGGTGACAGACAGACGGACGGACGGACGGACGGACGGACAGCGGAGTATTAGTAATAGGGTCCCGTTTTACTCTTTGAGTACCTACGGAACCCTAAAAAGTACGACTATGTGAACTTCTAAATATGCCCTGGGCAAACGCGAGTACCATAAACCCAATTTTTTCACCCAAAAAGGCATTAAAAGCCTGTAACCGTTTACAGACGTGGAAGATGAGAACAATGTTTATGCTGATTCAAGACCATTTTCTTTAGCACCCTTTCTGTCTCTAAATTGGTTTTTGGTCCTTTGGTATTTTTTTTAGATACTTATACTATAAATGTTTACTACATAATTATTACAGTGTAGTTTTCATGGGTTATGAGTGTGAATTTAGCCTTATATGTCGTAATAAACCCTCAATAAAAATACAATATAAACTCCCTAATGGGGCCGCTTTGACTGAACGCTTACGCGTAGCCAAACAAGCGCGCACTAAACCCCCTAATACACTAGCAACTTTAGTGAAACTCGGCCGTCTTAGCAACTACCGGGGCCACAGCACTGTCACTGTAATCCCTAAATTAATATGAATCTCTAATTTGAACGGCACACGTGTTGCGAGCTCGCAACTTTCCAGACAACGCCAAATTGGATAAACATGTGCGCGCTACGGGGCCTCAAATTTGAACACGGCGCGCTATCCGGGATGCACGCTGAATTAATTTTTAATTTAATTTACTTTATTCAACGACCAACTTGGGTCAATCATGTTAGTAAATGCTTACAATTAATGTTAGTAGGCACATCATCATGTCATAAATTAATAGTAGGTACACAATTCTATACTATAAAAAATAAAAATAAAAATGTCAACATGTCAGCATTCAATGTCACTAATAAATCTAACAGTTAGGACGTATGTGCAGAAGGCAGCAATTACTAATATAAGGGCAATCGAGTCGGCTAGTGATCATGTTCAGGACGGTGTTGGCGCCGGCGAAGGCACGGCGAGCCAGGGATGCGCATCTCTTACGCATGGTGGTGTAGAAACAGTCTACACGCGCCTCTGCGAACATCCCCGACGCGCTGCACCGCCACGGCAGCCCCATCAATGTCCTGAACGCCCTGAATTAAACGTGCAATTTTACAGAAAAACATGAACTAAATCTTGGTTTTTGTGCCTTGATTTCAGACTTCATTTGAAATCCTCAATTTTACATTTTTCAACGACTTTACATTTAACTTAAAGCTATATTAAACTCGAAAATTTAAATAGAATAAATTATTTACTATTTTATTCTATTCTATTCAAAATTATTAAAGTATTGTATGGCTTATTGGCCTTTTACACAGTATTTATACATAGGTTAGGGGAGACAAAAATGATATTAGCAATCATTAGATTAATATCAACATTTTATTTTTATTTATTCGTATACAGTACAGTTCGTTATTATTCTGATTCTGATAGCCTCGCAGCAACATTTTATTGATACACATATTATTATAATTCAAACTCCCATAAATTGGGATGAAACAACGATGTTTTATTTTCTTTTGTTAGCGTGGAGAAATCTTGAATAGGTTAATTTGAATGAAATCTCAGATTAATAAAAAAAAAATAGTAGCTACAATGCCTTCACCGAAACATAAAAATGGAAATATGTTATGTTGTGACGAACACTTTTTTTCTACAACGATAATTTATTTTGTAATATAAGGAGTGGTTCAGTAAAAAAGTAGCAGTGAATTATCTGGTATATTTTAGTATCATTTACTAATTATGAAGAAGTTATTTTTTTAGTAATCTGTATATAATATTCTATAAAATAAAAATAAAATCATATTGAAAAATATGAAAATGTTTGAGTTTTCTCATTTTTATTGAAATTTAGTTTGAAAATTTTTGAACAACTCAATTTGACTTTCACTTGCCGTTTCCCACAATGCCACAATTGAATTTCCATTTTCACAACTTGTCGTATGCTTTTAGGAATATCATCATTTACTGGATTTTATCTTGGGTAGTCAGGAAGTCTCTCCAATCTAACCCCTGACAGAGGATTTTCTATGGAAGGCAAATTTCTGTAAAAATGGCAAATACACAAAAGTGGATATTTCACGTAACTAACTCAAAGTTAAATATTGAACAAAAGACAGATAGGAACTAATTAAGTAGCTCATCAAACTTAAAGAAAAAACTATGTTTATGAGAAACACCTCATAAATTCTCACAGAAGACGCTGTTCAAAAAGTATTAGGAGAGATGTAATATAAAAGGTGAAAACTTGAATTCGCCCTTTTATTTTAAATACGATTATATTTATTTTTTTAGAATAGTATCTACCGATTACTATAAAAATGCACTGTTTAAAAAATATGACAAAATTTAATGAAAAATCTACATTATGTGCTGCCACTTTTTTCCGAACCACTCCTTATGAACTCACTGTATGTTTTATAAATCAGCGTTTGAAACGAAGCGCGTTCGCCCAAACTTAAAACCCGTATGCTCTGTAACCCTTCCAGCTGGCGCCCTTAAATGAACATAATAGGTTATGATAATGACAAAGGTTGCGCGTTACGCGGATGACACTCAAGTTTCTAGCGATTGTGGAAATTATACCTACTTATGGTAATCTCGTGGAATGTACATACGTCTAACTTTTGTCATATGTTGGTTTGGCTAATAGTCGTATTTCGGTGGAATATCGGTGATATTACGCGATGTTCTCTAAAATTTATATTCAAAATATTAAATATGCGCGTGATTTGTGTTTTAAAATGTGAGATGTCCCCAGCTTGTCATAGGTCAACTTGTCTTTAAAAATAAGAATTACTTGGATATGAAATAGGGAAAATTACGAGGACACGTTACGTTTATGTAAGTAGGTACTACAGAATACTGACTATGTATGCTGTTACTTAAAATTAAATGTAAAAAGATAATGAAAGTGCACTTCGACATGGCAAGTATTTTAGAGGTTACGATAATACAATTTCAAAGTCAATGATAAAAGTCCTAAGTACGTAGTAGATATATAGTTAGACTTTGCATTAGTCATTAAAAGATCCAAAGCACCGATTCAAAGTCAACTAGCCGGTTTCCATTTCAAAAATCCACTTTTATCTCTTTTGAAACTACACTAAAATTATCACTTTACTTAAATTATCGTACCTAGCCAGTTTCGCGTAACAAAAACTTTAGCCCAATAGATTTAATCAGTTTCTGCGAGTGCAATAAATTCAAGTTTAAACTAAGATGAATCACATTAAGGAGCTGAGTGAAAAATTCGCTAATTCCAAAGTAACGCTGGCGTCAAGCCCTAGAGAGAAGAAACTTCTTACTTCATTGAAACACGATCGGTTCAGTCACTATTGCTTGAAGCGTTTTTTTTAGTAGCATATACACTGATGTCGACGAAAAGAATTAGTAAATTTACTTTTATGACAGTTTTTTTTTCAAATCCACATTAAAATTCTTCACGATATAAGTTATCGATTTTTTTCACAAAAGCTTTTGTTTACATAAAACTGTTGTTGTAAATAATTATGTTTTTCATAATTACGAAAAGCAAAAATCGCTTTTGTGAACGAGATTTATCCAATTTAAAAGGTCTTCATCATTGTTTTATAAAACAGGATTTTGAGGGATGAACATGTTATTACAAAAAAAATACCGTACTTGAGACAATGACCATAGCATAACCAACAATTTAAACATACTTAATTTAAAAGTTGTCTACGTCAAACTGTATTATGTGCATTCGAAACATCGTTTACTTTTTGTTATCAACATGCTGCAATTGTTTTTTTTTAATTTTATTTATTAATAATATTAACAAAATTCATAATAAAGATACCTACAAAGAGGTCAAAGAATTGTACGTAATTTCCAAGGGTACAGCTGATTTCAATTTTTTTTCATCAGTATATAATTATGATAGATCTTCAAGATAGGATGTATTTTATCCCGTTGCTCAGCCGGAGCTTTTTAACACACGTGCGGAACCATAGAAACAGCTATATCAAGCCGCTTCAACGTCCAAGATCATAAAACGCGGCAACTTCCGTAGGAAGTGACAATATTCTTCTCTCTAAAACTGAAGGCATGGACTGCAGACAGCGCAATTCATTTTCATTATCCCGCAGCCTTTCTCATAACAGGGTAGAATCGTGGCCGGGGATACGATACGGCAGATGTTTTATACAATGCATTACAAGTAGTTCTTCAACAATAAATTATCTAACATTGAAAAATCTACACATGACATACATAAGGCAAATTCAATTCGAAAACTTAAATCACTTAGGGGATAAGAATGTGGTAGCATTGATTGTGACACGACCGGTTAGCCTAGTGGGTAGTGACGCTGCCTATGAAGCTGAACGTCCTGGGTTCGAGTCCCGATTAGGGAAAATATTTGTGTGATGATGACGCATGTGATTCTCACCCCGCCGATCACCAGTTACGAAACTACCTACGCTTAATTACTACGCATCGCGGTGTCAAGGTACAATTGTGGGTGAGCGTTGAGGTGAGCTTAAAACAAGTTACAGAATAGGGGGGCAGCCCTGTAAGTATGAGGTGTTGTGTTGCTGGTGGTGAGATAACAGAGCCCCCGAGTTTATACTGTATCGAGAGGGAGAGGGCCTGTATTTGTCATTTATTTCGTGTTATCGACACAACAATTTTTTTATTTAAATCAATAGCTTGTCGGGAACGCGCTTGAAGTCACAACAGCCGTCGGCGATTGTTTGCCATCTGCGTGGTATTAAAAAACCGGCTAAGTGCGAGTCCGGACTCGCGCACGAAGGGTTCCGTACCATTATCTATAAAAAAAACTATTATATTCTTTGTTTTTAGTATTTGTTGTTATAGCGGCAACAGAAGTACATCATCTGTGAAAATTTCAGCTGTAACTATCACGGTATCAGTGAGATACAGCCTGGTGACAGACATACGGGCAGCGGAGTCTTAGTAATAGGGTCCCGTTTTACTCTTTGAGTACGGAACCCTAAAAACGGTTTCACAAAAGTATTTAGGTATCATTTATTTTCAAGGCGACATTCAAGTTTATTGTAAACTAACCGTAGTTAGGGTCAATTCAACTAAACAAGAATTTAAAAAAAATTTCAAGATTAATTCATACGAAATCGACGTTTGGTCCAATTTATTCTTAGCTTTACCAAGTAAAATATAATTCTAAAATACGTGACGTTTCCGTTTTATCTCACATAGTTATTATTCAATTTCAGACCGTTCAGTCCTATCCAGTCCTTAAAACGGTCAATAAACTAAGCGCCATGCTGAGACTGACATTAAATCAGACCTCCCTTAAAATACGACACAGCAGTTGAGCAATGTGACTTATTATTAAACCCTAGGCCTGCTTGAGCCATAAATCCATTGGGAACGGCGCAAGAAATCCGACTAATTAAGGTGGTCAGGATAGCAGAGGCTACGTAAGCCAGTTGTAAACTTCAATTTTGAGCGACATTATTTTGAATTTTAGGCGCACATAATTATTCTAAATTGTGATAAAATAAGAGGTCATCTGTTTTCGTTTATTCCTAATCTGTTAAGGCCTGGTTCGGACATTTACTGGCTTCAATCAGATTTTTTAAAAGTGGGGTTAATGTGTAACTTTCTATTTAACTACAATGACCTTAAAATATTTTTTTGTATTTTGCAACATCCCCTTAACCTTTCTTATCATATACCTCACTGTTTTCATAAACATATATACCTACTAGCTACAAGTGACAGCTAGACCTAAGTTTCACTTCAGCCGAAGCGAAACACTAGCCTTCAACACATCAATTACTTGCACAAAAGCTAGCCTTTGCCAAATCCCTTTTCACAAAACGTCGTATCTAGCTAGAAAATTGTAGTCGCTTACGACGTTTCAAACTTCAAGTACAAGTCTTGCAGTGAAACTCGGGTCTGGGTAATTACCACTATGATGTATCGTTACAGGTTTTGCTCCTTACGTCGATGATTGATGAGCCAAGCCTCGTGATTAAAAACACGATTAAATTTGCTGAGTGTTTCAGTTAAATCGTTTTGCGGTGTTGGAAAAAGCTAATGAAATTATATTATGAGTAGGACGGACGGTCATTATATAAACTTAACAGTTATAAATATGTCGACTAAAGGATTTGTAACTGTTAAATATATGCTGATCAATTTTACTAGACTACACAAGGAACTCCGGAGGGAGTTATTCAGTATACATAGATTGAAAACTCCGTTAACTGCTAGTGGAAAAGGAGGATAATTATCCTCGATGCTATAAATATAATATAGCAGAATTTACTGGTACCGACCGGAAATCTGCTTAAAAAATCTCACACCGCTTTTTTCAACCGAATCTTACCGGTTTCCGGTCAGCTGTTGACAGAGGTTCCCTTTAAGTTTTTGTATTATTATTACGGTCTTTAGAGCAAGGGCGAGTTGCACCAACCTACGATTACAGACCGACCAACGTTAAATATAGCGCCGGCAGCTGGCATTCCATAGAAAGTTGTCAAACCTTATGATTTTAACACGTTGGTTGCCATATCACGCGAACTCGCGTGAAGCGGCTGTATACGTAGTGGCCGCTCACGCGAGTTCGCGTGATGATCGAATACAATATTGTCCGAGCCACAAAATTGCGGCCGTTGCGTATTGGCTTCTGATTTTTCCTTTGGCCACTAGGGAAGGGAATTACCTATTTACTAGGGGGCGTGTGACAGTTCGCTCGCCGTAGCCATCCATATAAATTCTGCATTTTCGGCTTGGCAACGAACGTGTTAACAAACACCGCTTAAGATTACAGACGGTTTGGTGCAACCACAGATGTATGAATATAAGGAGATCGGACATGCTGGCCGATTTGTATTGAGTACGCCTGTCGCAAGTACCCACCCACACAAAGCCCAAGTAATTGTCAAGCAAAGCACGCACACATCTAAAACACACACACTTGTATACCTACGCTCTTATCGGACAATACACGCGCATCATGTCAAGCATTTTGGGAAAAACCGTAATATTCTCTGCGATCAGCACGCGTGCACAGTATGGCAAAGTATGCCCATTGAGCTAACAACTGCGACGCGGCCGCCGGCGGCTTGTCCTCTCTCTAGTATTCTATGCTCTGAGGGTGCAACACACCCTAAGATTACATAGTACACCAACTACGTATACATTTCTAATAAATACAAACAAGCCTAATCTCACCTACGAGTATACTTAACTAAGCAGTAGAGCGGACAGGAATGGGAAGTCTTTTATATAGGGAAAATAAATACTGTCACATGGCAAGCGATCGCATATTGTCTCTGTAGACAAAAACTCCAAATCAATAAACTGACAGAAAAACAATATTTACTTTCGCTTTAACAAAAAACTCGTCGGACAAAACGTTCGCCTACGGGTGTCCGTTTTTAAAAGAACTCTAAAAAGTCGACAACAATTGTAGTTTCAATACAACCTTTTGTGAATTCCACCAGTGTAGGTTTGACGGATCAATTCATACGAATAGTAGCAGCTTTTTGACGTGCAAAAGGAAATCTAGCACAGGTATTTGTCGCGAACACACGGCAAAAGTTTCCGAATGCAACGGAACATGCGTTAAGCTGTTTTACACGGAATGGTGGAGTCAATTTGAACATTAAAATGTCTGGTGCTGCTTTGCTGATATGAAATCAAATAACAAGAATAGGCTTGTGTCCTAAGATTTTTTTACGATGTCATTCGAACCAGTTTTTGTAAAGGAACAAAATTACAATTAAAGAACATAAATACCAAAATTTTCGTGACTGACGTCAAAGTTTTCTATTTGTACTAATCCTTGTATATGGAAAATCAAGTAAATTGCTGTTTCGGTCGGGATATACTGTGTTTAGATCCATAGTTTTTTTATTCAATTCTGTTTCTATAAAAGCGTAAGGATTCTATTGGTACCTTTAAATTTACTTTTGGACAATAAAAAAACCGTTTCTAAGGTTTCAAGGTCCATAATCTTTTTATGATTTTAATGATATTTTGTAATTTATACATTATTACAATAGGTTGATGGTTTACTATCCGTCAATTTTAACGTGAGGAAACTACCCAAATTTGTTTTTATTGTTTGCAAAAATTTTAGTTTGCAAAAATAAGCCAGCGAACGCGCGTCGGTACAATTTAACTGTCAATTTTTCATATAAAAAGTGACATTTAGACCTACCCGACGTTCGTACAATGCGTTGACACTTAAATTGTACCGACGCGCGTTCGGAACGTTACACGTAACGTAGGTCGTACCCCTCTGTAGGTCGATCACGTAACGCATTGTATTTACGAACGTCGGGTAGGTCTAAATGTCACTTTTTATACGGAAAATTGACAGTTAAATGGTACCGACGCGCGTTCGGAACGTCACGTGCTTACCCCCGGACTACAATTGAAACAAAAGTCACCGGCAGCTTGAAAAGTCAAAGAGATTACGGGTGGGTTGCATCAACGGCACTTTACAGGTCGGTAAATGTAAAACTGGCGCCCGGACCTGTCATTCCAAAGGACACGGTCAAAACTTCCCATACAACTAGATGTTAGCCTACGTTTGTTATGATTGCCGAACGGTTGAAAACAACCGGCCCTAAGCAGTGGGGCAAATCAATGTTATTGCGTTATAGTTAAGTTTATAGACATGTATTTTAGTCTATAAGGTATTTGTAAATATAGGCCTTGTTGCCTGACGCAAATAAATAAAGAAATCTTTAGTTAGGTGGTTGGCAGATTGAAGTATGGAGATGAAAACTGAGGCCCTCAGTTAACTACTGCGTACTACCTAGGTAGTTCGCAATAGTAACTATATACAGTATATACTGTAGTATTACATACGGAGTCTGCGTAAAAGAAATAACCCCAACTCGAGAAACACATTCTTTTAAAAGGCACCTAAGCACGGCACGCATTAAGTCGTCATCAAAACAATAGCCTGTCATTTATCTAAGATTTTATCGGGTCTTATCGTGTGTAGGAGGCTTTATATGTTTATGAATACTGCATGAGCCGCTGCCCCCTGGGACGCGTCTCGTGGATAAACGCCCGTTTTAAAAAGTAAAACGTGGATTTTTAGAAGATATAGGTTCTTGTGGCGTAAATAATGCAGGGTTAATGCTACGTTTGTGAATATTAAGGTCGCCAGCGAGCGAGAAACGAACGTACTCGTACTGTTTTAGTTTCAGCAAAACCTAGCACATTAATGCAAAATATTTATTTTTTATTTTTAGCAATTTGTCAGGATACTTTTGTATCCCTCGGGTATCATACAAAGAATCCGTGCCGCTGCTCGGTTGCTAAATTACCTAAAGACAAACCAACAAAGGTACCTATGCGACCCCATGTCTAAGCAATACAAAAGGTATTAGACAATATATAGGGTGGGCCCTATAACAGGAGCAAAAAAAATAAACTGTAGATTATTAAGCTTGTGAAAAATTATATCCAAGTGGTTTTACGTGATAAAAAAAAAAAAAAAAAATAAGTTCGTTTGTATTTTTTTTACTCTTCTGGAGTAGGTACTACGAGTAACTTTTTATTTTAAAAACACTAAAAAAATTAAATAAAAATTAAAAAATCACAAAAATATCCTTTGAAAACAAAAATGCAAAAACTTTTATGACTCATTACATGATGTTACCTCAAAATCTGCATTGACTGCCGTTCTATGATCTCGTGGTGCCAAGATACATTACTTGGAGGTCATAACTTTAGATCAAAATTTCTCCGAAACCAAAAAAAATTAAAATAAATGTGTCACAAGGGTTTACTGCAAATGCTCTAAGGAAGCGTCCTTTTGAATATTTGCTCCTGTTACAGGGCCCACCCTGTGATACAACAAAAAAAAATGTGCACACCTAATCTATCTAATGCTATTTAAGTAATGATGATATTCACATAACATTCATCAAGATTGATAGAGACTTCACTAAGTACTTTAGTACTCGTCCTTAATATTTTTTTACGATCCAATAACTACAGATTGGCTTTCGTGCCAGCTACTGGGAAGAGAACGTTGAAGATGTGACTCACCGTGTCAGCATAAATAAATTTCATCCCTAATTTGGTACCAATATTTCGAGAATACCTGTCCTCCTCCCATTCACTAATTTATTTATCGTATGGCGGTTACACACTGGTACATATATGCATTCGTATCGATGTCGCTGATAGGGTTCCAGTGTGCGCTGCGATATTCAGAAGGAACAGTGCAGCTGCCGAGTTTGTTGTTCTTTTAGCACCACCCGGAGGTCACTTGTAGATAACTACTACTACGACTAACTATCTTTTCAAACTAATATAATATATCGTAAAGATAGGGGGTTCCATATCTCAAAAAGTCTGGTAAATCATTAATAAAAATTATAAGTAGTAAAGGGCCTAAGACTGACCCTTGTGGGACTCCAAATTTAGATTCATTTGAGGTAATTATGAACGATTGCAAAAAAGTTAGCAACGCAATAAGTTCTCGGTGTTTAAAATTAGCATGCTTTTAGTAGCCAATCGATCCGTCTCTACATTCAACGGCGGTCCATCTTCATGATGATCAACCTATTTATGTTCATGCCTGGACAAACTTATAGTTTAAATATTGAATAAATCCTTTGAACAACGTAGTACGATGCCTCTGGTCAAGGATGTTTGGATACCTAAGATGGAAAATCAATAAAACAGTTTAAGGCCCAGTTTTATAAAAAATGCGTTAGACCAAAGCAGATAAAATAGTAACTCAGTAATTTTTTTTAACATCGTAATAAGTTCTAAGGGATCTTTGTAAAAACCGGGGGTTAATTCTTTATTTCAACTTTATTGCACCGTAATAAGTTACAAATACAAAAGGCGTACTTAATGCCATAAGGCATTCTCTACCAGTCAACCTTTAGGAAAAACAGAAAATAATCATTACTGGTGCGGGGGTTAAGGGTAATTGAGTATGGAGTGTAGAACCTGATATTACAGTACAGTGGCATGAGGTAGTAAATAAATATATCAGTTTTATTTTAAAAACCACTATACTTACAGCTAAACCAACCTTTTTTAGAGTTCCGTACTCAAAGAGTAAAACGGGATCCTATTACTAAGACTCCGCTGTCCGTCCGTCCGTCCGTCCGTCCGGCCGTCTGTCTGTCACCAGACTGTATCGCACTGATACCGTGATGGTCCAGCTGAAATTTTCACAGATGATGTATTTCTGTTGCCGCTATAACAACAAATACTAAAAACACAGAATAAAATAGTTTTTTATAGATAATGGTACGGAACCCTTCGTGCGCGAGTCCGACTCGCACTTGGCCGGTTTTTTAAATTGCTAATGCACCGCGCTTAGGTAAATATTATTATGACGGCAATACATTTTCTACCAAGCTAATGTCAGTGAGCGAATTTAATTTGCCTCGGGGCTATTTATTTTGTGTACTCTGTGGCCCTCTCTTCATTACAGTTTGATTTAAGAAAACATCTGTCTGAGACGTGTTTGTTCTGTGGTAACTGAAATATTATAATTTAAAATTACTCGTATCTCTTTAAATAATATGTAGAAACGAATCTTAGTTTTTTGCGTTTGTGTTCTTTTGTGCATTTTCATTGTTACCATTGTCTAAATGTTTTAAGATTTCCATTGTTTTAATGGAAGACGATAATACTAATGATATTCAAAACTTTCGTAAAATGGAAAGTATTATATCTAACTATTATCTAACTTTATTAAACCAATAGCATTTGCTAAATATCAACGGCTTCGGTAACTACCAAAGACCGTTACGCCTTTGTATGTAGGAATCATTTTCATCCCAACAAATCCGGATAAAAAATATCGAAACACACGCTTTTGTGCCTGTGATTATAGAGTCATGTATTGATATTATTGGCTCGGTGTCATCTCAGATGTAAACGGTTTCGATTGTACCGTTAGTTATAAGGACAACCACCTATGCAACTCTCCCTCTGTGGGCATTACATTACCACCAAGTTGATCGTTGTGAGTGATTTATACTTTAAATATACTGGGAATTACGTATTTGAGATGGCCAGACTGTCCAGATTTAATTAGAAATAAAGTTCTCATGTCCGACAAAAATCTTCTTTTTAGGGTTCCGTACTCAAAGAGTTAAACGGGACCCTACCTTAACAGGACTTCGCTGTCCGTCCGTCTATCTGTCACCAGGCTGTATCTCAAGAACCGTGATAGCTAGAGAGTTGAAATTTTCACAGATTATGTATTTTTATTGCTCCTATAACAACAAATATTAAAAACAAAAAAAAACATTTTTTTAAGGGGGGCTCTTATACAACAAACGTGATTTTTTTGCCGTTTTTATAGATAATGGTACGGAACCCTTCGTGCGCGAGTCCAACTCGCACTTGGCCGGTTTTTAAGTCAGTTCGCGGATCAAAATACGTGGACTTTACCTTAGTTTGATCTATCACAAATTAAAATATTTGTTGTCTATTATTTAGAAATTGGAGCCATCAATTGAATAGTTTATATATTCACTATGCCCGCAAATATTTAGTTCTAAACTTGAAGATTGTTATTAACTTTAGGTCATACGAACGGGGTTCTATTTGATGTTCTTCATAAGTAAATCCCTTTTATCTCGCGAACTTCACCCAATTTATTTTGTTCAATGAACATTAACAATTTCAAATTTAACTTCCAGATGTTACAAAGGAATTTCGTGAAAATATTTTACTTGAGTGTTTTAAGCAGTAATTTGAATTTAATATTAAAGAGTTAAAGGCATAGTTAACCTTTTCTCGATACTTGGGAGGAAGAAATAAAGAATGAATAACGTGATTGACAAGGATAATTAAAATCTGATGGATGCAGGATCGATTTGATTGATTAGTTATGATGTTACGTCATAAATACTTTCTCTATTTAATTTAATTATTTGTTATGATTTTTGACCAATATTTCCGAAACTGTTGGACGCCTTGTCGATCGAATAATAAGTATATAATTATTCTTTGCTTTACATAGGTTGAATGTGAGAAATTATGTTTTTTTTGTGTTTAACTATACGTGAAAGACAAAAATAGGGTCCCAAATTTAGAAAATTTTGTGTGTGGGTCACGGTGCTGTCATCTTTAGTTACTAACTGTAATAGACTATGCAGCGTGTTGAAGTAACCTGACATACAATATACCATCATTTAATTCTTTACACTTGGCGGCACCTAGTATTTCATACATAGAACTTGGTTGCAGAAAGTTGGCGAACGACAATGATATCTCTGGCTCCCAGGGTCGGCGAGTTGAGTAGTTCTATGTTGACAATAATAAGTTAAATTGTTGTGTAGCTCACAAGGACAATACCAAAACTTATATTTATCAACACTTTATTATGATTTATATCATCAACTTTGCTTTTTTATAAATTCAGTTAGTGCTTCGTTAAAATATTACTTTTTGCTTATTTTAACATTGTGCGTTTTGACTTAACCACAAAAACTATTCAGATTCAAGTTTCGAAATTCCCATTTTAATTATTTCTACTTATTTAAATATACGAAAAATTTAATTCAGTTTTGTTACATATTTAATTGTTATAAAACTTAAATTCAGTTTTAAAACATGTTTACTTTACACTTTGTATTTTTAATCTCACAGGTTTAAAACGAATAGTCTCTGTTTTAAAATCTTTACCCACAATAATAATATTCAACTAACTTTTATTTTTATGGATACCGGTGCTTCATACCCTTAATTAGGTACGCGTAGCAAACCTGTAGGCAGCGGGCGGCCGACGATGAAAACACGCACACGTAAGAAGTATTTAATTATTAGAGCTCAGGGACAACACATATAATGTACAGAAAAAAGGCACAGAATATGAAAAATTGCAACAAGTATTGTGCGTAAATCATATTTAGGACGCAAATTAACAACAACAGTTTCACCCGGGAAGAATAAAAACCGGCCAAGTGCGAGTCGGACTTGCGCACGAAGGGTTTCGTACCATTATCTATAAAAAAACTATTTTATTTTTTTAATATTGGTTGTTATAGCGGCAACAGAAATACATCATCTGTGAAAATTTCAGCTGGAACTATCACGGTATCTAGGACAGACAGACGGACGGACGGACGGACGGACGGACGAACGGACGGACAGTGGAGTCTTAGTAATAGGGCCCCGTTTTACTCTTTGAGTACGGAACTCTTAAAATCAATACAAAAAAAACAAAAGCTGCACGCTGGCACGCGCGCGCGGCGGAGGTCGGTGAGGGCGTCTACAAAACCTTTATACCTACGTTTAACTTTTGTGACGCAGGACGCACATCCCTTTCTTCAGCGGCATTCAGTTTATCTTTCGAGTACCAACTTCTATCTACTACCTTACATCTAATCCCAAGATTTGGCGCATAGGTACTAGTTTTTACGAAAGCGACTGCCATCTGACCTTCCAACCCAGAGGGAAAACGATTCCTCACGATGTTTTCATTCACCGAAAAGCTTAGGGTAAATATACCGTACATAAGTTCCGAAAAACTCATTGGTACGAGCCGGGATTCGAACCTACGACCGCCGCTTGACAGCCGCATGCCTGAACCAATAGGCTACCGTAGCTTCTATCTACTACTCTTGACTGTAAAATCTTAGCGAATATCTTTACGCCGTGTAAGTATGTTTTTCTATAGGTACAGTCGAAGTCAACGATATGTTTACACTTTTGCACTTTATTCCATTGAAATATTATTGAAAGTGAATAATGTAAACATCCTTTTTGAAGTCGACTCTACTTAAACAAAATTACAGTTCGTTCCAGGATAATATTTGAGTCTAAGAATGTCAGAGGCAGGGATTCAAAACATTCTCTGTGACATTTTAATATGCATTTTAAATGGGACGACGCTGTGGGCATTAGATTGACAAGCGAGTCATGTCATGTGACGTAAGAAAAAGTTGGCAAATTTGCAATAAACGCATGCTGATTACACAAACTTAGGTACTAATAACTGATAGTTTATTTCATAGGTAAAATTGTTGATCATGTTGCCATATAAATAATTTAAAAAAATGCTTTTGTAATGGCTCGCTGGCCAGACTCTAGGAGTAGTGGGATTGAGGAACATTCTGGAGTGAAAGATTGAATACGATAAATTTTATTATATTAAGAAGATGAGTCATAGAAGATTAAGAGGACGGCTGTAATACCGAAAAAAATCCTGTTCGTTTCTACTTATTCTATGTAATTATGAGAAGAGGTAAATGTAAAATACGTATTTTTTTTTAATATTCAGAATATATTTTATCTGATCATGATCAAGCACGCCTTTTCAGATAAAATCAAGAATAAATTTGCTGTTTTTATTTCAAAATTTCTTCTTATCGATAGTTGATAATTTCGATAATATGCTAAACTGTTGACTGTTGAAAAAAATCTAACGTTAATGGCTTTAAAAAACAAACATTCTTATTTTATGTAGGTACCTTAAATATTTAATAAATGTACAATTTTTTTTTTGATAGGTGGGACCAGGTACCAAATTTACAACATATTATCTCTTTTCAAAAATATGATTTTTAAATCACAACTTGAAAGAGTGCGAGTGTGTGCAATTTGTTGGTTTACGCTAAAACACCGATAAAATCTTGACGAAAATCTTAATTTTGCTTTTCACGCGTTCTTCCATCACAGTAGAAGCATTAGCTAAAGTACACGCTTCGGGCGGTAGACACCCTTTTAATCTCAGAAGTGTATTGCAACAGCGTAATTTAGATCCTATCCGAGGGACCCATTGAATATAAGGCAAGCTAAAGGGTTCAAGTGTCGAAAAACGTGAAAAAAGATAAAGATTCTAAGTCAGGGAGTAGTACTTGGGTGGTCTGTTTGCGCGCCTCGGAATTGGCTTTGAAAGTGATTTTCTTCCTAGGTTCAATGGCAGAAAAAGATTAAAATAAGCACCCTCTCTGCTGTGAAAATGTGAAAGGATGAAAAGGAATTGTTGGCTTATAAATAGATGCGACCGGTAACCCTCTGATTGCTTTGACGTGAAGGTTAGTATTATTAATCTGTATGTCTTTCCCGCTCACGGGACAATGATGTCCCGGACCTTTGGGAGGCGTGCGTGGGGCTAGGTACCTACAAAGTACCAACTGAGCAACACGCAGAGGCCCTTTTGACAATTTAATTTCTGCCCGTGTCATGGGACGCACACAGAGACAGCACCCGCTGGGGTGTATAGGGACTATTGCTGGTTGATGGAATCTAAAGAAACCGGGTTATTGGGTGAAAATGATGAACTAGTGACCAACTGTCTCATTTTTTATCTCTGGCAGACGGTGACTCGCCACCTGCTAGATGGGCCCCTATTAATAGCGACATTAAAAAATGGCCAAAGGGCAACACCAGTCAGAGAGGCTGGGGGGGGTAGAGAGGTGGCACTGGACTTTAAACATATAGCCAACTCGCCACTTAGGTGTCCACATCTACCCTCGAGCAACAGCTCTTGCGACTCCACTCTGGACAGCCAGTTAAGGCAAGCCAGAGGTGGGGGGGCCTGTCCAACCGTCCACCCGATCGGCTCAGCCTGACCACAGGGCACCCCCAGGAGCACTCAGGTACGTAGGGTCGCTACTCCCTAACAGCCCGCCACAAGCTGCCTTACGTTGACTGATTGCACCAGAAATCTGGTGGGCGATGGGGCCGTCACATCCCTACGCCATATTACATCCCTATTAATCTTATTATTATTATTTATTTATTTCGGACTAATGTCCATAAGTTGTTAGTATACAATCACGAATTATGAACAAAGGTTAGTTTTACAAATTAGTTTAATCCTAATAGAGTTAGATGCTCCATCCCCTGGCATAGGGTCCTGCACAATGTAGGGTGTTCCAGTGCCTAGGTAATGGAGCATCCAGCCTCGCAGCTAACGTCCTCAGGATACTGTTATCGCTTAGTTATTAATTGATAAGCTACGCTTGTAGCTCTACGCCGTCCGTAGCAGCTTAACACATTTACAGTCAAGAATCACTACGCTCGTAGCCGATCCCGTGGGTCTCCCGCTAAGTAGCATTAAGCGCCTACGACGTAGGAACCCGGCTAAGCGGAATCCTGGCGGTGAAAGTGTTAAAATCTATCTACTACGTTGCGAAAATCGAACGTAGCGCTCCGGCACTTGTGTGTCATGATTGGGTGTGATTCAGTGAATGGATTAACAGTTTTTACCAATTCTTACTGAACCACGGAAAACGAGGATAGTAAGATTTGAAGTCTTATTAGGGAACTATCACTTGTTTCCGCAAATATGGGTCACTTGGCGACTGTAACCACAACATGTTAACAAGCTAAATGCGTACACGTTGCTTAATCTTAGTATGTAATATGTTTGTGTTATGATACTACTTAGTTACTTAGTTAATAAGAAAATTCAAAATATTTTCACCTCACTAGCTCGGAAAACCCATATTTATTATTTAAAAACAGATAGCAAAACTGCATTTTATTCACAAGAGAGCAAAGAATATTGGAAATCCAAACGTGATTAGTTACTTTTTTAAAAATAAAAACATGTAAAGGCCAGTCCAGACAGAACATTTTTCGCCCATCTGATTTTTTATTTTATTTTATTTTATGTTTTTGTCCATTTTGGTTTTTTTTTCAATGTTTCTTGTTTCTATTTTTTATTTTTTTTAACGTTTTTTTTTCTATTTTTAATTTTTTATTCTTTTTTAAATGTTTTTTAAAATGGTTTTATTCTTTTTAAATGTTTTTTTTTGTTTTTAAATGTTTTTTTGTTTTTTCTCCTTTTTTAAATGTTTTCTCTTTTTTTATTGTTTCGTTTCTTTTAGAATGTTTTTTTTTTTGTTTTTTTATCGTTTTAAATGTTTTTTTTGGTCTTTTTTCTCTTTTTACACATTTTTTTTAAATTGTTTTGTAATTTTTTTTTTTTTTATTTGATTGATTTTAATGAGTTTTTTCAAGGTTCTTCTATTTTCCTCTTTTATAATGTCTTTTTTTTTGTTTTTTCTTTTCTCTTTTTTAAATGTTTATGTTTTTGTCTCTATGTTATTGCTTTCTATCTTTTTTAAAGTTTTTTCAATGTTTGTATCTTTTTTCCATGTTTTTTTGTTTTTTTTTAAAGTTTTTTTTTTCTTTTTATGAACGTTTTTGTCTATATTTAAATGTTTTATTATTTTTTATTGATTGAAATGTGTTTTTTCGATTTTTCCTCTTTTAAATCTTTTTTTCTTTTTAAATGTTTTTTGAAACATTTTTGTAATGTTTTTGTCTCTATTTTATTGCTTTGTTTATCTTTTTTAAAGTATTTTCAATGTTTTTTTTATTTTTTTTAACGTTTTTGTCTATATTTAAATGTTTTTTAAATTTTATTGATTTAAATGCGTTTTTTTAAAGTTGTTTCCTTCTTTTATTATTTTTTTCTTTTTTAAATGTTTTTTGTGGTTTTTTTTTTGTCTATTTGTTTTTTTTATTTTTTTTTTGTTTTCTTTTTTTTATTGCTGTTTTTTTGTACGTTTGTTGTCTATTTTTAATGTTTTTTCTTTATTAATGTTTGTTGATTTTGTTTTTCTTTTTTAAATGTTTTTTTGTTTTTTGAATGTTTTTTCTCTTTTTCTTTTATTATGTTTATTTTCTCATTTTTAATTATTTTTTCCCTCTTTTCTACGTTTTATTCTCTTTTTAATGTTTTTTAAAATTATCGTTCTTCTTTTCTCATTTCGTGTTTTCTTTTCCTAGCTTTAGTGAGGTGAAAATATTTATGTTACACACGGGTGCAAGTTAATTTGACGTCTCGTGTATTGCAACACTCACTTCGCACAGGATTCTTTTTTTGAACCACTCGCTTCACTCGTGGTTCAACCATAGAATGCATCCGCTAGCTAGTGGTTCAACCCTATAATCCATTCGCTAGCTCGTGTTTCAATTCCACACTCGCGGTTAAAATACAACTTTGCACCCTTGTATAACAAATAACTATTAAACTTTAATTAATTAGATTCCAAACAAACAAACAAATCTTTCCATTAGTTATGAAACACACTTTCTACGTCATAATAGCATAGGCTACACGAAATTGCTAGCAGATGTAAACTAACCCGACTCAAATTCAGCCTAGTGGAATAGATCCACCCAAACTTCACCAACGCGCCTTGTATTGCTATCAAATAAAAAAATACCAGCAGACTCGTCAATTCACAGACAAACGACAGAATTACTGTTACGCATCAAATTCAATTTGCGAGGTGAGCGCTGAAGAGGGTCGGCAGTGACGGGACGGGACGAGACGTGTCGAACGCACGGATGGGATAATACGGCGCGCTATTAACGTGTTGATTTGAGTTCGAAATGCTGTTGAAATGCTGAAGCTATTCCAAAAATACGTAGTTGCAGATGTAAATATAGGTGCCAAGTCAATTATAGTCGTTACTTTTGTATTATTCGGATGCTTGCGTTATCCGACGACCACTTTAGCCTAGTTGGTAGTGACCCTACCTACGAAGCAAGAGGTCCTGGGTTTGAATCCCGGTAAGGGCATTTATTTGTGAGATGAGCACAAATATTTGTTCCTGAGTCATGGATATTTTCTATGTATTTAAGTATTTATTTCTCTATATAAGTATGTATATCGTCGTCTAGTACCCATAGTACAAGCTCTTTGCTTAGTTTGGGACTAGATCGATTTGTGTAAGATTGTTGAAAAAATACCTATTTATTGTGGAAAAAAAATTTTTTTTTTTATTTTTATTGCCCAACTCATGATATCAAATTGGAGATGGACCAAATGATAGTACCTACCTGGGCGTTTTCAAGAAAAGTTGTTCAGTTTCGTATGATTTTATATCTGGAAAAAAATCGTTTTAGTCTACTCAGAATTTGAAGCCCTTTCGATTTTAGTAGCAGAAAAAAAAGTGTCTAAGTTTTTTCGTTCCGTTACGTTACCGTTTTCATAGAAGTTTTTAGGACGGTAGCGTAATGGAAACCAAAAATTGGATGTTAACGCGGAACACATTTTTTTTCTCTTATTAAAATCGAAAGGGCTTCAAATTCTGAGTAGAATAAAACGATTTTTACAACTTTTCGTGAAAACGCCCACTTACCTAATGCTGAAGATGCGTTGGACTAATGAAATAAATGAAATAAACGAAATTAACAAAATTAACAAAATAAACGAAATGAACGAAACGAAAGAAATAAACGAAATCAAGCCAAAAAAAAGCTTATTACAATGATAGTACTTAACCTACTTAAAAGAGATAAACCTGAATATGAACACACAGAAAAAAAAAACAACATAATGCGAAGACTATTAACTAAATTGTTGGGAATGCTTACTTGTAGGAACTGTGTCATCTAGTTCCCTAGGCGTGATACAATGACAATTAAATTAAAAGTGATTAGGCTATTTTGGGCTCTGTTTGGGCCATGCATTTCTGTCAGTTAGATAGTCCTCAAACCTATCTGTAATAAGTCTTTGACATCAATGTTTTTTTCAGGAAATGTTTAAGAGCTGGAAAGGGTAGATTCAAAATGTCACTAGGTAATCTATATACACTCAGTAGCAAAAGTTTCGGGTCGATGAAATACCGTCATATTTCCTAAAATAGTCCAAATTTTGTACAGTTTTTTAATCCTTTCATGATCTTTATTAAATTTTACATCTAAACTGCAGAAATAACAGTAAAAAAGAAACACGTTACCAGGTTAAAATCGGACTCGTAAAAACCCATGAAAAAAACAACGTTAACGGAGCGAGATATCGCAAAAATCGTCATTTTTGGATGTTGATATCTTTATGATAGGATCCCGGGAATTGCTAATACATTTGGGTATTACGAAGACTATTATGTAATGTAAATAAGACTAGTGAGAAATATTTAAAAAAACGTATTGCGATTATTTAATTTAGGGTGACCCGAAACTTTTGCTCTTGAGTGTATTACTTGTATAAACGTAAAAGTCCTGACTGACTTACTCACTCACTTAATCACACACAAAAAGGGGTTGAAAGTTTGTATGGCGATGGAGTAAAATTTTAAGTGAGAGACTTGAATATTTGTGTATGAACTCCTTAATACAATACAAGAAAAGTCATTTTAGGGTTTCGGAAAAACCTATCCCTAAGCGGGTTAAATAGGGGTGCAAATTATGTATGAGGGAATTTTTTATTTTGAGCTTCAAACTTTTTGACTGGATTTATTATCAGAATAATATTTTTTGACGGTGGTGATTTTTGTATGGATCTACGATATAAACGAGTTTCACGCGGAAGGAGTCGCGGGCAGAAACTAGTTAATTATAAAAATGGATACATTGACCCAAAAAAGACTTGTATACTAAAATAATCTGCTGTATGATTTGTTTATAACGATTACAGTATGCGTTTTCTACTGATAATTTGTGTAAAATCATAAATACTTGTCGCGTGAATGTACGGGGTAGTTTGCGTCAAATCCGGTAGTTCTGATTTTTTGCAGACTTGTTTCTGATGTTGGCCCAATGAAAATCCAAGTTTGTGACCTCGAGCGCTGAACGCAACTATGTCAAAAATAGAAAATACCGCTAGACGTTATAGACTAAAGCTACAGTATGAAACCACAATTGTCTCTGTAGACCCAATAGTTTCCGAGATAAAACCTGGTTGGTCACCGTGGGACGGCAGACCTCAATCCCCAAGAGATCATGACAAATGAACATGAGACCAAAAAAGGAAAAAATAAAAATACAAATGAACAAAAAACTAATAAACTAAAAATTCGTAATAGAAGGAAATAGATCAACACAAAGGAAAGTACATGATCACCAATTGTGGAAGTATCTAGGGGAGGCCTATGCTGTAAAGCAAGACCAAATGGAAACAGAGTAGAAAAACTAGAAAAACACATATTGTAAAATACCTATAATAAAAGCTATATTATTTAATAAGTCAGTGATAAAAATGCCGATTTTTCGACGTTAATATCTAAATAACTATTTTACCCGTATATATGAAATTTCGGGTTCTAGTTAATCTAAGGGGTTTTAATACGTATACCAAATTTAATGTTTATATGTAAAATAGATTTTGAGTTATTGAGGAGTCAAAAGTGGCTCCAAATGGTTCATGTAATAATTACACACGGCTGCTGCGTCGCCAGTTCCTTTTGGTTTTAAACTTGGCTGGACACGCTGCCGCGTGTCTAGATCACATTTATTATTTTCAAATTTCACGCTTGGTAAACTTCGGAGATAAGGGGAGGGAATGGTATTTTTTTCAACATTTTCCTTTATAAATCAAAATTTTACCACTGTAGAAAATAAAGAGCCCTTTCATATGATACCCCACTTAACGTGGAGTAGCTTTGTCTACAACTGTTTCAAATTTCAAATTGATAGCATTAGTCGTTCTTGAGATATTCAACGTTGTGACAGACAGACAGACAGTCGCACCATGGGGTTCCGTTTTTACCTTTTTGGTCCGGAACCCTAATGAACGTACTTACCTCGTATTTTTTTATTATGACGACTAACTTAGAAAGACGGGATAATTATGAGAGGAGCGTGAAAACGGGACCCATACGTACAGTCAAGTGCAAAAATATGTATCAAATTAATCCTTTCATAAATATGTACCAACACCTTAATCCGCTGTCATAAAGAGCAATGAGACATATTTATGAGTATACCTACTCAGTTGTATGCACCACTATCTTTACATTATTGTCTGTACTTACCTACCCTCTGATTTTCTGGACGGACAGGATTTTTTAAAACTTATTCTATTTCCCGTTTATTCGTTACGGACGCTATCTAGCACTTCTTAGGAGTATTAAAACTTGATAAATGTTACCATGGACTAGCTGTCCAAGTAAAACTGACCACTTGGAAAACTTTGCACGTTCAGCGGCACAATGGTTCTGTTTTCATACGTTTGTATTGCATCGAGCGAAAAAGAAGCTAACGTGTTACGACTTGAAGTCGTATTCTTATCGAGGGCCTTTTGACTGTCCCGCAACAGCATACGTAAATATCTCTTGCTCAAACGTGCATGGGAACTCCATAACAATTCGTAGTATTTATAGACGGATCCTATTCCAGTTATCTCGTACGTCAGTCGGAATGGACAAGACTGCTGGCAGATCCATTTAATAATTACTACTCGATTGGAGTTGGCCGAATAACAAATATTTTTAAAAGGTCTTTTGTCACTGAAAAGTAATTTATGTTGTCTGTAGGTACACTTATTATTTAATTAAATCTGAACTGACCTAAGCATCAAGCAAACGAAAAAAACTTATTTGAGAAAAAATTACTAATTGTCAAACTAGGCAAAGGTTGTAAGTACTTTAAAACACTATAATAGTACATTTTACAACTAGTGTGAAAAGAATGTCTTTTTACCACTAGGACCGAGGTATCTTGCCACGAGCTGAAAGCGAGTGGCAAGACTCGGTACGAGTGGTAAAAGACATTTCACACGTGTTGTAAACGACGTTTTTTAATACAATTGCGAAAAAATAATAAATTAATATTCGTCATTTATATATTAATGAATTCTTTAAATAAATTTATATTATTGTACCTCGATCTCAACTGTTAGTGGCTGCATCGAAACTTCTGCTTGCGTATGCGCTCCTGGTACCTATAGGTGGACCGTTTAACTCGGTCCTCGCCTGCGCGGCGCGCGGGTGCAGGGGTATGACTATAACGGGCTGCGGGCGACGTGCGGAAGGCAAACCCCGGCGCCCGCACCCCGTTATCGTCATACCCCTGCACCCGCGCGCTGCGCAAGCGAGGAATGAGTTAAGCGGTCTACCTACAGATGCGTACATTTTCAGCTTCAAAAATGACTTTCATACTAACGCGATCAAAAATAAATACTCCTAGTATTCGTAAGCGTTTTTAATTTCATAATTTCCAAGTAAAAAATCTAATATAAAATTACTGCGTTTCGAAAGTATAGTTTGGAACTAAAAAGTAAAAAGCACTAGTGCGAGAAATTGAGCTTCTCGCACGCTACGCAGCCACAAAAAGTACCACTTTTTGAGCAACTGTATTAAAAAATACAATTTGAATTATTATGAACACCAAGTTGGTGACGATCTTATGTATTTACTATGGGCAGCAGAGGGATGGTTTATTCGAGAGACATTTGTTATAATAGTGATAGTGTTCATAATAATTCAAATTGTATATTTTGTAGTGTTTAAAATGTACTTCACCGCATATACGAACAGGAAAGAATCCCTCCAATCAATTCACATTTTCTCTATCTAACTTAACAATACGAAAATTGCTACATTTTACAACACCGCTACGAAACGGAGAGAAAACTTATCTCGCTCCTTTCAATCGTAAACCCGCGATTTTGATTGTGTACTTATATTTTGAACCGTACTTCGAAACTGGGGGATAAAGTATTGATTGGCCGATTCACGGTTCTCTATTAAACTTCGACAATAAAAGGAGGATAACCTGCAAAGTCTCGTGATGGTTTTGGATCCAAGATGTTTGATGCCGCACCTGATTTTGTACGGTCGACGCGACGTCGCAAAAATATTTAAACTTTATGCCTTTGTAAGAAGGCGTATAATGTCTCGCAAAAATACGTATTTTTGGCTACGATTGTGTTGTAGGTTTTGCTTTTGTTTTTTACCAATCTTTTTGTTTGCACTTTAATTATCTTGTGTGTATTTTACTATGTGGACATTAACAAATAGAAAACATAGCTTTCCTAAACGAGAAGCAAACAACTGCGATGTACACAAAAAAAAACAAAGCAGGCTAATTGTATGAAATTACACATAATAATTATGTGTAATTTCATACAATTAGCCCGCTTTGTTTTTTTTTGTTATTGTACCATCAGCCAAAAAAAGCGGTCTACCACTTTTGAACCTTATTTTGTATGCAATAAAGTCGAAAAGTGGTAGACCACTTTCTTGGCTGACTGTACCTATTTTCGTTGCTCCCGACTATATATTACCAATCCACTAAGTAGCACCATCCTATTAACGGGCTACTATTAAACTGTTCTACAGTTTGGCGAATTTTTTATACTGTTCATATTATATGTCTCTTTATAAACAATAAATAAAAAGAAAAACTAGGTTATGGATAAACACACAATGAAGTAAGCAATAAGAAAGATGGGGTGATCTTCGTTGATTGGACGATCTAGGTTGGCATTGGCACCCTTTTGTTCACCTCTCTTGATATATGCGTTAAAATATGCACCGCCAATCACTGTCTGAGCGCTTTGGGCGCTTTTCTCTACATATGGACATTAAACCGTTGAAAGTCGTAGCGTGGTGGTGTGTGTTAAGATCACAATTTCAAACTGTAATGGCATCAGGTAAAACAACTAGACTTGCAATAGCCACCAATTAAAATCCTTCATACTTTAATTGATTTTCAATGCGTTGCACTTAATTTGTGCTAGAACGAGCGAGATTGTGCAACCTAAGTTACTAGCAAGAATACCTCTTACTCGTAAAATCATCAAGTAAGGGCACTCTCTGAGCGAGCGGGTGAGCGGTAAAACCTAGTTCCACAATATTTATTTATTCGATCCTTCACAGTTCTTAAATAAATTGGTTTCAAAATGGCGTCATTTGGAGTTCCCCAAATGATGACGCGGAATGACGCAAATGACAGTTTATCTGGTGCTGTAACAAGCCTCGAACGCAAAGTTTTGCGGAGAAACGCACGCTCCGCAGTAATTTATATGGCACTCCGCCACGGAATAGAGATGACGGTGGAGAACCCGGGACATCAAATTAAATAATTAATTGGATGATAATGTTTCTTGGGCCCTGGTAGATAACAAGATAATCCTTGACCTGTCATTGCTAAGTAAGTATAAAAAAGCGGCCAAGTGCGAGTCGGACTCGCACATGAAGGGTTCCGTTAAATAAATTGCTTTTTACGATTTATGACGTATTAAAAAAAAACTACTTACTAGATCTCGTTCAAACCAATTTTCGTTGAAAGTTTGCATGGTAATACATCATATATTTTTTTTAGATTTATCATTCTCTTATTTTAGAAGTTACAGGGGGGGGGGGGGACACACATTTCACCACTTTGGAAGTGTCTCTCGCGCAAACTATTCAGGTTAGAAAAAAAATATGTGAGAAACCTCAATATCATTTTTTAAGATCTATCCATAGATACCCCACACGTATGGGTATGATAAAAAAAAAATTTTGAGTTTCAGTTTTTAGTATGGGGAACCCCAAAATTTATTGTTTTATTTATATTTTCGTGTGAAAATCTCAATGCGGTTTACAGAATACATCTACTTACCAAGTTTCAACAGTATAGTTCTTATAGACTCGGAAAAAAGTGGCTGTGACATACGGACGGACAGACAGACAGACGGACATGACGAATCTATAAGGGTTCCGCTTGTTGCCATTTGGCTACGGAACACTGAAAAATATATGACCTAAGCACAGATGAAATACTAGATACTTACAGTAACAGCAGGGATGTCTCTAAATATCTAAATGATAGAGGGCGAGTTATGTACATAAGTAGTTATGTATTCTGATTAAATAAGTAGGGCTATTTGTATCATGTATGATGATATTGATGAAGAAGAATAACATTTTGTATTACATTCATTTACACATTAATTTATTGATTGTGATTGTGATCTATTAATTTAACTCTTTGTATTTATTATTATCTTTTTAGTTTTATATATTCACTGTTATTTTAAATTAATTCCAACAATGTATGTTACGTGAATAAATTACTATGACTATGATTATTATTAAATATAAGAATATGAACACATTCTAGTGCGTATTGTAAGGGGATTCCGTCAAACAAATACTTCACTTTTTGATACCAGCGCCATCTTTTAGTACGTTGTTCCAGGTAAAATTCCCACTTTTCAAAAAGCCTCCTTTTCAAAATGAAGATTATGTCATTACTGATGAACTAGACACTGTAGATACTGCCTCTCAGCAGTATTGCAGGACACATAACATGTTTAACAACATACTAAAAGTTTGGTTCTGGTTTCTGGAAAATAGTAATTTCGATGATTTTAATCTTGTAGGTTTTTTTGAACATAATTTTCCCAATTTTGCTCTTGTCTTAAAATAAAGAAAACTAAAATGTAAAGCTGAAATACTAAGTATCATTTGTGTTCTACAATACTTTCGTGTATCTTTTCTAGATTTGCCGCAAAGTCTGAAAATCCACTTTGATTTTTTTATACTTTTGCTAATAACTACTTGTTTTGCAATAAAATAAATAAATAAATAATAAATAAATATTACGGGACAATCTTACACAAATCAACCTAGGCCCACGGTAAGCTCAATAAGGCTTGTGTTGTGGGTACTAGGCGACGATATATATAATAGATATATACATATAGATACTTATATACATATATAACATCCATAACTCAGGAACAAATATTCGTGATAAACACACAAATAAATGCCCTGACCGGGATTCGAACCTGGGACCTCCAGCTTCGTAGGCAGAGTCACTACCAACTGGGCTACGGAGGCCGTTGCAATATAATGTATGAATGAACAATTGACAATTTATTCAGCGCAGCGTTCATTTAGTACCCCACATGTGTCATGTACGTTGCATAGTTTGGGTGTAATTTACACTTTTCCAAGCGCGGCCGCGGCGTTTTTGATGACGTCATGACAGGGGAGACCGACTGCCTAGAAAAGAACGAAGAAGAGAAGTATATTGATCCTTTAATCTCTATTCACCTCCACTCTTTTCCCGGCCCACGTCGCCCCCCTCTTTGTGATGAAAGCGACGAATGGAAACGGGAGCTGGCAACTTGCGATAAAGATATTATAGCAGTGTGTGCTTAGACATGTTTTATTGCGCCCGTTATGATGAGTTCAACCCAGCCCTCGTAAAAATGTTTAGGCATTGTTTTGATTAACAATGATGGGCGCCGGCGATATGGGGATTATATAGGGCGAAATTGTGGTTTCATTGGAATAATATCGACTTCACATTTGTTTTTTTTTATATTACCACAGCGGCAAACAAGCTTATGACCTGTATGATAAGCTGATACCGTAGCTTATGGATGTCTGTCAATCCTGGGTACAAACACGTGGCTGACCCTTCATTGGTTTGAGAATTCGTTAAATTGATAGCTAGAGATAAATTTACTTCCGCAGTGTCTCAAGACGAGAGTCGTTAACCAGTGTGTGTTGCTAGTGATGACGTATGGCACTGAAACGTGGTCGCTTACTATAGGCCTCATAAGAAGGCTCAAAGTCACCCAAAGGGCAATGGAGAGGGCTATGCTGGGAGTTTCTCTGCGCGATCGCATCAGAAATCCGAATCGCTTTACTTTAGTGGCAGTAGTGGGCGGGGCACATCGCACGTAGAACCGATGGCCTTTGGGGCGGAAAGGTTCTTGAGTGGCGACCACGTACCGGAAGGCGCAGCGTGGGTAGGCCCCCCAGAAGGTGGACTGATGACCTGGTAAAGGTTGCGGGAGTCCGCTGGATGCGGGTGGCGCAGGACCGGTCATTGTGGCACTCTTTGGGGGAGGCCTATGTCCAGCAGTCGACGTCTTTCGGCTGATATGATGATGATGAAATTTAAGTCTATCACTCAATGTAGTGCATCCTCTTGTACTTTGGCGACCTTAATCACCACCAGGAACATAAGTCCTCGTACTTACATAGCAAGTAGGTAGTGGTGCTATTATGGCTGTGGTCTTCCGTAATGTGGTACTTTTCCAGTCTAGCTGCTCCGAATATGAGCTAGATAATATTCCGTTGGCCCCACCTCTCTAAATGGATCTTTCGGTGTGTTAACCCTACGCAGTATATTTGTTAATAGAATCAGAGGTGTTTCGAAAACATCATCATGAACATGGACCTTAAACATGTACAAACTGTGACATATAATAAGCTAGCACGTATTGAATTCTTTTAAATTTTAAATTCGTGAATAATTAACTGGCAATTCATTGATTGTTATTAATTTGAAGTAGGTAGGTACTAAGTTAGTCTTCTTTTGCTATGAATGTTGTTACAATTTTTTCTATACCAGCTGTGAATAATATATGTATGCAACATAATTGCATTAAATAAATCAAAATAAAAAAAACACTTCTTAACCCATTTATGGTCAACGACTCACTTATATTGAGGCATGCCTCATACGGTACGATTTCCGCTACAGCGCGCAAAAACTCTGCTACGCGCTACGGCGTAGCACACGTTGCGTTGCGGGTCCGCCTTACAACTCTTACAAGAAGTAAGTAAGAAATGTAGGCATTCTAAGACCGATGTGGAAGAGAAAGGTGACCACAAAGTAAGCACAATGTAATAAAAACAAAATACTTATGACTTATTATATACTATGAGCTCAAGGTCGACGTAAGCTGAATATTTTAGTAAAGCTTTTTTTTTGTATTATTTTTTGCACACTGCACAACAGCCTTTGCCCAGAATCGAAAGAATCGCCTACAAAATATATTTTGCAATATTAAACAGATTTATACATAGTACAATGATTTTTTGGCATTTGCATATTGTTCAAGTTTATAAGACAGCTTCATTCAACCTTATCAAATCAATCAGCTTCAGACTTAAACAATAAAATGCTGAAATGTACATATGTATGCACAACACACAGCATTGTGTTGTTTTATACCAAAAAGCTTTCACATAACAACTTACAAAAGTGCAGAGTGCTTTCATAAACCAAAGAAACTTACCCAAAGGTCGAACACATAACCCTTTCTCACCTTAAAAACGTATATAGACGGTTTAAAGCCGAAAAAAATCTTAATGATTGCGAAGAGAAAAAAGTGGATCTTAGAAGGAATGAGCTTCGCGTCTTTCCAAGTTATAAAAGGTAAAGAAAGAGCTTGCAGTTAGTGAATGGGTATTCAGTGTCGGAGAATTCAGACCACTGCAAATGCCTAGCCTCGGCGACGCAGCTAACTCACTCATGCTGATATTACCGCGCCAAAAAATGCTCCACCTTCTACTTTTCCAATCAGACAATTATAGATCTATGTATCTCTCTTATTTAAGTCTGATCTATCTTTACTCTGAGTCTTACAGATAAAGTATAAAAACGTTTCATTTCATTTCATTTTCATTTTCATTTATCTTTATTCACATAAGACAGAGTACAATTGGATGTTCTTAGTTATAATATATATATATAGAATTATCTATCTCGTCACGCGGTGACATGCAAATTTTTGTGTAAGTACTTATATCTAAGTTTGAATATGAGTCTATTATTATCTATGTAGTAATCATAATAAAGAAAAAATATAACAACCCTACCCGAAAAAATATACAAAAATAAATTAAATAAATAAACACTGAGTAGTAACGTAACCTATGGTCTGGTATGGATAATATATCGTCACTTGGCAACATTCGTACATTTGTGTTCAAAAAATTCTTGGACTGAATAAAAACATTCTTTACGTCGTCATACCTGGCCATAAAGTAGGAATTACCGCACGCTATGCGTGCGGAAAACCCCACTTCCTGGCCAGATAGAGACGTAAAATGTTGTACTCACCACGGGCGGTAATAAAGAAAGCCTCAGAGCGCATATTTGTCGCCCTTGCCTTTGGCTCGGGCGTCAAATACCTGCGATCTGAGACATTCTTTGTTTAACCACCCTAGGTATAATAAAGTAATGTACTATTTGTTAACCACTTGCTCAGTTCCTTAATAAAAACAACAGTTGGCAACTTCTCAATTGATTTAGGAATGTGGTTATAGATTTTGCTAAGAGCATAAAACGCATTTTTCTCAAAAATTGCCAGTTTAGTTACTGGTAAACATAAAGGTTTATGAGTTATCGTACGCTTGTTGTGATTATCTTTTACTATAAAGAGTTCCATGTTATTTCTCACAAATTTGCATGCTTCCAGTATGTATATACATGGAAACGTTTAGATTTTATTTAATTTAAATACATGCTTGCATGAATCTCTCGATCGAAGGCCCCAAATAGCTCGTAGGTATTCATTTTTTTTGCACTATGAAAGCTTTATGGGCGTCGGTGGAGTTACCCCATAGTATTATTCCATATCGTAAGGCAGACCCGACGTAACTATGGTATCCATCCTGGAAGTTTTTTGCGAAGAAATATGCTTTATTTTCTTAACTTTCTAACTGAATCAGAAGCGCATTCATTAGCGCAATAATGAGGTTACTCCCCAAACGGTTTTGGAGCAGGCAAATTACTATACAGACCATCCGATGGTATTTGGGTTCAGAAACCCATGAAGTTTTTTTTCGTAACATACGATTAGCGAGCCCAGATCCCATTTGAATGTATCATATCATTTCTTAGCGATAATTTCAATAAGTTATGATTTAAAATTTAATAAACTAACCCAAAAGCAATATATTATGCCTAGTAGACGAAATGTTCAGGCATGCGACTTTCAAAGGGAGATAGTTGTGGTTTCAGGCCTGGCTTGTTCCAATGAGTTTCTCGAAATGTGTGCATAATATTTATTATTTGATATTTATCTACCTATTCGGTCAAGGAACACACAGTGAAGAAACCTACATAGAGTATGGGAAGTCTTAAATGCGCACTGGGCCCGGATGTCCATCCCGAGGATGTCTTGTCTTGAGAGTGAAGGACCCGCGTTCGTTTCTATCTCCCAACATAACGAATCCTCAAATCAATCAATGGTCGGCAACGCGCTTGTGATTCTTCTGGAATTGCAAGCGTCTATAGGCTATGGTGTCTGCTTGCAGACTGACCGTATGCTTATTTGCCACACGTAGTTTAAAAAAAAACCCGGCCTAGTGCGAGTTGGACTCGCGCACGAAGGGTTCCGTACCATTATCTATGAAAACGGCAAAAAAATCACGTTTGTTGTATGGGAGCCCCCCTTAAAAAAATGTTTTATTTTGTTTTTAGTATTTGTTGTTTTAGCATTATCTGTGAAAATTTCAACTTTCTAGCTATCACGGTTCTTGAGATACAGCCTGGTGACAGACAGACGGACGGACAGCGAAGTCTCAGTAATAGGGTCCCGTTTTAGTATTTGAGTACGGAACCCTAAAAAACCAATATCGTCTACTATAATGGTGATTGTGTCCAGCAGTAAAACATATATAGGCCTTGATCAAAGAGGAAAATTGAAAAATTATCCACGAGCGGGATTTGAACCCGCAACCTCTGGAATCTGTCCATTGATCTTATCCAACTGAGCTACCGTGGGTCCCACTTGTTGGCAACGAATCTTTCAATCCCTTCACTCTTCTAATTAACCTTAGGTAGGCTTAGGGTTATATAGGCTGTTGATGATTTTTGGGAAGACATCTCAGTCTAGACTCTACCCTTCTACATTAATTAATTGGGTCGTTCTTTTTTTTTACCAATAATGAACCGACGTTTTTCTGTTTTATGTGTGATTTAAAAAATGCATAGGTATATTATGTTTCTTCATTAGGACTAACTAAAGTTTCCTTTCCAGACAATATATATATAGCGTGTATATTAAATATAACCGCATATTGTAGCCAGACGTAGATTTTAGTGTTATAATCTGATATTTATAATAATTATTAATTTAGCGTTAACTGCCATGGCGTAATTAATTTTTGAAAATGTTTTGAGCAGCAATGTACACTCGTTTGACACATGGAAGGAGCTGGTCACTTGTGACAGTTGTGATGTCACATCAGTAAGACAAATTAGTGATCCATTGCGTGCTGAATTATTTTATATGGAAAGAGAAAGAGAAAGAGAAAGAGAAAGAGAACATTTATTGTTTACCATGTACAATTAGGTCTTAATGATAAATGTGTGAGTTACAATGGCAACCCTTTCGGGCATACAATATTAACTATAAACGTTACATAGGTATATAATTATTCAGTTTAAAAACTCAAAAAATTGTTCACTTTTTTAAATAATTTATCGATAAATATATTAATAAGTGCCTATTCTATAACCCCCTTAAGTTTGCGGTTATATCAAATATACACTCTGTATATATTTAATGTTGGTTTTAAATAATATTATGTAACAAAGTGGACTCTGACACGGCATTCTACGAAAAACAAACGTATAAAAAATGCTGGCTATTATTTTATTGATTAATATTATTTAATAATAAAAATAAAAATAAAATAATATGGACGTTCATTCGAATATTATAAAATCGTAACAATCAATACTCAAATGAGATGCCGTAATAAGACGAAGGACAAACTATTGTCAGTAGAAGAGATGACCGACCCAATTAATGCATCTGTTCCAAATCGGCTGTTTCCAGACCACTGCAACCGTACTTTCAGCACTTTACGAATGCAAGTCCCTTTGAAGGAGTCCGAGGTTTTTTCGACAATCAGTGTTAAGGTGGGAATTACTTTGGCAAAGCAAGGGAAGCCGTGTCATTGAGCGTTGAAATTAAATTCTGAAAGCATTATTATTTTTGCATACAATTTACAAAAGGATACCCTTTACAAAGCTTTGAGTGTCTTTTTGAAAATGAAGTGCATAAAGTGTGTGGGAACCGTCAAAGAAATGTAATTATTTCTCTGCTCTAATAAGCGCAACCCTTGAACTTAACGTTTTAAATTTAGAAATGCAGCAATATATTTTTGACCGAAACTCTGCCAAAAATACGGTTGTAGCTTTCTCCAACGATTTCGTATTCGTAGAAATCGCCGTTGTTGAGAAAAATTTGCACTGAAAACGTAATTAAAACGTTACGTTAAGATTAGAAAAATCGTGTTTTTAGGACTCATGTGATTTCAAGGAAAACCAATTTAAAACATAGTTTAATATTTTCTTTTGATATATACCTACGAAGAAACGTAGACGAATTAGTCCGTTAAAATTTGGAATAGTTGTTTGCTTAGTAGGTACTAATACAATCGATATTAAAACCACAATTAAGTAATTATAACAAAAGTTTAATCTATACTTGCTGAAGTCCAAGATTTAACCTTTTAAGCGCTTAAGGAATTTACGAGATCAAAAGCCGTATCCAAGTGGTTGCTTGAAATTTACATTATACTTGTTTAAAGGATGAATTTCTAACAAATAGCTTCTTTCATCTATGAAGAACATTTTGACTTAATTTCTTTGAGGTGAACGTTCGGAAATGCTGAGGTAAAAGGATTTGCACGAGTATTAATATAATAACATGTATTATAAAGGCACGAAGACGTTTTTGAGGTAAAGAAATAAGTATCCTAACGCCTCTTTAACCTTTAAACTATAAGAACAATATTCACGAAAACTAAAAAAAAAATCCACCTAGTGCGGAAGAAAGAATCACGTTTTTTGTATGGGAGCCCCTTACATATTCATTTTGTTCTGTTTTTTAGGATTTGTTGTTATAGCGGCTACATAAATAAACCATCTGTGAATTTTTTTACTACCTAACTATCACGGTTCATGAGATACAGCCTGGTGACAAACGGACAGACAGACAGACGGACTGACAGTGGAGTCTTAGTAATAGGGTCCCGATTTACCCTCTGGGTACGGAACCCTAAAAATGGCGTCTTGTCCATGTACTTCGCTTTACACAGGTTTTAGTCTTAGAGGTTGGAACAGTCGAGAGCTGTACCTCGAATTTACCCTTTTTTGTATGGGCCTGCGGGCCTACGATGGTTGCCATTTTATCACCTATCGTTGTCGATAAGACATCCGTCACTCTCGCACTCGCATACTTGTCAGACCGTGACGGATGTCTTATCGACAGCGATAAGTGATAAATAGTAGATTGTACAACAAGCGCATAAAACGAGCCATTTAACCTGAGAAGTTTATATGTGGATAGTTAAGTCGAGGGGTTAAATAGCTAATTTATGCCCGAGCACTGCTTTTCACTTCGATTGCGAGAAAATAACAATTAATTGCAAAATAAAATAAAATAATAGCTCATTCCTGTCACTTAACTTTTTAAAGTTTTTATTTTTCATTTTCGACACGTGATATTAGACTTAAGTAGGTACTTCATACTGCCACGTTATTTAATGGTTCAAGACGTTTTAAAATAATAATTTACTCATATTTTGTCTGGTTTTACGAATTTAGTAATAGAAAACATGGATGTGAAATTGATTAAAGCAAATCAAATCAAATGACAAGTTTATTCTACGAAGTTTTATTGTGTGTGTGGCTGTTAGGCCCGATTATCTTAGTCTTTAAAACAATTTTAGTGTGTAGTTTAAAAGTGGCATTTTGTGCAGCATACATCCAGCACAAAGGCGAACTTTGCGAGCATGAGAAATCAAAATGTCATTTTACGCCCGCAGGCGACACATTTAGTATAAATGAATGATAATAATGAAATAAATACTAAGGGACAATCTTACACAAATCGAACTAGTCCCATAGTAAGCTCAATAAGGCTTGTGTTAAGGGTACTAGACGACAATATATTTAATAGATATACATACTTAAATACATAGAAAACATCCAAGACTCAGAAACAAATGTTCATGCTCATCACACAAATATTTGCTCTTACCGGGACTCAAACCCAGGACCTTCAGCATCAGCAGCGTCACTACCCACTAGGCTAACCGGTCGTCGAAAAAACAACGTATGTATTCATTTAAAATGAACAAAAAAATAAGCCATTGTTTATTTTAGTTCCAAAAATTATTCTAATAATAAAACACTTACCTTATGCGGTACTTTGACAACCTTTCCGAATTGGTCACTTAATTCAGTTTCATCCCGGTTAATTCCCTTGAATTTTCGTTCGTATATCTCACCAAGACGCGCACGTTTCAGTGTTACAAATCTAATTTTTCCCCCCCGGAGAATTCCTTTTTGAGAGCTATCGGGCACGGCACGGTATTGGCAATCCTACTGAATGTTCCTATCCGGAACAAACTTTTTGTTCTCATATTCGAAACCGTGTGTATTGTATGCGACATCTGGATTTCAAATCTCCTTAGGTGCTTGTGATATTTATATTTCTTGGATTTAGAATGGAAGGATGAAACTTAGTACGTTAACTTATTTTTATATCTAACTTATTATTCTACAATTCTACTTTACCATGTTTATTGTGTAGCTATTACAATTAAGATACATTTATGGCTAAGATGAGGTTAAGTATAATCTAGTTTTGCGTCTGAGTTTCCTCTTTCTGGTTAACTTTAAAGGAAAATAAATGTATATTTTAGAATCATTCATTTTACTTTCGGTTTGCTTTATTTTGCTATGTCAATAAGTAGGTATTTAATGAATCATTATAACTCCGAGTTCCATATCTGTCCTCACCAAGCAATCAGTTTCAAAATGTGTCCCTAAATGGTACCTCAGCCACACCGAACCAACGTATGTAAGTCGTTCATTGTAAGCAAAGAGAGAAAGGCGCTAAAACTCAATTCCCCCCCTTCGTAACAAGGAAAACGAGTGAATCAAGTTAACTCACACTACCGAAGTTGCTCGTTTAGTAAGTATTGAACTAACTAATCTTACGTTAATTATGAAGCTGAAGGTTCCCGGGTTCGAATCCTGGTCAGGGCATTTATTTGCGTATTTATCACGAATATTTGTTCCTGAGTTATGGATGTTATGTATGTATATAAGTATCTATATGCATGTATCTATTATATATATCATCGCCTAGTACCCACAACACAAGCCTTACTGAGCTTACCGTGGGCCTAGGTTGATTTGTGTAAGATTGTTCCGTAATATTTATTTATTTATTTATTTATGACGGGTTTTACTTCAGGTACGGTAATGTCTAAAAATATGTATACGATTTTCAATTCTATTTCCTAGGCATAAGTGCGAAACCATATACATATTATTAAACGAGAATGTACCTAGATGTTATGTGAGGTTTATTATCTTTAGGACGAAACTGAAGAGGCTTACAATGTAATATTTAACACGCTACGTACGTTATCCTAGCTTACCTCGCACCTTAATTTAAAGCTAAATAACGGCATTTTCGTTATTAGAGGAAAATCTGAAGATGTGTTTACAGCCTTTCCTTGCCGCTAAAAAAACCTGGCATACTATAAACTCAATTTATGTCTCGCAGATTTAACGCAGTTCTTGCAGTATTTTGGTCAAATAAGCTGTGAATAAACGGATATAATAGAATTATCCATTTTTATCCATAATCATCTATTCAAGCAGAAAATAATTATCATTAGCATTTGGAACAGTGATTATTTGTGCTTATAAAGTAGGTTTTTTAATACTCCGCCTATTTCAGGGCGGTTTTCCCAATCACATCAAAATTTCTGTCCTAACTGGAATCACCGAAATTGGCATTAAGATGTCCCACTTTCGTTGAGCGGATATAATTGTCTGTCCTTCGTGGATTTTAATAAATCTGGATGTATGAAAATAAGATTTCTGATGTAAATAGAAGCTGACATTAGTTGAATGAACCTTACAAATATGCACTTTTATGATTCTATCTATTTATTCAGGTCGTAGATATCTACCCACTGCTGAGTATTAGACTCTTCTTCATTAGGCATGATTAAATTCATAACGTAGTGTTGCTAAATGGATAGTAAATCATCTATTAATTTTCTTAAAGTATAAATTATAATTAAAATCATAAAAATATATGGACCTTGAAAGTTTAGAAAATATATATGCTTTTTTTGTTGTCCAAGAGTAAATTTAAAGCTACCAATAGAATACTTACGTTTTTATAGAAACCAAATTGTATGATAACTATGTACCTAAACGCAGTATTTCACTTGCAGCAATTTACTTGATTTTCTATACAACGATTAGTACAAATAGCAGTTGTGACGTCATACCCGTGTGACAATCAGGTAGTGTGAAACGTTTCGCCTGCCACCAGCAAGGTCTATGTTTGTCTATTTTTTTTGGGTATTTCTGTTCTTGAATTGTAGTTGCTCCCATACAAACATTTGTTCCTCTCCAAAAACTGGTTCGAAGGGCATCGTAAAAAATCTTAGTCATCATCTCTTTTGGCTACTCTCCAGCGTGCGTAGCATGGTTGACATTGTATCGCCTATCGTTGTGGATAAGACATCCGTCACTCTCGCAGTCGCATACTTTGACAACGTGACAGCGATAAGTGATAAAATGTCAACCATGTTACGCCCGCTGAATTTAAGAATATTATACGTACACATCTATTTGATGACCGGTGGACTTACTAAGCAACGTGTTTTGCAGTCCCAATCGCGCTGAACATCGTTAATGCAAACTAAGCCCAGAAGATTCCGTCCTGATTAAAAAGGTCCGTCGCAAGTGTTGTGAAAATTGGATCCAGGGGAAAGAATCTGCGTCCTAACGAAAAATGCCGTAACTATGTACCAAATTCCTTTACACATACTACATTGCAACCTAGGGTCACAGTGTAGACCCAACAAATCGTTATATGATTCCGGACCGCTATTTTGCGTTGTTCTTGTTAATCCAAACATGTTCTCACTTGTTTCGGAGGTTGAGGGTTTTTCATCGATTTGGCAGGATTTTAGTTTAAGTTTTAGTTTTGTTCTATGTTTTCGTCAGATTGGAGTAAAACCAATACCTTTTAAAATTAACGGCCCTCCTTTAATCGGCAGGTTAACGTGTGAGAGTTTTTTTGCATCACTTTAGAATTACCTACATACAAAACGATACAAATATTTTTTATTGCTGACCAAAAATGGTAGGTAAATAATAGAGATCAAAAGTAAATTAAACATAAATAATGAAAGACAACAGGAGAGCTAATCGCTGAAAACTATCTCTTCCAGACAACCTTTGGGCAGTGGAGACGTACTTTCTGAGGTGATACAATAAATATTTTTACTTAGAACAGAATATTTTCCTACAGGAAAATTTAAAAAATATTAATAAATATTTTCTTTCTAAAGTATTGCCATATTTTTCTCTCACACTTATCGATTAATGGAGGGTCCTTCATTTTAAGATTGATTTTAGTCTAAAAAAAGTTAATTAATAAATAAATCTTATACAAATTGAACTTTGATGAATTGCTTCATCTTAGTGAAAACGGGACAAAACATACTTTAACAAGCAGAAGTAGGTACGCTTGTTTGCCACAGACATGGTATACAAAAACTATTTAAGTTTGTGTAATATTATCCACTTCAAACTTTTCTAGACTAACCCTCTTATTTGCGAGCGTTCTAGTTAAAGTTTAAAAAGTGATCGTGATATTCAGTTTGAAAATGTAAACGAGCAGCGTGTGGCGTGTTCGTAACAACGACGATACGAGATTCGAGTCCAGAGTCCAGAGAGGGGCACACAGGGTGTAATCCAAAAATAACACTTATCTCAGTGTTGTCTCTTTATACTTACGATAAAGGTGTTATTTAGACATAGGGGTGCTGTTGCTCTGAAACAGGGACTGCTGTAACTACATCGATAATCCATCATTTCAGATTTGGCAATAATCATAGCCATTATTGACCTATGCTCTTGACAGATAGGCGTATAGACCAATCATAATTGAGTCGAAAAGTTACGCATTTATCTGATTAAGTGATTAGATAAAATGGAAGTTGACGTATATTACAAATATTCGTAGGATAGGATTCTTATAAATATCTAGGTACTTTAGGTTAAGTTACTACCGCTTTCGTCAAATACGCATAAAAAGATTACCTTAGTCATAAATAGACATTGAAACGGTAATTTTTTTTCCCATCGCTGACCGCAGGCCGTTCTTGTAATAACTATTTTGAAGGAATTCGATCATTTTAGACTATCGAGCTAGACGAACAGCTCAACAAACCCAAATACCACGTTAACTACTTTTTTAATACTGGGCTCATACAGATTGAGTGAAACAAAAGTCGTATTTCTTGTGGTCAGCAGTTAAGACCTTCTCTTAAAAAATGTTTTATTGCATGAAATCATAGAAGAGGAGACGTAGTTTATGCGGATTAAGAGGCCAATCGACAAATAGGCTTAATAGCCCTTACTTAACTTTTTCAATGTCCACAGGAGTGACGCGAATCTTTGTATGACCGATTGAAACTAATAGTACCGATTATTGCTCCCTGTGGCTCTCAGCATATTCACTGATACGACAGGCGGTGTAAGAACGAAAGCTGTACGGTTTCGTTTTTATCTCCTTTATGCTAATCGAAAACTTCGCTCCTACGGCGCGTAGCTCTTCCCACACCGTGTACACTTCCCACATAGCGCTCCCGTTTCCTAAATAGAATACAGAAACTACGTACCCTCAATAATAGGCCAAAATCTAAACAAACATTTTTAAGACTCTTTTCAACCGAGTATTCAATTATTAATACACTAGTGTCAAAAACATGACTTAGTTAGTCAATAGTGGTTAAAATTAGTAAACATATTTGTTACTTTTAAAAAACACAATTTTAGAATAGAACTTTAATATGATTATCGTTTAATTTTGGGTTTATTTTTCATTATGCTACTTTATCTAAAAATCCTTAAGACTTTGTTTTAATAAATACAAATCTTTAACACCGAACATTTTAAAATTCATTTTATAGTTTAATTTTTTTTCCTAAAACGTCCAAAACGTAATAAAAGCAACACTAAAACGAGATGAAAACATTCTTCGCTCGAGAGTTCTGAGAATGCAATCAGAATCCGTCTTGCACAACGAGCAACAGTGTATGCTTAACAAAACTGTTCGCGCGTTTTACTGCGTTGCTGAAATTAAGAGAATACAACTATTAGCTCGGGTGGGACTGAGTTTGCTTCTGAAATACGAAACTGACGGATTCCAGAGGTCACGGGTTCAAATCCCGCTCGTGGCGAATAATTTTTCAATTTTCCTCTTTGATCGAAACTTAGAATTTCGTTAGCGGACGTTTCTGCTTAGTATACATTTACTGTTAAAATGGAGTAGCGCATTGTTACTAACGATTCTCAATGTAACTTGGGATGTTGGCGCCGTATCAGAAGTTTGTAACAACTTCACGGTAGATGTCGCTACGAGCCTCCTTAAGGTTAATTAGAAGAGTGAAGGGATTGAAAGATTCGTTGCTACTGGCGGGACCCACGGTTGCTCAGTTGGATAAGAGCAATGGACGGATTCCAGAGGTCGCGGGTTCAAATCCCGCTCGTGGTGAATAATTTTTCAATTTTCCTCTTTGATCGAAACTTAACACAATACATTGGAAAATTGACTGTATTCACTAAAAGACATATCTAGTCCAGAGCCTTAAATATTTGCCCGCGAATTTGTACGTTATACTTCAATCGCCAATTGTATCTTTTTTGGATACAATTCGCCAATAGTATCTAGGTTATAAAGTATCCATATTCCAAATTTCAACTAAATCCGTTCAGCCGTTTTTGCGTGATTGACTAAGTATGCCCAAACATCTAAACATTCAGACTTTCGCATTTACACGTATAAATATCAGAGCGTTATCGAAATAATCATTCCGAAAACAAGTATCTTGTTTGCCGTTTTGCCCACGATTTCGTTCGCGTGACCTCCTGTATCAGCTTCCATCGCCAATTGCATGGAGACGATTTTTGGCATAAAAAGTATCAACATTCCAAATTTCATCTAAATCCTTTTCAGCCGTTTTTGCGTGATTGAATAACGAATATCCAAACATTTAAACCTGCATGCATTTACATTAGTAAGATTATCGAAATAATCATAACAAAACATCACTATTCTTGTTCCCCTTTTTGCATCTTATTCGCATTTCAAAATGGCTTGCTCAACTCCACGCGTGCCTAGCTAATGTGTGACATGACCGCAAAGCAAAAACAAAATTTAAAAAAATCCATTATGAAATTGAAATGCCAGATCGTGCCCCACAAGTCAACATTAGAATAAAGTTAACTTCACTTTGTAAGTAACGAAACGTCAGCGTGATTTAACATTTTTCAAGAGTTACTTGCTAAATCACCAGTAAAATAAAAAAAAACGTATCCAAGTGTATTTTCAAATACTTTCCTAACAGAGTCTACCGGCTACAAGGTAGCTTATTTTATATCCCACCCTTAACTTTGTACCAAAGCCAGAAAAAAAATGCTCAAAACTTATATGCATATTTTTTTGGCTGCGATGTACATGAATCAATGTAAATTAAGTTAGTACGATAGCAAAAAACTTAACATTATATTTTACTATGGTTAGGATGGGTTCGGTTAGCGTGGAAACGGCTATATTAACCTGTGCTTTTATGGTTTGAATTAATGAATGAATGAATGATATTTGAATGAATGAATGTAATAGATAAATATAATTTTAATGTTCAAAAAGTATCCACTGTGGATTAGTGTGGATACAGAGTATTTAATTTGTCTATAATGTCATATGAATCTGTTTTTAGGGTTCCGTAGCCAAATGGCAAAAAACGGAACCCTTATAGATTCGTCATGTCTGTCTGTCTGTCCGTCCGTATGTCACAGCCACTTTTTTCCGAAACTATAAAAGCTATACTGTTGAAACTTGATTAGTAGATGTATTCTGTGAACCGAATTAAGATTTTCACACAAAAATCGAAAAATAAACAAAGTTTTAGGGGTTCCCATACTCAGAACTGAAACTCAAAAAATAAAAATTCATCAAACCCATACGTGTGGGATATCTATGGATAGGTCTTCAAAAATGATATTGAGGTTTTTAATATCATTTTTTTCTAAACTGAATAGTTTGCGCGCGAGTAAGTTGTCCCTGTAACTTCTAAAATAAGAGAATGATAATACAAAAAAAATATACGATGTACATTACCATGCAAACTTCCACCGAAAATTGGTTTGAACGAGATCTAGTGAGTAGTTTTTTTTAATACGTCATAAATCATAAACCGCAATTTATTTCACGGAACCCTTCATGTGCGAGTCTGACTCGCACTTGGCCGCTTTTATTTTACTGATATACTAAAAAACGAAATACCTCTTTGTTCTGAATAGTTGTCACGGCAACAAGTTTTGGCCTATGTTGTGCCTAATATAATTTAGCAACCTTGACATAGTTATGATGTGAATTAAAAATAGAAAAATCTATTCAATACTATGGAAACCTATGGAAACGTCAATTACAACCGAAATATGTGAATAACGTCTAAGTATATCACTGATTAAACGAGCCTCACTGAGTTAAGGCTTCCCTTTCTAAGCCATCCTTCTTTCCACAAAAACTTATTTTTATCTCTTACGTCCGTGCGAGCCTTTGTTCAAGTAAAGTACAATTTTTCCTTAATCATATAGGATTTCAGTTCGGCACTTCTTTCTTATCTGTCAGAAAAGGTTCTTCAGCGAAATCTCGTCAGGTAAAAGTATTACTCAACGTTAAAAGAGCTAACGCCATACGGAAGACGGCCCAAAAAATATAGTCCATAATTTAATCTGGCTAAAGGGTGGTATCTATTTTCCGGGCACACGCCTACAAAAAGGCAGGACCCTTATTGAAAGGGAGTTCTGTATTATTCACACATTATATTTTCACGACAATGGACCTAGTGAGTTTTATCATTTCTAAACTAACCCTCCTAAATGGACACGAGCGTTGGGACGCCTGACATTTTTCTTTTTCGATTGTCAATGTAATGGGTATTTGTTTTATTTAACTTCGGCCCAAGCTATATTTAAGACAATTGTAATATCTGCCCAGTGTTCTAAAGATAGGTCATAAAAAAAATATTATCTTGTATTTTCGTTACCCAAAATAGGATCCAAATTGTAATACAAAGATTTGAGGAGTTGGGCTGTTAAGCATGTTTTTTTTGTCCTAAAATAAGGCCAATGGGCGAGGTAAACTTTGATTTTGATTTTTATTTTCGCTAAGCTACTTTTTTTGAGTAGGTGCTTTAAAATTGAGCTTTTATAACCTTTTTTATGTAGCGAAAAAGTAACAGTCAAGATATATTGTAGCTAACTAAATATACAAAGCTGCACTTTGGTATAAGCAAAAATGTAGGTATACTTAGGAAATACATGAATGAATCTGATTGAAGTTAATTAATGTATGACTTCTGCTTCGTATCTTCAGGGCTACCTATTTGTGACAGCATGAAGTCACAGATCAATGTTTGAGCACTAATGCTCGCCAGGCTGCTTGATTTCCGGCCACCCCAAAAATTAACTTGAACACTTAATCTCCTTAAGGTTTATTCATGCAATGATGTAATATAAAATATACGTAGATATGTTATAAGCGGTCCAAAAGTGGCACACTAAATTTTGGTCAAGTCACACAGCTTGCCATAGTTTTGCGTCGTCAATGGAAACGAATGCTGTCAGAATTTGGTGGCCATTTTTAAACACAGAATTTCGTATAGACAACATATCTACCTATTTTTATATTACATCATTGTATTCATGGGTCAAATTAAGATCAATAAAAACACTTTTAGGTATATTTATATCTCAATGCGTCCGACTCTCACGTTCCAGGTAAGAATACAATCATAAATTAAATTTTAAAACACACCCGAGCAGAATCCCAAAGAATCTATTAGGATAAAACGTTTCTTATTTCCAAGGCAGGAAGTTTTATGGTTTGTAAAATATTGAGGACATAAATAAGGCAACCGTCGTGTATAACAGCACGCCGGTGTACCTACTGTCGTATTTTATCTCGGATTCTCTTTCTGGAGGAGAATGGATATAAAATTAATAAATCAAACGCTAGTGGCTTAAGTGGTGACGGCTGTTAAACGTATTCGCATTGCGCTCAGGAAAATGTGTGGAAACAAACAAAAATATACGTTTTTCCCAGAATATCCTATAGAGTGGTTGCGTCATTCTTTCGTTATTAGACCAGGAAAATATTTTTCTCAAAAATGGCCCGCAAAGTGAACATAACTCGCTACATATTGGAAGGTAAAGTGTTTAGTTTCAGGTCAGATCAAAATTAAAAAACATTGCAGGCCGCCTGGAATGTTACATACCTATAAATTCCTTTATTTGTCGAGTTCCAAACTTTTTTTAAAGTAGAAACTGGAATATAAAAGACGGCACAGGTTGTATTCAGCCAAATCAACTCGTAATTTTTCTGTTGCAAAAGTGACATTTTTGTACGAGTCTCAAAAAATTTGCGTTTTTCGGTGGAAAAATACACTTGCGATAATGTTAAAAAATATATTAATGTTAAAATAAATAATAACTTAGTTATTTGCGGTATCCTCAATTTGTATTTAATAATAACGCTTTATTTCAATTTAGTCTTTTTTATTCCCCCATTTTTGAGAAAAGCACTATATTAGCCTCAGCCGGAATGGCAATTGCAGGCTTCGTATTATAATTAAACGGACTCGCAAGCTCGTCCGTTGAAACAAATACTCAGCCTTCAATTGCTTCCTTCCTGGCCACGGCAATAATGTACTATTATCAACGTTGTCATCCAGCGGGACTTGCACAACTGGCGCCTGCGACGCGTTATGAGACGACAAAATATACCTTTCTTACTTACAGAGTGCGATAGGAGTCATGCTAAGCGAACTCAGAACTTAATGCAAATCCAGTTTCTTATTGAAAATAGTGTCACCTACTAGATAGCTCGCGAACTCTCTGAAACTGTAGCGATTGCTAGGCTAGGCTGTCAAGGTATTTCAAAATTAGCCGTATCATAAGACATCAGTAGCCTAGGGGTACAGACAGCGGTATTTGGAGTCGATGAGCCGGGGTTCAAACCCTGCGACCGACGCACTTTTTGTATGTTTTGTACATTCAAAGAAAAGTTTTAAGTATCGCAGAAGAGATGGCGCCTGTATACGCAAGCATTAAATGCCTTCTCAATTTGGTCGAGTTGCCTGTCTAGTTCTGTTCACGATCTGACGAAAAGATTGATTTTTAAGCTTTCAGTGTGAAGAATTAATGAAGAATTCTACTACAGAAAAAATTCTGTAAATTGAAAAAGAAACAAAGAAAGACAATAACCGATCATAATATTAATAAAAAATGGCTTGGTAACTCTGTAAAAAAATCTTCAATATCACCATAAAAATAAACTATGTTCGAGATTTCATCATTTTCAACGACAATCTATGTTTTTTTTTAATAAAAAGGATAGCTTTTTTATTGTTCTAAAACAATAACCGGATAGATTTTTAATAAATTATCCAGTATTCCAAAAATCAATTAATATGTACGAAAACGTGATGTTACACATTTCCAAACACGCACTTCCATCTCGCTCACGCTTATGCTCAGTGAGAGGAAGAGAAGATCGTGAACCGGCCTCGCCTTAAGAGGATTTTGCAAGCTGCTGTCAAAAAAAACGACATACAGTCTAGCATGAAAGGAATATCTATCAAATAAGATTAGGTAAAACTACCAATGCAAAATATAATATTCAAACAGTATTTTTTTTGTTTATAAGTACTACGACGGTGGCAAACAAGCTTACGGCCTGCCTGATGTTAAGCTGGTACCGTCGCCCATGGACACTTGTGACTCCAGAAGAATCACAAGCGTGTTGCTGACCCTTTATTCACTTGAGGATTTGCTGTTTTGGCAGATAGAGACATGCAATTTCGGGTTATTCCCACTTGTTACCACCAATTTGTTACCGCTGAAAAGTTATCCCGTCTGTCAACGGTGGTTATAACTACGATGAAAAAATCCTAGTTTACCCCCTTTACTTTAGTGGTATCAGCTGGTTTTTTTCTCTGTATTTGTGGTAACTAGATAAGAAAAAAAACCCAGCTGCTAAAAATTGGTGGTAACAGGTGAGCATAATCCCTCATTTCTAGTTTAAGGCACTGAGTAAGTTATCCTTTACCAGGAATTCATATAGCCCATAACGTAGACAGATTCCAACTAGACGGCGGATTGAGGTAAATATTTGACCCATTTCAGAGATTAATTCCGAGCAAAACTATTCGCAATTTATATCTGTATTCACTACGGATAATATAGTACGTAGGTATTTCTTGTATAATGGCGTATTCGTATAAAGGCATGTTCGTCGCAAATGGACCGTCCTAAGAAAACACAGAAGGGACCACTGAGAATCCCGATTACGTTTTTGCGACTGTGATTTGTCCCCACTACGACTCAGTTACTCGCGAACACTTGATATTTCATTCGGATGGATAATACGACGTTTTTTATTTGGGTCAAGAGCGGTCAGGGGTTTTAGGACTTATAAGTTTTACTGAGATAATATTGGACAGCGCTCGAGTGAGATCGATTAATAGGTAATTAATATATACCAACCGATGCGTTATATTGAAGTTGAATACTTTTTTCAAATGCATTTGAATTCTATTCAGCGAGTTGAGGGGTTCGAAGAATAAAAATAAAATATATATAAAATAAATGAAGGGATGTTTACAAAAACTACATAACTACATTGTTGTTGATTTTACAGAAAGCGAAAAAAACGCAGTTTCTCCTAAAATATAATTTCTTTGAACAATAACTTCCATTTACTATGCAGGCGTTAGGGCCATAGAGTTACACTTGCATCTTGGATCCCTTTAATAATCGGTTATCTCTTCAAAAATATGTAAATTAACTTCGTCACGTATGCTGCTATTTTGTAAATTTATTGGCAGTTATGTTATTTTTGTGAAAAATAATTATTGAATTTACGAAAACTGTTTTATTACCAAATGTATTGCATTTAAATTTAATTTTAGTTTTAGGTATTGTATTGTTTTCTTCTTTGTGTTGTATTTTGCATAAATAAATTTAGTAAATTTAATTGATTTAAATTAAATACATAAATGTATAAGAGAATGTAATGAATGTACCTACTATGAGTTCCGTAGAGCTAAGAAATTCCATTTTAAATATAGACGGGTAATTTTGGGCAAACGGGTTCCTAATTAAACAATGTATATTAGACTACTGATAGTAGATAACCGATACTCATACCGGTTATCTACTTAAGATATCCTCAGAGAATTGATTTAAAATTAACTTTTTCGCAAACGTTTTTCCATATTTGAATAATGATCTGAGGATGCCACCTCAATATTCCGTTCCTAATCGCTTTTTAAATGTTTCCACCGGTATTTTCTTAATTCCTCGCCAATTTGCCCGTCACAGGTCTATAACGATTATGAGGGTCTTCGTCGCCAGTTCTTATTCGAGTGTGCTTACACTGCCACCAAATTACGAATCTCTCAAGACTATAGAGTTCTTTCTATAAACAATTTGGAACAATCTTACACACATTTAATGACCTAGTCCCTAGCTAAGCAAACCGTGTGCTACGTATTCGTAAATCCTAGATAAATTTATACTTGAATACATAGAAAAAGACAAAAATACAAAAATGTTTATTTTTAACACAGTTGCTCAAAAAGTGGTACTTTTTGTAGCTGCAAATCGTGCGCAAAGTTAGCTGTTACTAACCAATTTAGTATTAAGTCACATGTTACTAACACACTATGGATCACTAGGTCTGAAATAAAGTATTTTTATTTTTATTTATTTATTTTATTTAAAGTTGTATTTTGCGCACTAGTGCTTTTTACTTTTTCACGTGTATCGAACGAAGTTTTTAGGGTTCCGTAGCCAAATGGCAAAAAATGGAACCCTTATATGTAGATTCGTCATGTCTGTCTGTATGTCTGTCCGCCCGTATGTCACAGCCAGTTTTTCCGAAACTATAAGAGCTATACTGTTGAAACTTGGTAAGTAGATGTATTCTGTGAACCGCATTAAGATTTTCACACAAAAATCGAAAAAAAAACATTAAGTTTTGGGGGTCCCCATACTCAGAAATGAAACTCAAAAAAATTTTTTTCATTAAACCCATACGTGTGGTCTATGGATAGGTCCATCTATGGATAGGTCTTCAAAAATGATATTGAGGTTTTTATTATATATTTTTTCTAAACTGAATAGTTTGCGCCAGAGACACTTCCAAATTGGTAAAATGTGTGCCCCCCCCCCCCTGTAACTTCTAAAATAAGTGAATAATAAAACTAAAAAATATATCATTTACATTACCATGCAAACTTCCACCGAAAATTGGTTTGAACGAGATCTAGGAAGTAGTTTTTTTTAAATACCAACGTCATAAATCGTAAACCGCAATTTATTTTACGGAACCCTTCATGTGCGAGTCCGACTCGCACTTGGCCGCTTTTTTTAATACAGCTGCGAAAAAATAAGAAAAACAACAAGTAAGGAATTTGAAACTTTTATATTATTAATTTTGTAACATCATTGTAATACAGTTGAAAAATAATGAAGTTGTTAATTTTTTTTTAATACAGTTCTTACTTGTTGTTTTTCTTATTTTTTCGCAACTGTATTAAAAAACGTCGTTCGATACACGTGCGGAAAAGTCATTCTTCACTCGTCCCGAGTCTTACCACTCGCCAACGGCTCGTGGCATGATATCTCAGCACTCGTGAAGTGATGACATACTTTCCGCACTAGCATCGAAATGTACTATTATACACACTGCTATTACATTAAACCATCATTACCTAAAAAATGTTTCAGACACTGCATGACACAAAGTAAATTTAATACATTTTTCTATGATAGCCTTCGAGACAGACCTAGCCTAGTGGTTACGCCGTCAGAACAAAATCCCTTTTGGCCTCCTTTCCTTAAAAAGTTGCTGAGACTGTTTACAACCGCATACGTCAAAAAGAAAAATAAGATTTCTGTCTATCAATAATTTTCCTTCATCCTGTCAACGCGTAATATTTTTTCACCGCTATATGTTTAAATGATTATTTGTGGACGAATTAGTGTTTTGTGTTTCACCTGACGTATACACGCTTATGCACGTGTTTCCCTGCGCTGAGGACTTCAGTATTTGAGTTATCGGCCGGAGCAAGTTTGTCTACACGGATACGACACGGATCTACGACGAGATATTTGATTCTGCCCGCCCGCTTCAAGAGCTAAAGTGCACACCCAAAGAAAACTCAAGGTAAGCAGTTTCAGCTCTTGAAAATTAAATATCTATTTGGTTTTTTCTTTAAATTAATTCTACGGCGTAATCTTGTCATCCACCTCCGCACCGCTCAACCGCATAGTTCAAATTGCCTATTTACACGGCATAATCACCTAGTGTAGGGGACACTAGGCTAGGCCTGTCTCGTAGGCTGACACAAGATTCGATTTCCATTTTACGGGAGCGCTAAAGACAAAATCATTTAAAAACTTACATTTACGTTATTCTTAATGTACAGAAAATAAACTAATCGTAAAGTTGGTCTTTCAAAAGTTTGACATTTAGTAGTTATTTGGTAGGAAGGTATCAAGGTACTCGTCGTAAGTGTTAGGGGTATGAGTGTGTTAGTGAGCGTGTGTGTGTATGTATTTGCGTGTTGATATAGTGAGAGGTGTGTCAATTAATTAGATTTTTTTTTCAGTTTCATACCTTGAACAGGTATTGAAGAGCTTAATCAAATTGTAGGTTACAGTTTTGACCATCGTCATAGTGCGAGTTTTTAAGTCACAAGCGTGGTTGACCTTCCTATATATGAACAAGTTCATATAGGTACCGGGTCTTTTTGCGAACTTTGATACAACTACAGGCAGAGGAATTTGAAAGATGCATTTTTGCAAGCGTTCATTGTAAGTAGTCGGGTAAGTTTGTATCGAAAACATCCTAGATACATGCACAAATTAAATATGTATTTGTACTCACTACACGTCAAATAAATGCCCTTACCAGGTTTAGAACCCGTTATCGCCAGCACCGTCAGAATCACTACCAACTAGGTATACCCTATTCTATATAAGATTAGAAGAATCGTGCGTTAATAAATCAATAAATAATCGTCATGAGACTCATGAGATTGTATGTAAAACCATTTTGTAACGCAAAATCATTAAGATTGATAAGTATGCTTAAAACTAGTACCATATTTCCGTTTGTTATCCTAAGGGACGATCACGTAAGGACTGTCATTTGTCCTTACAAAAAGTGATATTTAGATCTACCTGACGCGCATACAATGCGTTACGTGATCGACCTGCTTGCTAGATCATGTACAAGATAAACGTAGAAACTTAAACGAATTTTACCGTAATGAATTGAATATTATCTGGAATGAGATATGGTCAGTTTTGTTTGATGTTTATATTTGAAACCAGGCTGATACACCAATTAAATTAGGTCAGGATTAATCTAAACATTCTTCGCTAGTCAAAAGTGGCCCTAACAAATTGTATCTATTGCGACATTCTGTAGTAACATAATCGATATTTCATACAGACTCGCGTCGTATCACTAAAATCGATGACGCACTGGCTCACAACACATGCCTAAGAAGAGAGTGCAAGTTACCTTTCCAATTCACACTCAATTTCCACCCGGACGCAATGCACGCACACCGTCACATTTTATTGCATCAATTGGTGGATACGCGCTCGTAAACTTAATTAACTGCAAACGAAATACCCCCAAATAAAATGGATTAGGGGCTGTTAAATTGCGAGATGATTGCCGTTTCATTATGTGATAAAACTTCATGAAACTTAAACTGGACACCGTGTAATTCATTTAGGATGGTTGTCAACTTGTCTTTAGTTATGTCTGCATCAACTGTCATGCAAACTTTTTTACACTACTTACAACTGTTTCAAAGCGTACTTGCTGATGATAAGCGGACACCAATAACTGAGCCTCAATTTTGCAACACAATATGATATCTCAATGTAATGCCCTACCAGAGTGGTAATCACGTAACGTTCTGAACGCGCGTTAGGATAATCTAACTGTCATCCTATCTCAATTATGTTACATTTTCTACATATTGCTCTGGCATTTCTTACCCTTACAGCATTGTTTACGGACAGGTGGCGTGATACGCGGGCTGAGAGACGTGTATGCAAACGCTCACGCCTGTACCTACGTAACCACAAATGTTTTTGGCGTTTGACTTATTGTAACACCGGCGCACCACTGCCGTACGTGCGCCTTCTGAGGGTCAAAAGAAAATAGATACTCAAAAGTTACAGAGTTTATTCTTTATTACAGTTATCTATTTTTTCGAAGTATTCATCGTGAACACGTATACACTTTTCCATCCGTCTAAACCACTTGGAAAATACTGAAGAACTTCTTTAGACACCTCAGAAATTTCATAATTATACGCATCCAGGGCATCTTCTTTGTTCTCAAATCGCTTTTCTTTTAATTTTTCTTTAATTTTTGGAAAAAGGTAAAAATTAGAGGGATCTAGATAAGGGGAATTATGGTGGGTGGGGCAGAATAGTAACGTTTAATGAACTGAATATATATAGTCAAGTGTTCTAGCAGAAGTGTGCGGGGCAGCGTTGTCGTGGTGCCAGAGCAGGTGCTGGGTTCCTGACTTCAGCCGCTTGTCACACCAATCTAACAATACTCTTGGGGTACAAACTGTCACATACAATTCTGAATGAACTGGTCTTTGATCTTCTAGCACTATCGTAGCAATATTGCTTGCAGAAAATTGAGGCAACCATTTGTTTCTGTGTACTTCGTGGTCGGCGATATTTTGTTGGAGCCGACTCATCTTCAAAGCACCATACTGTGAAGTGTCACTTTGTTTCAGGGTCGTAATCATGTAGCCAGCGTAGTTTTTTTCTCACCAGCGTCGAATTTATTTATCAAAAATTTTGCAACGGTATGTCTGCAAATTGGTGAGTTTGTGCGGCACCCATCTTGAACAACGCTTATGAAGGAACAGTTGATCATGAATGATAGTTTGCAATGCTGCTGATCCAATGCCCAGTTCAGGCTCAAGCTCTACATATGTAATTCGTCGGTTCGCACGAATATTTTTTTCCACAGCTTGCACATTTTCTTGAGTGACTGCGGTTGGCGGCCGTCCTATCTTCGCCTCATTTTCAAAGCTCTCCCCTCCTCTTTTAAATTAAGCAAACCAATTAAAAACAGTTGCACGTGAACACGAAGACTCACCAAAAGTCGTGACTAAAAGTTCAAAACACACTTGAGGTTTAAAACCTTTTTTAATGTCATAATAAATCAAAACACGAAAGTCACGTCGAGTGAGCTCTATTGTTGCGGCAAATTCCCCCCAAATTCAACCAGATAAAACATTGTAAATTATGCTAAGATTTGCCGAGTGTTCCATTTTTGAATTTATAAGCAAATAACCAGCCTTTACAATGGTGTATAAACAAGTATCTAACTTCTTTTGGCATGACACTCGTATCTAAAATTTCAGAGCACAAAACGTACAATGGCAATGGGGTCTGATGAGAACTTACCTACAATACGCCCTGCTCACACTGTCTTTGCGCTCACGCAAGAGCGAGCACGTGAATCAGTTCTGGGGGGATTTTCAATACGTCAAAAATGCATTCAGATATACGTTCAGCGTCCCAATCGCATTTCAATGTGTTTTTGTGCCCATTCTGACGATGAAATGCGATCGGAATACAACCAAAGGTTCTGAAAATGAGCAAAAAAGGAAGGATGTATAAAATAGGTTACGTAACGACAGTGACCCCTTGGGCGAGCAATACGCTGTCAACCATTTGCATTTTTATGGTAACGTTTTACGACTGGACGGTGTCCTTTCGCTTTCGATTTGAGGTGACGATTTCGAGCATGGGATTCGCAACCTGTCTCAACTTAGTTCACCACTAACACTATGGTAACTTGACATCTACATTTGTAACTAATCGTGTGCAGGTCAAACTTATACTGGTTCGCGTGGAGTGAGATGTGTGTATGCGGTGTGAATTATAGCCTAGGTTGCGTGTATAGAACTTGAGTTTTTTTCTTACGAGAGCTGGATAAGTGACTCATGACATGAGAACTCACGAATACTCGGGATATTGTTTCCTCAACAACATAGATACTTAGTTTTGTTCACTTTATCCGAATTCAGGTTTTTATGGCTTCGTACCTGAAAAGGCAAAAAACGGAATCCTTATAGGATCACTTTGTTGTCCGTCTGCCTGTATGTTAAGACCTTTCATCTCGGGAACGCGTGGAGTTATCGAGTTAAAATTAGAACCATATACATTTACTCAGCAGGTCGATCACGTAACGCATCGTACGCGCGTCAGGTAGGTCTAAATGTCACTTTATGTGACATTTAGACCTACCTGACGCGCGTACAATGCATTACGTGATCGACCTACAGTCCCTTGAAGCTGTGAAAAAATCAAACTTCTAAGTAAACGTAAAAAAAAAAATGGCGCTAGAAACGTATGTTTCGACACTCTCAAGGGAATCAAAATTCTTTCCGTTGACCTAGAACTATAAAAAATTGGCAAGTAATATCGTCTTAAACTTCAAGTACCGGGAAAAATCTGAAAACTATACATTTGTACTTTTGTACGGAACCTCGGTGGGCGAGTCCGAATCGCACTTGTCCGTCCGGTTTTTTTACATATACTTGCTAACGCGGCTCCGTTTGTGTTGCATAAAGAATGAAGGACGCCGTTGTCTCCGCTGTTGCTAGCAGTGTTGTAGCTGATAAGAGAGTTAAACCGACAAGAGTAACTGTTTAAACTTTTGAGAATTTCATGAGGATGAAAACCTCTTGTATATTATACCTTTATACGACATTTCGAGTTCGTAAATTATTCAAGGGGCAGTTAAATTAGGTTTAAGAATGGTAACAATGTGTTTAACGAGTGCATGCAATATACAATACAATACATTTATTGCAAATCACAATATATGAAACTATGTATTACATAATATAAAACAACAGGCGGTCGTATCGCTAAAAAGCGATCTCTTTCAGACAGTAGACCTTTGGGTAGCGGAGAAATCCCAACAGTATATTTAATTTACCTACATAATTATGTTAATAATTAGACATAATCCCGTGTGGTGTCGGGTTAGAATAACACCACCACCTTTCTTCCTGTGGGTGTCGTAAGAGTCGACTAAGGGAACATGGTTGAAGTGAGTTGTGGGCGATGGGCTAGCAACATGTCACTGCGATAACACATTTAGTTGATCTTTTATACCCACAATTATGCAAAAAGTGGCACTGGAACACAAGTTTTATGTGCTCTACCTACCCCTTTTAGGGATAAAGGCGTGAATGTATGTATGTAGAAATTGTTTTTAATGTAGGTATTGTAAATGCTGACAGTTTCAATTGCTGTATTATTTAAAAAACAAGAATTATTGAAACATTCCTTCTGTTATCCGGGGACGTAATCTCATTTACGCAAGATGGCCAAAAGCAGAAGACGCGCACTAAGCGTGATTTATGCTAGGCTCGCCGGCCCATGTCGGGCCTGATTCCGAGAGTTTCCACATTAATATTCATTACAAACCCCAACTTGTTCGTTTATTTAATTTTATCATAAATAAAACACGTAGTTTGCGCGTTACCTGCAAAGTTGGCAATGCAGCGAGTTTTCGAAACTTCTTGTTATTTAATTGTCTATCCCTGTTCGTATTGTACCCTGTCTTGTACCCTTTAACTGCGTCTATTCTTTTTTAATAAAATTACAACCATGTTTCGACCACCATCGGTCCGCTGTATATATTTGCTGTAAGGCGTTGGTTTCAAACGTCAAAATACATTAAACCGGCTGTAATCGTTTTACAATTCCGGAATGCTGTCTTTAAATGACATCATTATTACATAATTTAAGTATACATTAGTACAAACGAATAACTATGTCCAGTAACTTTTAAAGCTAACATTAGGTACCTACGTATTAGTATTGAATTATTTACCTGACGACAGTTTAAGGGAGTTATCTATTTTTAAGGCCTTTTTGCATTCGGGCAGGGAAAGTTTACAAATATTGCCTGTATTTCCTTGCTTCAGTATGCTGTCACTAGTATTATATTGTAACGAAAGTGGGGCAGCACCACAGATGTATGAATATAAGGAGATCGGACATGGCGGCCGATTTGTATAGAGTGAGCCTGTCGCAAGTACATTAACCCACACAACGCCGAAGTAATTGACAAGACAAAGCACGCACACATCTAAAACACACACTCTTGTATACCTACACGCTTATTTGACAATAAACGCGCATCATATCAGGCATTTTGGGAAAAAACGTAATATTCCCTGCGCTCAGCACGCGTGCACAGTATGGCAGTGTATGCCCATTGAGCATACAGCTGCGACACGGCCGCCGGCGGCTTGTCCTCTCTCTAGTATTCTATGCTCTGAGGGCAGCACGCATGCTGAACCTACTGCATTCGTATTTGTACGAATATACCGACCGCCACAACCCCGCTTGCACAAACACTCGTAAAGAATCCGCCTTGGCTGTTGACATGACAGCTGATAACTTACTGATACCGCACCGACTCTGTGTTCTAAAGGTGAGAAATTAAAGAACGCAACATTAGTAGATTATGCTTCTGTATCTGTAAAAATATATAATCGATTGTAATGGAAAAATAACATCAAAGGAATAATCAAAGGCATAGCTCAAAAAATGAATTCGACATCGAGTTTAAGTTTTAAAACATAGTAGTTCAAAGTTAATTTGTTTTACAGGAATGACCGAAGTTTTTACAGCTTAACCTTTTCCACGGCATAGACATGAGTTTAACAAGAAAACATTACATTGTTAGCTCGTGAAAGAAGTAATCTAAGCGATGGCACAAAAGCCGCATCGCGGCCGAGCGAATCGTCTACGAAAATGTAAAACGTGAAAAAACACGACGGGGAAAGGAGCGCAGGAGTGCTGTGACCACGCGGTTGTCAGTTTAAATAGGATATCTTTAATTATCATTATGTTAACCTTGTTTCTAGTTAAGTGTTTAATTTTCTACTTTAAGATATATATATATTTTTGTTTTTAAAAACAGTGGCCCGCCGCCAAGAAGTCAATCCTGACACATTGCACAGCTATGAAATTTCTTAATGGTGATAATGTGAATTACAACAAGTTCTTATATTTATTATTTTTATTTGACGACCGCTTTAGCCTAGTTGGTAGTGACCCTGCCTACGAAGCAAGAGGTCCTGGGTTTGAATCCCGGTAAGGGCATTTATTTGTGTGAGGAGCACGAATATTTGTTCCTGAGTCATGGATGTGTTCGATGTATTTAAGTATTTATTTCTCTATATAAGTATCTATATCGTCGTCAAGTACCCATAGTACAAGCTTTGCTTAGTTTGGGACTAGGTTGATTTGTGTAAGATTGTCCGCAAATATTTATTTATTTATTTATTATTATTATATCCAGCAATTGTATCTTTGTCATATGTGTTTGTTTATAATTTCTTCTTTTCTTATTGTATTAGGTACCTACACATTATTGAGATATCAATTAGCAATTTTCCAAAGTATAAACTTGACTCTCAGTTTTTATTTACGGATATATAAAATAACTACACAATTGTACATAAAACAAAGCACAATATTTCAATGTAGTTTGGTCGGAGTCAACTCACGCTTCAACTCACAACTTTTATCTACACAATATTCGAACGTGTCACATCACTAGAGACATGTGTCAGGATTCACTTCATAGCGACGGGCCACAATAGTTTACTTAAATTATAATAATACTAATCGTATGTCGAAGAGATTATATTAATTTTCATTCATAAGTTTTGTTATTTATTAAGCAAGTTATTTCGCAAATTAATTAGAAAGTAATTGGAAAGTTGAGTAGATATAGCATAGTAAAAGTATTGCAAAAAAATCGCTTCTACAAAAGGCCCAATAAGGCCCAATATCAAAATAATGTTCACGTAAATACTATGGAAATGTAAGAATTCAAGGCTTCTTTCTCAATTATTAACCGAGTACTAAAGTCACAGCAAGCCCATAATTTAACACATTTAATATATTGTATGATAACAAAGGTACGTTCCCTACCACATTTCTTAGGTACCAGCTTAATGCAAAACCCCGCCAAACCCGCATTACACGCCGTGAGAATTTAGCCGGGACTGTCCCGTCCTAAGCCGATCTTGTGGTCTCCGCGACTTGCGGCTAGAATGAATAGCGGGTGTCCTAGAACCACGGTCCAGATGGTTAACGTTTTATGCAGCGTCCTTATTTCACTTCCCTGTTTGGGAGTTTTCGCACAACGTTGAACAGCATTGACATTTTAGAAAGGTGTATTCTGCGTATTGTTTTGAAGGTGCTTTTGTGTAGACAATGAAATCATAACCATATATTCTAAGCTGAACAAGCTTTTGTGGTAATTTAATTTAAAAAGCAAGAAGCTTTTGTGGTAATAAAATTAGGGTGGGTTGCATTAAACATACTGTAATCTTAAGCGGTGTTCGTTAAAATTTGTCATCTTTCTATATGGAATGACAGCTGGCGCCATATTTAACGGTCTGTAATCGTGAGATTGTGCAAGCCGCCAAAAAGTGTTAATTAAAAGTAAGGTAGTGGTACTTTTGGTTAGATCAGATTCCTTCACTTTTTAACTTGTATTTCTGAGTTCAACAAGAAGATTTTTTTTGAAATTTAACCATGTGCGTGTCGGACCAGGCGCAGTTTTGGGTTCCGTAGTTGCCCTTCCGTCGAAGTTTGCTTTTCTAATTACGTTTTTAATGTATACATGTTATGCTGTGATAGTTATTGTTTAGCTTTAAATTTACTACTATTTTTACCGAACAGTGACCTTTTTACTAGAGATACTCTTATAAGAATCAAGGAAAATGTCTCATTCGCCGTCCTAAAGCCAAAACGTAAGTGAGGAAACTGTTTATATTTTTCAAAAATAATTGACGCACCTGAAAAGTCCGCAACTTTTTTCTGGTGCTAAGGAAGGTTATTCCTATCACCAAAAAAAAATCAGGCACTCCTAAAATTTTCATCCATTACCTATTATACTAGCTTGAGCCCGCGATTCCATAAGCGTGGAACTCGTTTATATCGTAGCTCCATACAAACTTTCACCCCCCATCTCACCCTCTTAGGGGATGACTTCCGGCATAAAAACTATCATATGACCTTCCTTCGGGACTCAAACTATCTCTTTACCAAATTTCATAATCGGTTCAGCGGTTTAAGCGTGAAGAGGTAACATACAGACAGGCAGACAGACGGACAGACACACTTTCGCATTTATAATTTTAGTATGGATAGACGAACATGGCGTAACTATTAATTAAAAAGAATATTAATAAAATTTCCAGTATGAAACGAAAGTTGCAACAATGCAACTTAGCCAGAAAAACAAGCGGCAAACACTGTAATTAGAAATGCAATGGCGCAAGTTCCGAACATCAATCTAATAGTCGTTACGTACTGTTGGATTCACATTTTTGCACCTTATTTCTTGGTAATAAGGCGAAAACTGTATACGTACATTTGACGTCTGTTACTCGGAAAGTATCGACGCTGCACTCTGTATTTCGGTCATTAGTAGTAGTAAATGAATATTTTAGCTAACGACTCCCCCCAACTCCCTGTTATTGGCTGAATTATGTCTACCTTTTCTACGTTCAAATACCATTTCCGTTAATTGCTGTCTGACTTCAGCTCACTAATTGCTTAAGTTCTGGGATCTCCTGCCTCTTGAGCAAAGTGGTCGGCTACTATTAAAGTAAAAATTCCTTAAGAGTGTTCAGGACTTCCGGCTGTTCATAATTTTCAGACATTGCACGGCTGAGTTTGCCAAGTCGAAAAGTTTAGAGTGGAAATAGACAGATCCGCATGAAATATAGTTGTTTTAAACATTGCTTTTCATCAGAAGGCTTCTTCAAGAATATTGTACTTATAGTGTCACTCTAATATTTTTTGTCAATGCTTAAAAAAGATATAAGTAGGTACTTGAATGCCCACCGGAGCTCGTTCTTCTTACAATTAATCACTTCACACACTTAGGATTGAATTTTCATAATGTATGTATACGTTATGTTTGTAGATATCACAACAATCAATTAATGTGAAAACAATGTCTATGTATTATAAAAAGTATTTAAATATCTACACCCATATCAGAAATCCTCTAGAATGTGTTCGGAAACATATATATTATATTGACCACCATTATTGCAACCAGTAACGTAACATCAGCGTTTTATCTGTGCCAGTGTTATTATTGTATGAAAAATCATAATAACATCGATAATCGGTGTTATTATAGAAATCTAGTTGGTCATGATTTGAAATCTAGTCGGCCATGGCGGTGCAATGGCGGTTATTCTAATGGTTCCTGAACACATCATTGAGGATTTATAAGATGTGGGTTGATAAAGTAGTGTATGTAACTGTACATAATTAGGCATTAAAACATGTATCGTTTCATAAACCCACACTCGTGTTTAATGCCCCTCATTATGTACAGTCACATAAACTACTATTATTTAAGTTCATTATTACATTCTAATGTATTAATTTGTATTTATTAAGTGATTTAGCATTTTCTTGTTCTCACTACCTTACTCTGCACCAAAGAAACGTTTACTTTTGCCGAATGGTATTAAGTCGACCATTTGTACCTTCTTTGTGCAATAAAGAATAAATAAATAAATAATAAATGTCATGCGCAGGTGTATTTTTGATAGATACACTCAAGAGCAAAAGTTTCGGGTCGATGAAATACCGTCATTTAATTCCTAAAATAGTGCAAATGTTGTACAGTTTTTTAATCCTTTCATGATCTTTATTAAATTTGACATCTTAACTGCAGAAATAACAGTAAAAAAGACACACGTTACCAGGTTTAAATCGGACTCGTAAAAACCCATGAAAAAAACAACGTTAACGGAGCGAGATATCGCAAAAATCGTCATTTTTGGCTGTTGATATCTTTATAATAGGTTCCGGAAATTGCTAATACATTTGGGTATTATTACGAAGACTAGTATATTATTTTAATAAGACTAGTGAAAAATATTTAAAAAAACCTATTTTAATTTAGTGTGACCCGAAACTTTTCCTCTTGAGTGTATTTTGGGAATCTTAACTAAATCTGCTGCTTACTTTCCTCGTTTCCCATTTTTTTTTTGATGCTACTTTAACTTTGGACACTACTTAAAAAAGGAATAGAATCAGTTTGACAATTACCTCCATCATTAAGATACGAGGTTAAAGAGCATTTTGTATTCTGCCTGAGCGAGCTTTCCATGAAAGAGCGACATTAAAGTTTCCAGTTGTAGCGGTTTCGTCCGTCGTCAGGACATTTTCATTTAACTAACATTTTAATGACTCATTTTCGTAATGATTTGAATTGTCTGGCTTGGCATATTTTAATCGCTCTTTCTACGAAGCAAAGTGGTAATAACTTTTAGTAAAGGTTTTATACTTACTTTGTTCTTTATATACATGTCATAGTCATAGATTACATCCACATCTATGGCTAGTTTGTCGATACAGTCACCCGTTCGTGAAACGCTCGTTTGTATCACTGCAAAAAGTCGCTGTGTGACTGGTCTTGAGGGGAACATTTACAGTGGCGACGGCGCGTGCGTATGAAAAGCCGCGCGTTTTTCCTACACAGTCTTTCGAAGACACAAACTGCCAGTCCACCAAAAGTAGTAAAAAAAAAATGGAACTATTTATTCTTAAAAAAAACCATTACATTTACAGCGATAAGGCCGCTACCGCCGTTTTATCATCTCGCTAACTTATGAGCTACGATTATGTATGTAGATAGACATGGATATAGTGTCTGTGTGACACTCGTCTCCGTCAATTCAGTATTTTTTCGAGCTCACTCATAAGTGGGTAGTCTCACACAATCTTGCCACCTCCGGAATTTGTAAGATAAAGCCACTGCATCATAGTTATCAAAACAGCTCAAAGAGTAGCTTAAATAACTATGAAAAGCATAGATGAATCAAAAATAATTCTTTACCGTGTAGCTGTAAAAATGTATCCTAACAAAAAATATTTTTAATTTATTCGTTTCCTTTACCTGCTGCGATTCACCACAGATTCATTTGATCCCTTTAAAGTATCGCAAAGAGTACAAAACGTATAATTTGGAACGGTCATCTCGGGTTGCTTAGTCTTCAATTTAATTTTATCCGGGCCAAGCCGTGGCCGGGTATAACTGGGTATGCCCGGGTACTTACGGGTCGCAACATGCCATGAGCTTCTTATAAACTCCTTTCAATCCGTCCGGTTCTTTAACTTCATTTTGAAGAACATGGAAAGGGACTATTTCCATATGATTAAGTATTATAAAACATAATATCATTGTTTACTCCATTAAAGAGTGTCCGACACCTATCTCTATGCTATGAATAAACAAAACAAGCGGTTTAACTTAAAAAGTAAAACATAAAACTATACATACTACCAACTAAATATAATCTCATTATAAAAACCTAACCTAGTGTGCCGCCAGCAGCGGTGTGGGACCTAATATACCGGTGGTCAGGGCGACAGAAACAGGAACCTCCTGACTATCCACGCAGTGTCCAAGAGTACCGCCTTCTGTATCTGACCCTTGACCCAGCCATCTAGTGCGAGTCTCTTGAGGTGTTTGTCGAGACTCTTCGCTGTTAGACCGTTCGCAGAAATGGCTATTGGGACAATTTTAGTTTTTTTTCGATTCCAACTTTATCTAATAACTAACGAATATGAATTAAAAAGGAAAATGTATGAGATTGTAAGTTTGTATATGTAGTGAGAAATCTCCGGAACCAAATCCGATTTCAAAAAATCTTTTACCTGTACGCATAATGGGCTTTTTGGGTGGACAAATGCTATATTATATTCCGTGGGTTTTCCTGTGTTCTTTACAGTATAAAAAGTGAATCCAAAAGATTTTTCGAAAACCCAACTGCTTTTTTGCAAATATTATAGTCTATGTCACTCCCATGATTATGAGAAATCCAACGACACCTCATATGTCGAAATCCGTCAAACGGTTTAGGCTGCAGGGCGTGTCAAAGAATAAGACATACACACATACAAACATACTTACATACATACATACGCTCGAAAAACATAACCCTCCTCTTGCAGTTGGGTAAATAAGAGCTCGTTTCCACAACATCTTACCCCTAGCTTAAGGCGTTTTGCGGTACCGGACATTAAATAAGATTTCTGTTATACGTTGAATCAGCGGTCGGTAGTTGGAAACTATTCCCTGGACTTGTTAAGAGCCTTACGAGTATATCGGAAAATGTTACAACGTTTTACATTAAGTTCTTGCTGCTAGAGGATTCTTCAACTAAAGAGAAACGCGGAGAGGGTGGTTAAAAGTTATATATATATACATACATACAATCACGCCTTTATCCCTAAAAGGGGTAGGCAGAGCACATGAAACTTATGTTCCAGTGCCACATTTAGCATAAATGTGGATATAAAAGATCGACAAAATGTGATATCGAAGCCCACAAGACACTTCAACCCTGTTTCCTTAGTCGACTCTTACGACACCCACGGGAAGAAAGGGGGTGGTGCTATTCTAACCCGACACCACACGGGAAAGTTATATTTTTATAATACACATAATTCCAATATTCTGAACGCCTGTAATCTCAAAAAGGACTAGCGGTGGTTGTGGCCTGTAGTTTGTAAAGAATTCCAGTGCACACCAACTGAAAGCCAGCATCCAGTGTATTCGGTGAAATGTGAGGCTACAATATCTACGAACACTTTTTTGCCCACGAACTCATTTTGAAAGAGACACTACAAAACTGTCCACAGCACACAAAAATTGCTTAACACATTCACTGCCAAGAATCGCTACACGCTATGCTCGTAGCCGACCCCGTGGTTTTCCTCGTATGTAGCGGAAAGTGACTACAGCGTAGAAGCGTTCATAGCCCGGCGGCGCCTGCGTATCGGAAACGATAACGCAGGTCAAGCAAAGACGGCAGGGGTCAGTCTTTGGATGGTTGACCGCCGGTTTGAGTGGTTACTATAAATGAGCGGTTCCGTGCTTTGGAAGGCACGCTAAGCAGTTGATCCCGGTTGCTGTCTATGACAGTAGTCGTTAAGCCGAGTTAGAGGCCTTCGGGCGGCTTAAGAACCTCAACAGTCGAGTTGCCCACTCACTTGACAAAGGGGGGACAACTGTCACTCGCGTCCGCAGGAGCTACCTACAACAACCCTGCACGTGTCCCCTGGGTGGTACTAAAGAGTGGCAAACTCAAAAGGCCGAAAATAATATATGCCATACGATAAAAAAAAAAAAAAAAAACTACCTGCGTAGGTGCCCACTTCTAGTCCTGAATGCTTTCAATGTAAATACTAAGGAGTAGCTGCTTAGGTACCTATACGTACCTACAGGGTATATATGTCGTTAAAAGCTGCTCCCTGTCATTTATCAATATTTTTGTGTATTTCAGAGTTCCGAACGCGCGTCGGTACAATTTAACTGTCAATTTTCCATATAAAAAGTGACATTTAAACCTACCTGACGCGCGTACAATGCGTTACGTGATCGACCTACTGAAATAGTATTAATCCAAGCATTAAAGAGGGTGAAACCGATGAGATATAAAAAAAATTGAGAAGAATCACTCAAGAATTTGAAGAATGAACTAATGCATCAATATTTACGTGATGCCTTTTGACATAAAGTTTTTCCTGTAGACGATTGAAACCGAACATTAGTGCAGATCCATTTAATAATTTTTGCCATACCTAATGTCATTATCGCATAATGACACGTTTGGGCGTACTGAAACTGTTATTTAGTCAGCTAGTGTACAATGATTTACCTTTTAAATATATCTTTTAAAGACTTCCCTAAGCTGCCTAAGTATTTACTACTACCCACCAGTAAAAATTTAGGCAGGAAATTAAAGTAGAAAATATAGTAGACTTAACAACACACTAAGCCAAAAAACTAGGATATTTTCCTGCTTGTTTGTAAACTCAGCCCGATAGATCTACAGGTCCGCGTTTTACGTCACAGACTGTAATGCATATCGTACAGTGAGCAACGAAGTGCAACATTTTCCGACTTACCAATACGGCACTATGGCGCTACTCTGCCGCCGACTGTACTTTGAGACACAAAGCATATCGCGACTTGTTACAAGGACTCTCCACATTTGGATGCGCTCATCCCAAATTCAGCGACTATTCTTAGATGCTTTGATTCAAATATGACGTTTAAATTGCATTAAAGTGAAACAACATTGAAGTACCTAAATACTTAGTTGTGTTTTCTGCAAACAAGCATGATTGAAGAGATTGAAAATAATATCGATTTTTTAGTTGTAAGATAAATATGTGGGACTTTTGGTGTAGGCACCTGCCTACTTAAACTATACTTCATTGAGTCAAAACTAAAGTGCTGAAAAATTTAAGTCTTCATCGTTTGACTCATTTAAACGAGTCAAACGAATGAAACAAGAATTTTATAAAAAAAATAGATAAAGCAAATCAAAACACGAATGGGAAAACAGCGACTTTCACTTCACTCTCTTTAACCCATTTTACGCCAATGACGACTCACGTGCGTCCGCCGTGATACGTCAAGTTATCGAAAATAACTTCATCCAAGGGTGAGTAAGGAAGTCGATACCTATAGGCGCTTTTTTCTACATATAGACATACAGCCAGTCTGCGCTCTGCTCGTTGGCGCTTTCCTCTACACACAGTTTTTTGAGCGTAGCGGTACGAAATCTTTGGCAGTGAATATGTTAACACTTTCTCTGCCACGAACCCGCCTAGCGGGCGCCTACGCCGTAGTCGCTTACCGCTACATACGAGAAAGACCAAAGAATCGGCTTCGAGCGCAGCGCGTAGCGATTCTTGGCAGTAAATGTGAATCTGCTACGGACTATGGCGTAGAGCTACGAGCGTAGCGTGACGGTGAATAGAAAAGAAACAGATTTAATACTAATTAATATAAAATCAATCGTTGACTTTAACTATATTTTAAACTGCTTCCACCTTTTTCAGCTAAGTTTCGAATCGTGGCAAACAAAATTCCCAGAATACTACCTCGTTTTTTCAGCTCCATCCCTAATGTCACGAGAAATAAGACTAAAACAGGGATATTAAGATGAGAGGTGCCTTTGAAGGATCGTGCCGAGCCGAAAAGAGTGGCACATGATGGCACTACAGCTACAGGCTGCATTGTTCGTGCTGCATTTGATATGGATGCACAAATAAAACTGGATGTTTACGTCGTTTCAAAGCTACATTATGTACGATATTTTGTGGTTGCGACGTTTTTCGGAGACTCGAAATATGGAGCCTTGTAACAAGTTTGCATTATTTATCATGTTATAGGGGAGTGTGTTAGGAAACGGTAAATATCGTCAGAGGATAAGTTACTCAGCTTTTTCTTTCGTTACGATTATAAGTCAAATGGCTACTTAATATAATAGTAATCCATTTATTGCAGGCATCTAAGGCCCATGTAAGAAATAGGTAGGTACCTTTATTTTTGTAGAATGGACTTACTTAAGACTACTAGTAAACTAGGCAGTAAATAGATAAATACAATAAATGATAGAATATCGTGCAACTCTAAGTAGGTAACTACACTTAAAATTATTTGTTAAAAATTCGTCCTCAATCGGTGACGGCTGATAGATTGACCGACTTTAGACTATCGTAAAAATAATGTAAGGCGCAAGTTTTCCTTATTTTTATAATACTTGGAAACCATTCTAAAGTTAAATGCAAGTCTCCCAACGAGTTTCCTTTTGATAGGACTAAAATAGCTAAACAATTTGCACCATCCCGAAAAAACCCCCACCTATCAAAATACAAAAGCCAAAATAGATATCGCGAACAGCGAAATTTCCCAATGGTATACGTTTCCACCTTTTTCATTGCTTCTTTAAACTGTTTCAATAAAAATGCAAATTGACTGTCAATGTGTTGTCCGCGAATTGCCGGCGAGTTTATATCGGGAAGTAGTTTTATCCCGCTGTTTTATTCAGTGAATAAAATGTACTTGTTTTTTGTTAGTTTTTTTGGTTGTAAAATGCTTGGCATAGTTTTTTTCGCTAAGGATACTGTATAGTGGCGCAGGTAGGAAAATCAAAGAAAACGGATGAAATGTTGACTATAACAGGTTTATCCTAACTTATGTACGGCCTTAAGAATGTGTTTTTTTTTTTACAACAACAAATGTATTTTCGTGCTATTAAATTTTCTATCAAATATTAATATCCACTGTATATTCGTGCAATACCTTTCTTTCGTTAATTCAGTACGATACCACTAAAAACAAAACAAAAAACGGCACACATGGCTAAACAGAGGCTGTCATAATATTTTGCTAGCATGGGGATTTGGGGATTGCTTGTCATCATATGATTTGCCAACAATCCTTAATTGGCTAAACATTTGTTCAACAGCATAACAACGTAATAGATTTAGTAAACACAGATGCAATATTAATCAAGTTAACATACACACTCAAATCACTTCTGAATAAACAGAATGAACAAATACTGTGATAATTTCTAAGTCATTTTGGTCGGCATCGGTTATTCAATTATGCAAAACGGGGCAAATAAACTAACAATAATTCGTTTGACAGTTACCTTGTTTGTGCATAATTTTACTTCGCTATAGTTTAGTACGAGTAAATATAGGTATGTGTGGCAGTGTTAACATATTTAATATAGGATTAATATAGATTATTTCGTCTAATAAAGACAAAAAACATAGCGCTTACAAAAATACTTTGTCTACGACTTTTTTGAAATCATAAAGGCCCGTGTCCAAATAAATTGATGAAAATGTATCCAAATATTTTACTTGTCCACATAGTTTTGGCATTTGAACAGTGAAAATGAAAAATGTTGTTATTTCATAATTTTTGTTATTTTACAAAGGTCCTACCTAGTAGGTAAATATATATACTTGTGTCAGGTAGTCCCGCTCTACTATCGATACAAGTTGCTATATAAAACATAAAATATTTTACTTAATTTTATTTTTAAATCAGTCAATATTTTGAAGACGGTAGTTTTAAAAATCAAATAAAATCATGAAATAAAAAAAATAAAAAAATAATGTTTTGTGTAAGCTATGCGCGACCCAACGTTAATTGCATCGCGTATAGAGAAGATAATGTTTATGTTATCATATGGTGTGTTGCAAACAGATTGCGCTTAGAGGTGAACTTATCGCATACAAAAACCTCGCGTTTTCGGGACCGGACAGTATATTTCGTTCACCAGTCAGTTACGAATTAAAACTGTTGTCTGCTGTTGATCCCGCCCGCTGCATTCCCGACAATTCGATAATAGTAGTTACTAAACAAGGTAGCTAAAGACACATTTGGAAGAAGCTTCGCGATACTAATTTGGCTCCCCGCAAGACGCAGCCGTGCCAAACGTACGAATCCCAGCGCCAGGCACTCAGTAATTGCATCGCATTATGCTAAAGTATTTCCCTCTCTTCTGCTGATCTGAATTTTTCCTAGTTCGTAACTGAAATTTGGAGAATGGAACCAAGATATTATTATGGGTTTTAAATGCTTCTTGCAGGAGGTGCAATTGCGATCGGCATTAGTGCAAGTTGCCAACCAATAACTACTGAAGTTTTAAATATAATTATGATGACTCATACAGTTGTAAGTGCATGAACCTTTTGAAAACTTCATGGCATCTCATCTGTTTATCTCTTTTGAACAAAAAACAAAGTAGGTAAGGTACGTAAAATGACAAAGGGGACAAATTAGTATTTAAAACATTCATCGAACATGTAAGAAGCTTATGTAGAAAGAAGCATTCTAGTTATCTTAAACTGTTTTGTATTCTAAACATATAAATTAAATACAATATTATGTATTTTTTATTAGTTTGCGACAGCAAAAAGACGATTTAACACACACACACACACACACACACACACACGTACGCACGCACGCACGCACGCACGCACGCACGCACGCACGCACGCACGCACGCAAGTCTACATTACAGATGACGATCATTCATCATCGCCATTAGTAATGTAATGGTTTCCCAAATAGTTACCTACCTAACAAAATGGCTGCAAGTACTCTTAGAAAGACCCTCTTAAAAAAAAAAACGAGAAAAGTACTCTTTGACGTGGTCGTCAAAGAGTACTTTTCTCGTTTTTTTTTTTTTTTAAGAGCCATTTAGCCTAGTCCTAGTGGGTACCTACGAAGCGGGCGGTCCTGTGTTCGAATCCCGGTAAGGGTAAATATTTGTGTGATGAGTATTAATATGAATTTATTGGATTTATCTATTAAATATATCGTCATCTAGTACCTACCCATAACACAAAATCCTAATTGAGCTTACTATGGGACTATACTATCCTCAAACCAAATAGACGACTGGGATCGTATTGGCTCGTATTGGCGCTCGTATTGGCTCAGTCGTCCGTTTGGTTTGAGGATACTATAGTTTACGGTGTGACAGTGAAAGTGGTAATATTTATTAAAAAACCATTTGTTTCTTGAAGTAAGTAACATCACTTTTTTTCTTGCAGTTTTTGCCACAGGAGCCACGTCAAACCGCTAGCGAAGCAAATATTCCGGTTCACTACAGTCTCATTACTCGTGCCGATTGCTTTCCTCAAAAAGCTAAAAAGCCCTCTGCCGCGCGACGTCGAGGCCTCTCAAAAATTCATCGCCGTCTGCGAGCCTCGCCTTCAATGGCTGCAACCTGTAATCTGCTTAATAAGTAATTTCGCCTTATTGCCACGTTGTTAAGGCTGTGCTGGTACTTGCCACATGGTTGTATTTTTGGATGTCTGGAAAAGTAAGTTGTCACGGATAAAGCTAAGATAATTAGTGCATTAATCCCGGTAAGGGCATTATTTGTGTGATGAGCACGAATATTTGTTCCGGAGTCATGGATGTTTTCTATGTATTTAAGTATTTATTTCTCTATATAAGTATCTATATCGTCTTCTAGTACCCACAGTACAAGCTTTACTTAGTTTGGGACTAGGTTGATTTGTGTAAGATTGTCCGCAAATATTTATTATATTATTTATCTTTATTCATCTTTCCTCTTAGGTTAGGTTTGTACAATAATCATATAAAAAGTAAAATATATAAAACTATACATACAAAACATAAAATCATTATAAAAACCTAACCTAGGGTGCCGCCGGCAGCGAGGCGGGGCCTAAGCCACCGGTGGTCAGGGCGACAGAGACAGGAACCTCTTGACTATCCGCGCAGTATCCAGGAGTACCGCCTTCTGTATGTGACCCTTGATCCAGCCATCTAGCGAGAGTCTCTTAAGGTGACGGTCGAGACTCTTCGCTATTAAACCGTTCGCCGAAACGACTATCGGGACGATGATCGTCGAATCAACATCCCACATGGCGGTTACCTCGTGAGCCAGGTCTAGGTACTTGCTGGCTTTGTCCTTCTCGGCCTTCACGAGGTTCTCGTCATGGGGGATGGTGATGTCGACGAGCACTGCCTGGCGTTCCGATCGATCTGTCAGCACGATATCAGGCCTATTGGCAAGAATAGTCCTGTCCGTGATGACAGATCGATCCCAATAGAGCGTGGCACGACCATTTTCGAGAACTGGCGCAGGTGTGTACTTATAGTAAGGCACTTCGGAGACACAAGACCGTATAGCAGAGCAAGTTGCTGGTGAATAATTCTGGCTACAAGGTATGTCTGTGCAAGTACTCGCCGTTAGCAAGATGACCACAACCGGAGATAATATGCCTGAGTGACTCCCCGGGACGGCGGCATGCCCCCGACAAATGTCGACCGTACCGTCCTTCAGGATATACCTCCGGTAATTGTTCGTCATGATAACTTCGTCCGCAATTGCACAGACAAAACCTTCGGTTTCGCCGAAGAGATCCCCGAAACGTAGCCAGTTCACCGACGCGAGCAGATCCACATCGGGCCCTGTGAGGGCCTTGTAGAACCGCCCGTGAAGCTCCTTGCTCCTCCACACCACCCTGCGGTCCTCGGCGCTCATTACTTTAAGTCTGCGCCAGTTCTCGTTTGCCAAGGAGAGCGGGGTGAAGTTTCCGTCTACTGCCACTACGTCGCGATGCATCCCACACTCGTTGCTTAGGAAATAATCCCTTAGACTGCACACCTCGCGGTTGTGGAGGTCTTTGGCATTTAAAAAACCGCGACCTCCACACTTCCGCGAGATGTACAGTCTCATAACAGACGAGCGTGGGTGTAACATGCGATGCGCATTAAGCAGTACACGAACTCTTCGATCCAGGGCATCCAGCTCAGTCTGAGTCCATCTTAGTACGCCAAAGAAGTAAGTGAGCAAGGGCATCACCCAGGCGTTGAAGGCGCGCATATTGCCGCCCGACAAAAGACTATTAAGTACTTTTGTCAGGTGACAAAAGAAGCGCTCCTTCACCGCCCGCTTTACGGCCTCACCCTCAATACCCAATGACTGTGACATACCAAGATACTTATAGGTTTCTGCTTCGGAAATAGATTTGAGGGACATTGTCTCAGAGAGTTGTAAATTTGTTGAATTTACAACTCTACCCCGCTGTACATGCATAACCGCACACTTATCGACACCAAATTCCATTTTGATGGCGCTACTGAATACTTCTGTTGTTTTCAGTAGTTTCAACAGGTCATGTCTATTCGGTGCAAATAGCTTGAGGTCATCCATATAGAGCAGATGAGAAATGACCTCACCCTCTCTCCGAAGCAGGCAACCTAGCCCCGAATCCTTTAGCAGAGTGCTGAGTGGATTCAGCGCTAGGCAGAACCACAGAGGACTCAGGCTGTCGCCCTGGAAGATTCCACGTTTAATCCTTATAGAGTCCTGCGGGCCAGAGGGGCCATCTCCTCCCCCCGGTTGACAAAGAACTGTGGCCCACTGCCCCATGCAAGCGCCTAAGAAGGATCCTAGAACTGCATCAACTTTATACAGCTCCAAGATCCTCCTCAGCCATGAATGAGGCACCGAATCATAGGCTTTCTTGTAGTCAATCCAGGCGGCCGAGAGGGCCCCTCTATTCCGCCGGACTCGTTGGCAAATGGCCATGTCTATGAGGAGGAGCTCTTTAGTAGGTACCACGAGACCCAATCCTACATCCATTTTGAGCAGGGGCCAAAACGTTGTTCGCAACGATGTGTGCGTTCATTTTTGCTCTCAAAATGTATGTAAGGAGCTTGTACAGCGTAGGCAAGCACGTGATGGGTCTATAATTTTTCGCTTCCGTGGTACTACCGGACTTATAGAGCAGGGAGGTGATACCAGTTGTAAAGAAAGATTATTATTATTATTAATGCTAAACATTGTAACGCAACGCATGCTGTGGTTGCCTATTATTAGGGTTACAATTAGACATTACATAGGTAAGTGTGGTAGTTTTTTTATAAAATGTTGCATTGTGAACTCCGTAGCAATCCCTAAATAAATAAATAAAAAACAAAAATATGTGGAAAGGATAGGAGCGCGACGTGTTGGAACTAATCGAATAAATCTACGCACATGCTTCACTCAGTTATAAAGGCTTCCCATCGTTCAAAATCAGTTGCTTTAACTAAATAACCATGAACCTTTTTAGGTGGCTAGTTTGGCCTAGATGGTAGTGACCCTGTCTTCAAAGCCGGAAGTCCCTGGTTTGAATCCCGGTAAGGAAATTTATTTTTGTGATGAGGACGAATATTATGTTTCTGAGTTATGGGTGTTTTCTATGTATTTAAGTATTTATTTCTCTATATAAGTATGTATATCGTCGTCTAGTACCCATAAGGGAGTAATGAGGAACCAGAAGGAGGGGGCACAGTAGCCTTCTACGTGCGATATTAAATTATAGCAATTCATATAATATTGTATTGCAACTGCTAAAATATTGTCCTGCATTAAGACTCCGTAGTCATACAGTAAAACTGATGTCCAAGTTTTGTGGGAAGCTGTATTAATCTGAAATAATCACTGTCCTAATAAAACAGTATGAATCTGAGACAGAATCGTCTTTTAGACGAGTGCATAGCTAAAGTAACGAAGTGACTTTTTCCCAAGCCTTATTTTTAATCACACTTTCAGAAGCAAATACAAACTAAAACAAAACGACCAAAAAACTTACAATACTTCACACGTCAAAATTCGTTATTTCTCACTCCCAAAAAATATCCAGCGCCTCACTTGCAAATTGAAATTCTAAAGCAAGTACTCCACTATGATGAACGAACGCCCTGACGCGCCGCGAAAACATTAAAAGATTAAAAATTTGTTACGTAAATGAGTTTTCCTTTTTTGTACGACACGCCAGTTTTTCAAGCGAAATATGCGCCCAGTCTCACACGGGGCCCTCAAAAATTCAACGGAGCGTCCGCGGCCCTATTCAAACTGGAGTTTGACAGATTTAATAATTGGGTATTACTAAACGTTACCGCTAGTCGACTGCATAACGTTTCGTACTTACGTTAGGTGGATCTAAATATGTTTCACGCCACTGCTCGGAAATGTGGCCAAATATGGTCAGCATTCAGGCTTTAAAGCTCGCACGCCATCTATGAATTCAAACTGTCCAACAATGTTATTGTCCGCTCCTCTTCGCCGCGCCGGCGAGCGGGGCTGCGCTCTTTTGTTTTTTGTTTAGTATTAGGGCATTTTTAATAATTCGTGCACCCAATTAGCGTGAGTTGTTAAATAAAAATTAACTCAGTGTCAGTTTTGTAACGAAAGTTAAGCATACAAATGATGTCAAACTGATGACTGATGATGATTTATACTTATATTAAAAAGAAAAAGTAAATTGTTATACAAACTAAATACTTAATTGTCGTTACAAAACTGACACTGAGTTAATTTTTATTTAACAACTCACGCTTATTGGGTGCACGAATTATTGAAAATGCCCATTACGATCTTTAATTAGGTACTTAATGTTGATTTATAATTATAATTATTTGCGATTTCCTCGCAGTAGACGTGAAAAGCAGGCGAAACTAGGGTCAATCACTGGTCAGTCTAGTATTGTAGGTCCGCTGCACAAACTACGAGTAAATAAGAGTAGTATGCTAAACAAATTACGTGTAGCACATTTTGTTCATTGGGAGCGTGGCCTGCAGGTCGATCACGTAACGCATTATACGCGTGTCAGGTAGATCTACATGTCACTTTTTATATGCAAAAAAAAATAAATTGTTAAATTGTTACGTGACTACCCCTCTGGTATTAGATTAACTACAACGGACGATGCAGTTTAAAACATAATAATATAAACACATTAAAAAATTATGGAGGGCGTGTAGCGCAGGACCTTGAGGCACTCTTTGGGGGAGGCATATATCAAGCAGTGAACGTATTTCAGCTGATATGATGATTTATTAAAAGTAAGATACTGCATCGTGTTGCTATCGCATTCGTCGCACAAAGCTTCCCAGAATACCGCCCAGGATTTCGGGAGGCCGCGCCAGCCAAGTCTCCAGACAGTGTCTGATGAATATTTTACTTCATTATAACGGCCTCGGCTGCTGTGCAAGATTTATAGCGATGACGAGCTGAAGAGACCAAAGCAAACAACTGTACGGAATGAATCCGCTGTTTTTTTGTGAGCTCTGTTTTTCCAGACGTGTTTGAAAATACTCACGTGTGATTGGTTTGGTGTGGAAACGATATGCTTTTACCAATAAAATATATTATGAATATATAAATATGAACGTCCTAGAGGGACAGGAACAACTATTCATACCGCATACTATTTCTAGCCTAAACAGCCGTTTAATGAAGGTTTATTTATTAGGCATGAGTTGTTAATTGAGGAGGTCGCAAAATTCCTTTCCAATAAATTATTGTCATAGATGCTTTTTCCTCCGAAAAACTTTCACTCGTGTTTTTCTACACTCTAGTGATCTCTTGTAACGAACAACGTAATGTTATACAATACGATTAAAATCAGTTAACGATTCTGATGTTAGCTACTAGTAGCGCCGCAAAGGTGTCAGAGGGGTCGGGCGGGTACGCGGGAGGCGACTTGAGCTTGAGGCTAACTTCAGAATCGTTAACTGATGTTAATCGTGGTGTACAGCTGCGCGGGCACTCTTTTCTCGTTCCTGCACTAAAAGCCTGCTGCGCCGTACAAGTTAGTGGTGAAGAGCGACCTAATGTTATTGACGACAAACCGCCGCCATTTTGCCAATGAAAAATCAGTTCAATTGAAATTGAAATTTACTTCAAATCATAACCTGACTATTGCTGCGTCTCGTACACTCACTTTGTCCACGCGTATTGAACCGCCACAATGTGCAGATGTTTTTTAGGGTTCCGGACCAGTAAGGTAAAAACGGAACCCTTATGGTGCGTCTGCGTCTGTATGTCTGTCTATCTGTATGTCTGTTTGTCTGTCACAAAGGGAACTAATAATGCTATCAATTTAAAATTTGGAATTGTTGTAAACGAAGCTAATCCACGTGTATGGAAAATGAAAAATTTAAAGATATTTTTTTAATTTCTATAAAAAAGAACGGACAAGAGGGGGACCAAAAATTTAAAGTCTAGTTAGTAGGCCAAATGGGGTATTATATAAAAGGGCTTGAATTGCACATTCTAAAACAGCTTTTTTTCTTTTGTGGTAAAATTTGATTTACAAAGTTTTCTTTGTAAAAATGTCGAAAAAAATACTATCCCCCCCCCCCCCCCTCTTATCGCCAAAGTTTACCGAGCGAAAATATTGAAAAAATTATGTATTATCAATATTATCGTAAATATTACCGGAAAAGTATAACAAGATTTCATACCAATTTAATCAATATTTTCATTCACGTGTAGAATACAATTTGATTGAATTGAAAATGATTCAGCCCATGTTTTTATTACATTTATGGAGTATTGGAGAAAGCCCGACTCTCAAAGCATATAGCGCAAGACGAAGATGCAGCCAAGTAAATTTCATTTACCCCGGAAAGTGCCGGTCGCTCGAACGCAAACTCTACTTAATTACGCACATAAATTCGGAGTGCTTTACACGATGGCTGTACCCGCATTTTAACTCATAAAATATCATTTATTAGATGTATTGGAAAGCTTGTAATGAGCGAAGCGAAGTAAACAGCGGCGAATATTGGGAAGTTTGAAGCTGCGGAGGATTTTAAGGATGTAATTCAATGTTGTGTTGTTGTGCTCTGTTATAAAACTGATATTTACGTTACGTGGCGCAGTTATTAAATACATTTCTAGTACAATAGTTTCTCACTCGTCGACTTTAATGTTTGAATTAACTTATTTCTGTGGAGCTCCCGACTCAACTATATTCATTTATTCATAATAATTCATATTACATGTCATTCTGTTGGCACATCACAAATATCACAATGAATAGTACAATATACTCGTAATTTAATTATTATTATACATTGCTTTAGACAACAATAATGAATTGGACCAGTCATGTGGCACCTTTACTGAACTATAATCAATTTGACAAGTAGAACGTCGCCGCGGACGCACAACAAAAGACATCAACGAACGCTGAACCGGTGGGCTGCGCTTCGTTTCAGCTAAGATTTTCAATAGATACCAAGTTTGTTAAATTATTTCGGTTGGTTTATTATTTCAGTTGACTCGTAGAAAAGTAATGTATACAATTGTTACACAATTAGCCCTTAAATTCTCGTACCTTAGACCACTCGGCGAGCCTCGCGGACTACACACGGTAGTCGACTTTAAGAGCCCTCATTGTGTTACGATTGTATAAAATACTATTTTGATGACCGACTGTTTTAACTTATAAAAACCAAACGAGTAATTACTTAGATTTTATCAACCAATACAAATAAAACCTATAGGACCTATAGGTACGCCTTTGTAAATTTCTGTTTGGCGTAATGTTCGACTGATAAACGAATACCTTGAAAACCGTGCAATAATCCACGGGACAGGCCCAGCCTAGTGTGGAACCTTAGCCACTATGTTGTTTTTGAAATTCTCTCTCGGAAATAAATATATTTTCATTTTTTTTTTAATTTTTTCATAAACTTTAAATAAATAAAACTTGTGGCTCTGTGAGCTGAAGAACACTCGCGAGTATGTTATATTTTTTATTAATTTCGAAAAAGTTGAATCGACAAAAAAAACTATATAACCATCGTAAAATTTTTACGTGAAATTTTGTGACCAGGCTCAACAATTGTGTAGATTTTTTGTGTCGATGCAATTTTTCGAAATATAATTTAATTTAAATATTTTTTGTAATAAAGACGCTCGCTAGTTATACAGCTCAGAGCCTTTTAATAACTTTATTAAATTAGGTTAGATGGTAGGCTTGCTTAGCCGTGCAGCCTCGGATTCCGCTGCTTTATCCGAGATCAAGTACTCAGTATGTACGGGCACGGGCCGCAACCCACGAGCGGTTCCTACATAATATGTTACATTATAACTCACCCAAGTCTTCGAGTAATTAATTTCGCATTGCTCCGTATAAACACAAACAAGGATTGTAATTAGCTTGAGCGTGTTTGTTTGCTCGCATAGGTATAATTTGGTAAGATATGAAAATTGGGCTTCAAACAGTTTTATTTATGTTCCTTCCTAAGCATCGGGCGTTAAGATAAACAAAAGAATGGTTCGGAAATTGTTAATGAATTAAATTTTTCGTTTACTAGCCTAGAACAAAGTTGCATATTATAATGATAAGGACACTACACCGTGATGGATCCGCGCCGAGCCCGGACCGTACCTGGCCCGACACAAGCACAGAATAAGTAATTCAGTATTCAGTTTCTTTATTGCCATTAAGGAGTAAATCCATGCAGTAATACATATATGTATGTAGGTACAATAATAAAAACAAACATTCAAAAATAATAATCAAGAACAATATTAAGATCAGATGTGTCAAAATAATAGTAATAAGAAGAAGAATCATAGTAAGTAGGTCATCACTCATCAGTTAACAAAGTAAATAACATTTTTGTATGTAATAAAAAATGAATTAAAATAAACAAAGTAATCAAACACACAATCATTCAGGTACGAAAAATAAACAAAATCATTAAGTAAACAGTAACCAAATAAATTAAACAAGAACCATTAAAATAACAAATTAAAATAGATTAAATCAGAATCATTAAAATAACAAATTAGGATAAATTAAACAAGAATCATTAAAATAACAATGTCAGTATGCCTATATTATTAAATTAATTATATCATTAATTTCATTACAATCTCATTCTGTCAAATATTTTACCAAAAAATTCATCAAGATTATAGAATGGCCTACATTTTAAGTACATTTTCAAATTAGCACTAAATTATTTTATATTGGTAGAGTTTTTAATGTCCGGTTCCAGATTATTGTAGATTTTTATACTAATATAATTAAAGCACTTTCTATAGTTAGCAAAATGAGATTCAGGCAATGCAAGACCTAAGATGCGACGTAATGGGTATCGTTCACATGCTGGTTTAGTTTTATACAAACTTAAATTTTTATACATGTACATACATATTTGATAGATATACAGTGCGGTGACTGTATATATATTATTTTTTGTAAATAGATGCCGATGAGTTTCGGGGAAATAACCTTCAATAAATCTAATACATTTTTTTTGCATGAGTAAGATTTTGCTAGCGATGGAACTATTGCCCCACACTTCAATACCATAGTACTACGTACAGAAGGTTCTCTGTTAACAAATTCCCTGTTTAGGTACGCCAAACGTGCCTAAATGTGGCCATCCCGTTCTATCGCATGCAACGCGCTGCGACCCGTGCGAGCGTCCTGTACCAACACGTGGCAGCCACCCGAAGCCCTCTGAAGGGGCGACCGGCATGTACTTGTAGCGATAAACACAAATCGTGAGTGAGTAACATTATAATATAGCTGCCTATTGAGTCTGGGTGAAAGTATATTCTCCTATTCATACTTTAAATTCAAATTTTTGACACAATATTGTGTTCTATATATTTTTACAGAATGCTCGTATAAGTAGTCGAGAAATGTATTTTTTTCTCATGTAATATTTTTGAAAATACGTGTGAGTCGTTTTTAAATTGTACGGTAGTTATTAAAGAGAACGTTTTATCAAATTAAGCAATAAAACAGCAATAGTCCTAGCGGTAGGTCAAAAAAAGCTGCAAATGGTTAAAAAAAAAGCATGAAAATTGGATCGATTGATCTTAGGCCTGGCATCAATCAATTTGACCCGTAGCACCAAAAAAAATAAAAAAAAACCGGCCAAGTGCGAGTCAGACTCGCGCACGAAGGGTTCCGTACCATTATCAATAAAAATATGTATTTTATTCTGTGTATAGTATTTGTTGTTATAGCGGCAACAGAAATACATCATCTGTGAACATTTCAACTGGAACTATCACGGTATCAGTGAGATACAGCCTGGTGACAGACAGACGGACGGACGGACGGACAGTGGAGTCTTAGTAATAGGGTCCCGTTTTACTCTTTGAGTACGGAACCCTAAAACGGAGCGAAATTATGACGTCATATTTTTTTTTCTATGGATGAAAAAAAAATTGTTCTGAAACCTATCATGTGTAGTATCAAATAAAAGGGCTTTCTTAACTGGTTCTAAAAATATATTACATTATTAGATTTCATTATTTTTTTTTATTTAAATAAAAATCATTTTCAAAACATGCCAAGTTTGGGGCGCTCCTTCAAATACGATACGGTAGAATATTTATTTGATATATATACCTAAAATGATACCTACCTAATATCCTCATATCTTACCCCAAGAAAGCAATTTCGAAAATATTTAAATACTTATAGTATTTTTTTAAATTTTTCATTATTACAAAATGTGATAGTGCTAGGGGTAGGTACGCCAATAAAAAGTTGCAAATGGTGTTAAAAGCATGAAAATCAGAACGATTGATATACCTCATGAATTGACACGATCGACCATATGAATTTGACCAATTTGAACTATAACACAAAAAAAAACGAGAGGAGTAATGACGTCATTTTTTTTTTGTTTGAAAAAAAAAATGTTCTGAGATATGTCATGGTCGTGTGTGGTATCAAATGAAAGGGCTTTTTCCCAAAATCCAATTCTAAATATATATCACATCATTAAATTTTAATCACTTGTTTAAAAAAAAAATTGTAATAATGAAAAATTTTAAAAATATACGAGTACATACTAAATGTAAATATTTTCAAAATTGCTTATTGGGGTTTGATATGAGTATATTAGGTATTATTTGAAGTACATCATAAAAAATACTTCACTTTCGGATACCGGCGACATATTTTAGTATGTTGTTAGGCTTATCCCCTGGCTTCCAAAACTACCGGAAAACGACCTCTAAAGAGTCGATCTTCCCTGTAATGACGTCATCATAAACGCCGCGTCCGCGCTTGGAAAAGTGTAAATTACACCCAAACCATGCAATGTCCATACATGTGTGGAGTAGAAAATGAAATCTGATTAAATTGTCAAGTACTATTAGCAAAAGTATAAACAAATCAAGAAAAAATCTAAGGACTTTCAGACTTTGCGGCAAAACTGGAAAAGATACACGAATGTAATGATATTTAGTATTTCAGCTTTACATTTTAATTTTTTATTTTAAGACAAGAGCAGAATTGGGAAAATTGTACTCAAAAAACCAACAACGCAAAGCGAGTTTTCCCTACAAGATAAATTGTATCGAAATTACTATTTTCCAGAAACCAACACGAACTTTTAGTATGTTGTTAGACATGTTATGTGCACCGCAAAACTGCAGAGAGACAGTCTCTAAAGTGTCTAGTTCATTAGTAATGATATAATCTTCATTGCCACAGAGGCTTTTTGAAAAGTGGGATTTTTACCTGAACCACATGAGCGGTGTGCGTACAGTGCCGGAGTCTGTTAGGGAATGATCTGGCTAGCAGCGGCCTGCGGACCGTTAGAACATGGCGGATCGACATCGCGAAAGCTGGCTCGTAGAGAACATTACAGGGAAAGTCGATTATATCGATATCGATAACTATTAATAAGGATTTATTCGTTAATTGTATCTAGGTAAGTGATAATATGTAATGTTCTTGTTTGTTTTAGAAATAGGATAATATGTACCTATGATACTAAGTTTTAGATTTATTATTTCGTTACGAAAATTTGATTACTACGGTTTAAGTCTTTTTATATGAGCCTAAGCAATAAAATAATGCTACAACACTTGTCATGCCTTGTCAAATCGACGGTTTATTGAAGAGCGTAGCCACTTGTCGTATTAAGTTTGACACGTGAGAGCCTCGCGACAGCTCTTTATAAAACTTGACATCGATTCACACTCGAGGTTGGACATTGCCCGTGACATGAAACAAGTCCTTGATTTTTCTGTTCTGTATTATTATATTTTGTCCTTTAGAATTTGAGGCTTATGTCGTCCGTTCAATGGTGTTAAAGGGTACGATTTAAAAAAATCATTTCATAGGTTTAAGGCTAAAATCAGAAGTCATTTTAGTTTCACAAATTATAGTCACTGATCAAACAAATAACACTGCTCGCTGGCCAGACAGTAGTAGGACAATTACAGATAAAATATGCAAAGCTTAGAATACGCGGCGATAGGCACGAAACTTAAACCACTCTATAATTTAAATACTATTTAATGTGTGAAAGTACCTACACCGCGAAATTACTTGCTGATTACTTCTTCTTATCTTCCATTTAAAACAGGACCGCAAAATATTTTTTTCATAAATATTTTCATTGACAAAGGGGGACATTCCTGGGATATCGCTTTTATTTTATGTCTCTGCCATTCTCAAATTAGAAAACCAGGAGCATGAAAGTCGAGATATGCCTTTAGATTTGAAAAACACTAAGTCTAATGCTAGTTATTTTTTTGTATGTAAATCCTGACTCCACTTATCGACCGGCTCGACCGCACAAACCGCACCATTAAGTCCAGTCTAAACGTGACCAGAATTGCATGGCCTAATATGAAATTATGTTGACTCACTCACTGAGGGCCCATCAGCACGTCTGCTAAGTGCTTCATTGAGCTAAAAAATGTGTTAATGTGGTTAGATTAGGCGATTCTGACGTTAAACCATATTATTTTCTAGGATCTAATTACGATCCTGTTATTTAAGCGTTCACCACAAATGAAACACGGAAAACAAAAGCAAGTAAAATAAGTTACTCAATGCAATAATTAAAACACAGAGACAATAACAAGGTACATAATTATAAGTAAGACAATCTTGCGTCGTTAGAATCATTATATGTTTTTTTTATTATGTTTAATTAATGGAGTTTAACAGTATAGTAAGAGAAAAATATCGAAGACGCCTAATTAGTACTAAATTAATTCTATGAATTCGTAATTTTTATTGTAATTTTAATGTAAAGGAATAAAAACATAAAATCATGTGACAATAGTACAGCAAATTATTATCATTCTAGCCAAAATTCCTGCTCACAATCCTTCAAACCTGACCTCTCTAAAAACATGAGCCGCATAAAAACGTCTCATTCGCCTCATCACAAGGACGTGGACATCTTTTGCCTTAAGCAGACACAACAGGACGTCGAAAAAAAAGGCATTTCTATGCAAATGCAAGCAACTCTCTGCAAGCAAAGTCGAGTGTTCTCAGGGCATTTTTTCTTTTTCATTTTATGCCCTCGACGTTTTTGACTCGCACTCTCAACTTTGCATATATCGCTCTGGATTGCTGTATAAAATTCCGCATTCAAAAAGAGCTTGTTAGCTCGCAAGCTATCCTTGGGATTTTTTCACGCCGGTGCTGTTTTCAGCTTGGTTTCGTATAGTTAAGCGAGTCTAGTTGAGCTAGTGTGGATTTATTCGTTAAGTATGTTAATTAAATTGTTAATCTCCTCGACGGGGTTGTTTTTATAATACTTATGCATTTTTACTTTCTTATCATTTAGTTTAGTTTTATTTTCTTGTTATTCTTGTTTAAGTTATTTTTGATTTTTAATTAGTAGTGTAATTGATACCTAATTGTTAGTGTTTATAGCATTTAGTTGTTTTTATTAAATAAATGGGTTAAATGAATGAATAAAAAAATAAAGAAATGCAGTGTAATATTTTTCAGTTTAAATTACTAAAGTTTACCGACAGCATTAAAATGAATAAGCATTTATGTAAATAAAAATAAGTTTACTTTTTTTTTTTGCTTTTCCTAGCGATTGATCTGATTGTGTCCTAACTTAACACATATTTAATTGGCCAATATTCGCCTGGGGATGTTATCCCATCAGTGATTTATAAATGATAACGGTTTTTTTATATTTTTATTAAAAGAAAGCGTTTTAGGACTTTATATATACTATACTGAACAGTTCATTTTTCTGCGTTAATCCTGTTGCGCAAATTTAGTTATGCCATAATTAGAAAACAGTGGGGAGCGCAATTAAAGCGATACTTAAGGAGTTACGATCGCCTGAAAGCCATGACAAAGCCTTTAAACAAAAGCTCAAATTTATGCAAAAGTTTATGCCCCGTTAGAGAAAAACAAAGGATGTAAAAAGTGTTAAAGTCGTGTTTTGTGTAAAAGCTACGTTTGTTTACGGCTGGGAGCTGGACGTTAACTCCATTACTTATTAACCTTGTTTATTGATACAGATATTAATAGGAATTTGAATGAGTAATGTGACTCATATAATACGACCCGTATCTAATTATATGAAACCATTGTAATATCTAGTTCCGTTTTTTTTACTAAAACGTAAATATTTCGTATTAGATATTATTGGGTAGATGCGGTATTTCAGATCAACGGTCGAATCTGCCAGGAGTGTTGATTTGCTTTGAATTTGTGACGCATTTCAATGTACGTATAGATAGTGTGCTGACTGCTGACTGTAATCATCGTGAAGATGCGAAAGTGATGAACCGAACCAAAAGCGGAATGGTCCAGCATAATCTACTCTCAGTCATCACGTACGAAACTGAAATTGAATTGGGCTAAGAAGCCCGCATGATTGCACAAGCCTCAGGCTCTCGCCAGTTAGGCTAGCTGGCGGTGACATGATCTTGCATCGCATTGTTCATGCTTTTGTCGTTTGAAAAGCTGGCTGGCTGCCAAAACTGGTGTAAATTTGTTGATGAAATTACTGAAAGAGTGAAAGATAATTTCTGAATGTAACCACCGTTTAGATAATCTGTGTAAGGATTAAAAATATAGTCATTAGTCAAGTGCAATAATGATGGAAGCGTGCGATGCAGAAACGTTGCATTTTAAAAAGCAATTTCATACTTTATCAACAAAGTTCTAAATCGACGCTTAATGGCATTTCTCAAAGCAGAATGTTTAATTCAATGAAAACTAACAGCGCATTAGGTACTAAGTCTAAAAATAAATATTTTTGATGTGGGCGCCATTTCAAAAACTGAGAGCACTTGTACACATACACGTTTTTCACCGTGAAAATTCACGGTTAACTTTCCGTACGTTTCACATTTTTTTTCTAATTGAGATTTTAATGTCAAAATGTTGTGCTCGTTATGAACGATTACAAACGTGACATTATAATCTCATTTTGAAAAAAAATATGACTAGACATGTTCCGTGGACCTTTCACTAGTTTGCACGTTTTTAACACTAAATCATCGAGGTACTCGTAGATGTGGTTTCAGTCTAAAGAGTAATAGGACAGGAGTGATCGAAACATTCGTCCAGTCAAGTAAGGCAAAGTAGCTTAATTTACGTAAGTTGTTCTAATTTACTTTAAAACAAAGCTTTAATTGACTTCAATTCAGTACTCCGCCAAGCCACATAAGATGAATATTCCCCCATAAAATACACAAATCGCTTCAAGTTTGCTTATAAAATTTTAAGAGTTCCCTCGATTTCTCCAGGATCCCATCATCAGATCCTGACTTGATGACCATAAGTCAATCTGGGAAGGATACTCTTTCAAACAAAACAATAATTGTACATAAAAAATAAAAGATTCCGACGAATTCTAGTCTTGGCAAATCATAGGTTAATTAACATTATTATTATTACAAAGTCGATTGCCTTTAGCATATATAACAACTATCTCCAGCCCTGATCCCTTTGTGAACAATTCTCCTTTGTTTGAAACACCAATATGCCCTATTACTTATAACAGTTTCAATACAAGCGAAGGCTCTAAAGATATGGGTCGTTCAATTATTAGCGAACACTGAGGAGCCATGATTGATTTATTGAAATTGAAATGTTATATCATAGATTATAATATAATACTTAAGCAGATTTTACACTTGTTGTTTAACTTGGATATTTCCGCATAATTACTAAATCTAGAGTAGGTGTCCGCGGGTAAGTATGAAGTACCTCGGGTTGATAACTATTTTGAAGACCGTACTTTAGCCAACAGACTTCCGTACTTCTTAAATACTTTACCCGAAGACATCCGACATGAACCAAATAAACATAAATTTAAAAAAAGCACTAAAAAAACACCTACTGCATTAAGTAACGTTTGCTTATTTTGCAAGCAAGCGTTATCACACTCATATTAATAATAAGATTAATAAGTTTGCATTTAAGTATAAAATAGGATTAAAAACGATGTTATTATTATGTTATGTATATTAAGCATAAAAGAGACTTACCTGCAGGCAAACTGTTTAAACAGTTTTGCAGGGACATGTTTTAGGATAAGTTTTTTATATCTTTGGTTCATCATCATCATAAATTTAAGAGCCAGGCTCTTGTCGGTGGAGTAATCGCCATTCTGTTCTTCTTTCTGCCACTGTTTTGAGCTCCTGATACGACATTACATTAACTTTCTCTTTAGCTTGGTCCATAAACGCACGTCTTGGCCTTCCTCTGCCTCTCCTTCCTTAAATTTTTCCTTCAATTATAGTTTTTATGTAATTGTCATGTCGTATCAGGTGCCCCAACATATTTCCCCTTCTGTTTTCAATAGTTTTTAGTAGACATCTTTGTTCTCCTATCAAATTTAGAACCTCTTCGTTTGTTCTTCTTTCTGTCCAACTAATACCTTCCATCCTTCTCCATGCCCACATTTCAAATGCGTTCAGTCTCTCTCTGTCACGCTGGGTTAGAGTCCACGTCTCACTTCCGTACAACGCTATGCTCCAGATGTAGGTCTTAATAAAACGTTTTCTGATCTTTCGAGATATCACACATCTTTGGTTTATAAATAAAAATAAAAAACCGAGCGATAACTATCTGGGAAGTCTAGCTTTGCTTGCATGGCGTCTTTCATATTTACTCAGAAATAAGGCATATCTCGGAAATCAGACTTAGCAAAGTAGATCAATTTCTCAACCTCGTATACAGCCTCGTTCTGTGCAATCGTACCGAAATCGTTAGACCCGTTTTTGAGAACCCGTTTCAAACAAAATAAGGTTGCTCGTTTATAAGCTGATGACAGAATTATTCTGCGAAAAGCAATAAATCAATGTGTCCCTTGCGACATTTGGCCATATGCTCAGCTCAGTGGGCTATTAACATGCCTGAAAATAATGATGATGATGATGAAGCAAAATTTTTATTAATTACGGATGTAACTTGACTCGTATCGTAGTTTGGTCACCTAGGCGACGAGCCATAACTTAGGTACATATTTTTTTAAATTATAGGTTGGATCGAACGGTATAGCCTGATGAGCGAAAGATCGAGATACAAAACCGCTTTGCTCCTACGCGTGCGAACAACGGCAACAGAGCGACGAGTTGACGTCTATGTACTTTTTTTTCGCTTTTCGGTTCATTCGCTTATTTTAGTTAGTCCAGTGGGGCTAGAATAATTGACACCGTGACGCGACATGAGACGAGAAAAAGCTACCCTACTCTTTCCAACTTGCACAGTACGAGCGAAACAGGAGGCACTATATATTATTATTATTTATTTATTAACCAAAGATATAAAAACTTATTCTAATACATGTCCCTGCAAAACTGTTTAAACAGTTTGCCTGCAGTTTGCGGCGGAGCAAGTTGTGCTAGACCACTAAATAGTTATTAACGAATTTACATCCTTGATAAATAAAACAAATGCACAAAAAAGTAAAAAAAAAATATTAAATGTATGGACTTTGTGTAATTGTATAGCAGTGGGATTATGTGAATTTTATTATATTGACGTAAATAAATTTAATAATTAATATAAGTAATACAACAATGTACATCATTACACTATATAAGAATATGCCTCCAGTTCCTGAGCTTAACACGAGGCTTAAAAGACTAGTTTCTTTTTTGTATGTACGAGCGGTGTATCATGTACAAGCACCATAATCAGGTCTTTGTTCGGTCTGACAAAGCCGAGACGTCCGCCCTCGGCTCGAGTTTGGCAAGAGGTCTTCGTCAGCAGACGGTGCGGTGCGTACATTGTGCGTTTACACTCCAGCTGGTCGATCACGAAACGCATTGTACGCGCGTCAGGTAGATTTAAATGTCACTTTATCTATGGAAAAATGACAGTTAAATTGTACGAACGCGCGTTCGGAAGGTTACGAGTTTACCCCCCTGGGCTACGGAAGCGAGCACATACTTTATCGAATGTATCTATGTTCAAAATGTACCACTTTAGTTGAAGGTTTTTCAGAATGCATCGCCAACTGGCGGCTCTATTAGCGCAAAGAAAATCCACGCATTTCGTCACGGTGCCGTTATGCATACGAAGTCCCTTCTCGTTATATTAATATGCATACGAAGTTAATTCATTAGGTTACCGAATAACAAGTAGAACTCAAATGAGATTAACCTACCATACTCGAGTGAAGTTTAACCAAAAAGAGTGAGACTAATATTCTGATGGTGTTAATAAAGTAGGTAAGTATATTTTATTTAGTTTCGGATCCATCCGTGTGCTTGTCTCGAATCACACTTGTGTGCGAGGATCTTTGTATTTCGTCATAAGAGCTCAGTGCAGCATCAGTAATTTTCAGCTGTGCTAGTTATAAACAATGCGTACCTCATTTCTAATGACATAATGTGTACATACGTAATAAAAGTTTTTAGGTATGCCAGTTCTAAAAACCATTACAATTCACACGTGTAATTGTTCCATTTTAATTGCGTAATTCGCCGCTATCTGTATTTGTTAAAAATAACAAGGGCGTAAAGATTGAGAATAACAGAACCAGGCGTGTGTATAGAAATATGCAGATTTGAAACAAATTTGACTATAAGAACAAAAAGAGATTTCGTAGAAACTCATCGAATGTATAATAATTCATCATGCGTTTTTACGGAATAGAACAGTAATTACACTTTATGGGCTCTTCCTGAAATAAATGTTTTCAATTCAATTCAATAATAAGATGTAATAAATGACCGAATCTTCGAATCTCAGTACTCGCACTTTGAACGCACACCGCGCTATCCCCGGCCGCCTAAGGGCCGTCTACACGATGTAGGGCCCTCGACCTTCCCCAATATAAAGGGAGGTCTGTTTTAACTTCATCTCGACTACACTCGCCTTTATTGATTGTTTCCTGTCTCGATAATTAGTCGTTGAGCGGAAATACTGAAGGTTTGGAGAAATCGGAGTGCCAAAATGCTTTGAAATAAATTGTAAGGACCATTTTAAATGCTTGCATTTAAGTGTTAGAGGATATTATTCAAAACAAACTTTTTATTGGTTTATTATAAAAGTTAAAAAGGCAATAATTCCTTCGACAAAATCAAGTTTAGTTAAATTGGTTACAACGAATGCAGATGTTCTCTATAACCTATGTTTAAATATATGGACCTAAAATATAAATATATGAATTTATAAATGATAGTGACTTTGAAATGCATGCTGAACAATTTTTAAGCCGCAAGGCGCCATAGTGAAACTGACCATAATTCTGTAACATCCTGTAACTTATGTTGGACAAATAAATGATTTTATCTATATATATCTTTATCTTACCTTATAATATAGGCAGATCAAATCCATTGATTTTTTTTGTATTTGCACCATCATCTCTTTGCGATCCTATAATTTACATCTTTGTTAGATACATTTTCTGTACAGTTTCAATTGATGGATTAATTACCTACGTCAGATACTCGCAAAATATTACAAGTTTAGTATAAATCGATGGCAACATTAAAAGTACTGTTGGGTCATACATCCTCCTGGCGTCATTCCCGGTTGTGCCCTAAAGGAGCTCGGGCTCCGCTTTGGCACCTTATCCCAAGATTTGGCATAGGCACTAGTTTTACGAAACAAACAGTCCATCTAATCTTCCAACCCAGAGGGAAAACTAGATCTTATGTTTTTATCGCATAGAATTATAAAATAGGAGATGCCGTTAATGCCGATAAAGAGTCCAACCAAAACTTAGGCGTTAAGTATATTATAACCCTTAACTTTAGCACTATCCGTCCACAGGAGAGACGCGGTCCTAAATCTCTGTATGACCATATTGGCATTTAACTTATTCAAGTTATCTCCTACTTATTATTTCTAACTGACAAGTCACAACAACACTTGAAGCATGAACAGAAAACAGTAATTTATAGTTCAAAACTACGTTTCAGCGGTCGTCCAACTATAGCGATTGAGTAAAACTAACTTTAAATAATAATAGTGCATTATGACGTCACGCATTCGCGGTTGACACTGCCAGATGTACCTACTCGGTTTAGAGCATTGAAGCAATTTAGTCTAAGCGACAAAACGGAAAGTACGAGTATCAAATGAGAGGTATTGAAATTGTTGGTGTGTTTAGCACCGCCAATATTGAGTTTATGTTTGTATGCACAAATGAAAAGATTAAAAAATAAAAAAGATTTCACGCCTCTTTCCCAGAGGGGTAGGCAAAGATCACGGATCTCCATTTGCTACGATTCTGACAAACCATCACTTTCGCTTCACTCACTTTCATAACATTTCTCATACATGCTCGTCAGTTTAGAGAACTTTTGACCTGGCCTTTTTGTAAGATTTCTCCAATTTCATCGGAGTAAGTTTGCCTAGGTCTTCCTTTCCAACTGTTTATTTATTTTAAAATAATGACATGTACACATCTAGATCGATGAGGCTTAATCTTATTATTTTAAGATTTTAGGTTGCCTAATGGAAAGGTTGCCTAGTAGAATGGATATTTATAATGCATTTTTTGATATATGTACAATTCATTAAGTAATTTATAATTACTATAATTAGGTAATTAGAAATGCAAGCTTGCGGTCGCGAAGCAAAATCAAATGTAGGGTTGTGGCAGCTTGTAGTTATTATGCTTAATAATTTTTAACTCTGATAACAAATACCTAAGCACCATTTACACTACAGCTTAAAAGCAATTATACAAAATGACTAAAAATTGGACTCCTAGTAAGTGTCACTAACAGTTTTGCATGCAGTTAGCATTTATTATTTAGCTGACTAATTATCAAGCTACAAATGATATGCAAAATATTCTTGTGAATATTACCAGCTGACAAGAATCAAAAAATCCATTAATGTATTTCTTTTATAAAAATGTTTCATTTTGTATGAAAACTAGTAATTTAAAAGATTTGTTAGCACATGCCCAACGCGAAAATAAATATTTCAATTTATTTTTTCGGAGTTGACGTCTTATTCCGTGAGTGAGTTTAGCATGTTAATAAATTCGTTAACTTCAAAAGTATTAAAATAAAATCAATGCATCATGCTCCCAAGGACAAGAAAAAGCACTTGTTAGCACTTCCGATGGCTAACAAGTTCTCAGTTGTATGCAGTAAAAGTATTTGCGCCTAAACAATTAATTTTACACCTTGTAATTCGTGGAATATAGTGCAGTCACGTTTGCACCTATCAGCGAGGCTCCGTACCCGGGTCACGCAGCCGGGTCATAACTCACACGGCCCTAGGGCGCCATAGCTTTAATTACTATCTATGATAGTACACAATTTTTTCCCCTTGAACGTAATGAGAATTATGAAAGTAAGATATGAACTATTTGTCACAGCTATGCTGTCCCAAAACCGAACGGAAAATATAATTATGAAATATGTAAATTTTCGAAATTAAAGCTATATTTTACAAAAAATAAAAATACTTAAATTTAATTGTCAGTGGAATGGTCGCCACCACTCACCTCGGTTCAATTTCAACGGAAGACCATCGCTGGATGCAAATTGCAAAGCCATATCATGCTAAGTTGCGTCCATTTCGTGACACTCACATATTGATAGACTTTTATTTTGTAATTGTTTGTTATTTAGTGTGTCACTAATAAATGTTGGGCTCTATCTTCTTCTTTATCCTGGCTATTGTCCCAATTTATTTGAGGTCAGCCCTCCAAGTATTCTTGCGGCACATCGTGCGATTGTAGGTTGTCTCTTTGCGTGTGTCAGTATCTCTCAGGTCATTGTATATTGTTTGTAGTCAAGTCATTTGTGGTCATCCGTGGCACCTCTTCTTTTCTCACTCAGACTCTATATGAGTAGATAAATGTTGTAGCTTTACAAAAACGTGTCTGTGTAATATACCGAGTCAGGTATTATTTCAAACATAGCTCGTCTTAATCAAGTTTGTTATATCAGGATTAAATAAAAGGACGTACATTACCTTAAACACACAAAAACATTACTTACTTCTAACTTTCACGTTAGCATGTATATAATACCATCAAATACTTGGGTAACTCCTCAAAAAGCTTGAAACAAAATACACATTCATGAAGTCGACTTCAAAGTAAAAAGTTACCCGTAGGCTACCTAGCCGGATATCCGTGGAAGAAATGAACGATTTATAAAATTATATAACAACCTGCCTCAGACCTGACTTTACGGGACCGAGCACCTTGAAATAGAAAAGTCCTGAGTTGTAAATCGTGATGCTGCTATCCTACGGAGCCCCACAGTCTAAAAAAATACCAAGCGTTAGAACCGGAGCGTTCCTGTTCAGAAGAATACTGTTAGGTAATTTCGTAGCATGTGGCTCAATTCCCTCGGGGTATGGTTGCGGTGACGTCTTCTAATATTACCATTTAAACAAGTTTTATGTAAATGACACTCAGCCCGCGGGAGCTTATATTCGTACAAAATTTTAAGACGTAAGCTGGTACCTCGCCGTTTTACTTTGCGACTTTAGGAGATACATATCTTTACGTAAGTTAGTAAGAAGTTTTTTTTAAGTAACTTGGGGTTCGCGTCGATTGTAAGTATTCAAGGTTAAATAGTTGTTTAAAATACGTATTACTAAATATAATAAAATCATGATTCAGAGACTGAGTGAGTAGGCATATGCCTACGTGTACCTATGTGCATTGTACAGTTGACTTCTTCAATATCTATACTGCCAACCTTCCAAAAATATCTATTCACATTCTTCATTGTTACTGACATAAATGTAAATGTATAGATATATGTCTCTATCTGCCAACACAGCGAATCCTCAAGTGAATAAAGGGTCGGCAACGCGCTTGTGATTCTTCTGGAGTCACAAGTGTCCATAGGCGACGGTACCAGCTTAACATCAGGCAGGCCGTAAGCTTGTTTGCCACCATCGTAGTATAAAAAAAAAAGATATTGGATAACTCGACTTTATTAAGTCCTAGTTATACCTTGCACTGAGAAAAAATTGCAAAATAATTAGTCTACGTTTGAAATACATGTCACATAATCAAAGAAACTTATTTCAAACTGCGCGTTACCAATACCACCCACGCGACAAACTTCAGGCGTAAAACAAAAACTTTAACACATATAGCGAAAAAGTTTAACTATTCTGCAGTAAATTGGAAATTTTCATTGGACCCACCCATACTGCTTAGCCAAGAACAAAAGAGCTTATAAATGACGAAGTGTGGTTAAGCTTGCAGTCTTTGAGAACGTAGATAGAGAGTGGTATAACCCCAAGGAGTTGTTTTAGTTTATGTTAGGCAACTTTAAGACTACGAAGCTTCGAACCGATATAACAGAACTTGTCAGATCCGCTAAAACTAAACTAAATTGCATATCGTGTATGCTGGTGCATTTTATAGATTTCCTTCCTTTTGCTAAAATTGTGTGGAAAGTACGGTGCTTTATATTTAAGGTGGACTGATGACCTGGTGAAGGTCGCGGGAGTCCGCTGGATGCGGGTGACGCAGGACCGGTCACTTTGGAACTGTTTGGGGGAGGCCTATGTCCAGCAGTGGACGTCTTTCGGCTGACATGATGATGTGTTTTATGTTTTGTATGATAATTATATTACGATGGTGGCACCTACTATTTTTGGTCGTTGATGGTAAAGTAACGATATTAAAATTATTAAAACGATAACAAGAAAACTTTATAAACTTTACTTATTTTTGATGATATTCTCTTTAATATGTTTGTCTTATCGCTTGAGCCCTATTATTATTATTTTTTTTTAAATTTATTTTTTACTCAACAAAAATTACGATAAAATTAATCTAAATTCTTCGCCAAACTACATAAGAGTTTGTTGGCGAATATACACTCTTTATAATTATGTTTTGGTATCTATATTATGTGTACAATCTACATATGATTTTATTTTTTATGCTTATTATTAGCGGTAACAAGGATTGAACGAACGAGAGAAGCGAACGAAGTTTTCTGTAGTTATTTATTTAAACTTTATTGCACAAACCCAAAATAATGTCGGACTTAATGCCAAATGTCATTCTCTACCAGTCAACCATAATGCCAAACAGAGACACATAAAATTGGTGAGTAAATGTTCAACGATTAGAGCGTAGTACAGACTTATTAAAAATTAGTATGTCCGGTGTCTGTTTGGCTGGTTCTCCTCTACAGGTCGCATTTTTAGGGTTCCGTAGCCAAATGGCAAAAAACGGAACCCTTATAGATTCGTCATGTCCGTCCGTCTGTCTGTCTGTCTGTCCGTCCGTATGTCACAGCCACTTTTTTCCGAAACAATAAGAGCTATACTGTTGAAACTTGATAAGTAGATGTATTCTGTGAACCGCATTAAGTTGTTTACACAAAAATCGAAAAAAAACATTAAATTTTAGGGGTCCCCATACTCAGAATTGAAACTCAAAATTTTTTTTTTCATCAAACCCATACGCGTGGGGTATCTATGGATAGGTCTTCAAAAATTATATTGAGGTTTCTAACATCATTTTTTTCTAAACTGAATAGTTTGCGCGAGAGACACTTCCAAAGTGGTAAAATGTGTGCCCCCCCCCTGTAACTTCTAAAATAGGAGAATGATAAAACTAAAAAAAATATATGATGAACATTACCATGTAAACTTCCACCGAAAATTGGTTTGAACGAGATCTAATAAGTAGTTTTTTTTTAATACGTCATAAATCGTAAACCGCAATTTATTTCACGGAACCCTTCATGTGAGAGTCCGACTCGCACTTGGCCGCTTTTTTGACCTATTCTAGTTAAATTTTGTGAGCAGGTTCAATAATGGGGTACTTGCCTGTTACTTCAATTTCGAATAAATTGCACTCAATCGATGCGGATATACGTAGTTATCATACAAAAAAAAAACGATTGTAAAATGTAACGTTAAAATGACGAAATTTTTAATTTTATTTTTTCGATAAAATAACATTACAGTTACACAGAATGTTAAATTAGAAATGATATTTGGTATGGCATGTATAGACTTGAACGCAAATTTTGTGGAGATAATTGCAAATTAATGACTTACTCCATAGTAAACGCGCCGCGAATATATGCTGTGACGTCATAGCAGCCCGTTTAATATAGAGCGTTTTCGGGGGGTGCCGGCGCGTGCAGATTTCAAATGCATATCATAATGCACTTCAGAAAAATTAATCGTAAGAAAGTTTTAATGCTCCAGTTGTTTTAATGCTGGATTATACTTTTGATTTTCGTAATAAAATAAAGAGAGGCAAGTTCCCTATTAAGTAAATAGATTTCTTTTACCGATCCGGTTTTGAGAAATTCACTTTTTTTTTAAAGATATGTCCTACGAGTTCTACGGCTCGCAGAGCCACTAGTTAATAGTAGTACCGAATGATCTAGTTGTTACTCATAGGTGCTCTACTGACAAAGTCGTACACATTTCCCTAAAAACGACACATTTTCCTCAAATGACATCTATCAAACCAAAACACCAAGCTTCCATAACGATCAGGATCCAGCACCTGCTAAACAGCTCTCAGCACCGATAACGACATGCAAACAGAGGCGTTGCCAATCGCGACTCTAATCCGTATTTATCCTGGTCCAGGGCTGGCTTGCCGTTATTTATGTCTTGGCGGCTCACGTCTTGCAAGCTTCCCTGTTACAGTGGCTTCGGCAGTATTTACATGAACATGATTTTGGTAAAGATATCTTATAAGTGATGTGAGAAAATTCTGCTCGGGTGGCAATCGTGCGTTTCTATTTATCGGTGCTGGTAAAACATTTGTCGCTTTCTGAGAAGTGTAGGTATTTGAAATATATTCAAGAGCCATTTTTTTTTTTACTTACACCACTGCCCAACGAAAAGGAGTGTAATGTTTTCAGGTTTAATGTGTGTATGTCTTATTCTTTAATCCACCAGAACTAGTCAACGCCTAAACCGATTTAGATGAGTGGAGTATCGTTAGATTCCTTACGTCAACCCAGGTGACATAAAATATATGACGTCACAACAAAAACAATATGGTGGATTATATGATCAATAATGTGTAAACTGAAGAAAAAAAAAGATTCCTATCCTATCAAGTGGGGTATCAAAATGAGGAGATTAAAAAGGCAATTTCAAAAATAAACATAACTTAGGTATATAAAACTCAATTGTATTACATGAGACTTTTCAAAATAGAATCGCGAATTGCAAAGAATATAATCATTAATATCATCATATTGAATTATATGTCAAAAGAAAGGATTTTGAAAGCTTATCAATAATATAATACATCTTATATGTTTAAGTACACCTCCGGATATAATAGTTATTTTATGTATTGAATTACCAAACAAATTAGCACCTTTTCCGTACTCTCGTGTAAGTGTTAAAGTGGGAGATAAATCATAATAAAATATAATATCAAATCGACAGCGGAAAAAACCGAGAAAAGTAGTTGCCTCGGAGGAAAGATTATTTGTGATATTTAAACATTTTTCACACGAGACCCAGCGTGCCAAGCGCTGAAGGTTAAATTACTATATTATCAAAGCCCAGTAAGTGTAAGCTATTCTTATGTCATTAATGTAATGTGTAGATATATTAATACTCGTATGGATACACCCTGAAAGTAAATATTAACACAAAACAAAACTTTATTCATTTTGATTAAAACTATAATGACTAAGCTTTTTTTTTATTCTAACGTTTCTGTGTAATTGTAATAAGAATTATCATATTTCGTAGACTCTAATTTACTTATGTTCGTTTAAACAGCGACTTGACGCCCGTCGTAGAAAGGCGGCATAAACAAAATCATTTCATTAATAATTAAATTACAGATTGCACAAATACTCGTATCATTAGAAAAGCGGCCAAGTCCGAATCGAACTCACCCATGAAGGGTTCCGTAAAATAAATTATTAAAAAAAACTACTTACTAGATCTCGTTCAAACCAATTTTCGGTGGAAGTTTGCATGGTAATGTACATCATATTTTTTTTAGTTTTATCATTCTCTTATTTTAAAAGTTACACGGGGGAGGCAAACATTTTACCAATTTGTAAGTGTCTCTCGCGCAAACTATTCAGTTTAGAAAAAAAATATAAGAGAAACCTCAATATCATTTTTATAGACCTATCCATTGGTAATATTATTTTTTTCTGTTTTGGTGTGAAAATCTTAATGCGGTTCACAGAATACGAGTACATCTACTTACCAAGTTTCAACAGTATAGTTCTTATAGTTTCGGAAAAAAGTGGCTGTGACATACGGACGGACAGACAGACATGACGAATCCATAAGGGTTCCGTTTTTTGCCATTTGGCTACGGAACCCTAAAAACTCTCAAAACAACTCAGCCTTTCCGAGCTCTGATTATTATAATATAAACATTTTGTATTTTACCGTAAGTGCCTTATTATAGACATACTCGTACGTATTCGTGGTACATATTATCTCGAAATGCTGCCCTTTCTCGTTTATTTCTTCTCGGGGTAGCGTGATTATTATTAACGTTGCTCTTATACAAGACATGGCTAAGGTCTGCTTAATAAGGTTGTTTCTATTATCGCAAAAAGCGATCACACATAAATTTATTACGTACTAGCTTTTGCCCGCGACTTCGTCCGCGCGGAACTCGTTTATATCGTAACTTTCTCCCCCCTTTTCACCCCCTTAGGTGATGAATTTCCAGATAAAAACAATCTTTAGTAAGGACTCTTTGGGAAGGCCCCGGAATTCAAAGTATCTCTATACCAAATTTCATCTCCATCGGTTCAGCGGTTTAAGCATGAAAAGGTAACAGAAAGACATTACTTTCGCATTTGTAATATTAGTATGGATTGTATGAAGGAAAGGGTATCGATGCATGTAGGCTTTTTTCAGTATTATTTTGCATATTTTCATATCACACGGCCGTAAGGACCTTTTCTACTAAACCGTAGGATTAAATTAACTGACTTGTAATTTAAACATTTTATATGTTACATCTAATAGTTTACAAAATAGCCATAATCAAACGTCTTTTTTACCCCGTTTTAGAAAACATCTTCAAAACTAAGGCCGCCATAAGGTACCTTTACCCTTGGAACGTCAATTTACTTATGTAATGTTAATGTTCCTATTCCCCAGGACTCCCAACTACCGCTATACAGTAAATGGGTTCCATCCAAATTTTCACCCCCAATTGACCCCCTTAGGGGATGATTTCTGGAATAGAAACTATTATATGTCCTTTTCCAGGACTCAAACTATCGTACAACCAAATTCTATCAAAATGTGCCACAAACAAATTTCCACCTCCAATAACACCCCCTTAGGGGATGATTTTCGGGATAAAACTATCCTATGTCCTTCCTTATCTATCGCTATACCGTAAATGGGTTCAATCCAAATGTTCATCCAACAGTTCTCACCCCCTTAGGGGATGATTTCCTCCTTTTGTGTTCCAGAATAAAAAAAAAACTATGTTGTTTCCTTGGACTCTACCTCTCTCTCTACCAAATTTTATCTAAATGGGTTCTATCCAAATCTTCAACCCTCATTTCACCACCTCAGGAAATGATTTTTCGGGATAAAAACTATGCATTGTCCTTCCCTAGGACTCCTTCTATCTATTTACCAAATTTCATCTAAATGGGTTTTATCCAAATTTTCACCCCCTATTTTATCCCTGAGAGGATGATTTTTGGGATTAAAACTATCCGTTGTCATATTTCGGGACTCAAACTATCTTTCAACCAAATTTCATCAAAATGGGTATACCGTAAATGGGTTCCATCCAAATTTTCATACCCCATTTCACCCCCTCAGGAGATGATTTCTGGACTTAAATTATACTAAGTCCTTCCCTAGGACTCTGAACTATCTCCATACCAAATTTCATCTAAATCGGTTCTATCCAAATTTTCACCCCTCATTTCACCCCCTCAGGAGATGATTTAGGATAAAAACTATGCATTGTCCTTCCCTGGGACTCCTTCTATCTCTATACCAAATTTGAACTAAATGGGATTTATCCACATTTTCATCCCTATTTCATCCCCTTGGGGGATGATTTTCGGGATTCAAACTATCCATTGTCATCCTCCGGGACTCAAACTATATTTATACCAAATTTGATCTAAACGGAGTCCATCCAAAATTTCACCCCCCATTTCACCCCCTCAGGGAAAGATTTCCGGAATAAAAACTATCCAATGTCCTTTCCCAGAACTTAAACTACCTCTTAACCAAATTTCATCAAAATGGGTTAAATCCAATTTTTCACCCCCCCATTTTACCCCCTAAAGGGAAGATTTTCGGGATGAAACCTATTCTTTTACCTTTTCCGGGACTCAAACTAATCATATACCAAATTTCATCTAAATCGGTGCAGCGGTTTAATTAGCTCCATACAAATTTCCACCCCCCATTTCATCCCTTTAGGGGTTGATTTCCAGGATAAAAACTACCCTTAGTCCTTCCCCAGGACACAAACTATCTCTATGCCAAATTACATCTTAATCGATTTAGCCGTTTTCACGTGATGCGGGGTCACATAAACAGACAAACAGATAAACAGACAAACAGATAAACAGATAAACAGACAAACAGACAAAAATTCTAAAAACTGTTGGAATGTGTTCTCTTATCGATTCTAAGTATCCCTAGCCAATTTTTTTTCGAATATCTTCCATGTACAGACTTTCGACCCTCTTCAGCTTTATTATATGTATAGATAAAAAGCCCCCGAAACAAAAAACGTAGCTAAGCACCATCTTGTCAGAAATCACTATTGAAAACCATACTCAAATCGGTTCATCCGTTTAGACTATAGAGCAACATCACTGACGGATACACAGATACACATGTTAAACTTATAACAGTTATAACACCTCACGTTTGCGTCGGAGGTAAAAAAATACAATGTGAATTTTTTTAACGTTTGAATATCAGATAAGCGCATCAACAATGACAAATGACAAGATCACCACAACCGCCTGAAGATTAACTAATAAAATTCAATAGATAATGGATCGTCCCGTATTTCGAGCGACTATCTTACTTAACTAAACATCGAATCTCACATCCACGTTGATTGCAAAAACCGACTTAAAGTTTTAAACATCAAGGTTTATTTTACAATTTAACAATGAATATGACACGAGGTTAAGACAGCAATCGCTTGGTTTCGAGAGGCAACTTTCTCATTTAAATAGTTCTCATGGACCCAAGATAGGGAGACTTCTGGGTCAATAAATCACTTGAGATCGCGGGGCACTCTAAGACGTTTAAAAAGTTTACTTGCCTTGCAAGTCTGGGTGTGCCTCTTCTTAAATGGGTTTGTGTTTTCTTCTGCTGTGAATTCTCATTTAGCGCGAATCTGAGATAATGCGACATTGATTAAGTCGGGCGATTCCATTTTGTTTAAAGACGATCTGTAAATTTAAAATAACCACTTGATGTGATGCCGTCCTGAACAAAAATGTATTACGTGTTAATTAAAAGATAATAAATACATTGGGCTGTATTCATGGCATTTTTATGACAACGCAATAGTCGCCAATATATTATGGCGGCCATATTTGACCCCCCATAAGGTGGACTTATATGACCTGAGCCCCCCACAGATTGGTCGCGGTCGAGCGCGGGCCCGCGCACGTTGTATTGTAAAGCATTGAAAATACACTTCAAATACACATCGAACGCGGTCCAAACGCGGGGCCTTCGCTAGCGCGGCGTTGCTACCATGGCGCGGGTCGAGCGCGGCGCGGGTCGGGTGCGGCGCGGGGCAGGCGCGGCGCGGGTCGTGCGCGGCGCGGGTCGGGCGCGGCGCGGGTCGGGCGCGGCGCGGGTCGTGCGCCAAGCGGGGCAAGTGCGGTGGTTGAGCCATGATACAAAAAATACAAAAACATACAAAAATATTTATTCAATAACTAGGTACAACTTAATAACAGTATCAAGGGTGATGTCTCTTTGTAAGTATTTAAGATACCTGTGTTAAGAGACATCGCTCTTCCGTGGATGGTAACATAAGTTTATATTAGTGTAACAGTGGTGTAACATTATTAAAACTTACAGATAACTTTTAATAAGCTATATAAGCTGCCTTTATGCAATCAAAGCAGCGCTGACTTTACTGGCTAAGTCCAGTAAGTGGTTGTGTGTATTCGTCGGACATCAATGAAAAAGTTATTGCATTGGTTAGAAAACACAAATGTTTGTACGATTTTAAAGACAGATATTATCGAAATACATAGGTATGAGTTATGGCTGTGTGAGGACATCGAGTGGGAATTATATACACCAAGTAGGTTTAGGTACCTACATACTTTTACTAGTTAATCAAGAATGATTACTGACTCTGTATTTATATTCTCTTTACCAACCCAATGAACGCGGCGCTAGACACGCTTTGCCACCGCAGCGGACCCGCGCGAGCCCCATGCGGGCCCACGTTACTACCGTATTTCGGCTGATATGATGATATTTGACAGATCACTGCTGACATCACTGCCATAATTCAAAACCTTGGACGCCATATCACGAAGTATTAAAGCGTTTTGAATGCGTCTGGGTCAACCAATAGAAATACCTAGTCCATAGAAATTGCATGCGTTCCTATATTGACCTCTAAGCATCTAGCTATGGCTTTTCAAGAAAACTCACTAAATATACTAAACGTAGACATGATTAGATATTAACCATGAAGACTTCGTCACTTCCCGCTAATACAAGGATGAATAAATGCACTTCTTTCACTCTCGACGACGACCTTACTCACCACTAGAAATACAACACAACATACCTGCAAAGTGAGTAGTAAGTAGTGGTGTTAAGTACTTCCCCAGTTCTACTGACACTTAACTGCACCCTACCGCTGTTATTTTAGTTACTATAAATAAAAGAATACCCGTACTATTCAATTCGATTGTAGCCTTTTGAAAACGGTCTGAGCCACTCGATATAACAGGCAGCTGGCTGAGTCAGTGTCTTCTTATTGGTTGCTCCAGCTCAATTAGAAATGGCGTCGGATCCAGACGAACTTAATGATGCCGCACACATCTTCTTAACCCCCGACGAAAAAAGAGGGGTGTTATAAATTTATAAGTTTGACGTGTCTGTGTGTCTGTGTATCTGTCTGTCTGTGTGACTGTGTGCCTGACTGTCTGTGTGTGTGTGTGTCTGTCTGTGGCATCGTAGCTCCTAAACAAATGGACTGATTTGAATGCGGTTTTTTTTTATCCGAAAGCTAACGTGATCGAGATCGTACTTAGCTACGTTTTAACAAAATCGGTTAAGCCGTTTTTGAGATATTGTTTCAACTTTTCTAAGTTGTCGTTATTTATGTTCGGTGGTGTAAAAAATAATAAAGGACATTAATAAAGATCTTCTGATCCAAGAAGTAACGCCCCACTCCTACGAAACCAAATATCTATTAGACCTATTTTTTAGAACGAGCGTTAGGACAACATAATTGGCATACAACAAACAAAAAATGAATCGACAAGCTTATTGTGTTACTATTTTATCTGACATTTGTTCTAACCTCAGTAGGTCGATCACGTAACGCATTGTACGAACGTCGGGTAGGTCTAAATGTCACTTTTTTATATGGAAAATTGACATTTAAATTGTACCGACGCGCGTTCGGATCGTTACGTGATTACCCTTCTGAGCATAGAATACTAGAGAGAGGCCAAGCCGCCGGCGGCCGTGTCGCAGTTGTATGCTCAATGGGCATACACTGCCATACTGTGCACGCGTGCTGATCGCAGAGAATATTACGTTTTTTCCCAAAATGCCTGATATGATGCGCGTTTATTGACAAATAAACGTGTAGGTATACAAGTGTGTGTGTTTAGATGTGTGAGTGCTTTGTCTTGTCAATTACTTGGGCGTTGTGTGGGTTAATGTACTTGCGACAGGCTCACTCTATACAAATCGGCCGCCATGTCCGATCTCCTTATATTCATACATATGTGTCTAACATATGTATCTAAAGCCGGGTCCGCTGCGCCGTGTTTTCGGTGTTTGCAAACATCTAACATGTTTTCCGTCAGTTTCGGCAAACAAATAGGGTATTGTTTTGATTGGCAAAACATTTTTGACGTTTAAAAACCACGAAAACATGGCGCAGCGGACGCGGCTTTAAGCCTTCTGAGTTGCAATATAATGTCTTGTTTATGTGATAGTTTCATTCCTTGTATTTATAAGCCCTAAATCACAAATCTTTAATCCAACTTATAAGCCGACTTAACATAAAGCCGAAAGAGCAAATTACCTACTAAAACAATCAGCCTTCTGTATTTCTCCTTGCATTACCTTTTCGTTGTTAAAACGGTACAATAACATAAAAGCATAACGTTGTAAGCGCCTATAGCCTTTATACGTCCTTGTTACCTTTTACATCGTAAAACATTGTTGGCGCAATCGATTCCCGTTCCGGACATCGAGTGTTATTGAGGTGTTTCTTTATCCCGTAATGGCGTCTGCTAATCGGAACCCACTTGGACCTTACTTTGGAGAAAGCCTGGAGTTTTGTTCGAGTTTTTTTTTTCAAGTGTTAGGTCAGGCCTTTTGCTGTTTCTAAGTTAGGTTCACGTTTTAAGAGTCTAATCTCACCCTATGTATTGGAATGAAAATAAATTGAAATTGCATGGGGTCGATCTGAGACGTACACTTACCATCATTAAAATTTACCTGACAAATAGGCATAAATATCTGACACACACGTTGAAATAGTCGTATCAGATATTATTTTGACGACCGGTTAGCCTAGCGGGTTACCCTGCCTACGAAGCTGAAGGTCCTGGGTTTGAATCCCGGTAAGGCCAAATATTTGTGTAATGAGCACGAAAATTTGTTTCTGAGTGTTGAATATTTTCTATGTATTTAAAAATGTATACACCATTAAATATATCGTCGTCTAGTATCCATAACACTAGCCTTATTGAGCTTAAATACTATTATGGGGCTAGTTCGATTTGTGTAAAAATTGTCCCATAATGTTTATTTATTTATTTTTATTTTATGTATTACCTATTGTGCGCTGTGTTGTGGCAGATATTAATGCTGGTGACTATACGTTTAGCATTCCAATTAGATTTTCTGAAACGTCACCTCCACATGTGTGGATACGAGTGAATTTGGCAGTCTTTGAAATCCTAAGGTTTTCATGACCTAAATTTTATAATCTACATACGTAATGCTGCGACATAACGTTTGGTGCCATAACAACTTTAAGCCCACTTAGCACTAAAATCTCAACTGCAGAGTCTGCTAATACCAAGGGATCTATTAGACTGAACGTTTATAATGGTAACCTTGTTTATATGGCCCTTGTTTATATGGTCCCTGAACCAGCTCCTCACACAAACCACTCGACTGACCAAGTCAAGTAAAATCATCTCTCACGTGGGGCCAAAAGTATTTAACAAACTACCAGTAAATGTAAAATGCGCGGGTAGTAACTCAACCTTTTTAAGAAAATTAAAATCAAAAACCACTCTTTTTATGACATCAAAGATTTTTATGAGTTACCACAATAATAATGTAATATGTTAACACACCTAGTTTATAAATTTAATTTGATCTACTTAAACAAACGATGACATGTAATATTTATAATATTATAAATAAATGACTTATGACTTATGCATCGCACTGGTTCGTTCTGACATGTAATGACTATTAGCATGTCAGTAGTGCCCGGAGAATAATAGGTGATTGAGAAAAATCATAGAGCATTAAGGTATCAGTAGACGCAATGGCAAGCATGCTTAAAGTGACCATACGCCTCTCGCATATTTGACGTGGGAACGTAACATCGGGTAAGATCGTAGTAGGTGCGCGAAACAACGAGCGAGTATGACCTATTCAAAACCATTTCCAAATCAATACGTTCAGTCGAATAGATTCCTGGTAGATAATCAAACTAAGCCGTAGATGCTGAACCAGTGCTACGATAACGCCTACGAAGCTACAGTGCTACGACAACTGAATTCATTGCTACGCCAACTCGTAGCTAGAAGCTCTATTGTGTACTCTCATTGATAAAATTAACCTACTTTCTTGAGTTGCGGAACAAGACAAAGTGAAATAAAAACTCGTTTTCACGAGCTGACCTGGCTTTAACGGAAATACATGGCGTCTTTTCTGCTTGTGTTTGTATTTGAAAATAAATGGGATTCAGTTTGATTAAATTTAGCTTTTATAGAAGCTTGGAGAAGGTAAAAAAAGAGTGAATACTTACGTAATTGTTTCTTGTCGGTCGTGTAATCGACATTATTTTTGCTTCTCTTTCAGTGTCTTGAGCTCGTGATACATGGATTATATCTTTGGCTTAATCCATAAGCGCGTCTCGATCCTCTCCTGCCTTCACGCTTCAAGTATGGTTTTCACATAATTGTCATGTCGTATCAGGTGCCCCAAAACATCCCCTCTCCTGATCTCAATCGTCCTCAACAGCTGTCTCTTTTTTCCTATTACTTATCCTGAAAACCTCTTCACTTGTTCTTATTTCTGTCCAGCTTATAGCTTCCCTTCGCTTCCAGGCTTCCATTTGTGTACGTAACTGTAATGACCTAAAAATTAATTGTTGATACATCGAATCACCGGTCCGTATCGGTCATTGTGGCACTCTTTGGGGGAGTCCAGCAGTGGACGTCTTTTGGCTGATATGATGATGATGATGCCATCGAATCTAGACCGGTATTCAACTAAGCCAGATACCTACTGACCTGACGTGATGCGCTCTGGCGTCTGACACAATAGATCACGTCACGTCAGAGGACATCAGAAGAATGTGTATAAAACCGTTATAATAACCAAGCACGACAGAGACATAAAACCATAACAACATCCTTGGGACATATCTCCCTCTGTCCATGAAGACCTAGAGTTCAATTTGACTTTTGAAATGGGTCATATCACTAACATGTCACAGGAATATCGCGACCTGACGTCTCTGTTTTCTTAAATCAATATGACAGGGGCGTGAGGCAGGAGACATAAAAGGGACACCTCACATGTTAAGTCGAATTGCAACCGGGTAAATAACATATTTCGTTTTATTTTTCAGATGCAGATATGATATTTAAAGCTCTTTTTGTATCTGCGGTCAGTCATTCTGACTATAAGCAGGTTTTGATGTAGTTATGCTGGTGGCGTTTGGAACGAGTCTCCTTTGACACGCTCCTATTAGAAAAACCGTGTCTCCACACTGCTGTGTTCGATCTATACATGAGCGAAAGGATCTTTGCAATCGGTCCACTGGTTCCGTAGATTACCCATTAAATACAAACCTACAATCCCCGGACACTTCCTCTTTATATAAACTGTAAATAAATAAAGTTAAATGAAACGGAGTAGGGCAGCGATAAAATAAAACGTGATTTACCTATGACTTTTACTGGATACTTAATTAGTGATGTGTACCGTCAACTACAAAAAGATGAATCCAGTGTTTATAATCGACTGTAATGACATTATTGTATTGATACGAATTCATAATGTATGTCAATCATTTATTAAGGTAATAAACAATCACATTACTGTATACAATAAATGCGCGCAACTGTAGTGGGCAGCTTACTGGCACTTTGCACGGACACAACTATAACTGAAGGTATTGTTTACAATCGTGTGATAGCGTTTGCCATACTTACGTTAATAATACAAAAGCTGTTAGTAAAATAAAAAAATATTAAATATGATTGATTACTTAAGTGTGCTGATTAATTGTATAAAAACAGACATTTGTAGTTTAAGTTAGTTAGTCGTGTAATGAATCAATCTTTGAGCTTGAATTGCTTGTTACATTGTTTACAGCTTATTATGGCTCTCCGGTGTGAATTATTTTATGTTTGTCTACATTTTATTTGGGTGTAAATAGTTTATCACATTCTTTACAACTGTATGGTTTCTCTCCAATGGTGATTGATGCGTGTTTAACATGTCTCATGATAATTATTAATCTCACTAATACCTATTAAACGCATTGAACTTTCCCTGAAGACTACGGCTTGTGTGCAAAGCTGATTTGCACGTGACTGACGTTAATATCCTACATAATTAATACCATGTATTCACATGACCGCTTGATTAGATTTCCATAAATCAAAACAAAATGCTAAAAACCTAAATCAAAACTACCTATTGCTGCCATTTTATTTTAGTCTCCAGGCACACCGCTGTCTTTGTAAATAGTACATCGTGATACAAGTGAGCTATGTTGATATATTACATATGTTGGTATATTACATCCGAGGCGGAATTGATCACGCGAGCCGCAGGTAACAAAAGAGCTTACTTAAATGTGTTATCTTTTTGAATAGTTTATATAGAGATTAATGTGAAATTGTTATAATAATATATTGTGAAATAAAATTATTCCGAATGGTATAAGTAATTATAATTAATATATGTTTTTGGTAGTCAAATTATGATGTATTTACATTAAAATGAATAATTAAGTAGCAATAAGTTTGTAAATTAAATATGATGACATTGTACGCGATTTGGTGACTGGCGTAAGCTACTATGTAAAAAATTGACTATATAAATAAATAAATTAATAAATGTAATTTTCAATGCTCACGTGTTTCATACGACGTTTTTTAACACATTTGCAAGCAAAACACCTTTTTATAAGATGTAAAATGTAGAGGCTCCTAAGTAATTTTCTTGATTGCAATTGGTTTTTACTCATATATTGTACATCGCCAAGAATTTCCAATGGCGTGAATTATATTTATCACTTTTCTTTTCGCCACAAGTCAACATTTTTGATAATAACCAAACTCGCATCAACAATGTTTACAAATATTTGTGAATAGAAATGACCTGTTCAAGCAAATTGGACAGGTTTCGTTAAAAATCTAAAATTCAGTATCAAATAATCAAAAGACGGTTTGATACCGCATAAGGGTCAATTCTAGTACTCATATTCAATAGTATGACCACTAGCGCCATTGCGTCGGGCAGGGAAAGCTGTAACTTAAGAAAAATCACATTCATCGAGTCTCAAGGTAACTCGTTCATTACGATCCGGTCAAGAGATGTAGTCGCATGGTTTGAGGTTAGAATATTCATTTTCAGGGCTGAAGGCCCAGACTCGTGGGAGTCAGTGTATTTATCATGTAATCAAGTGTGTGCAATAATACAAAAGGTGGTCAATTAATTATAGTTTCATTTCTTCAATCTCAAATCATCATAATTATCTTCATTATTATTATTATTATTATTGACGACCGCTTTAGCCTAGTTGGTAGTGACCCTGCCTACGAAGCAAGAGGTCCTGGGTTCGAATCCACATCCCACATGGCGGTTACCTCGTGAGCCAGGTCTAGGTACTTACTGGCTTTGTCCTTCTCGGCCTTCACGAGGTTCTCGTCATGGGGGATGGTGATGTCGACGAGCACTGCCTGGCGTTTCGATCGATCTGTCAGCACGATATCAGGCCTATTGGCAAGAATAGTCCTGTCCGTGATGACAGATCGATCCCAATAGAGCGTGGCACGACCATTTTCGAGAACTGGCGCAGGTGTGTACTTATAGTAAGGCACTTCGGAGACCACAAGACCATATAGCAGAGCAAGTTGCTGGTGAATAATTCTGGCTACAAGGTTATGTCTGTGCAAGTACTCGCCGTTAGCAAGATGACCACAACCGGAGATTATATGCCTGAGTGACTCCCCGGGACGGCGGCATGCCCGACAAATGTCGACCGTACCGTCCTTCAGGATATACCTCCGGTAATTGTTCGTCATGATAACCTCGTCCGCAATTGCACATACAAAACCTTACAAACTATTATTATTATCACATACCAAACTATTATTATTATTATTCCGAGTGACGCGGTGATGGGAAGCACCGTGCTCACGAGGTGGTGGCCCAAACCTTCATAAACCCCATCCAGGACGGCTGGGGAGGAAGCTGACGGCGGGGGCGGTTCCATGGCGGAGCTCTCGGCGGCAGCAGCTGAGGTAAGGCGTCCAGGACGGAGCCTTGCATGGTCAAGTATCACCCCTATTCATCAATCATTTAGGTAGCCCATGAGCGGGACCTATTCTCTTCATTATTAGTGGCACCAAGAGGGGAGCACCATCAGGCTAGGACAGCATCCCCTATTCAACTTCATTTGTGCTTCATTTTTGGTAACCCATGACGCACTTCAGGCTAGGATAGCCCCCTATTCACCTTTATATGTGCCTCATTTTTTGAACCTAACCTTAGAGACCTAACCTATAACAGCGCGCAACAGTTCGCGTGTTGCACCCGCATATTTTAAAGCCAGACTTGGATGAAATCTCTAAACAGCCAATACATTATAAAATAAAATAAATCGTATTCGATACAAACCAATGTAAAATATACAATTAAAAATAAGTCATTTTGCAAAGTAATTTAAAAAGCATGAAGAAATAATCAATTAATTCACAAAAAGATTTTAATTTGTATAGTCGAGTAAGAATCCATGTCATTGTTCATACAATACACCTTAATGCAGGGTGCTAACGTATCTTAATCGGGATATAACTATAAACCACGAGTGCCGTAATGATAAAAAAAACACGCGTGTGTAATACCCAGGATTATGAGCCTAAAAGCGACGTCATAAGAGGAACGTTACGAGCAAATGTGTTGAAAAACTATTAAGATTTATTTTACGTTGCCTTATTCCATTAGTCCATTATTTAATAACGTAAAATCACTGTTTGAAATGTACTTGTTCTATTAAGAAATTTCTCCATCAGTAAGAACTTAAGTCAATGGTTAAATTCAATTTAAATCGCTCATCCTCCGAACGTCTTGAATGCATATTAAAATAACCAGTTCAGTAGCCAGCAACGAGCTTTAAAATTACTAGAAGTGTTTCGAATTTCTATAATATTGAACAAATTTATTGCAATGCTTTTTAGTTTTCTATCAGCTAATAAACAGTGTTCCGTATAGATTAGATTAGTTTCATTTATTTCCGTTTGAAAATAACATAATTATTTTACACCAAAAAACAAGGTGGATTCACTAAAAGATCGTCAATATGTAAAAAAAAAAAATTTAGAATACACTTTTCTAGAATTGATCTTAAGCTATACACTATATAATATTAAATTTATATTTATTACGGTACCTGCTCGCCGTTACACGATCACTCGCTTGTTTATCAACATTTATGTATAAAATTCAGCAGCATAAAGGATGATTCACGCTAGAACGGGCCGCGTCCGGCCCGGGCCGTTTTCTAAGACAAACGACGGGTTTTTGCGCGGCCATGCCATACCCAAGCCCGGCCGACACAACGAGCCGCTATCGAGCCACGACCGTGGCTCGGCCAGGCTTGTGTATGGCTCGGCCGCGCAAAAACGCCGTCGTTTTTCTTAAAAAACGGCCCGGGCAGGACACGGCCCTTTCTAGCGTGAGTCATCCTTAGGAGTCCTTACTCCTACAGATGAGCGTATTTTGCAAAATGCTTCCTTTTTCATTCAATATTACGACGTAACTATTAGTATTTATTCAAAAACTAATAACGTATTTGAATAATCATTTCTTAAAATATAAATATAAATAAATTTTAATTTTCTCTTTAAAAACCTAATATAAATGAGTTTTCAAATTTTGCGTGAGTAGTGTCGTTTCCGTGCTCAATTTTGCAGTAAACAAGAATCATTTAGTACATGAATGATTACAATTCAATTCACCATATCTTGTACGAGGGGCTGACATGATTGAAAATCAAAGATTCATTTAAAAAAATTGATAAAATACCTTCCGAGTTTTCTTAATTTTTTGGTGAAAACACGATTAGGGCCATTTCGCCGGTTGGCGACCACTTAGCTGACTTGGTGAATTGAACGCATATTTTCTCGTTTTTTTTGTAAATTCCTATTCCATAACTACAAACAATAAGGCATACGACTGACTGGTTCAATAGGCTCTGTAGAATTGATGTTATCTTCAATTGAAAAACCCATGTTCTTCAAGTGGTCGCTAAACGAAGGTGGTCGCGTAACCGGCGAAATGACCCCACATTACATTTTTACTGCATTATATTTTTTACTACAAACTGTAACTTTATGTTAACCCATATAAAAATAATCACAACTATAGGACCTACGTCATCGTAAATTTATATTTAATTTTTAAGGGCGCGTCGGGTGACAAGCAAAAGTCACTACCAAAACTGTCACTTCTCTTCAAAACCTCGTATCTCGATACGTAGTCTATATCGAGATACGACTTTTGATTTAAGTAGGTATTTGTTACTTAGTGAGTTTTGCTTGTCACCCGACGAGACGTAAAAATCACGCTGGTTTAGAAAGAGAAAATGAAAATTTGAACTTTTTCAGCCCTTAGTTTAAGAAATGATTTTTAAGTACGCTATCAGTTTTTTGAATAAATACAAATAGGTACGTCGTAATCTTGAATGAAAAAGGAAGCATTTTGAAAAATTCAGTGGACCCCCAAAAACACTTATTGGTCATTGGATGCACTTTGTTACATCGATATTGTCAAGCACGCTACACTTACAAGGAACGATTGTTAACATATTGTACCACAATGTCCACTATATTAAATACTTAGGTAAACCTGACGTGTAACTTGGTGTTATAAATAAAGTATTTGTATTTGAAGGGGAAAAAATCCCGTAGAATACATGTGCCTTATTTTTATGCCACGCACTGGAAGATCCATCCTCGCAATCAGAACCTACGAGATTTACGATTCGACCCTTCGATCATATGCAAGCAATCTGCACTAAAACCCGTGGCCATCTCATTGTCTCAGCTCATTGTAGACCAAGTACCAAACGCAAAATAACCTAGATGATATATCTCGACGAAATCATTTCTTTTACCATCATGCACAATTAAATATCAAAACAAAAACTATAAAGCAACATTTAGTACGTATACCCCTATCCCATAATGTAAAGTCCAATTGCTTACCTACACATTCGAATCAACACCATTGATGAATTACGCAATTCGTAATCTGGGAAACCAAACCTTCCAATTTTCAACTAAACAACAACTACAAACAGTTTAAAAATTGAAATCTGATGTTCCGAGCACTGCGCTCTTACATAATTAATGATTAAACGAACTTACCTGTAAGTGAAGTTCTATCATAATTATATGAAGCGCCTCGTCCGAAGAGATTAGTAACTGAAGATTTATAATACACATGTAGTAACGCCAGGTGTCACCACTCTCTGCACTTTAGTTTAGAGTTATTTTGAATTTTTAATTATTTCACTAGAGGGTAGGTATGGATCCTACGCCCCGCCCGTCCATCGTTCCGCCGGTCATTAAGTTGAGAGAAATGTATTGATTGATGTATATTTCCATATAGTTAGACCCTTAAGGAGGTAAGCGAAGCGATGGGTGGGAGGGACCTAAGTTACTAATCTCTTCGGACGAGGCGCTTCATATAATTATGATAGAACTTCACTTACAGGTAAGTTCGTTTAATCATTAATTATACTTCGCGCCTCGTCCTCGAGATTAGTAACTGAAGATTTATAATACACATGTAGACTTTGAGAGTAATATTCAGAAATATCATCAATCGTTGACTAATGTACCTCAGGATTATACAAACGTATTCATCTACAATTAGATAGGTAATTGTGGTATTGTATGTATGATTATAAATCGAGGTATGAATATATATACGAATGTTCTCATAGTTTGATAGAATATTTAAGATCAAAGGACATTTTTGGCTGTTTATTACAAGCATGTTAAGATTTAGATGATTCGATTCTGTTTTTATTGGATAATGATTAGCTCAGGATATGGAAGCTGCCTTTGCAAAACAAGAGTAATTCCAGTAAATATACTTATTAACCTAATAAGGTTTATAGATAGGTATATTTGGTATTGTATTGTATGATTTTAAATCGAGGTATGAATATACATACGAATGTTTTCATAGTATAATAGAATACGAACAAACTAAATTTTTGGCTGTTTATTACAGATTCTATTCTGTTTTTATTGGATAATCATTAGCTCAGGATATAAGGAAGATGCCTTTGCAAAACAAGAGTAATTCCAGTAAATCTACTTATTAAAATAATAAGGTTTATTTATTATATAAATATCATCGTCATAAGAGTAAATTGAAAATACAATTATTATTAATAATAACTGTTACAATTTATTCACTCATGATTGTCGTCAAGGTACGATCGTTTAAATCATCTTTGACATAAGGTATGTAGATAACGGCATCGTTTAATAGTAAAAGCGTGGCTTTACGCATAATAATTAGATTTAACATTACAATGAAAAATCAATGATATAATTAGAACCCCCTAGAACCTACTATTGATTTAATACTGACAGCGCTAGGTACTTACTATTACTTATTCTGTGGCTAGGGATGCATTTCCTTCGCTACTGAGAATCGTCCTTTGACAAAACTTTGCAAAAGTATTATGTAGACTGTCCGCTACACCCTGCACAGTTGCGAATTTCGTAGACGCTGACGCCGCGCGCGGGACGCGGCCGGCGGTGTGCCGCGCGCTGTACGCGCTGAACACCGCCGCGTTGATCCCGCACTCGCTCAGTGTGCGCTTAATCCATCGGCTGAGCGTCTGGGAGCCAACTGCTTTATGTGGCTTGTTATAGGCTGTCAGAGCTTCTCAGAGACGTAGGTCTATCTAAATAGCATACCAGCGGCTATGCTGGGCATAGGTAACACGAGATTTTCGATGAAAAAGGGCAAGTAAATATATGATAGGTTGTTTACAACCTAGCCTGGATATTTTCAAAATATCGGTTATTTTAATTGTATTTTTTTTTTCAGATAAAATTTTAATGTTTTGAATACTTATTTTAGATAAAGCTTGGACTCTGTGAGCCGTAGTGAGCTAGTGAGCGCGAGTAATGTGACAGTTTCAAATTTGAAAGTTTTTCAAGCGTTAATTCGTTATTAGGAGGCCAATCGCTTAAATGATCTAATACAGTATTGGTGTCCCAACTTACATTATATTGAGGTCTTGTAGATCTCTGAAACCTATCGTCATTGGTTAATGTCTGTCCCAGACAGAACTAAGGATAGTTTCGATCTGCAGGTATTCAATGTCCCATATTGACAACCCTCATTAAACAAATGAGTCAAAAAATATACTACTGTAGGAACAGCGCCGTAATGAATTACTATGACAAAAGTGCCACCACTTTTTAAGACAAACATCGTATTGTTTAATCGTGTTTTGTGACAGCGATGCTATCTTAATGTCTACCTAATGAAGATGGTGGCAAGCTTGTTCTCGATAATGCGGACCCAAATAATATACCTGTTACCAGGGTAATCGACTTGTGTATTTGACGGGAGCTAAACTGAGAAATTAAGGCATTGCTATAAGGTTAAAAGTTACTTCTTCGCTAGCGAGGAGGCTTCTAAAGACAGGGTACCATGGTTGAGTTGGCCACAAGGGTACGAGTACGACCATGATGCCCTTAGCTTATTCTGAGAGAATCTTTCGGAGGGCCTTCAATACGACCGAAAATGGGGGAAAAAATTGAAGAAAATGTTCGTCCAGGCCCATTTATTAATGCGACTCTCAAACAAATCTATCACTGGTTGGCAAAATTTACACACTACCTATATTATTAGGTAGGTAAGTTAAAAGCCCCGTCTGCTAACTCCCATTATATGATAGGATGAGATCTGCGTGATTCGAAATCAGCTACAATATTGTCGCGTGACTTAATGTAAGATGCGAGTACGAGTAAATTGTTTGCACCATTGCCAGAATTCTCTCAAAATCTGATTGAGGTGAGGGTATTTAATACTGCCCATTCGGTTGATATTAAGCTAAATATTGCAGTAGAATTAAATATCTAATCTAAGTAGCACCTGACAATTGTGTAAAAATAAAAGCGGCTAGCAGCTCTAAGAAATTAATTTGTTTTTCTCGTTCAATCTTAGACTACTGGCCCCTTGCCGTATGCACATGCTGCCCCCTACCCCGTAGTTGAGGCGTCAGAATATTTGAATTCGGTAATCGTCGGTGCGAACGCGCCGATGGGAGTTATTGATATGCATTAAACCACCGACGGATATCAGGGAGAATGGACTCAGGTACTTAAGCTCATTGTACGATTAAATCATCGTGGCCCTGTAGGTAAAAAAGGAACTTCATCGTTCCAACCTATTTATATAAAGCCATCCATATTCAATGGCCGGGCATGCTGAAACTAGCAGACCGCGGTAAGTCGCGGTAGTTGCCTAATTTTGCAACATCTAATGTTAAAAAAGGGTTCCAATTCCGATTTAATTCGAGTTCTTTTGTCGGGATGCAAACTTATCAGGATGAAAAATATGCGAGTCGATAATCATGCTTAGAAATTAGCATGACGTCATGGGCCGAAATACGCTTTTTTCTTCATTAGCAATGAATCCAAGCGAAGTTCAAAGTTGCCGAGTTAATTCTATGTTGCATTGCTCGTAAGTTTGCCCGAAAAAAAGTCGATCAGCAATATAAAGGGTGGAGAGGAGACCCATAGAACGCAATAGTTTTTATAAATTGATTTATGTTTTTAAGGTTAAATAGGTACAAAGCGATTTTACCGTTCGGCTTCTGTACTAGAAAAATACTGGAAACGAATTGGCTATCACATGGACTACACTCGGATATAGCATTTATTTGCAGTAAATTATGTAAGTATGGCATCTATAGAATGTTGCCTCTCCTTGTCAGAATGCACAGGTATCGAGGGTAAGGAATACTGAACGACAGGAAGTTAATTTTATAGCCATCTATCCATGAAAGTATAGTGCGGTCCTTCGTAATGAGCGCCCACTGTTTGTTTACAAAATAAAGACAAACGGCCGGCGTACTTAACTGTAGGAATCTAACCTACCTAGTAGCGACGCTGCGGGGGCTGGTGCGCGTACGACGGCCTGTAGTAGGTAGCGCGTGGGCGGCACCGGGAGCGGTGGCGGCGGGCCCGGCGGCGGCCTGCGCGGCGCGGGGCCTCTGCGGCGACACAATGGACTTTACCCGGATGGGCGTTTGCTTACGCGCGAAGCAGCTTTCATTTCACCGCCGGATTTGATCACGGCCTCCGCCGATTTCAGCGAAGCAAATTTTCACCAAATAGGCAAGTATCAATCTTGGTGTTTACCAAATGGTCCTTTCTTTCTTCAAACTGAAGAGTATGAAGTTTCGCCTGGTTACGCTATCGGCGTATTGTAAGTCACACAGAATACGACCGAGGTCGATGAGTTTTTGTAATAAGTAGTTCTTTTTGCCTTTGAAAATTAACTGAGATGTAATAATTTCACTGAGGCACGATATGGCACTGGCCATTTCCTTTTGTTTGGACTCAATGCCCTTGTCACGTTTAGCAAATTATTCCGAAATGGCAGCATTCATCTCAGAATTAAATTTTGGAGCGCCTATTTTCACAGAATTAGTCGGTATTAGATATTTATTGATGAGATCCTTACGAATTTATTTCGTAATGCTCTCAGTAGCTGTACAAAACGAGTAGCTATTTCTGTACGTATATCTTTACCCTATTTTATGGCTGACGAACTACTTATAAAATACTTGTACATCGCATAGCACTGGTGCTTGTGCCTGCTATGGCACTAGCTAGTGCTAGTGCTTGCTAATGCATTGGTGCTTGTGCCTGCTAATGTAATGGTGTTTGTGTTTATTAAGGCACTGGTGCTTGTGCTTGCTACGGCCGGAGCGCTCTGGTCAGTGTATACTGAACGCTTGGTTGAACCTCGATAGGCTTTATTTGATCCAGAATGGGCTTTTGTGCATCTCCAACAGGATTGTAATGTTCCTCAGCAGTATAAGGCTGGTCAATGTCTTGATCAAGTGGCCCAAGTGGGTCGTACAGTAATTCCTCATATGGAAATAACCAGCAGTCGTCTGGTCGTAAAACAGGTGACGCTGAGAACGAATAGATTTTTCGTTGTCACCTTATATTTAGTAAGAAATCAGCCTATATACGTCCCACTGCTGGGCACAGGCTTCCCTTTATCTAATCGAACTTTAAAGTTAACTGAATAATTTTATATAAGACATCTTGCCGAGCGAAAGTTATAATGTATTAAGTATTAGGTACTGTACCGTACCGCACCGCACCGCACTCTGATACCGTAATGCGTGTAAAATATAATAGACCAATTATAAATTATGAACATAATTGAGAAATGGGTAGTAAATTAATGCAATTAAGTTATTGATTTGCTGTGTACTTATTATCAAATATGGATCGGATTACTCTTTCCGTTAAAGTTAACTTGGTGATTATTATCACTTAGATAACGCATGTTATCTTCTCGAAAAGGTTAGGTGACAATCCCCAATGAATTGTACGCCAACCGATAAATCATGCGTTGATTCAGCCCCAATGACTAATCGAGATGCAATGACACCATTCAATGTGCTTCTATGATATAAAATCAGGCATACAGCTGATATGATATACGTGACAATGGTTTTATATTTAAATTTAGTTAGGTATCAATCCCCAATGAATTGATCGCCAATATATAAATCTTGCGGTGATTGAGCCCCAACGGCTAATCCGGTGCAAACGATAGGTACATATGACTAAACATAGTTATACCCTGTAATTGCCAAATTATTTAAAAGACTTAAATATGGTACCTGTTTCCCGTGGAAACAATTCCTCCTCATCACCTTGTAACGAAGCACTTTCACTGCGAACTCGTAATTTACGTTCTAGTTTACGAACTTTATGTATTAAATGATCTAAATCGTCTTTATATTTCATTGTACGTTTACGTTTTAGGAGTTTTAGTTTGCGAGAATACACGAACAAGAACTTAGAATTTAATTGAAGTGACTGGAGTGGTCGAGCACTTGATTGCGTATGACCGGCGGAACGATGGACGGGCGGGGCGTAGGATCCATACCTACCCTCTAGTGAAATAATTAAAAATTCAAAATAACTCTAAACTAAAGTGCAGAGAGTGGTGACACCTGGCGTTACTACATGTGTATTATAAATCTTCAGTTACTAATCTCGAGGACGAGGCGCGAAGTATAATTGACAATGCGTTAAATAGAAAATGTATAAACCTGAATGGACTCGAGAATTCGCGCGTACGTATTTTCCTCATAAACATCTTCTACAATATCGCCTCCATAAGCTCAGCCACAAACTGTTGATAAAACGCCCCGATTACTTTTGATAATCCGCATCCATCGCTTGTACTGTAACCCACCCACAATATCCAATCCCGTCAAAACTTGCTTACATTACACTTACACTGTTTTGTTAGCCTCTTCAAATACCGTTTACATCGGTGTGGCATATCGCCTTGCATAGCCAATGAGATGCGAACGAGGGCTTAGTAAAATCTGTTCTTCATCTTGATATAAGCTAGTTGCAGCGTTGATATTTGAATAGGTTCTTAGAGTACTAATTGAACGATACGGTTTAAGAAATTATCATTGTATTGAATCTTGCAATGCCATTTGCGGGAGAACTACACTTCTTAGATCGGTTATCTTGCAGCGGGATCATGAGGTCTTCCAAACACTATTATCCAATTCTAAAAAAAAAAATATTTGTCGGCAAGAAAATAAAAATCGGCCTTAATAGGTATACCTTTATATAAACTGATACATAATAATGCGATTGTATGTGAAATTGTGTGTGAAATCTCTTTTAATAAAAGGAGTTGAAAATATAATTTCTGTTTACCTATGTTAAACGTTACAAGTTGTTATAAATATTGGCTCTCGTCCCAGGTCACGTTTATATTATGGCAACTATGCTTGTCTTTAAAGGCAGAATACATGATGGCAGAAAACACTACTTAGATCGGTTATCTTGCAGCGGGATCATGAGGTCTTCCAAACACTATTATCCAATTCTAAAGAAAAAAATATATTTGTCGTCAAGAAAATAAAAATCGGCCTTAATAGGTATACCTTTATATAAACTGATACATAATAATGCGATTGTATGTGAAATTGTGTGTGAAATCTCTTTTAATAAAAGGAGTTGAAAATATAATTTCTGTTTACCTATGTTAAACGTTACAAGTTGTTATAAATATTGGCTCCCGTCCCAGGTCACGTTTATATTATGGCAACTATGCTTGTCTTTAAAGGCAGAATACATGATGTTCAACAAGCCATATTTGCGAAGTCCAGCTAATGAGCCGGCACTGTGGTCAAACTGTAACGAACTTCCGGTAAGTTCCGTTTAGCGTTTAGTGACAAAGACTTTGTTACTAACTTACTGGCCCAGCCAGAGTAATAAAGTACTAAATTGCGAAATACAGTTAGAAAATCCTAGATAAGTATAGAATAGAAATATTTTATTCTACATCACATGGCATGACTTGATACTTAAAGTAAACCATTTAGGATGGGTGGGGATTTTATACAGTTTGTTAAACTTACTTTTAAGTTTTTGAGAGATAATTAAATAAATAAATATTCTGATTTACACTAATCGGCGGTATGTTTACTAAAACATTAAGGAAGGGCATTTAAGCACGTTTTTTAAAGTTCTACATAGAAATAGAAAATTATTTATTTGCATAAGCACACACTACAAAGTGCTACAAAGAAACAGTATGGGTAGATATCATTTATTATACTTAGACGTCAATATATATGACCGTATTTTCCTTCTTTTATCCCTAAAAAAATGCTATAATGTTTATTAACTGCCTTCAGCAGCCACGCCTAAAAAAATTGATTAGCTTATTTGTATGTCTTTGTCTTGAAGTTTTAAAAACAGTAGTACTCTTTGAGTATAGGTAGCACTCTTGTCGGTGGAGTAATCAAAAGCAGTGTCTGTCGTCTGCCATTTCCTTTACTTCTAATACCTTCACTTTCACCTTTATTAGTTCAAAATAGTTTTTTCTTGGCCTTCCCCTGCCTCTCTAAACACATGGTGTCAGGAAAAAAAACGATCTATTTAAAGAAACTATTATTTATAATATCTCACTCATCTCCGACCTACTTTTAAATATTTGAATTGCCTACGTTTAATTCCCTTTGATATTAAACAATAATAAGCAAATATAAGGACAAAGTTTCCCATACACGTTTAATTAATTAAACAGACCCGCATGTCTGCATGTTTGCGTCTCTTTGATTGCGGACTTGCACTGTTAATGTTTGCAGTCTTTGTGAATGTTCTTCGCCATACATTGTTAACAGCGCAGGGTTCTAATTGCAAATAACCTTGTATTACATTGGAGATTAAGGGTGAGTGAGGGGGCCCACTAGAGATGAACAAGCTATGTTTTCATATATTTGACAACTCACATGCTTGATAGCTTGGTGTGATTTGTATGGAAACACAGCTCTGGTAGATGCTTGCCTTATTAGGTACTAACGCTTTACTTAAATACGGTCTTATTCATAAAAAGTTCAAACAGTGCTATAGCGAGGCTATAGCACTGATTCGCTAAAATGTGATTCATAAACGTCAAATAACGCTGTTGGGTCCATCAAGCCTTAAGACAATATACCGATAAGTAAGGAAATCTGGTCGATATCAGTAAGCTCTCAGTATATAAATTAGATTATACCGCTTAATGATTTCGCCCCGCACAAATCAGGACGCGGCCTAAGTGTATGAACAGTTTCGTCACTTTTCGACTTTATTTTAATGATGTTATCCAGAGGGGTTATAAATCTATCACGTAACTTTTCGATCGCGCGTTAGGACAATTTAACTGTCATTTTCCCATACAAAAAGTGACATTTAGATCTACCTGACGCACGTAAGTACAATGCATTATAATAAAAAATCTTGGTTGATGCTCCCATTTGCGAAAAAGCTTGCGTCAGCGCGACGTACAGTCGCCATCACATACATCGGAGCAAACAAGCACGTCACAAACATCGGAACACACCTCTATTTTCAAGGCATTAGGGTGCATGTGCCGATATTTTTGAACACCTATAGTGTACCTATGTATCTGATGGCGACTGTACCTACCTACTGATAATCAGACGGGATTTGTAATAAGATAAATTGAAAATTACACTGTAAAGCGAATCCTCTTTTAAGTCATCTTTTATTATCGAATGGATGCATTGCCAAAAAGCATTCTTCTTACAGCAATCTAGGTAACAGAAAGTTACACTTCCAGTGGTATTTACCTCCGATCTAAACAAGACAAAGGGCTACCCTTAAGAATACTGAACCCTAGTTGATGCCCTTTAAATATGATTAGCGGAGAAACTACGTTTTTTTTTTTTTTTGGTATCAAAATGAAAATACAATTTCATGAACTTAACCTAAAGATTCGCCAAACTGTGAAGCAGTTTGTTGGCGATGCGCTCACTTAAATAAAAAAAGACAATAATAATTAACGCGGTACACCATGTACGTGCATGTCCCTTTGAGTTGCAATCAAAGAGTTGGGAAACTACTTAATGCCTAATAGTAAACGAACCGAGACCACAATTAGTTGGAGCGAGAGAAGGGACGACTAGCGACTAGATCTTCCCTCGAAGGTTATGACCTCGCGGCATGATAGTTTTCTCGAGTAGGTACAGATGTAGTGAATATTTGCGTACAATCTTACACAAATCGACCTAGTCCCAAACTAAGCAAAGCTTGTACTATGGGTACTAGACGAAGATAAACATTTATTATTATTATTTTGTTTGTGGGCCTTAATATGCCGCTTCGACCAGCAAGTGATCTATTGTGGCAGCCCTTGTTTTAGAGTTCACCGTTAAGTCCCGTTGCCTCCATGAAATTCCAGATTCTTTGGGCGGTGATATGTTGTACTTCTTGTGGGTGCATTATGTGCCGCCATAGGTAGGTACTTCTTTTATGCATGAGTGGTCCGCAGGAGCAGAGAATGTTCATTGCAGTCTCCTCTGTCTCCTGGCAGAACCTGCAAGTTGTGTCCTGCTTCATACCCATTTGAAACAGGTGTTTGTTCAATTTGCAAAAGATAAACATACTTATGTAAATAAATAAATACTTAAATACATAGAAAACAACCATGACTCAGGAACAAATATTCGTGTTCGTGTTTAATATTCGTATTTGTCATGCTACATCAGTCAACCTCAGTACTTTTCGTACCGTGACCGACTGAAATAGCAAGACACGTTCGTACGTTTCCGTGAAAAAACGATGGGAAACCATTATGCACCACATCTGTACCTAGCACACGAGAGAGAATCGAGTTTCCGAATGACAGCACGCCGAAGCAGTGTTGTCACTGAAGATTTAGTTCTTTTTTACAAGCTTTTATTTACTTTCACCTGTCCCGTTGTCTGTCTGTCTGTAATCAAATCTTGCAAATTAAATTTGACCCACATCCCGGTTTCCGATTGACCTGAAATTTTGGATGCAATATTATGATGACATAGAGCTGATCTGATGATAGAGTTGGAAGGTGGCCATAGGAACTCCGTAATTAAACGTCGTGACCCCATCGAGTTTGGGCTCGTTAGAATCGTCTCAATTAGTAGTTGATGATGGTATACAGAAAAGTACAGTCGGAAAATAAAAGCTTGTACCAAAAATGATTTTTTTAACGGAAACTTATTTAATCATTCAAGTTGAACTATAATATAATATAAAGTATACGGTATACCTACGAATTTAAAGGAAACGTAATTCGATTACTGATTTAAAAGATCCCAACATTTTAGATTTATGTGACTCAAAAAATGTATGACTGCATGCTTCTCTGTCTAATAGTTCTGACAAATATGTAGGTAAAAAACCGCTAAACATAGTATAGCAAACTCAAGTAAAACCAGCTAGATTGAATTGCGCGGCAACACTAAATGTCGTAAATACATTTGACCAACAATGTTGCCCCGTGATTGTCTCTATCTATTGGATTTAATTTGCGCTTACCAGACTCTAGCATGTACCTATAGATTTAGGTCATGTTTACGTAATACCGTTACCTATAATTACTTTTACGTAATAACTGTATGTAGTCTGTACTGATATTTAATATAGTAGCAAAAGTTTCTATTCATGGTATTTTATGTTGCTTTCAGAGATACACCAAGCGCGATAGTAGTTCCTTTAACTTTGACGACTAGAATTTACCGTCCTGCCTAATAGCTGGAGTGGACTCACGTTTGCCGTGAATGTACCTACTTAAAAACTAACTGCATGTTCGTAAAGTTACATCAGGGTCAACTTGGGTCAGGCTTCTAAAGTATTTAAGTACCTAGTTTTATTCATAGTTTAATGTACATGCATGCACGTCATAACTGTAAACTTTGCTTGTAAAACTAAATTACCAGTCATTAGCAAGAGAAGAGATAATAAAAACATATTTTATTAATCTTAATGCATACCTGCTTATTTATTTATTTATCGTAAGACGGTTTCACACTGGAACATAATAATATATATATTATAATAGTAATATATATACTGGCGCAGACTTAAAGTGATAAGTGCCGAGGACCGCAGGGCGGTATGGAAGAGCAAGGAGCTTCACGGGCGGTTCTGCAAGGCCCTCACAGGGCCCGATGTGGATCTGCTCGCGTCGGTGAACTGGCTACGTTTCGGGGATCTCTTCGGGGAAACCGAAGGTTTTGTATGTGCAATTGCGGACGAGGTTATCATTACGAACAATTACCGGAGGTATATCCTGAAGGACGGTACGGTCGACATTTGTCGGGCATGCCGCCGTCCCGGGGAGTCACTCAGGCATATTATCTCCGGTTGTGGTCATCTTGCTAACGGCGAGTACTTGCACAGACATAACCTTGTAGCCAGAATTATTCACCAGCAACTTGCTCTGCTATATGGTCTTGTGGTCTCCGAAGTGCCTTACTATAAGTACACACCTGCGCCAGTTCTCGAAAATGGTCGTGCCACGCTCTATTGGGATCGATCTGTCATCACGGACAGGACTATTCTTGCCAATAGGCCTGATATCGTGCTGACAGATCGATCGAAACGACAGGCAGTGCTCGTCGACATCACCATCCCCCATGACGAGAACCTCGTGAAGGTCGAGAAGGACAAAGCCAGTAAGTACCTAGACCTGGCTCACGAGGTAACCGCCATGTGGGATGTTGATTCGACGATCATCGTCCCGATAGTCGTTTCGGCGAATGGTTTAATAGCGAAGAGTCTCGACCGTCACCTTAAGAGACTCTCGCTAGATGGCTGGATCAAGGGTCAGATACAGAAGGCGGTACACCTGGATACTGCGCGGATAGTCAGGAGGTTCGCCTCGCTGCCGGCGGCACCCTAGGTTAGGTTTTTATAATGATTTTATGTTTTGTATGTATTGTTTTATATTTTACTTTTTATATAATTATTGTAAAAACCTAGATTAAGAGGAAATTTGAATAAAGGGAATAATATATATAATAATATATATTCGTATCGATGTCGCTGATAGAGTTCCAGTATGCGCTGCGAGATTCGGGTAAGTAATACGAGATATAAGAACTCATCATATAACATTCATAATATATACGCTCACTTTGTATAAGCTTGTTGAGTATAACATTCACTGGATATAATGAACGAAATATATAATTTCAAAATATCTACTTTTGTAAAGTATAACGTTATTAAGATATAATACCAATTGATATAACGATTAAAGTGTATAATGTTCATAACTCCTGAGATTGAAAACATATATTATACAATTAATCTAACATCAAAAAGCATAATGCTCGTATAGTATAAACGCACACAATTATTTTAATAGCAATCGCTTAAAACCCTGAATATACTGAATGTGAATTTCTTAGAGCGATAGCCTCAAATTTGTGTTTGAAGAAAAGTAAACATTGAAGATATACATGTTACGTTAGTTAAAATTACATATTTTTTATGTGTTATGTGGTCTTCCTAATTTAAAATCAACCTTACCTTACTTATTAATCCTGAACATCTAGTTAAAGTAAATTGTCTCCTTGTAACCTTAAACCTAACCTAACCGAACTTTTTTGTTTTAAGAAACGCATGGCAATTATTTCAAACTAACCTCAACCTAACCTAACCGCCAGCGTGTCGACGTCACCCCGCTTCGCGGGGTGCCTATTTCCGCTCTTAGGGACACAAGATAACCATAACCTAAACCTACCAAAAATACAATCGTTGATTTGTTTTTTACTACGCCCCCCGAGCCCCCCTTTTTCTAGCTGCCTTAACCTAATTCCGCGGGCTCTGATTTATATCTTATGTGTCTTATATCTTATAATGCTTATACTAAAAGATATTATGTATTATGATCGTTATAAGTTTTGCATGTTATACCAACTGAAATTAGTAAATTTGAGTGTTATGTAAAAAAACGTTATATAAAATGAATATTATGGCAACTGACCGTTATTCCTTATAATTTTATTGATTTTGTTATTATAGCTAACGTTCATTATATCTTGTCAACGTTATTAATATGAAATTATATATTATGTTGTTATATTTCGTGAGACGCACCCGCGAGATTCAGAAGGAACAGTGCAGCTGCCGAGTTTGTTGATCTTTTAGCACCACCCGGAGGTCACGTGTAGGGTTTCTAGGGTTAATCCTACGGACGTAGAACAACAACGACCTCCATACCTGCTTAAAGAACCGTAATGAAATGATAAACTATATCCAATACAATCCTAGGCCCTTTTACTAATTTCCAATAGAGTCACAGCTGTTATTTCCCGTTCTCAAAATCTTTATTCAATCTTGTTAAACATAGGTGACAACTGTTTGTTACAAGTATTGTTGGTATACAAATTATAAGACCTCTTTGTTTTACCCACAACGAAGGTGTAAGAAAATATTCCTTAAAAAATAAACTAGCCCATAGTATGGAAAAATTGCTTGAAGATTTCTGAATCTCAATTGAATAAGGCTTTTAAGGTTCATTTTCAAACTTCACCAACAGTTAAAAGTCTCATTATCTTACCTTAGGTGTCTCTCAAGAATTATTCATTTATTTTTTACCAATGAATTTATTAAACAAGGTGGACTGATGACCTGGTAAAGGTCGTGGGAGTCCGCTAGATGCGGGTGGCGCAGGACCGATCATTTTGGCACTCTTTGGAGGAGGTCTATGTCCAGCAGTGGACGTCTTTCGGCTGATATGATGATGATGATGATGATGAATTTCTTAAACGGATCGCCTTCATTTTTGTTACACTCTGTATACCTATATCAGTGAATGTCACAAGTTGTAGATAATTATTATGAGCCGTTATTAGAACGACCTGTATTAAGCTTGACACTGTGCAACCTGCTAACATATCATACAATAGGGTATTGTATGGAGGTCGTCACACTAAGCAACTTGACACAAAGTCGCCGTCACTCGCCATGCAGGCAAGTTTCAGCGCAATTTGTGGCTTCCAACTCTCCATTAGAATACCTCTTCGAACTTTGACGGCACTTGTACTCTGCAAGTGCAACGAACCCATAGCTTATCTGTTAGATATAAGTCATTGTAATTATAATGTATTAAGGGACTTTTGTATCATTTAAATATGTACAGATTAAACGCATGGTTACGAGGTCAACAAAAAACTGACGATCAATGACAAATGCAAACGTTTGGTCACAAAACTGACAGGTTCAAACAAACAATAATCACCACTCATCTAATTTTTTTTTTTGTGAGATATGTTAAAATACTACTAATAAATCTATGTTTCACTCACGTATTAAATGTCACCACAGGCGACATTTAATAGTTCTTCTTCAGGATGAGAGTTTTTGCAGCAATGTCGAAACATCGCCTGTAGTGACATTTAATTAGTGAGTTTAACTGTGCATTTATTTTATTAGTAGTATATTATACATGTCAAAATTAAAATGCCCCGAAATATTTTTTTAAATGCGGTTTGACGTGACATGCTTCCACAATTAACGACAACGAAATTATCAATACCAGTTAGATAATACTTTCTGCTTATAAATAACCTCGTTACTTCATGTACAGTCATCATCAGATAGTTAGTAGCGGCCAAGGTAGCCTAATATATCGCAACACGTCTTTATTACTATAGAAGTAAGGATGTGTTACGATATATTTGGCTACTTTGACTGCTATTAACTATATGACGCTGACTGCACGAGGTGAAGGTTAAGACGGTTACGAATTAAATCATTCGTAAAGTACAACTACGGTTTGTGTACTTAGCAAGATAAACAAGGTAGTTGTAAACAATTCTATCGTAAATAACTAACCTGCTACGTTTAATTTACTGTTGTTTACATTAGTTGTGTTGAATGTTCCTTTGAGAGCATATTAGCCATTACGACACGCCCGAATCGTGGAGATAATTGAAACGTTATTATACCTACTTTGTTATGATATTGATTCCATATACACATACAGTATTAAGTTTAATTAGTAGTTTTAGTGTTTAGTTTAGTTAATAATTATATTCTAACAATAGTGTCGTAAGATTGTAATTACTAACCAATGGATCATCAGTTATCTGAATAAATAAATATTTATTATTATTATATACAATTTTGCGATGACAGTTAACGGGTTGTAGTACTTCGGGCTTCTTAAGATAAATACTACCTATTGTTGTTTAGTGAAAGTCGCACAAAGCTGAAATAATGCGTGAAAAAGATGTTTCAAAAAACCCAGCTGCTTTTTTTAGCCTATTCACTGCCACGATTATGAGGAATTCAATGACACCTCATATGCCAAAATCCACCAAGCTGTATGTACTGTTGTCCAAATAAATACATACGCTCGAAAAACATAAAAGGAGGGTTATATTTTCTAAAACCCTCCTGCTCCCTGGGGCAGTCGGATAAAAACGTGAAGTTCATTCTTTACCGACCTGCATAGAAATTGTACGTCACAAAAATGTACCAAGTATTAGCGGTACGAGTACCTATACCATCTAGATGTCCCCTACTAGCACTTACTAACTAGTTTAGTATAGTATATTTATTTATTCAGTCAACAATATACATTGCATTTGAAATACAGGTAATAATGTGAAAATAATACAAGTAACGATTCCATAATAAATAAAAATGTAATGTATATTTTAATTTTTCTTTTTCCATACACGTGTTTAACAGTTATTCCAAATTTCGAATTGATAGTAGTTCCTGAGATATTTATCGTTGTGACAGACGGACAGACGGACAGAGTCGCACCCTAAGGGTTCCTTCTTTACCTTTTTGGTACGGAACCCTAAAAAAGACAGACTTTACCTCTTATTAGTGTAGCTGACAATCACCCGAACCTCCTGCCCTGCAATCTTGATCAGACTAGAGCTCACTCATGGCTATAACGACTCACGTGGAACAATATCGGTGGCGTAATAACTCGGGAGAGCACGTTTTATATTGCCTGCATGCAGCCAGAGATGGCACTCTATTTGTGTCACTTAGGACACTGACGTGCACCGCGCGAGGTTGGATGTTCCGTTTTCGAGGATTACTGTACTTAGTAACTACCATTGGTTACCTTTGAGGGATTTTATGTAACCTACCGAATAAGGTATCATAGTATTGCATCGCATAACTTCGGTTGAATTTTACCAGAGGTCATTTCAATGAATGCCTTTAGAACTTAAGTCAACTATAACAGGTGTTGCTTTTTCTGTTACCTTCAATAGTACTGTTTTAAAGGGAATGCGTTGCATAAAAGCCAAATCAATTAGTAAAATAAAATTAAACAACTGTAAAAATGGCTCCTGCGGCATTATGTCGAAAATGCTGGCAACATAAACTCGCTGAATAGTTAAGCTTGTTTTTGTGCGTGGTAGCTCCCGACTCGTGTGCGATGGATAATTTAATAAACAAGTATTATGCAATTTATCAATCAAAAGTACCAAGACTGTAATCTCCTAATACGTGCCAAGTACTTTAATATCCCGTTGTGTAACCGAAACGCCTCATCCATTCCCACGTCAGTCCGTGTGCTATGCTATAACCTCACTGCGATGTCACAATGTAATTTGTAGCGGTTGGCTGTAAACCAAACCACGAACTGTACGTTTGATCAATTGTTTCCATTGTACGTGTATTTTTAAGACATTGTAGTTCCCGGGCAACTCGGGGATAAGTTTCGAGTTTGTGGTCTGAGAAATAAATAGGTATTTTGTTCGGTGTATTCATCTAAACTGCACCTTCAAGATGAATGCAAATCATCTTGAAGGTGCATTATTCAATAAATAGATTTTTCAAATGGTTATAGTATTCAAAACATGCCTTGAGCATCACTTAATTTCAAATAAACGCTTGAGAGTATTTTGTCAGAAAGTATTTTTTCAAGATATTAGAGAATATCAAAGAAGGTCTACGATCAAGAGCAGGCCTCTATCTCTCTTGCCGTTTCTACTAAACTCAGTTTTTCCGCATCTCCGAAGTGCAATTTACCCGAACGCGGTGGACACTGTTGTCTTGACAGCGACACACAGCGCAGCGTGCCGCGGCCGGCGTTGTACCACGATGATAACATTGATAACCCATAGACATGACGACCCGGGCTAACTGAAGAAAGAGAACGTACCATACGATTAAGTATGATGGTATCCCACCATGATTTGAGTTTTCTAGCCGGCAAAGTCGTCAAACATCGATTTTGTAAGACAGAGGGCCTTCTGTACGTATGTGCTATTACTTATTGTATGTCAAGGGTAATTGTTTTTTTTTTATTAAAATTGTTTATACAGTGTGTGTCTACGGCCCGGGCTTTTTTTTAAAGGAGGTTAAAATAACGTATATTTATAATGTAATCATGATTTAATTTATAAACTAAATTTCAGTCTTTGCTAATTTTCTAACAAAATTTTAATTGCCAGCAATGAATAGCGAAGTAAATTGACAAGTTAGTGAAAATGACAGCTCTTCATTCTTAATACTAACCCTAGAATTAAGTAATATGTTACTAACAATTTATGGACTTTGTCCGAAATAAAATTGATTGAATTGAATTGAATCATACTTTGTTTAGTACGACATCATACACGTAACATTGAAGGTTCGGATTTTGGAAATTTAATTGTGCAGTTAATTTACATAGTTATGATTAACTAATACTTGCAAACGATTGTTAACGAAGCATATTATCATCAGTCTTAATAAAAGCCCGGGTCGTAGACACACACTGTATAACTTGATATTTGCTATGGAAGACGAACTACTTAAGAGAGCCTGGTATAAATTACTTCCTTGTGCAATACAAGGAAGTAATTTTTAATAAAGTTAAAATAAATGTTTCCAGAATAAAATTGCATCACGGCCAAGAAAATATTTATGCAGCACCGTATAACAAAACCGCTTGCACCAACACTAAGCCAGTAGCCACCACTATAAGATGACATAATAGTGATTTGTGAGCCTGGCCCCCAGAGAAATAAAACTTCACTCGTACTTTCTTAACGAAATGATTGCCTACGTGTACGTTGTTAGTCCAATTTATTTGCGGATTTTATTTACCTATTCCTCCCGTGTGGATAATTCACTTTCTAAGTATCCCGTATCGATCCGCTGGGACGTATAAAGTATTTTTGCTCTTGGGAGGAAAGCTAACGACAATGTATGTTATTGTGTGGTGGAGTAGGTGCTTAGCGATGCTTTTGTTTCTGTTCTGAATATTTTGTGGAGCGGATAGGAGTAGGTACTTGAATTTTGTTAGCTTGGGAGTGTATTTGACTTAACCTGCACTTAAACGTTTTCTTGCGCTTGGAACCAAGCCCGGGTCACAGAAAGTAAAAAAGAACAATTTTCGATTAACATTACATTAATTCGATTTCGATTATTAAGGAACCAGAAAATGACTGTAACACCTGTCCTTATATTACCATAATATGTTTAATGTGAATAAACGATATTTCATTTCATTTCATTTCAACAATATGTAATGCAAGAACAAAAATCTTTCAGGTGAAAATCATCAGGAAAAATGATGAAAAAATTTCTAAAAAAATGCTTGTGTCTAAAAGTAAGCCAAAATAATACATGTTGAAGGTACGTAGATAGTTACATATTGGACAATCCAAGAGTTTGATTGGTGTAAGAGATAGCTATACTAGTTCGTTGCTTAGTGAGGTTGTAAGTTTACAAGTTCGTATGTTGGGGGTATTCTCTGGACGATTTCAAAGTTTATTTTACCAGCAGGTAAAATAAACTTATGACTTCAATAATCTGTTATGACGTCACAGTTAGGTGCCATTTACACTGGTAAAATCTGCAAAACTGATTAAATTAAACATTGAATATCTTAATAACAGTAAGAGTTAAGATACTACTGTCTTCGAGAAATAACTTTATTTGATCTAAACTATGCCCCTTTGCAATTAACGGAAATTGTCAAAAACACGTAGTAGAATGGGCTATTTCTATTCGCATATATATACAGGGTGGAAAGATAAGTCGGGCCCTGGAGGGAAACCACCTTAAATCCTTAAGCTGGCTCATTTTACTTAAAGGAGACATTCCTTTATTTTTAAAAAGAAACAAAACTCCATTCAAAGATTTTCAAAAAAGCCTCACACACGGCCGGGAATCGAACCCGATCGAATTTGTTACTAGAAAAATGTTTATTATACAATTGGTTACTAGAAAAATGTTTTTATTCAGTGCAGGATTATTTTAGAACCTAATTATTATTAAATATTGATGTCATTTAATTATATTTATTCTTTAAGTATGCTAATTGTAATTTTGTATGGGGAATGACAAATAATATTTAAATATTAAGTTTCAAAAAAAATTTGCATGACCAAAAATTTTGGCGAGATGTGCTGATCATGACTAAAACACTGTTCCATCTATTGTTGTACCATGTCTCTAGCAAATAAATTTCTTTCTTTTCTTTCTTTTCTTTGTCTAAAAATCTGAGTTCGTTTTTTTGCGTAAATAAATAGTTCTGGATGTATGGAACACTTGTTGCTAAGAAACTCTGTCTCAACAATCATAGGAAAATGCCGAATTTCACAGTTTAAACACGGAAATGGATTTATAATCACTCAAACGATCTAAAGACCAAATAAAAAATAAGCCTCAGTATTTAGCTCGCAGTTATTCTTAGCAAAATACTTGAGCCAAACTATTTAAATTTGTTGTAAAAATAGTATTCCAGCTTGAAAACTTTCAAGTTGCTTGTGGAAATTTCTTACAACTTTGAACTTCCAAGTATGGAGAGTTTGAAGATGTATTTACGTTCAGAAATTACTAAAGGGCTTGGTATTAGAGGGTACTTTTAAGATTTTAAGTAAATTTTTGTGCAAGTTTTGGTTTAAATGCTGTATTTTCTACGACGCATTTAATTCAAGTAATCATTTAAGTATTCATTTGACGAAGTTTTTTGCAGCGACAAAAGTAGCAAGAACTGTTTCTCTCATATTCCATTCAACTTACTTATGCAGTTTGTATACTCTGAATCGGTACTGAAATTGTAATATTTTTAGGTTCTTTATGAATGGATAGGCTAAAGACGAATTACTTATATGTTCAAAATTTGCAGTTTGTGGGTCTGCTAGAAGGACCTTAGAATTATGTTGATCATTACAAGTGAGTGAGTGTGTCAGTGACAAAACTAAGGAACTTTGATGGGCAATAATAGTTCTTAAACTAAAAGTTACTTACTAAAGTACTAAGATGCCCCCAGATGACTTATTTTGTAATTATTTAATATTTATTACTCAACTGTACAAAATTCGTTGAAATCAAATTGTAATGAGTAACAGATGTCACAAACCCTTGCTTTTTATTACCCCTTCACATATTCTATATTCAAATTTAAAATTCTCGAGTTAATAAAATAGCGAAGAAGCAACTGCCATTATCAGAAACTCGTCTTAACTGCCCCAGTTGTGTAATAAGCACGCACGGCAGCACGTGTGTCGAATAACCCCGGGCCATACTATATGGAGAATAGTAAGATATTTGTGCCGCTCCCAGGCAAAATATTACCTTTTGAAGGTACTGCTTTGACGGAAGTCGATAAACACATTTTGTCTTTATTAATCCTTACGCCACAGCGCGTTACTAAGTGTACGTACTAGCAGCCCGCGCGGCTACGCCCGCGTATTAAGGGCCGGCTACTGCAATCATGGGTCGGGAATGTACGAGAATTATATAGAAAACGATGTTAGACAACCTTGAAAAAAATCACACAGCTAGCCAATGAATGTTACTTTATCTTGAAGCATTCGAATTTAAGATAATGCTCATGGATAAATGTAAAAAGAAATCAGAAAAACACTAAAAACGTGTAAATCGCACTCCCGTATTGTAACAACTGAGTCGTAAGTATCAAGAATTATTAAATGAATTTTATCAAATAATAAAGCTAAAACTATAAAAAAGGGCTTTGAGTCTTAGTTTCTTAATAAATATATTCTTATTTTGTGTAAAAACAATCACAAAGTTGCCCAATGTTTACGCTCAAAATCTTCATACAATTTACTATGGAGGTTGGCGACTCGTAGACCTCGTAGTGCGCGCGCTCGTGGCGTTCATTCAGCCACGCGCCTTCGAAGTGAGACCACGTCCGTTTGCGTCGCATTGACAGATCGCGATCGAACCGTGTACGGACACAAAATCAGTACACAGTGGTTCAAATGAAAATTATTATATGTTCATTGATTAACACAATTTAAATAACGTAGAACTAAACAACGTGCTAATATTTATGAATTATGAGGAGACAAAGCACTAAATAGTATTTTGAACACTAAATAATAAAAACCGGCGAAGTGTGAGTCAGACTCGCGCACAAAGGGTTCCGTACCATTACATATAAAAACAGCAAAATATCACGTTTTTTGTATGGGAGCCCCTTAAATATTTATTTTATTCTTGTCTTTTTGACAAGCTTTTATTTAACTTGCACTGTTCGTATGTAAACAGTATGTAAATATGTAAGTTGTCCGTCAAAATTTGCAATCCATTTTTCAGTCATTTGCCGTTATCCGATTGAGCTGAAATTTGGGATACTTATGTATGATTGGTAACAATGCAATACTTTGTCACCATTAAGCTGATCTGATGCTGGAGCCGGAAGATAACCACAGGAACTCTACGATGGAAAGTGCTATGATAGTCGAATTTGGGCTCGTTTGTTTTGTTATCGTCAGCACTTACCATTTCACATGTTGTTGAGGGTCTCATGATGCAGCCAGAAGATGGCCACTGGAACTCTATGACGGAAAGTGTTATGATAGTCGAGTTTGGGCTCGTTTGTTTTGTTTTCGTTAGCACTTACCATGGCACATGGTGGCGAGGGTCTCATGATGGAGTCTAAAGATGGCCACTGGAAGTCTATGACGGAAAGTGCTGTGATAGTCGAGTTTGGGCTTGTTTGTTTTGTTATCACTTACATGATGGCGAGGGTCTGATGATGGAGCCGGAAGATGGCCACTGGAACTCTATGACGGAAAGTGCTGTGATAGTCGAGTTTGGGCTTGTTTGTTTTGTTATCGTCAGCACTTACCATTGCACATGATGGCAAGGGTCTGATGATAGAGCCGGAAGATGGCCACATGAACTCTATGACGGAAAGTGCTGTGATAGTCGAGTTTGGGCTTGTTTGTTTTGTTATCGTCAGCACTAACCATTGCACATGATGGCAAGGGTCTGATGATGGAGCCGGAAGATGGCCACATTAACTCTATGACGGAAAGTGCTGTGATAGTCGAGTTTGGGCTTGTTTGTTTTGTTATCGTCAGCACTTACCATTGCACATGATGGCGAGGGTCTGATGATGGAGCCGGAAGATGGCCACATGAACTCTATGACGGAAAGTGATGTGATAGTCGAGTTTGGGCTTGTTTGTTTTGTTATCGTCAGCACTAACCATTGCACATGATGGCAAGGGTCTGATGATGGAGCCGGAAGATGGCCACATGAACTCTATGACGGAAAGTGCTGTGATAGTCGAGTTTAGGCTTGTTTGTTTTGTAATCGTCAGCACTTACCATTGCACATGATGGCGAGGGTCTGATGATGGAGCCGGAAGATGGCCACTGGAACTCTATAACGGAAAGTGCTGTGATAGTCGAGTTTGGGCTTGTTTGTTTTGTTATCGTCAGCACTAACCATTGCACATGATGGCAAGGGTCTGATGATGGAGCCGGAAGATGGCCACATGAACTCTATGACGGAAAGTGCTGTGATAGTCGAGTTTGGGCTTGTTTGTTTTGTTATCGTCAGCACTTACCATTGCACATGATGGCTAGGGTCTCATGATGGAGCCGGAAGATGGCCACATGTACTCTATGACGGAAAGTGCTATGATAGTCGAGTTTGGGCTCATTTGTTTTGTAATCTTCGGTAAGTACTTACCTGTACACATTATGGCGAGGGTCTCGAGATCGAATAAACTTACTTTTCGAGAACGGCACATCACTATGCTGTGGGCATTGCGTCGCCTACAGTGTGCAGGATGGTGGGCTGGTGTTCATTTTAAGTTATTCATTGTAATAGTTTTAGATATTTTAACAATAAAGATTAAAGATCCTTGCCAGCTGCGCGCGCTTGGGCGTGGTGCTCAACACGGTACACGAGGCGTGGGGAAACACGCCGTAATTACCACGTTAAACGAGGCGCAGGGAAGCGGACCAGGTATCCCTCCCGCGCTACAGTATAAAACGCTACCCCCGCCTCCCACTGTGAGTGATGACCCGCTGACCAGTACACAGACACTAGCAAGATCTCCAGTACAGAAGTAAAACCGGTGTTTTACCTCATCCCAACGTCAACAATCTCGCGTTAATCACTCGATGATTACACCAGTGCATAGGTGCACAGGCACATACAGTACAGTTAAGCCAAAATGTACTAAGAAGAACGGAGGTAAATTCACCTGTAGAAAAAACGTGCATTGGTGAAATGAGAAAATATGAAGTAGAAAAATCAAGACAAAACCCACCCACTTTTAAGAAGAGGTTCCAGTATCGAAGGACGCTCACTACGGTGAAAACTGCCAACAGCCCGACATGAGCCCAGACGAGTATGAGAATCGGAAGACTTCATTTTTGAATGAATTGAGGTTGTCTTCTGATGAGCAAAAGGAGGTTGAAAGGTCGACAGTTTTACAGAGACATAGCGCAGAGTGGATGAGCAGAAGGAGAAAATTACTGACTTCTTCAGTATTTGGAAAAGTTTGCAAAAAACGAGAAAGTACAAATTGTGCTAATCTCGTAAAAAAATTTATCTACGGTGGTATCTCTCCACCGTCCCTGCAATACGGTATGGCATTGACAACGAAGAAACCGCAATAAAACAGCTTGAAAAACAGGATAAAAATTAGATCGAAAGTTGCGGGTTATTCGTTGATCATGAATATGATTTTTTGGGAACCACACCTGATGGCAAATATGCAGACGGCTTAGTAGAAATAAAATGCCCAGTTTCTTTAGCAAAATTCTCAATAGAAAATGCTATGAAAAAGCATCTTTTTTGGAAGTTCGATTCAACTTCAAACACTTACTTAGTCAACAAACAGCATCACTGGCATTACCAAAGTCAACCGAATGCAAAGACTGATGAATAGAAGGTTTGTAAGGAACAGGCTGCCATAAGTTATAATCTAAGGAGATCTTAAGATTTCAAATAAGAGCTGTTATGTTCACAGGTTAATTAAATTAAATATTTTTAGAATAACTAAAGTTTATAGTTTTAATTATCTTACTTTGAAAGATGCGATCCCTGTGGAGTTTGTCTTTGACGACGACCGTTAAGCCTAGTGGGTAGTGACCCTGCCTACGAAGCTGAAGGTCCTGGGTTCGAATCCCGGTAAGGACAAATATTTGTGTGATGAGCCCGAATATTTATTTCTGAGTCCTGGATTTTTTCTATGTAATTAAGTATTTATATCCATTAAATTGTATATCGTCGTCTAGTATCCATAACACAAGCCTTATTGAGCTTACTATGGAGCTAGTTCAATTTGTGTAAAAATTGTCCCATAATATTTATTATTTATATCAAAATATGTGCAAACAAATGTACCACCACTTTAACCACATTTAACTGCGGGAAAATATTTCCACCTGATTCTTACAGAAAATCGTGTCCACGCAAACAAAGTAGTGGGCAGCAGTTAGTAGGTATTGTTATTAAGATAAAATACATTTGACGTAACAATTTTTATAATTGGTAACAAAATTCAAAGTAACCATTTTGTTGGCGAGTCAAAGTACGACGACCCACTGTGCATACTTACATGTGTGCGTGTGCGGTGCGCGAGCCTCGATCGTTGTGTGAGTAGCGCTAAAAACCTAAACTTCACGCGGCGCGACTCCGTAAGCGACCCTTAACAAGAACATAAGCGGAGCTGCAGGGTCAAATAAAGCTTATCCTAAAGCTCTTTCACATGGTATACGCCGCACTGTGTCTGTGTCAAATAACTGCATGTCTCATTCTTTGGTTTACCGCCCTAGGTATGAAACGTACTATTCTACGAAATGTACGACATAGCTGTTTCTCGCTATACTATGGCGAAACTGGGCGAATAATGTTATTACCTGGCCTATTACTGTGATTATGCCCCCATATGCCAGCTATCTTAGCCTCGCTTCCGCCTGGGTTTGATCATCTGCTATTAGGTCATCGTGTTATTAAGCGCATACGGTTAATTAAGTTCTCGCTGTTTGACATACTAACCGTATACCGTATATGTCGCATTTCGTTAATAAACAAGCACTAAACTAAAGATTGCACAATTTAATATCGGTCGCAGCCCGCGGGTCTGGGATACTTTTCGAGATTTAACTATAATATAACTATGACGTGCCCGTCTCATCGATTGGACACATTAACTGGTTATTTAAATTAAGTGACAGCAACAATCAATGTGACAGCTACGTTATGGTAAGGTTATATCACTTTTAAATATCCCAAAGTGTTCCAAAACCCAGGGCCTATCATAAGTTGTGCAAGTTTGTAAATGAAACAATTCTGAAACGACCCAAAAATATGATTACCCGTTTGATTTTGGTTTCCATTTCAGTTTTGATTTCCACCACTCACAAAATTATAAAAATAAAAAAAAACTATCTACCTACTATTTGTGAGTACCTATTATATTTATTACAAAGCACGACGATATAGCTTCGCCAAACTGCAATATTGTTGGTGAATTCAACAGTTATAATTATTTAATGATAAATCATCTGGATCTGAATATGTTTTATTTCAATATATTTAGTTATGCATTTTTATTGATCATGTTAAAACTTTAAGTATGATTCAACCGAAGACTACGTATCAGTTAGCTTTGGCTTTGAACCAATATTAAAAAGAACAACAAAGCTTTCTAAATTCAACCTCTATACCAAGCCACTTGCGTTAAATTATGTCAATTCAAAATACAAAATATAGGTATAGCATTAAAACAATTTTTACAAAATAAGCTAGGAATAGAAGATAAGTTGATTACACCCACCTATCAACACAAAATTGTTTTCCACGAAAACAATAATGAAATCTGTCTAAATGCAAATTTTGTTTTCATTCGATGCATGATCCTATTTATTTCGATGGGTTGAATAAGAGTTGAATTCAGCTGGTTATAATTTGTTTTTAATAAATGGTCCTGAGACTCAGTCTGTGCACGTTTTAATACCAATGAGTTTTACAACTGAATAGGGTTTTTAACATATGCAATGCTTTCGGTAAGATATGAAACTCAATACTAGCTACCGCGCGGCTACGTCTGCTTTTTAATAAAAAACATAATTTCCGTTTTTGTACATTCTGAAGAACCATTCTAAATACCTTTTGCAATTAAATAAGTAGTTACAGAGATTACTGCTAAACACAGAGCTACCAGCTACTCAAAAACGAAGGTGGAGCGGTGGAATTAAATATAGACTATGTCCATCCCGGAAGTCCATTCTACATACGTACTGTAAAAGGTTTGGAGATTACCCCTCACATTTCGCGGCGAACGGAAGGGTAATGATGCAACGTTCCGAACGCGCGTCGCGTCGGTACAATTTAACTGTGAATTTTCCATATAAAAAGTGACATTTAGACCTACCTGACGCGCGTACAATGCGTTACGTGATCGACCTACGGAACTACAGACTTATCTGCAAGTGGGGAATTATTTGGCACTAGCTGTTGCCCGCGACTTCGTCCGCGTAGAACTTTTTATCGTCTTAGAAAATGATTTCTCTCAATACAAAATTTGAACCCTCTTTTAGGGGATAATTAAAAAAAAAGTTGATGTTCATTTTCTAGTTTGTGAACAAACAGTCTAAAACCAAAGTTAAAAATCTCATACTTTAAAAATGCCTTGAAATACTCAAACTTTGAACCAATTTTAACACTCTTAGGGGATGAATTTGGAAAAACTCTGAAATCAGTTTTGTAGTCTTTTAACGTACAGAATAAGACCGAAGTTAAAAATCTCTTACTCACACTTTAAAATTGTATTGCTCGCCATTTAAAATTTGAACCCCCTTTTCAACCCCCTTAGAGGTTGAATTTTTCTAATCGCTGAAAGAACTTTTTTCGTAAACTTTTAAGTCTCTAGCTCAAAAAAAGTGTTGCCCATACAAAGCTTTCTTAACCCCCTTAGGGGTGGAATTTTCTAAAACTCTGAAAGTACTTTATTATTAATTTTAATAAGTAACATTTTGAATAGTTTTAAGTCTAGTAAAAAAAAAAGTTTTTCCCTCACAACACTGGCTACCCTTCTTAAGGATCTTAAGGATCCCCTTAGGGATGGAGTTTTCTAAAACGCTGAAAGTTCTTTTTTAGTATTCTAATAAGTAATCTTTTTGCAAAGTTTTAAGTCTAACTCAAAAAAAAGTGTTGCCCATGCAAAGCTTGCTCTCCTTTTTAACCCTATTAGGGGTGGAATTTTCTAAAACGATTTGTGTTCTTTTTTTGTATTTTAATAAGTAATCTTTCTACAAAGTTTCAAGTCTCTAACTCAAAAACATAAACTTTCCCTGATAAAAACTTTGCACCCATTTTTATCCCCCTTAGGGATAGATTTTTTCAAAACGCTGAAAGTCTTTTTTTTTGTATTTTTATAAGTAATCTTTCTACAAAGTTTTAAGTGTCTAGCTCAGAAAAAGTGTTCCCCATACAAACCTTGCACCCTTTTTTAACCCCCTTAGGGAATGATTTTTGTAAAACGCCGAATGTAGTATTTTTCATGTTCTAATAAGTAATTTTTCGTCAAAATTTTAAGTCTCTATTAAAAAAAAATATGTTTTTCCCATACAAACTTTGCACCCTATTTTATCCCCTTAGGGGTGAAATTTTCCAAAACGCTGAAAGTACTTTCTTTGTATTTAAATAATCTTTCTACAAAGTTTTAGGACTCTAGCTAAAAAAAAATAGTTTCCCACATACAAACTTTGCACCCCTATTTTAGCCCCCTATTTTAGGGGTAGAATTTTCCAAAACGCTGAAAGTGTTTCATTTGTATTTTAATAACTAATTTTTCTACAAAGTTTAAGTCTATAGCTCAAAAAAAAAAGGTTCTCCCATACAAACTTTGCACCCCCATTTTACCCCCTTAGGGGAAGAATTTTCAAAAATCCCTTTGTATCCCTAGCCCACGTTATAAAAGCAACATACTGTGCAAAAATCAACTCTCTAAGATTAGTAGTTTCGGCTGTGCGTTGATGAGTGAGTGAGTGAGTGAACAAGTCAGTCAGGACATAGGCATTTATTATGTATAAATAGATAGAAGATAATGAAACTCCCATTCAAATATCTCAAAAAATTATGAAGCTACATCCGTTTTAATGTCGCTTGTTAGAGTGAGAAAACGATGAGAGACTGTGACGTCAATATACTCGAGCGTCATAGTAAAAAACAATCGTTTCATATGAAGGTGCGTTTTGCGGAAAAGGGACAGAACATACCCCCTCTTAAAACTTTGGACTCTTATAACTTAATCATTACCTATATAACCTCTTGCTTTGTTTTTTTCTCCATTTGACTATATTTATTTTAAATTCTTTTTCGAGAAAATACATTATGATTATTTACCATATTTTCGATTCCTGAGCTATAACCACGAACTTCGGAATTCGAAAATATTCGGGTATCTCTATCTCTATCGCACTAACCATACTCGAGTGACAGGGATGCAAATATATGAACATTGAGTATCGGTTTTCGTGGTAGCGCCGCAGGTACTTTGGCTGAATGCGCCGAGCGCGTGCCATTGTCATTCAAAAAAAACAAATTCGTGTTAATTATATTGTTCAAATTTGTTGATTTCATTTATTGAAATTACGACATAAAACGACATTTGCGCATATAAGTTCTCATATCAGAATCGAATATTTTTTTATGGTTTATATTTTAGCATTTGTCTCGTAAAGGTCTATCGTAGACGGGATTTAAATTATTAATAATTGAAAGGCAAAGCAATTCCGCCATTTTGACGAAAATTTGACGGTTCTTATAGCTGACAGTTCGAGCAGCGTTTGATTTCAATAAAAATAAATGAAAAATTAAATGAAGTCGTATATTTCGGAAAATTAATTAACTGTCGCAGTCGGATAAAAACTATCCTAAGTTGCAGCTAGAATAATAATGTACCTATATAAAATGTTTCATATTTTTCCGTTCATGGGATGCTGAGAACATTCGAACCGCGCAAAGCTTAGTTTCAAACTGGCTGATTCTTTTTTTAATTTAGAGATTTATTATAAGTGGAGATGGAGATTATTCCTTTTTTTCAAACCTACAAAGTTTCAACTGTCACCTATAAAGAGGTGTTTTAGTATAAGTAGAATGCATTTCAATCTTAAAATCCTTTAACCCAATTTATCCCCTATGACACAAGGAAAATATCCGGTACAAATCTGTACTAGCCAGAGGGCAATATCTAACGGTAGAGTGTCCATGAGTTCGGTGGATATCCGATAGAAGAAGTGAAGTGCTGTGTCCACACGGCTGACCTGGCGCGGACAATATTTGCTAATCTCGCTAGCCGATCATGCGTCATATTTGCCCGAACTCGAGCTTTGAAATTCTGATTTGTAAGTGATTTCGTACTAACCTGCGATTGTTGTAGGTATGTTCGTAAAAAAGGCACTTACTATCTGGTTCTGAAGTAATATGGCACACTTCGGATGTAACATTTCGTCAAAATCTGTTTTAAAGTAAAGATCTTCTTCAACAGACAACAATTTTAATTTGTAGTTAAAATTGTAATGCCTGTTTAACATCAGGTAACTTTGTTGAAACAATGATAGAGAGAGATATTTCAAAAAAAATATTTTTCTTTGGATCTAAGGTCAAAATTGAATCAATTAAACTAGACATACCCAACAACGGCAACGTTAATGGAGCGCAAAAAAAAATCTGGTTACTACTCCATCACACGTAATCACCACAAACAAAAAAACAAAATGTAATATTGAAATATAGAATACTTAACATATTTGTTAACTCTTTTATTATTAAGGTGGTTCGATTGCCATACAAAACGTTATTTGACATTCGCAGGCTAACGGCGTGATATTTTAAGAATTTTTTTTATTATTTTATTTGTGGGCCTTAATATGCCGCTTCGACCAGCAAGTGATCTATTGTGGCAGCCCTTGTTTTAGAGTTCACCGTTAAGTCCCGTTGCCTCCAGGAAATTCCAGATTCTTTGGGCGGTGATATGTTGTACTTCTTGTGGGTGCATTATGTGCCGCCCTAGGTAGGTACTTCTTTTATGCATGAGTGGTCCGCAGGAGCAGAGAATGTGCATTGCAGTCTCCTCTGTCTCCTGGCAGAACCTGCAAGTTGTGTCCTGCTTTATACCCATTTGAAACAGGTGTTTGTTCAATTTGCAATGTCCTGTCAGGATTCTTGTCACTGCGCAGGTTTTGTGCCTTTTGAATTGTAATAACTCTTTAGACAGCTTACTATTGAACCCTTCGATCAGGGCTTTATCTTGTTTTTGTCCTTTGGTGAACTTCCACAGCTTGATTGCCTCTGATTTTTCCGCGTTGTTTAGCAGAGAATATGCTTTCCGTTTTCTGATGCCACAGAACGGTTCCGGGCCGACTAGGGCCGTGTCTGCGCCCTGCCTTGCAAGTTCATCTGCTCTTTCGTTTCCTACAATGTCGGAGTGCCCTGGTACCTATCTAAGTATGACTTTGTTGGAGTTCGCCAGGGTGTTTAGATTATTTTTACAATTCTGGACTAGTTTAGAGTAGGACTCTAGTGATTCTAGTGCCAGCAGAGCAGCTTGGCTGTCCGAGTTGATGTAGATATGTTGGTTCCTTAGGTTTCTTTCAAGATTGATCTCCACGCATTTATTTAATGCGAAGAGTTCAGCCTGAAAGATTGAGGCCTCCTTCCCCATGCTGACGCTAGCTTTGAACTTTGGCCTCTCACCGTAGATACCACATCCAACATCATCATCTTTTTTTGATCCATCTGTATACCAAATGTGGCTTCCCTCCTTGAAGTCCATTTGGTCATTTGTCTCTCGGAGGTATTTCCACTGTATACAGTCTAGTGAATTTGCATTCCACGTATGTGTCGTCAGTGGGCATGCTTAGGTTTTTGTTATCAAAAACAAGGGCCTCAAGTTTGCTTAGCGCTTGAGAGCGCCATTTTGGCCTTGTTAGTGTGCATATCCTGTAGATGCACTGCTTCGCCTCCTTTTGTACTTGCAGGTGGAGTGGCGTTAGATCGAGCAGTGCATCCAAGGCTGCCCCCGGTGTTGAGCATAAAGCTCCTGTTGCTGTTAAGCAAGCTGTACGCTGAAGACTGCTTAACTTTGTGATGGCTGTCTTTTGGTGGACTTTGTTACACCAGACTGCAGAGGCGTATGTGATTATCGGCCTCACTACGGCTGTGTAAAGCCACAAAGCAATTTTGGGTCTTATGCCCCATCTTGCTCCTGCCATTCGACAGCAAGTCCACATGGCCATTTTTGCCTTTTGTATTGTGTTATTCAAATGAGCGTTCCAAGTTAGCCTTTGGTCAAAGGTAACTCCTAGGTACCTGTCCTCATTTGAGTAGGGTATTTCCTGTCCATTCAGTTTTAATTTGGCAAGCTTATCTAGTTTCCTTTTCCGAGGGGTGCAGGAAGGTGAATACGCCCTGGTATGTGACGCTGGGCTATCGATTTACCTTCCAAGTCTGCTCATACACGTCCCCGTCGCCTCAGGCACTGCCGACGTACAGACCTGAGGCGAACCCACCAGTCGTTCGCGTGGGTCGTGCACCCTGGTAAATGTCGAAGATCGAGAACGGGCGTCGCACTATTTACCATCTACCCCGGATCTGAGACAGCTAAGTATGAGAGGCGATACCTGGACAGGCACTTCCGCCCTTCAGGTACTCCTTTACCCGCCATCCTGTCACTCCAAACATCCAATCCTTCCACTATCACCATCCTTTCAAAATCCTTTGTTCCTTACCCAAGCCCCTTCCCGGAGGAGACAACCTCAACCCCAAAAACCCCAATCTACAGGTGTAACCTACCGTGCCCAGAGATGCGTGACTGAGGGGGAGCTCAGTCACTAACGGTGGACCCTCGATACCGGGCAACCTCGAGGAGAACCTTTGCCTTATTTCAGCAAGCAGGGCTCTGCTGGAACGGACCTAATTTCCCTAGCTTCTCGTGGGATTAAAAATGGATGAAGTTAATAAAAAAAAAAAAAAAAAATTTAAGAAACTTATGTAACACACTTTCATAAATTGGCTTTCCATTTGCGCCAAATTCCCCCTTTCCTGGAATAAACTTGTAAAAACTAGATTAATTTGAGAAATTGGTTTGGGACGTGATATTTTGGGAAAACTATTTTTCTCAAATTAATCTAGTTTATACAAGTTTATTCTAGGAAAGGGGGAATTTGCCGCAAATGGGAAGCCAATTGATGAAAGTTTGTTACATAAGTTTCCTAACATATCACACCGTTAGCCTGCGAATGTCAAATAACGATTTGTATGGCAATCGAACCACCTTAAATTAACTAAAAGGTAAAAGGAAAGCATTACGAAGAAAATTACTTTCAAAACTATTCGCATTTATTTTAACGCTTACATGTTCTTACAGCACGAGTTCGATAACCGCAGGAATCATCCGTTTTCTTTGGCATTCCTGTCTACGAGTGTATTTATTTTGTCTCCAATTGCAGCATACATGAGAAACTTTTAAGTGTAATCTAGAAGTACTTAAGAGCCCATCTGCTCACCTAACTTATTGTATGTAGAGGCCACCTGCTTCGTTACTGAATTCCTGTGAAGTTGGCGCGTGCCTCCTTAGCGACGAAATTGCTATTAGGAAGATTCGCAGCTAATGGAGAAGTAATTGGCTGCTACGCTAACTAATGGACAATTATACCGGCCTACATAGAATTTGAGAGAATTATAATGCTGTTATGTTCCTCTTATAAAGTCGCATTTGAGCTTGAAAGCCTTAGGTAAAGACGTTTAGTTAGATGAATTGAGCAAATATGCAGAGAACTTTAAAAAATCAAATCGTAAAGTTTAGGTTTTAGATTATCAATCAATGTTACGCTTCGTTTAACGGCTCCTTTTTATCTTTAAAGTAAATTTGCAGCTGCTTTCAAAATATTTACGATACGAGTATAATGTAAATATTTTCACGGCTAGGGTAAATAGTATAAATCGAACATTTTAAAAAGTCCAATCTGGATTGTTTCATTGATTCGTCAAGAAATGGTCACACTTCGTCTGGCTGTCAAACTCAAGATGTTTCTCGTATTCCTAAAAAGTAATAATAATAATAATCTAATGGCGTAGGGATGTGACGGCCCCATCGCCCACCAGATTTCTGGTGCAATCAGTCAACGTAAGGCAGCTTGTGGCGGGCTGTTAAGGAGTAGCGACCCTACGTACCTGAGTGCTCCTGGGGGTGTCCTGTGGTCAGGCTGAGCCGATCGGGTGGTTGGTTGCACAGGCCCCCCACCTCTGGCTTGCCTTAACTGGCTGTTCAGAGTGGAGTCGCAAGAGCTGTTGCTCGAGGGTAGATGTGGACACCTAAGTGGCGAGTTGGCTATATGTTTAAAGTCCAGTGCCACCTCTCTACCCCCCAGCCTCTCTGACTGGTGTTGCCCTTAGGCCATTTTTTAATGTCGCTATTAATAGGGGCCCATCTAGTAGTTGGCGAGTCACCGTCTGCCAGAGATAAAAAATGAGACAGTTTATTAGGCAGGCGTCCGATGTTTCACCCAATAGCCCAGCCACTAGTCCATCATTTTCACCCAATAACCAAATTTTCTTTAGATTCCATCAACAGCAATAGTCCCTATACACCCCAGCGGGTGCTGTCTCTGTGTGCGTCCCATGACATGGGCAGGGACAGCATCCGCTCGGTGTACTCCTTGCATTTCATTAAATTGTCAAAAGGGCCTCTACGTGTTGGCTCAGTTGGTACTTTGTAGGTACCTAGCCCCACGCACGCCTCCCAAAGGTCCGGGACATCATTGTCCCGTGAGCGGGAAAGACATACATAATAATAATCTCTTTATTGTTTAAACCTTACATTACATTTCAATATTATTAATAATAAGAAACATGTGTTCAGGTTTGAGACAAGTTAACAGGGGGTGAGCCTCTGTCTCCCAAACTAGGCTTGCGCCTGTGACTCGGGAGTCAGTGATTCCTCCGATGTTTAAGCTCACAAGATGGACAAATAATAGCAGCAATTCAAATTAAGTACTTAAGAATAAGAAAAGGAAACACAAGAAAAAAAAATGATGACAAATGCTAAAAATATAAGCCAGCGAGCACCATAATAAATGAATGAACTTGATATGAATAAAATGAATCTAAATAGAGTATGTAAGTTTGTGTATGTATGTATATATGTATGTATGTATATGTAATCTGTATGTGTGTGAGCACTAGGGTGTGTGAATTTTAATCGTGATCAGTTTGCATGAGAGAACTATAATGACAGTGCAGTGAGTGTCAGTTATTCTAGGCAGGACAATAAGCTTTCTGTTTCCTGATATGTCAGTCGAGATAGGAATGCATTGAGTTTTGCTTTACAATTGAATGTGTTTAAGGGGTAGATGTTTATTTTTTTATTGATTTTATTATAAATGCAAGCACTCATTGAGTTGTACTGTCGGCTAGCAAATACCGTCCGTTAAAAAAATAAGTCAATAACATTGGCGCCAAAGTCAAAAGATTTTGAGGTTGGTGCCAAAGTCAGCAAATAGTTTTGTGTCTTATGATCGTCAATTATTTTATGTATGTATGTATGTAAGCACTTTATTGTACACAATAACAAGTTTAAGCAAATCCATGTCACACAAGATGAAAGTACAAAAGCGAACGCCCTATAAGAGATCACTTCCAGCTAACCTTTTTAGTTTAGTTGACCAATGACAAAAGATTTGTAGCTAATCCAACTTTTATTGCTTGCAAACATCTTATTCCCGCGCGATAATCATTTGAGAGGCCACGCTACAACCATACTTAGCTCATAAACAAACTTTCTAACACACCCCACTCAAGGCTAAATGGATCAACGGCATGTAAGAGGCGAGGCCTTGCCATTTCCTTCATCATAACGCACATTCATTTGGGCATATCTTCCAAAGTAGAAAGTTGGCGTGTCGGTGTGGTGTAAAAGTTGCTCCAACTGTCGACAACTCGTAAACTAGCGGGTCGCGAGTCCCGTAATTCGGTTAGGACGAGGCCTCCCGACCGCTGTAACTGTCATCCTATTGTTTTCACCGACACGTCTCGTCTATCTATCACGAACGATTAGTAGTGTACTATCAATATCGAAATAAAATATATTTAATTGCTAGAATGCATTACATAGATATAGTCATAGTGATTTATTTGTTAACATAGGTGCGATGATACATTGGTGGATAAATAATGGGTTGTGGGGTACTATGTTTTGTCTGTACAAAACTTATTTACAATGCGCTAAAATATAACAATATCACAAAACAAAATAAAAAAAAAACATGGTCAAAGAGAAACGAAATGTGAAATGTCAAATACGGAATACATTAATAAATTCAATCCAATTAAATTACTAACCAATATATATGTCAGATATTAGTATCTTCTTACTTTACTGTTCTATACATATTATGATAATTGTGATAACATTGGACATAATTGTAACGTAATTTGCAGCCATCAGCCGCCCATTATACTGATAACATGGTCAAAGAGTATCTTGTGTTATTGCAGCTGACTGCATCATTACTTTTTATCACACAATTGACGATATAATAGTTGTTCAAAGTGCGGAGTTAATGGTAAGCTATAATCTCCGAAAAACCAATATCATAACGCGATCTAAGTTTTGTATCGATTAAGTTAATGCCTATTCGTAGGTTAATACAAGATTTGAAATTGTCACCAACTAACTCAATTACGACATTTTTTAATGAACAGATTTCTAAATTTTTTTATTGCTGAAAAATTACGCAACAGTCACGCTGAATCGTATTTCAATGAAGTCTATTAGACCGGGAGATGCTGACACAATGTTTTAAGGTTGTTGTACCAAGTATGGCAGACCCTTCAGGGGTCTAATTAAGTAATGATGCGCTAGTACCGGCGGCACAACAAACGTGTCGGATAAACTACGAAAATCAAACGATTTGTTACACAAAAATTCTTGTATTTTCCGATAGTCGATGAAAAAAGAGGTAGGCGGTAGCGTACTGCCATACTTCTCCGGTGTGACTTAGAGCCCACCATACCGACGAGAAGACATTTATAAAAAAAAACAAGTCAACCATTTGCACCAGGCTAATTTTTGCACATCTAATCATCGTCGTGTTTCGTCGAGATTCACGAAAATCACCATGCCATACTTTTCTGACGGTTCCAAATGGCCACCATACCGCAGCAAAGTCGCAATTTTTTTTGTGCTAAAGGCGAAGATTAGGTTAACATATCCAATTTGGTTCGTATCTTATCAATCGTCCTTTGCAATAATTAAATACATAGAAGACAATTTCCACAAAATTTATTGATCATTACACAACGGTAAATATGCTTACAAATATTTGCGAGTAAATCGATACAATTCACAAAGGGTTTATTTAATGAACTGGCTATTTTTTATAATGGTGCCCATTAAAAGATTAAATTAATTAAGTAATTAGTTAATTTGAGCGTTAATGTGCATATTCAATGAGCGTTAAGTTCGATAACTAGTCAAAGGGCATCTGAAACTATATGTTTTTCATCTAATCATGTGTCCAACCGGTCATTATCAAGGCAAAACAAAGCAGAGATTAAATAACTAACTTTTATCGGACTTAACGAAATAGAGGTAGTTCTAATTACAGGGCGTCTATGTTTTTGAAGTAATTAGAAATATCCAAACCACTTTTTTTTACTTGAATTTCACATAGAAGGGTCTTGTGTTACTAGGAGATATGAGTTTTCTCCTCTTCTGAAATTAGTAATTGTGTTATTCCAAATGATAATTCCGGATTCTTATTTTGTCCCAAACACGACCAGTAACCGATATGTGGTCGAGCCCGCGCCGGGGTTGAACTTGATGTAGTCGTCCATGAAATCATCCCACTTGTCCCGCAAGCCGTCGAAAACGTTAATGCTTTTCATTAGCACTGCAACAAAGATAATATATGTATCGTTATAGCATCTCGAAAACTCGTACCCATCCTTCGGAATAAAACTGGGACACCACATATACCTATCCACTAGTACTCACACACTAAACTCAATGGCGACCGCCATTTTCGGCTCCATTCGGGCTCTACTCTCGTATGACAACAGGGCTGTTATTCGCTACGCGTTAATGCGGCTCACCCCGCCGGTCACCCGTTACGAAACTAGACCTCTACCTTCGCTTAATTACTCCGCATCGCAGTGTCAAGGTACAAAAAATTGTGGGTGAGCGTTGAGGTGAGCTTAAAACAAGTTACAGAATAGGGGGGCTGTACCGACTTGACAGTTGATATGCTTTAACAGAATCTCAAAATGTACCCACTGGAGTTATGGCAATATGCAAGACTGCAAATATTTTATATAAAAAAAACCAGTAGGTCCATCACGTAACGCATTGTACGAACGTCGGGTAGGTCTAAATGTCACTTTTATATGGAAAATTGACAGTTAAAATGTACGCGTTCAGAACGTTACGTGATTGGTCAGCTATTATTTCCATCCATCATCTTAATTGGAGCATTGGCAACCTACATTTCATCCTTTTAGCAGATAATATTCGGGATAAATCTTATGTTTTTATTCAAGTTGTAAACTTCCAACGGGGTCCATTTTTATGCGATAGCGTAAAAACATAGACATCTAAACATACAAACTTTCAGATTTAAAATCTCACTAGGATAATATTGATTTACAAGGCTAGGTGCGGTTCGAGAAGAAATTATACCTATCCTGTGTGAACGTGGTGTGCTTAAGGCGCATTCTTCTCCCAACATCTCGAATATGGGAAAATAAGTTTGTATATAAACTTTTCTGAAGTAAAAAAGAACATGGCAAGTAATACTGACGTCTCTGTCAATAAAAAAGAACCACATTTGACACAATACGTCTGTCAGTTTTATTATGTAAGTAAATAAACAATATTTACAAAAGGCCGTTTACTTTCTATTTTTCTTACTTTTCTTAGTGTTGTTTCCATATGTGGCCGACTCAACATTTATAATTTCTCATGCTGAAGAACTTAGTACAGGTTTGAGTTTAATTCTTGTTTATTATTTTACATTGTCATCTCGAGTCAAAACAGAACTTACGCCACGTGATGTCACGCAGCCAAAGTCACGTGGTCAGCGCACAGTAGTTTCTTTAAATTTATATTTTAGTAACTTACCGATAAAAAATGAAAAAACGAAGACCTTATTGCAAATCTGCAGCATGAGACAAATCCAGTGACATATCATTTATCAAAATCGGACCATAACACTGTAGATCTGATGGCATGTACAAAAATCGGGCTCGCGTAATAATAATTATAGATAGATAGATAGATAGATGATATCCGCGCATCCGAACACACACTTCCATTTCGCTCACGCTTATGCTCAGAGTGAGAGGGAGAGAAGACCATGAACCTACGGCGCCCGATATTTCTAAAATAATTAGAATACTCTCTATGTGTAAAGCTGCCATAGGTTAGTACAGTCAGCATCAGAAGTAGCTAAGCAAAATAACACGCTCAAAATTACCTACACAGATCCTTATTCCCTTGACATTAGAGTCCATGTGTAGATCATTTTGAGCACTAGGACTGCTTAGCAACTTCTGCTGCTGACTGTACACGAATGGTTACAATATCAAGCTAAAACTTACTCTTGAATTCGTCCACACCGTGTGTAAAATCAAACGTTTTATTTTGCACTTTAACATCAATCAATATCTTGGAAGCCAATTTTCCTCATCATAGCGCTTATTTCATTTCCAGGATCCTAGAACAAACGAAGTGTATTAAGTAATCAATGGACGTCACGACTTCCGTCATCATTCTTGTCACACCGCGATGTTTTATAACGTCTCTAGGTAGTTAGAGGAAATCAAATAAGAGAAAATCCAATAAAAAATTGAGTATCCAATATGGGCTCACATAAAGTATTTTGTTTTATTAGGAGTTTAAAAGGGGTAGTCACGAAACTTTCCGAACGCGCGTTAGAACTGCTCGGGTGAAAATAGAGAAAATACGGAGAAAACGAATTTTTCCGGATATGAGACCTATCTAGATCGATTTCTCGCCCCCGTAAACCCCTGTATTCCAAATTTCATCAAAATCGTTAGAGCCGTTTCCGAGAACGTGATAGAAAAAATATATATATACAAATATTGCTCGTTTAATAGTAGGCCCTGGGCGACCGACCTTCGCTCGGATTAAAATGGAAAAAATACGGAGAAAACGAATTTTCCCTTTTAGGTGTTTCAAAAAAAATTTTTTGTTTGATTTACCTTTTAGTGTCAAAAAATCAGAAATAATAATTATTATAAACATCCGCGAGGATATGATGAAAAATATAAGTCTTCATTTAGCGGGCCAAATTATCCCAAAATCATGTTGTGGTATTTATTATAATGACTAGAAGAAGCCATTTCCCGAAAAAAAGTAAATAACCCTAAATTTTAAATTCTCTATTTCTATGAAGAGACACAGTGCGGCGGCGTCAGCCTGATTACGGCAAGGGTTTGGTGTACTATGCTATGAGTCATTTTTGATAATTATTATAACTAAATAAACAAATTAAAACACAACCGACACAGACAGATACCACAGATGGTTGCTTACTTGTGTTAGGTACGCTATGTTCACGAACATTACATTCATCATTACATCAAAGACATACAACAGACAAAATAACTATGTATGAACAAGCATTACATTTGGCTTCGCCCGTGTATTGCAAAGAACGCAGGGCAATCCGCGAAATAAAATATAGCCTGTAATCATCCAGTAAGTCCATTTAACACGAAGGTGAAATAGTTTTTGAAATCGGATAAGCGGTTCCGGAGATTGTCCATAAATTACAAAAACTTACAAAACTACAATTTCACATTTTCCTGTTTATCATATTAGTATAGAAGAATAGATAAAATTAAAAAAATATTTAAGCACTTACCTGTGAATCATGATACGGCGAAATAAACTTAGTCTCGCAATTCTCAAGTTCTACTTCCCATTTCGGTGTGTGGGAGAGTTTGCGATAATATTGGAATATATCGCAATACCCAAGGAATATTATCAGGCAGTTGCCACCTTTTGCCAGCAATTTATATATGTTAGAAAACGCTTTTCTGCAAATGAAATCACATCATGAATATTTAACGTAAACCTAAACCAGTATCCCCTTGTTTCATCGAAATAGGTACGCATCATGGAATGTATTCTTTCGCAGAACTTTCATTTCATAGAAAAATAAACCAGAAACCGTTAACTTTGTTGGTTTTTAAGTTTGTTAGTTAGGTTTGTTGTATAACAATCCTCAAAAGTTTACTGTTTCTGAAAAAAAAATGTTTTCTATGAAATGTAAAATCTGTGAAACATACTATACAACCGATGCAACCTTCGTCGGTAAAACAAGGTATAAACATAATAAATGAATGCGTACCCCCGTATTCACAAAACTTAATTTAAAAAATAATGCCTTTGTTAAATAAATTTTATTTTGTACCTTTCATACGAACACATATGTCAAAATGACAGATGGGTAAGGCCGCGAATTTTGACCAATGTGACAGAGAATTAACATAACAAAATATACGTGATGTTACCATAAAATGTTACATAAATTGTTATAAAGCTTAGATCATACTGGTAAATGTTTTAAGTAGATAACGTAAATAAGATAAAAAAAATGCATGTTATAAATAAACTGAAGATTTTATTGACTAAAAAGTCTAAAAACAAACAAAAAAGTATTTTCACGTAGCATTCAAATCAATGGAATAGAGAAGTGTTATTAACTTCGAGTTAAGTTTCTATACATTCACTCTATATAATATATTCGAAATTATAATGTTTGTAAGGAATAATTTTTCCTCGTTCGATACCGTAAATGTGATTGGCAAAACACTCCGCCGCACTGGGCGTTTGAGAACAGTTCCCCGTCGCATGGCACTTGCAGAAAAGAACCCGCGTGTCATTGGGCCTACCTACTACGAGCGACTACCCGCTGATCTTAGACTGGAACCATCTGACGAAGCATTTAGACGCCGCCTGAAATACCTTTCATTGGAAAATCCATTATACTCAGTTAAAGAGTATATGGATCTTGATCTGACATGTTAAATTATTGTTTTTACCTATTTACATTTGTTTTAATATGATTTGACATTAAATATCACCTAGGGTCGTTTCGCCGGTTAGCGACCACTTAGCCGAGTTGCTCACTTTAGATTAGTAAATGTATACCTATTCAATGTATACACATAATAGATGGTATTCGTATAGGTTCTGAGTATAGTCATGTTTTGAGACCTACAATAAAATATAGCACTTTCATCCATAGATTAGGAAAAAATATGGAAAAGGTTTAAAAATAGCGAATTCGCTGGATAGCGACCGCTTTAGTCGGTTTGCGACCACCTGTTAGCTAGTTGGCGACCACTCTTGCAAATAGTGTTTAAGTAGTTAATAAAACGATGCATCATCATCATCATCATATCAGTCGAAAGACGTCCATTGCTGGACATAGGCCTCCCCCAAAGAGTGCCATAATGACCGGTTCTGCGCCACCCGCATCCATCGGATTCCTGCGATCGTTACCAGGCCATCAGTCAACTTGTGGGGGGCCTACCCACGCCGCGCCTTCAGGTACGTGGTCGCCACTCGAGAACCTTTCCGCCTCAACGGCCATCGGTTCTACGTGCAATGTGCCCCGCCCACTGCCACTTAACTTTAGCGGCTTAGGGCTATATCGATTACCTTGGTTATGCTGCGGATAGCCTCATTTCTGATGCGATCACGCAGAGAAACTCCGAGCATAGCCCTCTCTCCATTGCCTTTTGGGTGACTTTGAGCCTTCTTATGATGCTTCTTATGATTTCTGAAGCGACCACGTTTCAGTGCCACACGTGATCACTGGCAACACGCACTGGTCAAAAACTCTCGTCTTCAGACACTGCGGAATATTAGACGAACAGATGTGCCATAGCGTAGCTTCCCGAACGCTGCCCAGCCGAGTCGGATTCGACGATTGAACTCTTTCTCAAAGTTGGACCTACCTGACTGCCCTTATACTACTACAAATTGTTACTCTTCTAAATCTACTTTACATTGCTTGTCAATGCAAAATAGAATCGAAAACGGCGCGCCATCTCGCTCACACCATAGTGCTATTATATATATTGCTATTACAGTCACACATGTCGTTCATAGTAGGTATCTAAATGCCACCATTTTACAAGCTTTTATGTAACTTTTATATTAAATTCTACTTACCTACACTAGCTTCTGCCCACGACTCCGTCCGTGTGTCTCGTTTATATCGTAGCTCCATACAAAATTTCAACCCATATTTCAGCCTCTTAGGGGATTATTTCGGGGATAAAAACTATCCTACGTCTTTTCCCGGGACTCAAACTATCTCCATACCAAATTTCATCAAAATCGGTCCATCGGTTTAAGCGTGAAGAGGTAACAGACAGACAGACACACTTTCGCATTTGTAATATAACCATATCATATAATCATATGAATTATTCATTTTATTTATTATTATTATATTACATATACCTACTATAGACATAGCATGGATTGGCGCGGCTTATATACCTACCGACACAATTGGCTTGCCAAGCTAAATATCGCGGGTGCCGCAAGAATCCATAAGGAAAGAAAAAGAAAAACGATGTGGTCGCTATCCGACTTCTTTGGTAATATTTTTTTTGGGTACGCGACCACCCCATTTTATTTAAATCTACTTTTATAATATGCCGAATTTCAACGAAATTATTACAATAGCTAAATCATTTAAGCAATCAAGTAACTAATTTCAGCATAATAATAAAATTAAGTGACGTAACTAAAGTTTTCGCGCCAACTGTCGCGTTATTTTTTTTACAGATTCACTGCACGTCAACACTTTTCGGAAGCAATGTGTGAAATGTGTGAATTGAGGTTATTTTTTCTTGCTTTGGATTAAGCTTTGGGTTTTAAAGTGTATTTATTCTTATTCTGACACTATTCAAGAATAGTTAATAACTAATTAGTTTTCTGTTGGGTTTGTAGAAATGTTAATATCTTTAATTGAAGCAGCCTAGTCCGTCACGTGGTCGCCAACCGAAGGTGGTCGCGTTACCGGCGAAACGACCCTATATTCTAATGCATATTACACTTTATTGTAAATTGAATGACGATACCTAGTGGTTGACATATTTGTTCTTTTGATTTTGTTTTATTTTTATATTTACTCGTTATTGAGTAAATTTGTTGACATTGTATTAATTTAATATTATATCTTTATTTTTTCTTTGTTTTTGACGATCGTGATAAATAATCTTATTTTTTTGACATGAAAGCAAATCTTTAATGTATTTTTTTATCATGAAATAAATAATCTAATCTAATCTAATCTATAATTCCTAATTTGCAATTTTTTTTTTATTATTTCAATGAAAATTTATAATATTAACTTTTTATTTGTCATATAAATACCCACCTAACTTACTGTTTTGTCATTGAAAATCTAATGAATTCTAATTTAAGTAAGTATTTTTCTGTGTACATTTCCCGCAAATGCAAATCAAGCAAGCAATATTTTTCGTTACGTTATTTAAAAATACTTTACGTTAATCATAACGAAAGGGTAACGTATTTTTGAAAAAAAGTCTGTTATCTTGGTGAAATAACGGAATTTTGAATATGTCACTTGCTTCAAAAACACCCTGTCGTATGAAAAAACAACCTGTTAAAAATAATCACTACTTACCCTTAAAATAACATAGTCACTATAGAAATAATTTTGCAAAACTTTGACGGCCATTTGGCAACAAACTGACGAGATTTGGTTATCTCGCCGGTGTTGCCCTAATAGAATATGAGTTACCAGTATACAAAAATGAATTTCTACCATAATAAGATTTAAACCTAGCTTTATAAAGCGTCACCTCAGTTTATACGTAAAGAAAACGTGGAATTTAGGCTCATTATAAGATACTGTAAAAACATAAGTTTTTTTTTTATTATGATTCCGCAATCGGTAAAGCAATACTTTTATAAGTCTTAAAATAACAAAAAAACATAATAATTAGAAATAAAATATAACGTAAATAACAGGACTTTAAGTACCTACTCGTGGTCGAAAACATTAGACAATTTCGACGTTTTGGACGGTTTTTTTTTTCATTATTTATTTCAGAGGATTTAAATCAATTATTACAATGCGACCTTGACAGTTTTTATTGTGTTATATAATAATAATTGTTTTGAAACCTCTCGGTGTTACCAGGTTTATTTATCAGCATGATATATTTCAGACCTTCAAATTGGTCAAAATTTTACGGCAGTTTAGCTAAAATAGGTTTATGAATACAACCGTTAATGCTTACTCTTGACGGTGCGCCCAATGAAGTGTGTAAGATGAGATCACATGATCAAAGCCTCCTTTCAGTTCATTCGGTAACTCTTCTTCTATGTCAAGCTTTATAAACTCAACTCGCTCACCTTCATATTGGTTCTTAGCAAAATCAACACACTTTTGACTTTTGTCACTTCCAACTATCTTTATGAAATTCCCCGGTATATACGTTTTCCAAATGTTCATTGTTACACTTCCATCTCCACAGCCTATGTCTATGATTCTTGCGTTTGTTTTCCACTCGGCAGGGAAATCTTTTAATGTGACTGCAACATCTGTGCCTTGCATATAATTGGCTTGTCGATATTCTTTTGGATCCTGCATGGTTTTGTCATAAATAAAGGCTTAATTAGTTCAATGATATTTTCAAATGGTACTTTTAACGAATACGACTTAATGCGGACTGATTTAAGTCTACTCATTGTACGGGTATAAATAGTAAAAGATGTTTATCAGCCGACAATGTTAATAAACATTTGAACTTGAAACACTTATCTAACAAATCCAATGTCAATATGATAAAAGTCATTTTCTCAAACAGGCAATGAAATTTCGTCATTCCGTGCGTTATAACAGGCTTCAAAGTATCAGGTTTCAGGCGGAAGAAGAAGAGAGCAAACTGTAAAGGAATTGCATAGGAAATTGAAGGCCTTGGCCGGGAAGTAATTTCTTTCCACAATTTGTGGCAATGGTCACGGAGTTCAGCTATGAAAATTTGTTTGATTTCTTGAAGTTTTCTTTATTTATTTCATTGCAGGTTTAAGAAAAGTACTAATCATGCCTGGCCGTGAAAAGGGCTTGCCGGGTGAGTAAGTATAGACAGGATAGTGATACGAAGCCGGCAAGCCCTTTCTTTCCCGGCGTCTGCAGTAATGTATTATTAATTAAAATTCCTACCGGTATTTGTCATTGCGTTGCGGGTGTCAAATGTTTATCGTCAGTGTCATTAATCTCGTACGATTATATACATATCCCGTTGTAGACATAAGTATTAACTCAACGCTGCGACCTCACTTATAAATACTATGACAATTGCTAAATGTTATTGCCAAAGAACGCAATTTTCTATGAAGATTAGCGACCCTTATTATTTAGTCTTCTCAGATATTTGTGTCATAAGGAGTTAATCAGAATAAAAACTTACATCACATAATTTTACACGCAGTTTATATGGTAATTCGTTGTTTAGCAGGTATATGAGTAGAAATTATTTATTATAGACCATCTAAAATAGCTAGCCTAGCTAACATGATAACGCGTTTATGTTTGACATAATAATTCAATTCATTTATTCAGGGACCAACATGAATCATTATTGTTAGTAATAACACTTAGCTTAATATTAGTAACTATAAAATTAATAGAATAGCAGAGAACACATAAAATCAATTTAAAGAAATATTAATCATTATACAATTTAGGCCAGTATGAAATGTATGTACAGTCGAGGTCAAAGATATGTTTACATTTGAATGTTACAAAAAGATATTTACGTTTAAATATGATGCCGCATGGTGTGACAAATACTTGTTAACACATTGATGACACATATATATTTTCACTCAAATTGCCTAATACATGTTTACGCTTCTCTTATGGAAGTTGACATGTTGTCAGACTTTTATTTGTTAAAATGACAAATTACAAAATGATATTTACTCTTAATGTGCCAATTATCGTATGCATGTGATACTCAATTTCAATGATTACATTCCACTGTAAATTAATAGTTTTACACGTACTGCTACATAAATATCTTTACATGGCCCTCACAATTTAAACCTTCTGAATAAAACATCCTCTATGCTGTAATCTTTCAAATTTAGAATGAGTAAATATACCTTTGCAATTGTTTAGTGGTTCATTTATCTTTTCAAGTACTCTTGGCTTTTATAATGTCATTAAAATCTTAAGATATACTTCCTGATATTATAGACATACAAATACAATTATTTAAAGATGTCGTATCGAATTGATGATCACATGAGGCATAGAATTATTACTATGCGGGAAAACGGAGCAACGGTTACGGACATATCAGATGAATTAGGAATTTCGGTAAGTTAACCTTTGATAAGGTTTTTTTTGTATATTGTTTACGAGCTCATTAGTTATTGTATGTATCTAAACATTAATCTTATTTCAGCGACCGACTGTTTACACATGGTGCAAAAGATGGGGCGATGAGGGCACCGTAAAATGCCATGTTTCTAAGGGCCGAAATAAGAAAACAACACCGGAGACTGATAGGCTGCTGGTAGAAAATGTGATGGTCCAGCGATTCATAAGTGTCCCAACATATGCAGCAGAACTAAATGTCAGCTCGAATACCATCCGCAGACGCCTCAAAAGTGCTGGGCTTCGGCACAGAGTCCCCGCAAGAAAGCCCTTGTTAAACGATCGACATAAAAGATTGCGACTGAACTTTGCAAATTATTACCAAAATTTTGACTTTGAAAAAGTGGTTTTTGTCGATGAAAAAGTATTAACAACGAACCAAGATGGAAGAGTGTCCCTTTACCGACCTGAAAACACGCGATATGATGAGAGATATGTTTTGGCAAACATAAGGAGCGGCCGCCTGTTCTTAGGATTTTGGGGATGGATTGCAGCTTCGGGGCCCGGCGAACTAGTGGAAATCTCAACACGCATGAACGCAAAAAGTTATTTAGAAATACTAAATGAAGTTTTGATGCCCTCACTTAGAGCTTATTTTGGGGATGAAAAGATTTATTTACTTCAAGATAATTCATCGGTTCACAACTCCCGCATAGTTCAGGCGTGGATTGATGATCAAGAAAACCTCGAACTAATAAGGTTGTCTCCGAAATCTCCAGACATGAACATAATCGAAAATATGTGGGGCCTGATGGTCCAGAACTGGGACTCGCACAAAGTAAAGAACACTCAAAATTTACGTGATCATGTCCATGAGCTTTGGGAATATTACCGTGGCTTGGATTATTGTCACAATTTGGTTCGTTCGATGCCTCAGCGGCTACAGGATGTTAAAGATGCTGATGGTGGTTATACCAAATATTAAAAAAAAATATTTAAGTAAACTTTTACGTTAGGTTTTTTATTTATTTGTGTAAGAAGCAGTTTCATATTGTTTTCATGTTCTTTAATTTTACTAATAAACAGCCATCTTTCAATTAAGAAGTACCTTTTTTAATTACCAACATAGTTTAAACAGTACAGTTGATATTAAATATATGTTAATATTCTTTCATCATAATGACAAATGAAAAATTCTAAACATATCTTTGATTTCGACTATACCTTTATTGGCCCTTTTCCACTTACACGTATTAAAAGTATTTTTAGAACTTATTTATTTATTTATTAAGAACTAGCTTTTGCCCGCGACTTCGTCTGCGTAGAACTCGTTTATATCGTAGCTCGATACAAACTTTCACCCTCCATTTCCCTTTAAGGGGTAGATTTCCGATATAAAAACTATCCTATGTCCTTCCCGAGACTCAAACTATTTTGATCATCATTATCATCATCATCATATCAGCCAAAACACGTCCACTGCTGATCAAAGTCCTCCCCCAAAGAGTTCCAAAGTGACCAATCCTGAGCCACCCGCATCCAGCTTACTCCCGTGACCTTTACCAGGTCATCAGTCCACCTTGTGGAGGGCCTACCAACGCCGCGCCTACTAACTACCTCTATACAAAATTTTATCTAAATGGGTTGTAAAGTAGCTCCATACAAATATTCATCCACCATTTCACCCCCTTAAGAGATGATTTCCGGGATAAAAACTATCCAATGTCCTTTTCTGGAACTCAAATTATCTGTTAACCAAATTTTATCTAAATAGGTCACTCAAATCCAAATTTTCACCCCTTAGGGGAGGGTTTTCGGGATAAAACTATCCTTTGTCCTTCCCCAGGACTTCCAACTATCGCTATACCGTAAATGGGTTCCATCCAAATTTTCACCCCCATTTCACCCCCTTAGGGGATGATCTGCGGAATAAAAGCTACCATATGTCCTTTCCCAGGACTCAGATGATCTCTTTACCAAATTCCATTGAAATGGGTTCCATCCAAATTTTCACCCCCCATTTCACCCCCTTAGAGGATGATCTCCGGAATAAAAACTATCATATGTCCTTCCTCAGGACTCTAAACTATCACTATACTGTCAATGGGTTCCATCCAATTTTTCACCCCCATTTCACCTCCTTAGAGGATGATTTTCGGGATTAAAACTATCCGTTGTCATTTTCCGAAATTTAAACTATATGTTTACCAAATTTCATCTAAATGGGTTACATCCAAATTTTCACCCCATTTCACCCCCTCAGGGAAAGATTTCCGGAATAAAAACTATCATATGTCCTTTTCCAGGACTCAAACTATCTTTCAACCAAATTTTATCAAAATGTGTCACAAACAAATTTTCACCCCTCATTTCACCACCTCAGGAAATGATTTCTCGGGATAAAAACTATGCATTGTACTTCCCTGGGACCCCTTCTATATTTTTACCAAACTTCATCTAAATGGGTGTTATTCAAATTTTCACCCCCATATTTCATCCCTGAGGGGATGATTTTCGGGATTAAAACTATCCGTTGTCATACTCCGGGACTCAAACTATCGTACAACCAAATTTCATCAAAATAGGTCACAAACAAAGTCTTCGGGAGTAAACCATCCTATGTCCTTCCCCAAGACTCCAACTAGCTATACCGTAAATGGGTTCCATCCAAATTTTCATACCTTATTGCACCCCCTTAGGAGATGATTTCTGGACAAAAAATTATTTAAAGTCCTTCCCCAGGACTCTTAACTATCTCCATACCAAATTTCATCTAAATCGGTTCTATTTAAATTTTCACCCCTCATTTCACCCCCTCAGGAGATGATTTTTCAGGATAAAAACTATGCATTGTCCTTCTCTGGGACTCCTCCTATCTCTATACCAAATTTTAACTAAACGGGATTTATCCACATTTTCATCCCTATTTCATCCCCTTTGGGGATGATTTTCGGGATTCAAACTATCCATTGTCATTCTCCGAGACTCAAACTATATCTATACCAAATGTGGTCTCAACGGAGTCCATCCAAAATTTCACCCCCCATTTCACCCCCTCAGGGGAAGATTTCCGGAATAAAAACTATCCAATGTCCTTCCCCAGAACCTAAACTACCTCTAAACTAAATTTTATCTAAATGGGTTACATCCAAATTTTCACCCCTCCATTTTACCCCTTAAAGGGAATATTTTCGGGATAAAACCTATCCTTTGACCTTCCACGGGACTCAAACTAATTACATACTAAATTTCATCCAAATCGGTGCAGCGGTTTAATTAGCTTCATACAAATTTCCACCCCCCATTTCATCCCCTTAGGGGTTGATTTCCAGGATAAAAACTACCCTAAGTCCTTCCTCAGGACTCAAACTATCTTTACACAAAATTTCATCTTAATCGGTTCAGCCGTTTTCACGTGATGCGCGGTCACATAAACAGACAAACAGATAAACAGACAAACAGATAAACAGACAAAAATTCTAAAAACTGTTGGAACGTGTTCTGTTATCGATTTTAAGTATCCCTAGCCAATTTTTTTTCGAATATCTTCCATGTTCGACTTTCGACCCTCTTGAGCTTTATCATAAATGTAAAGATTTATTTAAAGAACGTTTCCACCATGTATTAAATTTCAGAGGTGGACGGTCACCAATATAAATTACACTATATTATTAAAGGTGAACAATAGGAAAAAATAATTTTCAACAGTTCACCTAGGTGGTCTCGGGAGGTGGACGGTGGGAAAGAAGGGCTATGTTACGTTAAAAACTTAAAGTCGGTTTCTTTCAGTTTACTAGTAAACTGAATCCATTTTTACTTCATCCTGATACATCAGTTTCTCCGCATTCGTAAAAAAAAAACAAAATCATACGTTTAGAGAATGATAAAGCATGATCCATCCTTATGCAACAGTTGAGTAAAAATCTAAAATAGGTACTGAAAATGGTTAAAATGTAAACAGCGACAGAATGGCATTGACGTCATCTAAAAGAACGAGACAAACAGATCATTTGACAGTATGGTACTCTTTTCGATGATTGTCATTATTTGAAGTTTAATAGAATGCTTCTTGCGATTATCTCTAAGGATATTTATGTAGCAGGAGGTATAAAGCTGTTTATGTATATTTAATTGTAAATATTAAAATGGAGCTTTACATGAAATTTCATTTGGCACATTAAAAGTAAATATAATTCTGTAACTTGTCATATAAATATATATAAGTCAGAAAGTATGACAACTTCGACGGATAAAGAAGTGTCAACATATTTTGGGCATATTGAATGAAAATATAAAACTGTAATATATCACGTAAACAAGTATTTGTCACACCATACGGCATCATATTTAAATGTAAAGATCTTTTTGTAACATTCAAATGTAAACATATCTTTGACCTCGACTGTACATCAAAGGTAGGTAGCTAAGTACAGTCAATTATAATAATATGTATATGAAAAAATCAAATTAAAAATTAATATCCTTCTCTTTTACACTTACGCGTGAATGCTTTGTATCGGACAGAAAATTATTTTCGGCCTGGCCTGCAAAGCTGACGGGCCTGGGTTTGAATTCCGGAAAGGGCATTTATGTGTATGATTAGCATAGGTACTTTGGTTAGATACAGTCAGGGGTATTCATATATGTACATAAATAAGGACATAAACATCTGTACAGGCCTTTATGACATTGGCAATAGAGTCCGGTACAGATATTTATGTCCTTATTTATCTACATATATTAATACCCCTGACTTTACCTAAATATTTGTTCACGAGTCATTCATGTCTTTAATAAGATATTTACCGATAGTAAGGGTATTGATGTTTGATGATTTAATTATATTTTACGCCAGAGTTGCGTAAAGACTGACAAACTTAGATTTGTAGAAATCATGAATAGCGCAAAAAACTAAAATAAGTGTCCGAGGGTTATCAGAAAAAATTGTACTTAACGATAGAGCAAATAAATAGATTATAAGGAAGCCTACTATAATTTCCGAAAAAAAATTATTGCAGATCTCCAGCAGCTATCTGAGTCTCTTGAGACTAAGAATGTAAACACTGGAAACTCTGTAGAAAATATTTGCACATCATTACATTTGCATAAACCTTTAACAAGAAACTAACACGGGTAACTACAGCTTTATTACCTAGTTTCTTAAAAAATTGAGAAGGTTATACACATCATATTGACAAAGTTTTTAGACGTAAATCATATCCTAAATAAATGTATATTCGGTTTCCAAAAAGGGAAATCCACAACTACAGCCATATTTGAAATGCTAAAACTTGTTTGAAAAAGTGTGGATAATAGAAACCTTGTGCCTCTCTTCTGAACTTCTGATTGATATGTCCAAGGCTTTCGATTGTGTAAGTTTTGACATTATTTTAAAACAGCTTGATCAATAGGAATAAGGAGAAGCGCAAATCAGTTGTTTTACAATTACTTGTGTAACAGGGAGCAGGCAGTAGACAAAAAATGCATATTACGGAACAATCTATCCATTACTTACCTATGGAGTAATTTATTTGGGAAATTCCACTGATGTGCATAAAACGTTTATACTGCAAAAAAGATACCTAAGGACTATTTACCGAATGTACATTGTGGAATCACTTCGAATCATTTTCCGAGAAAAGCGTTTCCTGACTGTTACCGGTAAATACCGGTAACCTACGGTAGCCTAGTGGATCAGGCATGCGACTTTCAAGCGGCAGTCGTGGATTCCAATCCCGGCTCGTGTTTTTCGGAACGTATCTACGGAATATTGCTTGACCTGTTTTTTTGTTTTATATACTTGAACTACTATTATTATAATATAAATTTATTTATAATTCAACTAGCATTGCATGATTTAGTCTTTAAAAGTAAAAGTTCATTACGAATTTACGAGTAATGCGAATGTTCCCCTTGCAGCTAGCTATTAATTACATTGTATCCCGTGTTGTAGGTGCGGGCTGAAAAACAGCGCTGTATAGCCGACAGGCTAGCAGCCCCGAGCCTATTGTCGCATCATTTATTTTCTGCATTGTGTTGTTTTGTATTAGTATCTACATCAGTGTTCGATTTTGTGATTTTGTGTTTTTTTTGCGACAGTAAATCTTTTTTTATTTTTTATTTTATTTTTATTTAAATATTTACCGTTAGCTTTTCGATGAAGGAAAACATCGTGAGGAAACCGGTCTAATTCCAATAAGGTCTAGTTTCCCCTCTGGCTCGGAAGGTCAGATTGCAGTCGCTTTCGTAAAACTAGTCCCTATGCCAAATCTTGAGATTAGGTGTCAAAGCGGACCGCGGGTTTCTTTAGGGCACAACCGGGAATAACGCTAGGAGGATGATGACTCATATAGTCATGTAGATAACTGAAGAGATTCCGAGAAATAGATACACATTAAATCCTTCAATCCAGGATGCTTTATTTATGTATTGAGACTAGATTGCTAGCATAGATTACTGAGGTTCAATTAAACCCGGAGCAAACTAGGTGAGCAAGATCACTACATAATAAGTTAATTGCACCATCAATTACAGCATGTATATTGTAGTTGACCTAGCAATCTGCATACTTTAGTGCATGTGCATTAAATATTACCTACATTTAGTCACATAACAGCGAACCCATGCAAGAATTAATCAACAGGACCGTCAATACAATATTGCGTTCTTTTAAAATAATTAATCGAATCTTTCAAAAGTATGACACATTGACCTCTGCCGAACACATTAGTAACATACCGTCTGTATGTAGAAGATTTTCTTGGAGCTGATAGATGTATATTATGTCATATGAAATTAAATAACGAATTTATTTAGAACACACTATACAGGGAAAATACAGAAAATTTTACGCTCAAAAATTTGAAATACTTACCAAAGGAAATGATGTACTAGGTTTTGGGGCTTTTCCGTCTAGCAGTTACTTTTCGTATACCAGGACGTATTACAAATCTGTGGGTCAAGTAAGCAAATGTAAATGTACTTTTGATCGAAACTGTACTAGTACAAGCCTTGCATTACCTCTAAGTTAAAATGGGCTGGTCATGTAGCACACACAAGGAAAACGAAGAAAGGGAAGACCTTAGCTCAAACTGGGGTGGAGTCGCCCAATCTAGAAAAAACTGGTAATCTTTAGAGGAGGCCTTTAGGAACCTGTCGAGGGTTTGTTGTAGCAGTAAATAGTGACTAAATAAAGAATTCAAACACATCTTAATTATCAGTTTTGTTCTGTAAGTAAGGTTCTTGCAAGAAATTAAAAGGCCCTTTTTCTACATAATTAAAAGCCTCTCATTTCAAACTAGCTGTTGCCCGCGACTTTGTCCGCGTATAACATGTCATCGTCTAAAAGTTTGTTTAAGGAATGAATTTAAAAAAAACATTGAAATTAGTTTTGTGCCTAGTCTTTTAGTAAACAGTCTAAAACCGAAGTTACAAATCTCTTACTTTCAAAATGGCTTGCACACTTAGAACCCCCTTTGAACCCAAAACACAAAACAACAGGCTGAAACCGTAGTTACAAATTACTTACTAAAAATGCCTTGCTCTATATATATATTATATAAACTTCGAACCCCGTTTTAACCTTCTTAGGCGATGAATTAATAAAAACGCTGAAATAAGTTTTGTAGTATTTAAGCATGTTTGTTTTGTCTAAAACCGAAGTTACAAATCCCTTACTTTAAAAATGTCTTGTTCGATACAAACTTTGAATGCCCTTATAAATCCGCTTTGGGGGAAGAATTTCAAAAAACGCTGAAATCATTTTTGTAGTCTAAACAGGCTAAGATCGAAGTTACAAATCTCATATTTTTAATTTTTTTTATTATGTAATCTTTCTAAAAAGTTTGAGATTCTAGCTCCAAAAAATCCCCTTTACCAACATTGCACCCCTTTTCCATCCCCTTAGAGGTGGAATTTTCCAAAACGCTAAAAATACTTTATTTGTTTCGTATATTTGTATCATAATAAGTAATCTTTCTAAAAACTTTTAAGCTTCTATCTCAAAAAGGAGTTTCCCTCATACAAATTTTGCAACCCTTCTAAACCTCCTTAGGGGTGAAAATTTTCAAAACGCTGAAAGTACTTTATTTGTATTATAATAAGTAATCTTTCTACAAAGTTTTAAGTCTCTTGCTCAAAAAATAAAGTTTCTCCTATACAAAATTTGCACCCCTTTCTAACCCCCTTAGGGTCAGAATTGTCCTAAACGTTGAAATTACTTTATTTGTATTCTAATAAGTAATCGTTATACAAAGTTTTAAGTCTGTAGCTCAAAAAATAAAGTTTCCCCAAAAGTTTATACAAACTTTGCACCACTATTTAACCCCCGGTATGATTTCCGAAAATCACTTCTTATCCGTTGACTACGTTGTAAAAGGTAGTTCTGGTGTAAATTTCAACTCTCTAGGCCCAGTAGTTCCGGCTGTGAGTTGATGACATAGTCAGGAAATAGGCATTTTTATTTTTGTTCCCATAAATATAATTATTATACTTTTTGCTGTCAATCCGTACTGTTTTTTTCTGTAGGTATCTATTTCTTCAAATTAATTGACGACCGCTTTAGCCTAGTTGGTAGTGACCCTGCCTACGAAGCAAGAGGTCCTGGGTTCGAATCCCGGTAAGGGCATTTATTTGTGTGATGAGCACGAATATTTGTTCCTGAGTCATGGATGTTTTCTATGTATTTAAGTATGTATTTCTCTATATAAGTATCTATATCGTCGTCTAGTACCCATAGTACAAGCTTTGCTTAGTTTGAGACTAGGTTGATTTGTGTAAGATTGTCCGCAAATATTTATTTATTTATTTTTATTCATATTTAATATATAGATTAATTTAGGTGATCTTTCCGCTTGTCTTCCAAATAGGGGAGTAGACTCAAAATTTATTATTACTTCAAAAGAAAGAAGAAACGAAAAACCCGTTCAAATATCTCAAAAAATTACGAAGCTACAACCGTTTTAATATCGCTGAGTGACAAAACGATCAGGACCGTAACGTCACGATCCTCGAGCGTCATAGTACTCATAGTAAAAACAATCGTTTCATATGAAGGTGCGTAACGTTCCGAACGCGCGTCGGTACAATTTAACTGTCAATTTTCCATATAAAAAGTGACATTTAGACCTACCCGACGTTCGTACAATGCGTAACGTGATCGACCAGCTACTGGATGTCAGTTTTTATATGGAAAAATGACAGTTAAATTGTACTAACGCTCGTAAGAAACGTTACGTGATTACCCTTCTGTACGGCTAACGTAAGTTTTAATCGTAACCTTACGATAAGTTACGATATGTAGTTACATACGAGATCGAATAAACGCGCTTCGTATAGATTTCGATCTCGCTTCGGTATTCTTCGATTCGACCCGTCAAACTTGTAACTCACACTGCCGTTGGACTACGAAACCAACTGCAAAACGTTAGGCACTTTGCGTTTAGTTTTTGATGCGTAATTTAACGTTCGATTCGTACTACCAATCGGTAGTGTGAGACATTTCGAATCGAAGAATACCGTCGCGACTGTAGTTTACTATTTCACTTGCAAAATGGCCCGTGATATCGTATTATTCCGTCAAGAGTTACCGTAGATCCGATCGAAATTTATCTCAAATTAAAGAACTTATAAAAATAAGGGTTTTGAATTGACAACATATATCCGCAAAATTCGGATTGTCGCGTATTTTGTATTTAAAAATGCAAATAAATGGCTCTCGCGCCGCCATATTGTATCGATTTGTGTGTTCTGTAATGTCATAACCGACAAACATTTAAATTAAAACGATAAATGCTAGTGATATAAGGTTGAATATTGGAAAATCGATTAAACTATACGAACGAACGTGAAGTCGATCGCGAATTAAGTAATGTATAAGTGACTCACGTTACAGTTTGGATTTTTAGTTCTATGAGTGACCACCAGGGGCGGTGTATAGACTTTTCATACTAAATCTTGACGATAGGCGGTAGCGTCGGTAGTAAACGCGACTCACTTCAATCCCTCGCTAAGGGTGCTGACTGACATAAGTATATCTACAAGTTTTACCTCGATTCGACTTCGGGAAGTTGGTCATATTAGACTTCAAGATTTGGCTAATAATGACTACGAGTAACTACATAACGAACATACATATGTACCTACACTGCAAGTTAAATAAACTCTTGTTAAACCGCCATTAGGTGCGGTCAAAATGGTATGGACACTACACCGGAACGTTCCGTTCCGCCATAACCTAAAATTGTTTTTTCTTCATCCTTACGTGCTATAAAAAATGATTTTATCGCATAAATTATACAAGAGGAGATGCCGTTTATGTGGATTAACACTTTCACTGCCACGAACCCGACTAGCGGGCGCCTACGCCGTAGTCACTTTCCGCTACATACGAGAAAAACCACGGGATCGGCTACGAGCGTAGTAAGAATCGCTATTCTTGGCAGTGAATGTGTGTCCAACCAAAGATTTTACTTGAAAGCCCTTAACTTTGGCAATGTCCACAGGAAAACGCGAACCCAAAATCTCCGTGTGACCCATTTCCGTTCGCGAAGTCACCGAGCCCTCAGCCAAAATCGCAAATAAGGAAACCCGTTGCAATTTGAATACCAGAAATGTTACAAAATCCAATAGGCTGGTAAATTGCTGGAGTATCGAATATATGTCAGTTCGGAGGACACGCAACCGTCCAATCAGGTGCTGACAGATGGATTGAATCCAATATCGCTTACCATCTCCGTCAACATCGTATATCCTCCTCAATTAAGTGTGCAAATTAAACCTTATTTAGACTGCCATATGGATACTTTTCCAATGCTAGAATTGAAGGAGATGGGAGGTCGACAAGGTGAGCAGACGATATGTGAGCGCTCGAAAAAACAACGTGATTGATACCCTGTGAAGTCTATTTAATTAGAGGGTTGAAAGGACATGACATGAACGGAACAGATTTACCTTAGTGCGTGCATGGCAAACGCTTGTATTCGTTTTAAGCTGGATTTGACATTATGATAAAACATGAGTCATATATATGAAGTACTCATAATTCACACATTAGGTATGCCAGCAGTTTAATTTACTTTTAATTTATTTTGTACCGTATTATACCTACGGTACGAGTACATCATCAACCTCCTAGCGTTTTTCCCAGTAGTGCCCTAAACGAGACCACTCACTTTGGCACCTAAACCCAAGATTTGATGTAGGCACTAATTTTACGAATGCGACTGCCATCTCACCTTCCAAACTTGACCTTATTGGGATTACACCAGGAAAGTCGCTTGCGTCACCGCTACAGATATGACGCAATTTGTTATTCATCTATTTTGAATGTTCTTGAAAAAGACAAAACGTTCAATCGGTGATATACTCGTATCTAAAAACAAACACGTACTAATTTATAAGTCCACGTAACCATTTTCTATTTTTGCGTATTTTGCTACTAGGTATAAGCGTTTTTGAGTTTACCTCCTTACGGTAGTTCCCGCCCGCGAAAGGATTTACTGTAATGGCCTATTAGTGTCCCAAAGGCCGGCTCATTGCAGCTATTTGCGCGATGAGATCTTTCTCTCGAGGGCCTAATAGGCCCCTGATGAAATTGATGATTTTTACCCGCAAACAGGGCACAGTTCCAACGAAAGCTTTACAGAATAAGAGTTGAAATTCTCAACGTAAAAAAACCAGTAACTAGGTTTTTTGACTTGTACCTAACTGTTTCTAAGCCTTGATCAGCCGAGTTTCGTTAAAACACATACATAAGGTAAGAGAGGCGACTATTGCTAAACAGTTTCTTACCGAATGATGCATTTTGCTATTACTAAAAAAATATTTATTTGGGAACGTTATCGCGTGAAAAAAAGTGCTCGAGAAAATGAAAATATGATATTATAAAACCAAACGTTTAGTAAGATTATGAATATTATGATACCCTTCGTTAGTGAGGCAATGCAAATAATCACGATGTATATCTACGTCAAACATGCCTACTTTGCCACCAGGGGGAACTTTGCCCAAGAAGCAAATTTTAAAATTTTCATCTTGGGCAAAGTTCCCCCTGGTGGCAAAGTAGGCATGTCTGACGGTACCGTTTTGAATTTCCCTTGACTTCTCAAGTAGGTACTCCATAATGTATACATGTGTCCGAGCTGTAAATTATGGCAATGAGATCATTCTACCGACGCTAGTTGTAATGCCAACCTGACGTTGTACCTACAGTCAGCATCACAAACATGTATTTGTAGGTACCGTCAAACATGCCTACTTTGCCACCAGGGGGAACTTTGCCCAAGAGGAAAATTTTAAAATTTGCTTCTTGGGCAAAGTTCCCCCTGGTGGCAAAGTAGGCATGTTTGACGGTATACACTTTTCGACCTTATCCCTAAGCAATCAGGTCCTAGAACCACAAACAATGAATACATGTTTTTGATGTACAGTCGCCATCACATACATCGGAACAAACAAGCAGCTCACAAACATCGGAACACACCTCTATTTTCAAGGCATTAGGGTGCATGTGCCGATATTTTTGAACACCTATAGTGTACCTATGTATGTGATGGCGAATGTACTGTGCCGTGACTGCCGCATGCTTATTTGTTAACCTTGTTTACGTGTATTATTCAACATCAACAGTCCCTCGCTGCGGCCTTTTGTCGGTCCCGTTCCATTAACAAACGAGCGTAGCTACTGAACAATAATACCTGACGATACTGAACGTCATCGTCATTCTAAGGTGACTTGATTAAACCCGTTAACTAAATCGACACTAACCCAATTACTTAAATAATAAAATGATAATAAATTAATCATGCCAGTTAGTTTCAAACCCATTTAGAAATTATATATGATCAAACGAGCTTCGCAAGCGAAGTTCGATCAATATTATATGACTCGCTTCATTGGAAGATATAATTAACAGTTTACATTATTGTAGTTTATTTAATCTACTGGCAACATTTTGCACGCTTATTTTAGAGATATAAAAAAATAAGTATTTAATTTGATTCACTACTCCCCACCATGACCGGTGGCGCCATTGCCGTCAGTCCTCATTAAGTTAAGAGATAGTTAAATGCGAAACTTTCCTGAAAATGGGTTTTATGGGAGGGAGGGAAATTATATCTTCCAATGAAGCGAGTCATATAATATTGATCGAACTTCGCTTGCGAAGCTCGTTTGATCATATATTAATATTTCCTCGCTTCATTGTTCGATATAATTAACAGTTTACATTATTGTAGCTGTTTAGAGATAAAGTTTTGCATGTATGATATTAAAGACCAATTTCTTATGAACAATTTTTATTTTCAGTCTTTAATTACATCATTTATTTAAGATTACATACGATAATTACATAATTAATGTTATTTAATTTACTGGAAAACAATCAGTCTTTCCATAACGATCAATCAACTAATTCATAATCAGGTTGATTACACACACTGACCTTGCAAATATACCATCGTCAATTATCGGACGATTGTAAAATCTTGCGAATGTTTTAGAGGTAGAAGACCAGCCGGCCGTCTGTCTGATAAGGTCGACATTTACCCCTGCTGAAGCGGCTGTGGATGTGACAGCATGTCTTCGTGCTATGAGCACTGAACGTTGCCCCATCCACACCACTCTCTGCCAGAACCTGTTTTATCCACCTGCTTATTGACTATGCTGTCGCGTCCCTATGAGGACGCTTCACAGTTATTAAGAGGTGTTCAGAGTTCTGGGGTCTTTTATCACTCGTTATAGACAGATAGTCTCTGAGAGCCGTAGCTGCACAAATATTTGTTCTCTACTCAAAATAAGGGAGGAACAAGATGGGCTGCTCCCTGCCGGCAGCAGAAGTCTAGATTGTGTCCGATATTGAACTATAAGACGCACCCTGGATAAACTGATCAGTTAAAAATGTTAAAACCAGGCTGATCAAACACGTCTTTATCAAGGCGTGTACAAAATTCCCACCACAATTTTAATGTAACGTTATATTGTAGAATGGTAATTTTTGATAGGGAGGCCAACATCAATTCCCATGCGGTCGCAGGAATACCGCGCCGCTGGTATGCTAGCCTGATAGCACCGCTGCACCCAGGATAAGGTGTCTCAGGAACGGACTTCGGGTTTTGTAATCAGAACATACTAAATGTTCATCGGGATTCATATATATGATGTCAGATTGTATCAGAGACTTTAATAAAGGGTACCACGCTTGAGATGGCCACACGGGGAATACCAGAATTCCCGTAGCTTTGTCGTGAATTATTTTATGCAAAGATTTTAATATGACAGAGAACGGTGGGAAACAATAGAAGAAATCTCGGCTCCAGTTCAAAGTGAATGCGTCTACTGCTATCGCATCTGGATCTTTTCGCCATGAGACGTAAGTTTGACATTTGGCGTTGGCGCGAGAAGCGAAAAGGTCAATATCTGGGTGTCCGAATTTATATATTATTCGCTGAAAAGCGTCATTAGACAGATCCCATTCAGTATCTGGATTAATCTTTCGCGATTCCCTGTCCGCTTCAATATTGTCTTTCGTATTAATATACGACGCAAAAATCCAGATATTTCGTTCCTCGCACCACTGCCATATTTGTCTGGAAAGATTATTTAGATGAGGGAACTGGATGCCGCCCATGCGGTTTACGTAGCTGATTGCTGTCGTATTGTCTATACGAAGTAGTATAGAACAATTGTGTCGGTCATGTGCGAAATATTTAAGACCTAGAAATACAGCTAGCAGTTCTAATTGGTTTATATGAAACACCCTTTCTTCTGATCTCCAGGCTCCGTGGGTTCGAGAGTCATTTGCAAAAGCTCCCCACCCGGTGCGAGAAGCATCAGAAAAAATCTCGAGTGTATATTCGAGGGGCAATAATGAAAAAGAACAAGAGGATATCTGACATTTCCACCAATTGAGATCCTTTAAAATTACTTCCGGTAATTTAATTTTGTTATTATAGTTTGAATCCCGTTGTAAAGCCAAAAATTTTTGTCTCTCTAAAATTCTGGTATAGAGCCATCCATATTTGACCGCTGGACAGGCGGCAATAAGAGTTCCTATAAGTTGAGAGAACTCTCGGATGGTGCAAATGGGTAATGACAAAAATTTGTTAACCAACACGGCGATTTTTTCGCGTTTTTCGGTGGTTAGGGACAATGTCATGTGCACCGAATCAAACATGAATCCTAGATATCGGCAAACCTGCTGAGGTTCCAACTTACTCTTTTGAGTATTTATTACGAACCCTAAGCATTTTAGCAAGTTAACCGTTTGTCGAACATTGTGTAAACATTCTTTGTAATTGTCCCCAATGCAAAGAATATCGTCCAGGAAGAAAACTGACTTATGACCTTGACCTCTCAGGTGCGTAATAACTTCTCTCATAATCTTTGTAAAGGTCCTCGGGGCCAAGGAGAGACCGTAGGGCAAGGCTGTGAACTCATATGTTAGTAAGAATGAGTTGTCATCTTCAAAATGGAAGCGTAGGTATTTTCGGCTATGAGCCGCGATTGGGATTAATAAGTAAGCTTCTTTCAAATCCACTGTAGCCATGTACCCGTGGTTTGGAATAAGCTTAGTCGCAGTTCGGTGATCTTCCATTTTGAAGTGCTCTTTAGGAATAAATGTATTTAATTTCTCTAAATTTAAGATGAAGCGTTTGCCTCCATTCGATTTTGGTGCCAGGAAGGTCCTTGAAATAAATTGGTCATCACTCGGAGTGCAAGGTGTAATTGCACCTAACTGCAATAAACTTTGGATAGCCACGTACATATCGGCTTTTTCAGTAGCTGACCAGTTTATTTGAGGTACAAAATCCTGGACAACCTGCTTTTCTAAAGGTATAGAATATCCGTTTTTTAACCAGTTTAAAATAACCTCATTTGAAGTTATTTTACGCCAACAATTATAAAAGTGTTTTATTCTACCAGCGTGATGTACCTGAGTCATAGCTGTGTCGTGGCACGATGCTTGCCCTGGCCGGCTGGCCTGGACAATGGGTTCGGAGCAAATTGCTTGCGGGTCACCGCTGGCTTCCTCTGCCCTCCACGCCCCCCCCTGTTTGACTGATAACGCGAAGGGCCTGACCAGTTTCCCTGATACTGGTAGTTGCGCGGAGGCATAGAAGTCGAGGTTGACGGTGTCGCCGTATTTTTCGGAGCGAGAACAGACTTCTTTATGTGTAGACCCTGTTTTTCAATGACTTTCGAGGCCTTGATCTTCTCCGGGAGTTTACTTCCGAACAACATCTCATCCCTTTCGCTATCTTGAATAATATTCAAGAAGGGTTTTGCTAAGCAAGGTATTACTAGTTTTGTGCGAACTTGGGTCTCACTATGATGTAGGTCCGACAAAATACGACAGCTGTCGCTTAATAGCTTGATAGCTCTGACTTTATCGTCAGTCGTCAGTAGCGATGTCATTGCTCGATTAACAGCTGTAATTCCTATACCTAGTTGTTGTTGAGCAGTTTCAATTTTCTTATCGCGATTTCGCGCCAATTCCGTGATTGCTGCGGATATTTCCGGATTTAATTTTGGGGCTTGCAACAAAGTGCAGTTTTCAGGGATAGGATAGTCCTTTACCATCTTGTCTTTTGCATCCTTCGTCAAGCCCTTACGGAGCAGTGGCAGCCATAGGGATGCCAAATTGCTGTGAATTTTGTCCCCAAATTTGGGTGATTCATCCGTAGCTTCTCCTAATGCCGAAAGAAGCTCTGGGTCTAAATCCGGTACTTGTACTGTTTCTGGAGTCAACGCTGACCCTGTTGCAGCAGGCGCTGGAGATGGGTCCTCCGCAGAGCATTCTGAGAGTACGTCAGATGGAACCTCTGATGAATCTGCGTTATTCAGCGAAGTAGGGTCTTGCCCCTCAGACAGGACCGGCTCGGTCTCTGGTACTTCCGTTTCCAGAAAGTAGTCGCTTTCTAAGCAATATAACACATATTTAAAACCGCTATTATTTTTATAAAACGTAAAACGAAAAATAAAATAAAAGCGGGTAGATTTGCCCCAGAACATTTCGTCCTTAGTTTTATCTCACGGATAACACCAAAGCGATGATGTTTACATATCAACATGAATTCTCGTTAGAATTATCATGTCTTACATGTAACATGCCTTCGTGTTGACTCACGGTCAACCCCCAGGCTCGCGTCTTACAAGAAGTACGCGCTATATATGTACAAATATGTTTGATAACATTTTTACAAGTGTAAAACGACTTACAGTCGTTGAATTTCACATAATCAGTATAAAATTACTTACGAGGATTGTCATCCGAAGTCTGCGAAATCCATTGTAATTTTATCAACTTTCTTTGGTAACGCTCGATTTTTTCGTCGTTTGTGAGCTTGCGTTTTGGCATAGCTGCGAATATTCACTACGAAAAACGGTTGAAATTTCTTAAGACGTAGTGACGCGTGCGTCTGTTGCCGTGCACGAAAAAATAATGAGGACTGACGGCAATGGCGCCACCGGTCATGGTGGGGAGTAGTGAATCAAATTAAATACTTATTTTTTTATATCTCTAAAATAAGCGTGCAAAATGTTGCCAGTAGATTAAATAAACTACAATAATGTAAACTGTTAATTATATCGAACAATGAAGCGAGGAAATATTAATAAATATTTAGGAGTATATTTACAAAACTTCTTCATAGGTAGGTATCTTTTTCGTGAGCAAAGAGTCTCAAAAAATTACATGTTTTCGTCAAAAGCATTGTTTCTTTGACACACATGTTTTCTCCTGAAGTTACACTGTCTAATATGGTAACCATCCAAATGTCACCATGACAGAATGACAGAAAGATAAAGCACGGAAAAGAGATAGCATGTGGCCGCCGTGGTAGAAGCACAGATAGAAAACTGGTCACTTGTCAGATTTGATGCGGAATCTGAGCAATATCTTTCCTCATTTTGTTACTAGTTGCGCGACACTGATAAATATTATGTACCTTTTACTCCTGATTTACATTCAGCCGAAGTGAGCACTGCAGGGAAGTGGGCAGGACGGGCGTAAAATGCGGTATTACGCCCGTCCTGCCCTCTTTCCTGCTCACTTCGGCTGAATGTAAGTAAGTGTTAAAATTGGGTGTCCCTTGTTTTGTCGACAAACTTTTCATCGAATTTCATTTCATCGAAAACGTTCCAAGTAACATTTAGTTCACGAATTATTGTTAGGTGTAATTTTATTGCATGACCAGATCATTCCAATTTTTATTATTTTATAGAATAACTGTTCAGGGAATATTATTTGGCAAATGATTCATTTTGTATGAATTTTAAATGGCAGAATAACAAAACAACGAATGTCATTTGTTCGAAATTTAATTACAACATTACAAAACAATCAAATTAAACTGATTACCTGTGTTCAACTAGATTAAGGCAGTCAGAAAAAGGGGGATAAGGGTGGAACACCCATAGAGGTAGAATAGATAGAGGGAGTCACCCACACATACACACATGAGTGACAAAGGTGTATGCATAGGCAATACCGCAAGTAGGAACGAGATACAGTGTCATATTTTCTGTCCCTCATCGCGTATAAGTACGGATTTTTTGTTTGCCACCACACCTGTCAAAATTTGTACTGAAACTGACACCACCATGACGTCACCGATATAATACGACTAAATTATTAATGACATTAGACGTCAAGAGTGTATCAGCTTCTGATACTTCTTAATTTAGTATGGTTAATTTACCATCGTCCCTTTTGGGTATACGCCAGGACGCCATCTATATATCCTCTATCTACGGGAGCACCCCACCAGGGGGGCTCAGGGGGCGCACCCCCCCCCGCAGTAAAAAAACAAACAACCGAACAATTGCATTATAAGTAGGTTAGGTTAGGGTTCACTTGTGTCCCTCGGAGCGGAAATAGGCACCCCGCGAAGCGGGGTGACGTCGACACGCTGGCGGTTAGGTTAGGTTTAGGTTAGGTTAAAATAATTGCCGTGCGGTAAAAATTATGAATGCAAACATGTTCTTAGTAATGACAGTATGAATAAGTAGTTATGTGCCAAGATAAACAACTTAAAATCTCAAGTACCCTCATTCAGCGCGTGGATCCCGATTGCATTGCGTTCCGTTCTCAACATAATGTCATAGATAACTGTGTATGCCTACTATCTTAAATTTGAATAATAATCCTTGTAATAATTTGTATGTTAATTAAAAATATTTGAAACAATAAATCACAAAACGTTTTCCATGACATAAGTAATACAACTATTGACTGAATCATCCGACAAGTAAAATTACACGACGTAAAATTACTTGTAATGACAATTCTACGAACTGAATTGTTGAAGAAATGAAAATACATGAAACGTTGACTTTGAAGTGAAATTCGACGAAGTGAGTGTCGACAATTTGATGATAAACCGTTAAAATTATGTCTTAAACAGTATTATTATCTATGCCCTACCTTGCATAGCTTATCTGTCTGTCAAGATTGACGTATCCTCCACGGGCGCTTCACTCAGAACATTTCTATCTTCATAGGAAAAACTCTCATGGAAACAGTTAGTACATTAGTAGTTAGAGGGCAGCGTTATCAAATTTTAAACGAACGTCAATCATGAATTTTTGCTCTGTTTTAATATGACAGCAAACTGAAGTTTTAAATGTTCTTGGATTTTATTGTATAAAATTAATACAGAACCTATTATTTTAATAAGTCTATTGCCTAAAATGAAGAGGCTTATAATTATAATGGCTGCAGAAATAAAATGATGTATTTGAAGGTATGGGAAACAACGTTAGTAACATTTTAGTTATTTTTATCCTTTAAGATTCATTACCCTATTTTGCTGTTACTACAGGCTCTATCCTGCTTTGATCACCTCCAAGCTAGGCCAAGGTCGCAGGACAGGACCTGCGCCCTGATGCAAAGTACCTACGTCTTTCTCCCTTAACGCATAGTTGCGTCATGTATGATGGCCCATTGTGTAGAGAACCTTTAGTAATTATTATACCCTCATCCTAGAGGCGGGCTTAAGCCCGACATTCACACATCAGATTTGTCGCTGGAAGTCTTTGGACAAATCCTAACCTCTTAATGTCTCTGCGCTACGCTAACGCTTCGCGAACGGCTCGCGGACGAGTCGACGAGCCCTATTGTATGAATGCGAGAAATCGCTCGTATGTGTCTATAGGAGACGCTACACAGGCCAATATCGGCCGGACTGCATTCGGCTAAATCAAGGTCACTCCATCGATACTAGATTTTCTGTGACCTTGCTTGGCCGTCCGACAAAGTCGTAGGTGTAACGTCTTCTTATGTCTAATCGTCTTCTTCGCGGCTTTGTAGTGAATTCCACACTTCAGAATGAAACTTTAGGCTGCATAGAGTCGTTCGAGCGTAGGTCAAAAGGAATGTAGTATGGAGATATCTTGGTTTTGCCGTCGCCGTGCTTCCTACACATATCCAGACGAGCCGAAATCACGCGGCAGACTTCATGCAGCTCTGCGAAAGCTGCTCGTCTGAACGCGCCTGTATTGCTTGCTGCCTCATTGGCAGGGATTACAAACATAGTAGATATTATTGCAATACTATTAGCTTTTGCCCGCGACTTCGTTCGTGTTGACTTCCTTTTGTTGGACTTTTACTGGGATAAAAAGTATTCTATTTAAGAGGATTGTGAACCTGTAAATTTTCATACAAAAAGCGATAACGTTTTTCACCCCGTAAACTTAGTTCGATTTTTATAACTTTTGGATATAATAGATGTTTTAGATATAATAAAAAACTAGTTCTGTACGTTTTGATTTTTAAGAAGTATTGTTTAGGGACGTTAAAAGTTATTAGCATCTAAAAATCGATATTTTTGACTTAAAACTGTGTGTATCGTTGTATTTTTTTAATGAATCTAATTTTTTTTATTAAAAAAGGAAAACGTACAGACATAGAGTATTTAAAGTGTACTTAATCCAATTATACCAAAATTGTTTCATTTAATAAAGCTTTAGGGGGGTAAAAACGTTATCACCCGAAACAATATTTCAAAAAGGAAATCTAGGCAATTGCCTCCTGGACTTGCAACTCTCTCTATCGCTCGATACGGCTCGGGAGGCAGAGCGGTGTGAAATAGATAGCATTTTTTGAAATACCTACCTACTCCCGCCGCACAATCCTCGTAAGTTAATCCATCTTAATCCGTTTCCGATTTTGCGTGATTTAGTAACACACATCAAAACTTCCGAATATATAATATTAGTAGGGTTTTTATGACAAGTTAATAATAAACTATAATGTGAGTAGGTATTTGTGATAACAATATCGCCTGAGGGCCTACCGCGAAAGGCATTCGAAGTTTTCTCTCTCTGTCATATTTGCAAGTTTGTACTTAAGTGCGACAGAGAGGGAAAACTTCGACAGCCGTTCGCGGTAGACCCTCAGATTACTTACTTTAATCCATGCCATTCCAATTATTGCAAGACGTTATGATAAAATGGTAGGGAAGGTGAGTAATGGCAGAGAATATTGCCGGATAAGCCCAGCTAGCACGATACGTTTTATCGTTTTGTTTTACGTGACATCTCAGTACATTGTTGCCGTAAAACGTGACGACAAAACCTATCGTGCTAGGGCCCAAGGTGCCGTTACATATGCATTTAAAAATAGTGTGATACTTGAAGCAATAAGCGGCTATATGCCGTGATTTTAATTGAAGTACTTTGAGTAGACTGCATGTTATCCCATAAAAAACATTCCATGTAAAAAATAGGCCAAGTCTCGAAACTCTTTAACACTAAAAAGTGGTGAGATATTTCGTAGAGCCAGTGTAGTGCCTCTTTGTTTTGCTCGACTTGGCGGGGGCACTGCCGTGCCCACAGATGTATTTTCTTACTATAGGATAAAAATAAAAAGTGTAGTGTACTTAGGTACTTATACCTTCGTACCGCTCGTGCCGCCAGACGATAGAAATCCGAGGACTGTCGACGAAGGTCAAAGGGAATATATACCTATATGATAGGTTCTGCGCCGATGGCAAACAGGCATACGGCCTGCCTGATGGTAAGCAAATACCGTCGCCATTGTCACGGAAGTATATAATTACGCTTTCGACATTCGGACACCCATTGTTTAAGAATCATTCGACGGCCTGCGAGCTGTGTCGCGGCGGCGGGCCGTGCTGTGATAGCCGTGCAGAACACGAAAACTTTTAAGCTTTTAAGCTTGTTTTTAACCCGACTGCCGAAGGAGGGCTATGTTTTTCGAGCGTATGTACCTACGTATGTGTGTATGTCTTATTCTTTGGCACGCCCTGCAGCCTAAACCGTTTGACGGCTTTCGACATATATTATGAGGTGCCGTTGGATTCCTCTTAATCGTAGGAGTGACAACTGACAGGCTATAATATTTATAAAAAGCAGTTGGGTTTTTCGAAAAATCTTTTGATTTCACTTGTTACCCCCTACTGCCTCAGAAGGAGGATTTTGTTTTTCGAGCGTATGTCTATGTATGCTTGTATATATATGAATGTATGTAGGTATGTATGTATGTAATGTATGTATGAATGCATGTATATTTGTATAAGTACCTACATACATATGTATGTGGACATGACAATTCTATTTCACGGGCTACAGTCCTAACGGTTTGACGGATTTTGACATATTATATGCGGTGTCGTCGGATTTCTCATTATCACGGGCATGGCACTTGGCTATAATAGGTAGGTAAGTACTTTAAAAAATATAGTGTATAGGTAAACAAGCAGTGTCCGCAGCAGAACCAAGGTATCCGATGTATAGCCCTCCGAATCGCTAAACTTAAGTGGCTGTGGGCGGGGTACATATATTGCACGTAGAACCAATGGCCGTTGTGGCGGAAAGGTTCTTGGGTGGCGACCACTTACTGGATGCGGTGGCACAGGACCGGTCACTTTGGCACTCTTTGGGGGAAGCATATATCCAGCAGTGAACGTCTTTCGGCTGATATTATGATGATGATAGGTAAACAACTTTACTGTAAACTCAAAAACTGTTGCAATTTATTACATAAACCGACTGTAGGTACCGCAATTATAGCAGAAGCAGATCATTTAAGCAGCATCCCCACGGTCCAGCGCAGAGAACGGCATGAACGGTACGAACGGGTTTTTTCTGTAATAATCAATGCATAATGCTCTCAGAAAGCAGTTCATGTGATAAAGTCGAAAGGAAATGCGAGACTGTTGGCATATGTGGCTTAGAAAAGTACTGAATTGAAGTCGGTTCAAACTATGTTTTTAAAGTAAATTATATAAGATGTTCTTAAGATTCTTTCTTTATTCTGTATAAATAAAGGTCCAGGGCTGTTATTCTGAACGCGCTCATGAGCTTCACCTCACCCGTTACGGCCCGGCCATGACGTTGCGCGGAAGCGGCAGTGGCAGCTGTTTTTCTAATTCATTGCGTGTGATCCCAACTAACCACAGTGCGTTGCGCGTCTCGATCGCGCAATGTACAGATAAAACGCATGCCGCGACGCAATTCGCCCAATGTCGTGGCCGGGAATCGCGGCGTCAAGATATATTGGGTGACGGGTGAGGTGAGGTGAGATTAATTAAAACAACTTACAGGATACCCCGCTGCTTGAATATGTCATGCTTGCCTAAAGGTCTTTGCTTCGCTTCGTCGAGGGAGGCAATGGCTGAGATAGCCGTCATACTCGTGAACGGGTGCTGTTTTGTGGAGCCCGGTCAGAGGCCTCCCCGCGAAACGGAAACGAAGTTCGTTCGTGTATCTCCCTCTTTGTCTCACGTTGCTTATTCGAGCGACCGAGCGGGAGATACACGAACGAATTTTGTTTTCGTTTCCCGGTAGCGTCCCAGTTCATGTTTGCATAACTTCATTCCACAATTGACTGAAACAAAAATTAGGGCTTGAAAGCCCAATATCACGCAAACAGATCGAGATCACGAATTTGAAATAGTTATTTATGATAGGTACAAGTGCGGAAAATAGGTAATTCCCAACGAGTGGCGATGACCAAAAACACGACCGTCAGGGAGTGTTTTTGATCGACACGAGTTGGGAATTACCTATCCGCACGTTTATCATACAACATTTTACAATGCATCATGCGAGGAAATAAAAAAAATATGCATAAAAGGTGAAATTTTAAATGTCACGAACTCACGAAATCTATTTCCCGCATAGTGTGCGGGAATATTGTAATGAAATCCATTCCGCACGGGCGCGGTCCGCCCGACGACGCCGTGCTGGCATCGACCACTTCCCGTGTTTATGTTCAACCATATAAAGGGGGCACATTCAGAGCAAGTGCATTGTAAAATATTTTTACCTACTCATTATATTATTGAACAGCCTGTGTAGATAACGATACCCCACACCATGGACTTCATAAGAAAAAGATTTCATCCCCACTTTAAGTGAAGGATAGAGTCACCATTAAAAGTAGCTATGCAAACGAAGACGTCAAGTCTTTATTAAAAGGGAATAAGAACTTTTGACGTCTTCGATTGCGTAGCTACTTTTGACGCTGACTGTACCTACAATATCGAAAAAATATTTTTGTTTTCTATTTACCTAATTACAGCATTCTAATAGTAGGTAGGGATCACCTGAGCAGACGGACAGACGGACATGGCGAAACTATAAGGGTTCCTCGTTCACTACGGAACGCTAAAAACTGTATCCCAATCCCAACCCAACTACGGAAATCGAAGTGAATATTTTTTTTATTTTCGTACAAAACGTCACCCGCAGCATAATTTCGGATCGATTGGTACCTCATTCATCAAAAATCGGTTCAGTATCTTAAACGCTACGTTGAACTTGAAACACACGTTAATACAAACAGACCGCTAAAATCAAAATCACTTTCTTTCGCTTTAACTATTTTCATCCAGCAAGTCCAATCTAGGTAATATACACTGGGGTTTTTTTTTTGTAATCGATTATGTACCTACGTTTAGGTACTAAGTAGGTACTATATTACTTAGGTATTCAGTGGTTTAGGGCAATACCGGGAAGAACACATATCTTAACATCAGACAGGCCGTAAGCTTGTTTGCCACCGTCGTTGTATAAAAAAAAAGATTTCCGGTAGTAGGTACTAGGTATACAATAAAGGTATAGCGTATATAATATATATATTATTTTATAGGTGAAGACAATTGTAACCCTTCACAAGTTTCCAAACCCAAGGAAGGACCCGAACAGATTTCGGACATATGGACCTTGCGATTTGCCAAGGGGAAACATTTTGGTCGTTGAAAATGTGAATAATTAGTATAATTACCGTCGTGTCTATTACATACGTGCACTTTGGAAAACAATACTGGCTCGGCGGTAAAATGCTGAGTAATAATTGCAGTGCCAACACTTCAGTTGAAAGGTTAGTATCATTATCATCATCATCATATCATCCGAAAGACGTCCTCTGCTGGACATTGGCCTCCCCCAAAGAGTGCCACAATGACCGGGTTCTGCGCCACCCGCATCCAGCGGACTCCCTCGACCTTTACCAGGTCATCAGTCCACCTTGTGGGCGGCAAAGACTCTCTCGTTTACCTGTTGTTCTTATAGTAGATTATACACCAAGGGGATAAAGCACTGTTTTATGTCACGGGAGCGAATTGAATCCCGAACGTAACGAAGGACTCATAATTTAACTCCTGAGCGAAGCGAGGGAATTAAGACTGAGTCCTGAGTGCAGTGAGGGGTTCAACCGCCCAAGACTAAAACAGTCTTATCCCCGAGGTGTATACTCTACTTTTCACACCTTATGCGAGACAAAAAAACAGGCTCAGTAGATAAATAATGTTTATTTAGCAAATTAAAAGTACATAGTAACATTAGACACGTTAGTCCAATTATGGAAAGATAAGGTAATGTTTTTATTTGTCAAAATCGTTGTAGGCTTTTAGGTATTTTTCCTTTGACTTCTCAATGACAATGCCTTGTTGACAATGCCTATGGCATCTAATTTGATAAACTCAGGAGTCAAAACACTTTCATCACTCGACATTTTCAATATTATTTTTGAAATTAAATCTTCTATAGGCACCTACAAGAACTCGATTTGTTCGTCACGCGTGAACAAATGAAGGCGCGCGGCGTTCCAAATTCGAAAGCACAAGCCGTGGTCCTAGATTCGAAATTCGAATTTCGACCACCGCGCTCCTCCGGACCGGGGTGCACACAGAGGCAAACTTCATTTATTTTGTCAAATCAAGTAGGCCATGGCCTAGGACAAATTGTGTTTAGCAAAATTAAACTTTATGCATATAGTAATAAGAATTATGAAAAGTGAAATCATATTATTAACCAGCGGGTTACAATGAAATTCAGTACAACATTATAACCCTGCTAATACCAAGGGATTTAATGTCTTGCTTTCGGTAGGGTTTACATGACCTATAATTCGGCATTGTCGAGCATGTGGTTTGAAATAGTACATTACTTACCTAGGGCGGTTAAACAAAGAATGTCTCAGATCGCAGGTATTTGACGCCCGAGCCGAAGGCAAGGGCGATAAATATGCGCTCTGAGGCTTTCTTTATTACCGCCCGTGGTGAGTACAACATTTTACGTCTCTATCTGGCCAGGAAGTGGGGTTTTCCGCACGCATAGCGTGCGGTAATTCCTACTTTATGGCCAGGTATGACGTAAATAATATTATGTCTTTCTTTCACACTTTGTCACAGTCATGGCATCGCCATGGAGAGTTAATAACAATTAGGAAATGCGATCCACTTACATAAGTATCTTCCATTACTGGTGATGTTTGTGTTAATAATACCGTCAAACCTGGCAACTTTGATCATTGAACATAGCTTTGCCCACCACCTCACATTTTTAGGGTTCCGTAGCCAAAATGGCAAAAACGGAACCCTTATAGTTTCGTCATGTCCGTCTGTCCGTCTGTCCGTATGTCACAGGCATTTTACTCGAAAACTGTAAGTTGTATTTTAATGAAATTTGGAGTGAAGGTGTATTTTGATAACCGCTATATAGTTATGCAATGAAATTACTAAAAAATATTTTTTACAGGGGCACTTCCATACTTGTAACTTTATGTCAAAAATTTTTTTTTCACCCTAGGTACATATATATTTGGCACATGAAACGTTAGGTCTTTTAAAATAACTATAAGGTTACTCAGCACTTTTTAGGGTTCCGTAGCCAAAATGGCAAAAACGGAACCCTTATAGTTTCGTCATGTCCGTCTGTCCGTCTGTCCGTCTGTCCGTATGTCCGTATGTCACAGGCATTTTACTCGAAAACTGTAAGTTGTATTTTAATGAAATTTGGAGTGAAGGTGTATTTTGATAACCGCTATATAGTTATGCAATGAAATTACTAAAAATATTTTTTACAGGGGCACTTCCATACTTGCAACTTTATGTCAAAAAATTTTTTTTCACCCTAGGTACATATATATGTGGCACATGAAACGTTAGGTCTTTTAAAATAACTATAAGGTTACTCAGCAGTTTTTAGGGTTCCGTAGCCAAAATGGCAAAAACGGAACCCTTATAGTTTCGTCATGTCCGTCTGTCCGTCTGTCCGTATGTCCGTATGTCACAGGCATTTTACTCGAAAACTATAAGTTGTATTTTAATGAAATTTGGAGTGAAGGTGTATTTTGATAACCGCTATATAGTTATGCAATGAAATTACTAAAAAATATTTTTTACAGGGGCACTTCCATACTTGTAACTTTATGTCAAAAAAATTTTTTTCACTCTAGGTACATATGTGGCACATGAAACGTTAGGTCTTTTAAAATAACTATAAGGTTACTCAGCACTTTTTTTTATTATGTGAATATACTCGGAGATAATCGCCACGAAAGGCACAAAAATTGTGACCCCCCCCCCCCCTCTGACTTTCGAACGGTGGAAGTGAAAAATTAAAAAAAATCATGGACATAGTGCTTATTAAATACTTTCACCGAAAAGTATTTAGAAAAAGATCGGTTTAAAGGTTTTCGAGTAATTGCTGAAAAACTGCTTTCCCTATAGAAAAGGATGTAAGTGCCGTAAGGTTTATATGACGATACGACCTTTTTAATATAATACAATGTCGTTCACTGATATGCATAATTACGACTATTAATTACAAGCATTAGGTACTGATTATCACTGGCGTATTTCGATTACAAAACATAAATCCATCTCAATACTTAATATATTATCATATTATAAATGCGAAAGTTACCTTACTGTCTGTCTGTTGTACCTTTTCAATGAAATTTGGTATGGAGGTAGTTTTGAGAGCCTGAGAAGGACATAGGATAGTTTTTTTTCATCGTGGAAGTCATCTGTTAAAGGGATGAAAAGAGGTATTATGGAATTAAGTGCTATAGTCGATAATAGATGCGGCGCCTGTGCCGGCTGTCATGCTCATGTCTAATAGCAGTAATAGCATATTTTTGCTTTTAGATTTTTTGGGCGTTCAACATTAAACGGAGCATTCCACGGGCAAGTCCACCGTTGTCCCGTAAGAACATGATTTTTCAGAAAATTGGTAAGTCTTGGAGTTTATTTTTTTGCGACAATAGAGTCAAATCTTGGTCAGAATTATAATACGCTCCAATTAAAAATTGCGAAGATAACTCTATAGACAGAAATATACACGCGTTTGTACGGGACAGCTCGTGGAATGCCCCGAATACGTTTAATGTGACTAACAGGTATACGCGGACGAAGTCGCGGCTAAAAGTTTGTTTAGTTATAATTAAAAAAATGTACGTAGAATAAAAACAATTTGCTGCAGAAAAACGGGTAACGATCAATATTGACAAATTGTTTCATATTTAACCGCAGAAACGGTTTGAAATCGAAGATCAAATTTTGAAACCGGCATTTTAACCTCTAATCATTAATTGTTGTTAATCAGCTCGAAGTTCTTTATTTCTATGCCACATGAAAATAGTCAATAGATGATTCGTTACTTAAACTAAAACGGAAACTGCCCAATAAACAAACAGCTTAAATAAGTAGTTTGTAGGTAAGAAAAGTTTTATTAACGATTCACCTACGTCGGCAATATATTGGATAAGAAGTGAATTTTCAATTAGTTATTAATTAGTTACGGTAGGAAATCACTGAAATATAGGTGATGAAGAGGTTCTCAGTCAGGCCTTGGTCTTCAACTTTTGCCGTGCGATTTGGGTGCATCTTGAGACGTAGAATACTACTCCAGAAATTATTTACCAAGGAGATACCTAGGTTATAGAGGATCGTTTAATCGTATTCCATAATTCACAGTCCTTAAAAAAACATCTTACCGATGGGGCCACAAGTGATTCACAAATATTAGCCTCTGATATCTATTTTATAGTAGAAACTTAGAGTAGCTGCATTGACTCCTTTAAATTACCTGGTTTTGTAGAAGTAGTAAGAACAACTTCTGAACACGCATCTTCGAATCCAGGATATGGAGTCTTAGCATGGGCAATAACAATTCTAAGACATTGTCCTAGAAATTATTATGAGCAAGCAAGCAACATAGCTGGACATGTTGAAGCAGTTTCTCTTAAATATAATACCTAATACAAGCTTATTTGCAAATTATAGGTCTCCCAAATGCGCCTTCGAAACGTTAATAGACTCTGTAGTTTTTGGAGATATTAACGAAGACTATCTTCGTAATAGTTGTTTAGATGTATTTATGCGAAATTCTGGATAAACAGCTTTTCTGCGACCCTCTGTGTTACCACGCGAGGAGAAACACATTAAAACCTGATCTGCTCTGTGCAGCGGAATTACTGATTACATGACGACGCTAACAAAATCGAAATACAATCCGACATTTGTACGAATGTATGTGTGTATACATATTTCTTAGCTGATACACGGTTCGGTACGAAATCTGTTAGGCGAATGAATAAGATAACAATATTTTATCAAATTAGTCAAGACGTGCACAGTTTGGGGAGATCCACTAGTCGTAATGTAGTAGTGTATAGTAGTAGGCACGGAACCCTTCGTTGTGCGTGGTCCGACACGCACTTGGCCGCTTTTTAATAAAACTGGTCAGTTGTGAAAAATGGTTGCAGATGGATTATTATTTTATGATGAGGATGAAAGTTAAACTTATTGCTGACAACACTAATCTATTTACCCGTAGCTGAGTTAATCACGGGTGAGACGGTGTTGAATATTGGTATGATTTTTGGTTGGCCAAAAAGTTCGTAAAACCTTTAGAGCCATATGAGTCTACGGACGGGCTACAAGTGTACTTAACTTTTTACTGTGGTTTAATTTATAGGCCGTAGAGTGTGTTGTTTGCTTGCGTTTTCGTTTGACAGAATTTACTCTTACAGTTTCGCATAGAGTCACAAATTTTCATGAGAATCGGTTGAGAAACACGACCTGTAGAAGAAAACAGATGGACAGCCGGACAAACGAAAGAATTTTGGACCAAGCTGAAGCAGAGAACTTTGTCAGCTTCGCTCGCTCGCTACACTCTGTGGCTGAGTAGTGTAACTTGTGTAATGTTGATTTTAAGTTAAGTTGAGATTAAGGGCCAAATTTTCAGCGTTGGCAAACGTTTTGGCGATAACATTAGGGTTATTTTATTTATCGTATGGCATTTTTGGTCACTGGATTACATAATAAGTTTCTGTCAAAATTTTCATTTTTGGTACAAGCTTTTATTGCCGACTGTACTTTTCTGCATACCATCATCAACTACTCATTGAGACAAGAGGGTTGTGTCGTTTTATTGCGGAGTTCCTATGGCCAACTTCCTGCTAAGTCATCATAATATTGCATTGTCATACCATATGTATACATATGCATGTTTGCATAATACATGCACAAAATTTCAGCTCAATTGGATAACGGAAAGTGATTGAAAAATGGATTACAAATTTTGACGGACAACTTACTTATAATTACTTACATATTTACATACCTACATACGAACAGTGCAAGTTAATATAAAGCTTATAAAAAAAACCGGCTAAGTGCGAGTCGGACTCGCGCACGAAGGGTTCCGTACCATTATCAATAAAGATATTTATTTTATTTAGTTTTTAGTATTTGTTGTTATAGCGGCAACAGAAATACATAATCTGTGAAAATTTTAACTCTCTAGCTATCACGGTTCTTGAGATACAGCCTGGTGACAGACAGTCGGACGGACGGACGGACGGACAGCGAAGTCTTAGTAATAGGGTCCCGTTTTACTCTTTGAGTACGGAACCCTAAAAAGTATGAAATTCCTATCTCCTAACAATTATGTAATGATCTAGGTGCATTCAAAACAAGAGTGACTCATTTCATTTATTCAAAAACAATTTGTATTGAGCTGTAATATGTATATCCGGGGCTGTGTATACCGATGGAGAGGATCCGGCTTAGATCTTTTTAACCCCCCACGCAAATAGAGGGGTGTTAAGTATAAGTTTGACGTGTCTGTGTATCTGTGTGCCTGTGTATCTATGGCTATGGCATCGTTCCTCCTCCAATTTTAATGGGATCTTTTTGTCCGAAAGCTGACGTAATCGAGATGGTTCTTAGCTACGTTTTAACTTTGAAGTGAAAATGTCGGGGTTTTTTTAACTTTTCAAAGTTGTTAATGAATATAAAGTGAAGTTAAGAAAGCGTGTGTAGCTTAAATTTTGTTAATTTTTGTATACATTTAACTATACACCTATATATGAGTACCTATTTATAGAAGACAGCCATACTATGGAAGTAAGTAGATAAACACATTTTGATGGTGGACTGATGAGTAGACTTAAATACCTAAGATATATCAGCTTTTATTTAAGTTGCAATGTCCGTATGTAGGTATGTTGTCCGCTACAAATCTTGCAAACCATATTTCGACCACTTCCTGGTTTTCTAATTTTCTAATTTAAATTTAGTATCCTAATACTTGCGTAGGTATAAGTATAGGTAATGGTACCTGCCGTCTGTGGCGTATCTAACGGGGGGTAGGGGGACGCAAAGTATTCAATTGGAAAATTCTAAATCCCATAAAAAAACATTCCATGTAAAAGGAGCGCAAAGGAACACAAAGAGCACAGTACAGGAATCTTCTATATCAACCTCCTTGCCGTGCGGATATTTATAAACGGAACGCCTGCAACAGTTGTATACAAATTTTTAATAAACTTCCCGATAACATTAAGTTGTTGCATGATCTAGAATTTAAGAGGAAACTTTCAAAATGGCTTCAAGAACATTGTTTTTACTCTGTGAAGGAATATATGTAGGCACGACTATGACAAATAAATATTATGTAAGGTAGACTCAAAATGTATGAAATTCATTGTAATTCATTGTTTTCTTAAACATTGCATGCTGCTTTGGCTGAATACTGGAACCATGTTCAAAATATGTACCAAAAATATGTACCAAAATACGTACCTTTGTACACGTATTTTTGAAAATAAACATTTCTTTCTTTCTTTCTTTGTAAAAAATAGGCCTAGTCTCTAAACTCTTCCACAGTATAAAGTGGTGAGATATTTCATAGAGCCAAGTCAGACTTCTTATTAATCTTTATTTACCTGCTAAATAAAATTCTGCAAATCGGGAATCACACAACTTTACTGCATTTACTAATTTTTGCATAAGTACCTACCTAAAACTATGTAAGTGTGATTGCCAAGTCACAAAATTTTATTTAGTAAGCCAATAAAGATGAATAAGAATGCCTGACTTGGATAGAGAGGAAAAGTCTGTGAGAACGTAGCGTTGTATGTTTGTACGTAGTATTCTACGGAACCAATCAACCGATTTAAAAAAATTCTTACTCCTGTGTAGGTATAGAATGGATTTTCTGGATGGGCATAGGCTATGTTTTATCCCGCGGGGTTGCCTGCGTTCTCTGTTTTACTCGTCGTGCGGGCAGCTAGTTATATAATATAGATAGGAAAATTCTGTGAGATTGGAGCATTTGTATGTTGCCGGGTAGGTACTCTCCGAAACCACTTAAGTATCTGATTTCAGAAAATCTTTCATCTGTACCTACCTAATACCCATAGAATGAACTTTCCGGATGGACATAGGTACGCTTTACTTTCCCGAACTTACTTTTTACGTACACTAAATTCGTTTGATAGTGAACATAATTATTAGTAATTGAACTAGTTAGTGTACATAATTGAAATATTATGGTAGTTTTTTTATCGGGTCTCTCCAGATATCGGTGGGTTGATGTGGTGGATGCGGGTCCTCGCGAGCTCCAAGCTGGCGATTGGCGAGAAACCACTCAAGACCGGGATCAGAGGCGTGCACTCGTATTGGAGGCCAAGACACACTTCGGGTCGTTGCACCAGAGGAGTAAGTAGTAAGTGTAAAGTGTTTTTTTTTATATTACAATATTATTTTCTGAACATCAGAATTTTCTGACGGCAAAAAATAATATGAAAATACAAACTTATTGTTGTGCCTGATGCCGGCACCACACTTCGCTATGCGCTATTCGTTATGTGACTGCGCCGTATTTGCGAAAATATTTGTTGTTAACAACAATGAACAAACATGCCCACCACACTCCATATTTAAGTTTTCAAACCCGTCGCGAGACATGACTGCCACTAGCCACAGATTTACTAAATTAGTGAGTGAACAGTGAACGAAGTGTGGGTAGTCGACGCGCTATTCGGCTTATTCGCCTCCTTTGATCTGTACCAAAAAACCGACAAGTCGACGGATAGGCATATTCGCTATTCGCGTTTATGCGTTATGCGTGCGAATAAGGCAAACATAGACGAATAAACCGTCCACACTTCGTCGAATACAGGCGCATAAGCCGAATAACGAATAGCGCATAGCGAAGTGTGGTGCCGGCATGATATAGGTAATATATATTTTTGTACTTGCGCCAATATTTCCTTTTTAGGGTTCCGTAGCCAAAATGGCAAAAACAGAACCCTTACAGTTTCATTATCTCCGTCTGTGACAGGTATTTAATAGGTAATACTCATACTATATTTTCAACGAAAACTATTAAAATTATTCTGTAATATACTATTCTATACTTATACTTATTGGTCCGACGCTCACTAGGTCGCTGGTCGGTTAATTTTAAGTTTTGGTTTGTATGGAACCTATAAAGGGGGTGCAATTTTGGCGTTTTCCCCGGGCGCCAAGTACCCTCGGTACGCCCCCGGGTACCGTAGAGCTGGTCTGACGATGGATTCGGAAGGTGTCCACAGGAACTCCTAAACTACGTACACAAGTTAAGCCTGATGCGATTTTTTGGCTCATTGGAACCCTCTCGACGAGTAGTTTAGTTAATGACTGTGCAAAAAAAGTGCAGCCGGCGATAAAAGCTTAGGTATACCAAAATTTTTTTTTGTTAGAAATTAAAAATCTAGTTTGATCAGGGGCGGTTCACTCCGTGATTTCGTTGCGCCGCTAAGGTAAGCCTCATGTACTTTACATGAGGCTTAACCGGTTTTATAAAAAATCTCTGAAGTAGTGTAATATTTTGCATTATTTAAGGTTCTTAAGTCCTACTCTATCATGTATTTGCGTAACATTTTTGTATTATTAGACTGCCCGATCAAAAATGATATTATGAACCAAATAACGAATAATACCGGTATTTTTGTATGGTGAAAATACCGGTATCCGACCCCTGGGCTTACCGGCCCCGGCCGGTATGTTAGCGCCGCCTGCTACGGCACGCACGTGTTCTATCGCAGCGCATTGAATGCGATAGAAAGGGATGGCCACGTTTAGGCTCGTTCGGCATACCTAAACAGGGGGTTTCTTAACAGAGAACTTTCTGTACGTACTTAGTACTATTATTTATTCCGTGGTTTGACTAGCCCCGTGTCACAAAAAAGGAGGAAAATGTAAAAAGATAGTGCGTGGTCCGTGGTCCCTTTTTTGGAGAAGTTTACAAACATAGCAAATATTCTTTTGTACATTATTCTTGTGCATACTTCCAGTTCTCACCAATAATAAAATTATTCTTAAGTGTTATTAGAAGAACAAACACCCTTACACCAGGTAATCAATTTATTCTCATGGAAAGCTGTAACTATTGTTGATTTTCAGGTTCGAGCTTAAGTTTCCGGTGTTTTGCAAGCCACTGAAGAAAACAATCACTTCCCAGTACCTACCAGCGCAAAAGCAGGTACGGTATCCGCAGTCGGTTTACCACGGTTCCCTCTGAATCTCTCAACTTAAGTGGCAGTGAACGGGGCTCTCTGCACGTAGAACTGATGCACGATGGCTGTTAGGGTGGAAAAGCTCTCGAGTGGCGAGTTGGCGGCCACATACCGGAAGGCGCAGCGCGGCCCGGCGGGTAGATCCCCAACAATGTGGACTGCCCCGCTGTTATGTAGCTTGTTTTAACCTCACCTCACCGTTCACCTACAAGTCCTTATATCTTGCCGCCGCGAGTTGTAGTAGGTTACTTGTCTTAGTGTAGCTAGAGGTCTAGTTTCGTGAGGCGTAACGGGTGAAGTGAGGCGCATTAGCGCGTTCCGAATAACAGCCCTGTATGACCTGGTGAAGATCGTGGTAGTTCGCTGGATGCGGGTGGCTTAGGACCGGTCACTTTGGCACTCTTCGGGGGAGGCATATGACCAGCAGTGGACTTCTTTCGTCTGATATATTCTGATATGATTCCGTTGAAATAGCAAACAATGAAGTGCCAAAGGTAATTCTGAGATCCTTGAGGAATCGACGGAAGTCCTCAAATATTATCGGCCCACATACAGCGATTTAGTTTTTTGTAAGTAAATTATTAGTGAGGCAGGACACTGTGGAATGTCACCTCATACTTTTTATAGTAGCCCAGTGGGGAAGTCTCTACAGCCATCCAAAGTACCACAGCCTTAATAACAAAACTAGGTACCGAGTACCTACATGCTCTAGAATAGGTGTAGACCTATTCTAGAGCGGATGGAACGGTCTCCCCGCCTGTCGTAACGAATTAAGGGGGTCGGGTCGCCAGTAGTGGTTTTTGTGGCGGGGGTCACAGCACTTGGCCATGTATCCCAGAGTAGGCGACGAGGATGCCCAGACCGAGCCCGCAGGGGCAAAGCGCGATGAGGGCTCGATATATTGCCGTTCAATCTGAGATCCTAGAGTTCTCCGAATTATTTAGCGCAGAATGGCGGCAGACGTGGAGATTTTGTGGGTAGAAATACCACATAACCCAGAGCTGTATACCCGGTTCGCAGGTTTTCTCCAAGAAAAAAAAAGTAAGTATCTGTTGGTATGTATGTATTATGTTAATGTATGATAAAAATTCATAAGTATCAATATTTCGAGTTTGCTCATCAATAGGTACAAAGCTGAAACCACTGACACAAGAGCGCGGCTTCGCCCGCGTGTTGCAAAAAACGCAGGCAAACCCGCAGGATAAAACATTACCTATGTATCCTTTCAAAAAGTCCAACAATAGGTACGCAGGTGAAAGAATTTTGGAAATGGGTCCAGTGGTTCCGGAGATTGCCCATTACACACGAACTTACGAATCTCACATACTTTTTCGGTTTATAATATTAGTAGGTATAGATAAAATCAGGTTGGCAACTCTTGATTTGCAAAGAATTTTACAAACGAATCGAAAATAATAACACATTTACACTGAATATTATTATATTATATGAGAGGGTGTTTGGTGTGGGATGCTACATGTGTCAGCACATTCACCGCCACCCATATATTAGTCGCACTACACGCGCGGCTGAAGCTGCTGCCGAGACTCAAACAACGATGAAGCGGCAAAAATATGCTCCCCAAAGCAAAGGGGGTGGAAACATTTGGGGTTTCGGTGGACGCGAAGCTACTTATGCACGACATAGGCCGTCGGCTCAGACAAAAGGGGCACACAGTGCCACAAATGACCGGTCCTAATTAAGTATGCCACCTACATCCATCGTTACTTCGCGCGATAGTTTTTTTTATCCCATCATCATTTCAGAGAGTTTTTAGTTAAGACTTACTATTCAAGTGTTACTTTTTATAATGACAACTATTATTTATAATATTATACTATTACAGTATTTTTTTATTCTACAAAACCCTTAAAGTACGATCATAATAGATAAAAGGACAAACTTTTTTGATAATTTTCAAAACTTGCATATTTCTGATTTTTTGTATGACCAGCAGAAAAAGTTAAATATATTAATGAATGCGCGCATTCCTAAATTATACGAACATGATACCAAACTTGACCTAGAGGTAGGCAGAAATATAGCAGAGACCAGAACTCAGGAGATGGCCTTCTCTCTCCCTCCCCCTTGTTTTGGGTACTAGCCAGAGGTTGATCACGTGGCTAGGACGCCAAGGAACAATCGTGCTGAAATGGTATTAGGGCTGCTTTTGTCTTAACTCGAACAAACAATGTTTAACCACTCGTACCTAGAGTCATTTCCTCACGGATCGTACTTGTTTTGCTATAACTATCTTTGTCTTCGTTGTGTGGAAGATAGAGTCATTAATTCTTGCCCTAGACTGCGTCCAGCTTAGGTTAAGGCGCAAAACGTTACTTCCTAAGTGTAAATGATATTTATAAAGGGCGAACCTATCTCTGGTACGTTAAAACTTCTAGAGTCAGATTCGTTTGCTACCCACGTACGAGGGAGGAGGTATCCATTGTATATATCTCCAGTCTAGTGCTGAGATCGTCTGTGTATTGTGAGGGTTGACCATGTACATATGTTAATGAGCTATGTGATTGAGTTGCTCATAGGTGATTACACCAAATTGCTTTAGATTAAGGTACCTTTAATAAGATCTCGCTACCTCTGTAGCTTTGTTCATGAGTGGCCACTCAGTTGTCAACCCTTGCGCTTTCAGTTCTATGGATACCAAACCCATGCAGGTCATATAAATCTCGTTCTCTTTGGCAATTAATCAGTTCCCTAATTTATAAAAAAGGATTAAATAACTTACGGTTATTTAATGTATTGTATCTGAATCGGAGGCAAGTTAAGTCAGGTTAATTAGGGTACGAACGCCCTATTGTGAATGCTATAGAATAACAAGTCTGTGACCTTAGGTCGTGCTCTCCAGACAGGTAGAGCCTTCCCTTTAGCCACGTCAAAACTGCCGAAAGAACAACGAGACTTTATCTAAATCTGACCCTAGTCGTTAATTAAGTGGCTAGATATACTAGCTAGAATTATTAATACTTCAAACTATGAGACACTATCTGTTCGAGCACAATTGTAAAGGAATTTACTATTGTTATAGATTATGAGTTTATCTATGTTGCCCCTAATTATGAGATTAAAACCTAAAGGTATTCTACTGGGAATCTGTAGTTATAAAGAAAAACCTGTTGAAAGTAGAAAATAAGGAATTTATTTTCGTAAGTGATTTTAATCGAAACTGGTTGACTACTTACCAAATAAAACTAGTTGTAGTCTTATTTGGTGACTGCTTTGATTAACCTAGGCCAAACTTAAAGAGGAAAATCTAGCAATCTAACAAAAAACCTCTTGCCTTCATTAAAACTAAATCAATTAACATGTACTACACGCTAATAGGTATTTACAACAACTAAGTAACTAATATTTATTCCCCAAATCCCTAACTTTACGTATACACGAGTTCACGTTTGGACACTATAACTATATCTTTAGATCTAGTACACTCGCATAGGTATAGGTACTATAAACCGTATCGGCTGAATTGACCTTAGCCGTATTAGGCTCTGACACAAGTTATTAAGTTATCAATGCTCACTGACGTATTTAGCGCGTTTATAGTGCAAGTCTTTGGTCAATTTAGGTAACAATGTATGTACAAATAGTTTCAATCAAGTGGGGTTCGAACCCGCTTGTAACAGAGCAGTATTTAAGAATGTTCCACAATTTAATCTACACAATTATACAATAATGGTAAATAAATGAACAGATGGCTGGTGTCTATACTATGGCCCAGAGCGCAGGTAAGCAACCCTTTATGACAAAGGTATTAAGATGATAATTAAAAGAAAGAAGGTATATTTAAATGACCTCTCCAGTATTCCATTCGTCCATTGATTTCCACAAGATTAATACTTAGCCCTTTAAACAACAGAGTCACGACACTGATTCTATTAACTTTTTCAACACTCCTAGTACACTTATATGCTCAGACTTCGGAAAGAGGTCAGCTTTCTCGTAAGTATGTTAAGGTACCGTCGCCGCTCGCAGTTCTCGAATCAGTGTCCTACTTTCACTCCCCTTGTCTCTTCGCAAATCTATTCTCCCACTTTATCAAAGCGACAACTTTATTCCTACCATCGGTTTTCTTATTTCCTACTTAATATCTATACAATTAAGGCGCTTCCGTCGACATTTGTCTAATTATCGTCGTAGCTGCGCCCGCGCCTCCCATCTTGTCTCCCGTTCTTCCCTCGGCAAGGTCATACTCCGTCCCTCTCGCACCGGTTTCGTCCTGTCCACAGAGTTCGCCACCCCCGTCTCGTTCTGTCGCATGTACGCGTGCACGGCCTCTCTCTCTCCTGTGTTTCATGAGACGCGTCCACAAATCTTGACATGCGTAAAGCAGATGTCTCGGAGTTTACTGGAATAAGAGACAATGATCGGCCAGATTTCTGTATGTATATGTTAAAATGAGTATTATGCCAATGATGACAAAGTCGCCTTTTGATCATCCCTTGTGCAAACTATTCCACTAATTTTCTATAAGTGTTCTTTGAACTTGCCACAGTTTTAGTCCCAATATTTATTTAAGTAACAGTCTTTTGTGAGGCTATAATATATTACTTCCTTAAGCATTGTAAGTTTTGTCTTTATGACCATGGCCATTGGGCGAGGATTTATTACTCTCTTTTATATATATTCCTAGAACTTCACGATATATTTAACACATTTAGCCTGCCACTTCACCCCCCCCTTTGTCGATAGTTAAAATAAATTTTGACTCTCTACACCACAACCATAACTAGATAATTCGGGTTTAATATAGCGTTATAAAATTAATAAACAACCCTTTCTTCAAACCTTTAACGTTTATTGTCCTACTCAACAAAGTATTATGTCTTAAGTGGCCAATAAAAACTGTGAGTAAGCTCCGGCGCTATGTTTTGTCTGGTGCCCGCTCGGTTCTTGCATTGTTCTATCACTTGAATAATAACGGAACAGGTGGATAGCATTGTAGTTGCCTTTAATTGCCCCTGTATTCGTGCATACTAGTGTATAAACATTATCGTATGGTATGGCCCCAATTCTGAAAGGACCAATATATAATCGCGAGAATTTCTTTGTCAACTTTTTATCTGCATCTGATCTAGGTAAAGTCTTAAGTTTGACAAGGTCTCCAATATTGAATCGAACTAGTCTATGGGATTTATCGTATGCCACTTTCCTATCTTCTGCTGCCTTTACTATGTTTTCCCTAGCCCTTTCGCGAATCTCACTCACAGTCCTGCCTGATACTACAATATTAAATTTATTAATCGTCAAATCACTCGAAAGCACGGTACTCTCTCCCCGCAGAACTTCCAATGGTGTGAAACCTGTCGAGATTTGTACAACGTGGTTATAGCAATCTGCTATTTTGGTAACGAGATCAACCCATGATTTATGTGACTTATCACAGTATGTCCTAAACATCCTGCCTAGCTCCTTGTTGATTCGCTCTGTGGAATTAGATCTAGGACAGCGTACTGATGTATGCCCTAGATCAATACCTAACTGTGCTAACCCATTTTCCCAAGTACTTGAAATAAACTGAGCTGCATTGTCCGTTATTATACGCTCTATCTTCACTAGCTTGTGGAATTTCCTTACACAACCCAAAGCGCCCTGGCCTGTTGCCCTTTTTAACGGATATAACTGTATAAATTTACTGAAAGCATCTTGCAACACAAAAATATAATTGTTTCCAAACTTCCCCGTTGGTAATGGCCCATAAAAATCACCGAAAACAATCTCCCCTACTTCTCTAACAATTACTGGTTTACTTGGGCCAGCATGGTTACTAAACACATGTTTCGATGTTTGACAGGTTTCACATTCTCGCAATACGTTCGCTATTGCCTGAGACATATTGGGAAAATAATATCTTTTCTTCATCAATAATAAAACTTTAAATCGGCCGTAATGACCTATTTCCTCGTGAATACTAATAATTAAGTCCCTTTGTATCGCTTCCGGGACGACTAGTGTGCGACTACCTGACTTAGGATTCTCGTAATACAATACATTGTCTACCAATCTATAGTATTGTGCCCCCCTTATCGGATTTGTTTGCTCACTATTGAGTAAATTTTCGAATATGCCCTTCAAACTCCCGTCTTCCAATTGATGTCTTCCTATTGCTATTAATTGTTCTTTAATCAAACTTTCATTCGTGGCCTTAAATAAATTTATCTGTGGGTTTTGAGCCTTCGTAGTTTTTAAATCTGTAACTCCCTGTATATGTCGTGATAAAACGTCGGCTATGACATTGTCACTACCCTTTACATATTCTATATGATGATCAAATCGCCCTATGTAATTTACCCAACGAATCATGCGAGCGCTTAAAAGTCTACATGAATTTAAAAATGTAAGGCTTTTGTGATCGGTACGTATTATTAATCTCGCTCCCCGTAAATATGTCTCAAATTTTGACAAACTGTATATAATAGCCCAAAGCTCCTGTTCTGTGACTGTCCATCTCATTTCTGTCTCTGTTAAACCTTTGCTACAGAATCCTATGACTTGTTTATCGCCCGCATCAGACAATTGGTACACGCAACCTGAGATACCTATTGCACTGCTATCTGTTTGCAAATAATATGTTATGTTAACATCCGGACGGACTAACATTATAGTATCCAAGAATAATAACTTTATTCGCTCAAAACAATTATCCTCCACTTGTGTCCATTTCCATTTAATGTCCTTTTTCAAAAGTTCGCACAATGGCCTAGTCTCTTCCCCGTATTTTTCTATAAATTTCCTAAAATAGTTTAGGAGCCCTAAAAATGCCCTAACTTGTTTAACGGTTCTTGGTACGGGAAAGTCCCGAATAGCCTTCGTCTTGTCTGGGTCCATTCGGATACCCTCAATGCTCACTATGTGTCCTAGTAACTGAACCTCTACCTGCAAGAATTTACACTTTTCTATGTTACATGTCAAATTCGCTTCGTATAACTTTTCCAAAACCTGGTCTATATGTGATAAATGTAACTCGAGATCACCATTGGTATACACAATTAAATCATCTAGATAATTTACGCAAAAGGCTCTAACACCGCCTAATATCACATCCATTGCGCGAGAAAAACTAGCTACTGAAGTCTTTAAGCCTTGTGGCAACACGGCATATGTGTAGCTTTTCCCCATAAAAGTAAAACCTGTATACTTTGTGGAATTTCTGTGTATAGGTATTTGAAAATAGGCATTATTTAAGTCAATTAAACTGATGTAATTTACCCCGTGAAACGACTGAAGTATCTCGGATGTAATAGGTGGAGCTTCAGAGTCCCCCACCATTTTTTTTATTTAATTCGCGCGCATCTAATAATAATCTAACAGAACCATCTTTTTTCTTTGTATATGTCAATGGGCTGCTATATGCAGTGGCCTCCCGTTTTAAGACCCCCAAACTCTCTAACTCATCAATCTTGGCCTTAACTAAGTCTCTGTGCGCGAATGGTATAGGGTAACTACGTTTTAAAAACGGTGTTTCGTCTACCATTTTAATTTCATGGACATATTTATTTGTAAGCCCCAATTTCTGTGAAAACACAGCTGCGTGTTTCTGTAATGTTTGTAACAGCAAAGTCTTATGACATTTATCTATATTTAAATTCTCTATATGGCTATTAATCAACTGTAAATCGGATTTATTGTCTGGTAATAAGGTATCCCTTCCATTAACTGAAATTGCACTATTAATCTCACAATTGTTGCTATGCCTTGGCGTGGTGTTATGAACCTGAATCGAGTTTATGACTCTAGATAAACTTTCGATTTCGTTCTGTGTCCCAATTCTTGCGTTTGTAATCATACCTAAATGTTCTATAGTCAGAGTTCGTTCCGCCCCACATCTAATCACGCCCTTCATTCTTTCCAACCAATCGAACCCTAATATAATTGATCTAGGTAGTTTGCGCACTACTAAAACCGGTGTCTCGATTTGCGTATCTCCTAATTCTATGTTAATTAGGATCATACTTTTCACACTTTCACTCTTCGAACCAAATGCACCTTGTATTTGTATTGTCGGTATAGGGATCTCAGGTAAAGTCCCTAACTGCGCTTTTATTGCCTAAAATAACTCACTTGAGATAGCCGTTACCTGGCTACCTGTATCTATTAGTGCCTGTATTTTACGATCTCCCACCTTGACTGTTACTTCGGGTAACTTAGGCAACGCCGGTCCTACGCCCTGCTCGTCAACACTCTCCTCTGTATTGTCAAAAATAGTGCAAAGCTCTCTTCCTCTCCTATTTTCGCACGAAACACACGGTCTACCCCTCTCCTCACATAATCTAACATGCTCGTTCCTATCACCTAAAAGCCTACCTAAGTTTTCTAATGACCTAACATTCTCGTGTCCTATCTTACAACCTACCGGATTCCTAACCCCGTCTCCTAATTTACCTAACCCCTGTCCTGCTTTCCAACCCCATTTAGCCATCATACTATATGCAGTCCCTATCTTACTAATTTTTTGAGTCCCTGTGTAATTTATTAGTCTCACAAGTGGAACTTACTTGTTCGACCGATTGTCGTTTCCCTGTTTCGCGACGTTAATGTTATCTTGGGCCGGAGATCCCAGTGCAAAACTTGGTCGCGTGGTCTGTGACGTCGACGCCGCTTCCCAACTGATGGCCGGGAACCTACCTCTATTAACTCTCGAGTAACCTCCTCGTCCGCGGCCGCACCCGCGTCCCCGTCTAGGCCAATAACTACCCTGTAAAACCGCAGCCATAGGTACTGCGTGACCTCGTGCGTACCTCATGCCTCGCCTATGTGTTAAACCACGCCCTACGCTATTGTAATTATAGTCGTTGCTGTCGTTCATGTCTGAACCCCTACAACTAACACTCTCCTCATAATTTGAAAGAAAATCTAAGGCTATGTCTACAGTGATATCACCTATACGTGTGTATGTAAACCACATTTGTTGTACGTCCTTAGGGAAGTGTCGCATAATACTATTGACCAAAAACCGTTCCTCAAAAGGCTTCGTCAATAAACTAACGGCGTCAATCTGCTCTGCAAAGTGCTCGCTCATGGGTACTTTATTGTGACCGTCATATGCCCCGTGGATCACCTTGTACTTAGCCCTCTCTTGACGTTCCTCCGTCCAATACTTATGTTCGAAGTCCGCCTCGAAATCGTCTAATGTTTCCCATTTCCTACTCTTTAAGCCTAACACTACAAGAGCAGAACCCGTCAAACATTCTATAGCTATCTCTACAGCCCTGTCTTGCGCGTTCATAGATCGTATATACCTGCGTAGCTTGTGTATAAACTTCATTGGATTCGTATCACCTCTCCCATTAAAACTAGGCTTAGCTATCGGCTGTGTAATATAAACGTTAGGAGTAACAGCCGAACAACACCCAGCGGCACGCGCCTCCACTACCTGTGACGAACAATGTCCATTGCTCGTGTCCGTCCCTACTGAACTCGTAGGACGTGTTTCAAACGACTCGAAACGCTTGGACAGCGAGTCGAATTTATCTAAAAGCATTTCAAACCTACGTTCCCGTATAATAATAGAGTCTGCGCTAGCCTGTCCTAAATCATCACTCGTCACAGTATGTAACTGACTTTCCTCATCACGGCCAGCGCCCGTCTCACTACGTTTCAACCCCTGCCTCGTTTTACCCTTTCCAGACATCGCTACTATTTTGAATATAATGGCAATTCAAAGAACACTTGATAATTAAATTAATAAAATTCCGCTTATTCCTGTTAAATGTTAAAAATAGTGTGTCCAACCGTACTCTCGTAATACACTATTTATAATAGTATGTGGTACCCCCCTTAAATCTTTCGAATAAAGTGTATTTTATTCCTTTCTTAACTCTCAAATTGGCTCAATCCAATCTCATTCAAAATGGTTCAAAATTCGTTCGCTATTATAAGCTGACAAGTAGTAATTTTAAGTGATCGTCTAATAAATTCAAATATCTACGTTGTGTTTTAATTAAGTAACATTAAAGTTCTTCTAGTTGTACTAATTCAATATTAACACAAAATCTAGAATCCTGCGGCACGGCGTCAGGTGAAATGGTATTAGGGCTCCTTTTGTCTTAACTCGAACAAACAATGTTTAACCACTCGTACCTAGAGTCATTTCCTCACGGATCGTACTTGTTTTGCTATAACTATCTTTGTCTTCGTTGTGTGGAAGATAGAGTCATTAATTCTTGCCCTAGACTGCGTCCAGCTTAGGTTAAGGCGCAAAACGTTACTTCCTAAGTGTAAATGATATTTATAAAGGGCGAACCTATCTCTGGTACGTTAAAACTTCTAGAGTCAGATTCGTTTGCTACCCACGTACGAGGGAGGAGGTATCCATTGTATATATCTCCAGTCTAGTGCTGAGATCGTCTGTGTATTGTGAGGGTTGACCATGTACATATGTTAATGAGCTATGTGATTGAGTTGCTCATAGGTGATTACACCAAATTGCTTTAGATTAAGGTACCTTTAATAAGATCTCGCTACCTCTGTAGCTTTGTTCATGAGTGGCCACTCAGTTGTCAACCCTTGCGCTTTCAGTTCTATGGATACCAAACCCATGCAGGTCATATAAATCTCGTTCTCTTTGGCAATTAATCAGTTCCCTAATTTATAAAAAAGGATTAAATAACTTACGGTTATTTAATGTATTGTATCTGAATCGGAGGCAAGTTAAGTCAGGTTAATTAGGGTACGAACGCCCTATTGTGAATGCTATAGAATAACAAGTCTGTGACCTTAGGTCGTGCTCTCCAGACAGGTAGAGCCTTCCCTTTAGCCACGTCAAAACTGCCGAAAGAACAACGAGACTTTATCTAAATCTGACCCTAGTCGTTAATTAAGTGGCTAGATATACTAGCTAGAATTATTAATACTTCAAACTATGAGACACTATCTGTTCGAGCACAATTGTAAAGGAATTTACTATTGTTATAGATTATGAGTTTATCTATGTTGCCCCTAATTATGAGATTAAAACCTAAAGGTATTCTACTGGGAATCTGTAGTTATAAAGAAAAACCTGTTGAAAGTAGAAAATAAGGAATTTATTTTCGTAAGTGATTTTAATCGAAACTGGTTGACTACTTACCAAATAAAACTAGTTGTAGTCTTATTTGGTGACTGCTTTGATTAACCTAGGCCAAACTTAAAGAGGAAAATCTAGCAATCTAACAAAAAACCTCTTGCCTTCATTAAAACTAAATCAATTAACATGTACTACACGCTAATAGGTATTTACAACAACTAAGTAACTAATATTTATTCCCCAAATCCCTAACTTTACGTATACACGAGTTCACGTTTGGACACTATAACTATATCTTTAGATCTAGTACACTCGCATAGGTATAGGTACTATAAACCGTATCGGCTGAATTGACCTTAGCCGTATTAGGCTCTGACACAAGTTATTAAGTTATCAATGCTCACTGACGTATTTAGCGCGTTTATAGTGCAAGTCTTTGGTCAATTTAGGTAACAATGTATGTACAAATAGTTTCAATCAAGTGGGGTTCGAACCCGCTTGTAACAGAGCAGTATTTAAGAATGTTCCACAATTTAATCTACACAATTATACAATAATGGTAAATAAATGAACAGATGGCTGGTGTCTATACTATGGCCCAGAGCGCAGGTAAGCAACCCTTTATGACAAAGGTATTAAGATGATAATTAAAAGAAAGAAGGTATATTTAAATGACCTCTCCAGTATTCCATTCGTCCATTGATTTCCACAAGATTAATACTTAGCCCTTTAAACAACAGAGTCACGACACTGATTCTATTAACTTTTTCAACACTCCTAGTACACTTATATGCTCAGACTTCGGAAAGAGGTCAGCTTTCTCGTAAGTATGTTAAGGTACCGTCGCCGCTCGCAGTTCTCGAATCAGTGTCCTACTTTCACTCCCCTTGTCTCTTCGCAAATCTATTCTCCCACTTTATCAAAGCGACAACTTTATTCCTACCATCGGTTTTCTTATTTCCTACTTAATATCTATACAATTAAGGCGCTTCCGTCGACATTTGTCTAATTATCGTCGTAGCTGCGCCCGCGCCTCCCATCTTGTCTCCCGTTCTTCCCTCGGCAAGGTCATACTCCGTCCCTCTCGCACCGGTTTCGTCCTGTCCACAGAGTTCGCCACCCCCGTCTCGTTCTGTCGCATGTACGCGTGCACGGCCTCTCTCTCTCCTGTGTTTCATGAGACGCGTCCACAAATCTTGACATGCGTAAAGCAGATGTCTCGGAGTTTACTGGAATAAGAGACAATGATCGGCCAGATTTCTGTATGTATATGTTAAAATGAGTATTATGCCAATGATGACAAAGTCGCCTTTTGATCATCCCTTGTGCAAACTATTCCACTAATTTTCTATAAGTGTTCTTTGAACTTGCCACAGTTTTAGTCCCAATATTTATTTAAGTAACAGTCTTTTGTGAGGCTATAATATATTACTTCCTTAAGCATTGTAAGTTTTGTCTTTATGACCATGGCCATTGGGCGAGGATTTATTACTCTCTTTTATATATATTCCTAGAACTTCACGATATATTTAACACATTTAGCCTGCCACTTCAGTGCCAAGCGGCGTCGCCAGTGACAAAAGTGCAGAGTGCTCTATAATGGCTCTATACATTGCTGCCACTGATACCTTTAATACTTATAGGCCTGCCCCGGCATCTCGTGAATACTCTCGTACCTTACAATGTTTTTCTTGTTTTCAGATTTAAACTGAACATCACGAAAGAAAGTTTCCTAGAGAATCCAAAAGCTCAAAGAATCAGGGACTATATTTACTGTGATTTGACGTACAAATCTATTCCGAGCCGCAGTACAAGTCCAGGTACTTAGCACAAGGATTTGACGGTTGGAGCCAGAGAGGCTGGTCACTGGCTACATGCCCATCCCTCGCCACATACCTATACACGTACCTTCCTGGATCCGACCTCCCTCGAGTGCAGGCGACGGGCCTACGGCTCAGGATTACAATATGCACCCCACACATATTCCATGTGACGGACGTGAACTGCTGTATTAAGAAATAGCAGATAGACTGTATTAATGTTTTCATTAGTTAATATTAATATTCTCATACCTACTCCAAACAAGGTCCACGAAAAAGTGTTACAAAGAATGTCTCTGCTGATGACATTTATTTTAATTTATTAGGTAGTCCTAAAAAAATTGGGTTATTTTCATTGCTTTGTTATATTATTTTTATATAGTCAATTGTCACTATGTCATTCCGACTCCAAGTCCGGAACTCGAAACCACCACTGCACTGCAGCAGGGAGTCAGGCAAGGAGATGTTGTTTTGTCCAAAACTCTTATATCCCTACACTGGAGGATGTTTTCAAGACTCTGGACTGGAGACGGCTATTTAGGCATCAACATCAACGGCGAGTACATCAATCGCCGTTGATGGTTCCTTCGATACTGACGATAAGTATTGGCTGAAACCATGGAGGACTTGAGTAGGTACGATGCTCGATGACCTCAGTAAAGCCTCTAAGCGAGTTCTAAAGATGAACATTGTAAATATGAAGATCATGATAAATGCTCATGTATTACTTAAATCCCATTACGCATAGGTACAAACGGACACTGTACGCTTGATGTAGTAGACGATTATGTATTAGACTGTCCAGTTAGGCAGGACTAACTTCGAGAAAGATGTCAATCAGTTCCAGCGAGTTCCTTTTGGCTTTGAACTTGGCTGGACACGCTGCCGCATGTCTAGATTATAATTTTCATCATTAAAGTAGGTATATTTTAAACAATGCGTTATCAATACTGAAGTCTTATAGAATATAAATTAGTAGATGTTGAAAAAGATGTGGCTAGAGATCTCTAAGAATTCAAAATATTTTATTTAATAGTTTTGCATCCCCTTTGGAAAAGTACTATACAAGTAAAATAATGACCCTTTTTATTCTCTAATTTTTATCCTCAAATAAACAATTATAAATTTTATGAATGGCTTTCCTTTATAACGTTTGTGTATTTGGTTTCATCATGCCCAAAAAGCAATTAACCGTGTATTCCCAATTTCTGTCATGAGTTCGGTATATAATTGTAAAATTACATGTACTTATTTATGACTTTTATTAGAATACCTACTAGGTATTTATTATTTTGTCGTTATTGTGATACTATAAATATGTAACCTTTACCTACCTACTGAACGAATGGCGGAATTATAAACACAAATGCTGAAAATAACCTATAAATATTGGATATATGGGTGGATTGCAATAAAATTGCACATAGTTAAGGCCTTAATTTAATCGGCGCTTTATTAATGCTGCGCAACTTTCGTCAACTATGTACAATTTTCTTGCAATCCACTCATATACCGATTATACTAGCGCAGCTATCCGTACCCATACATCTGTTAAAGCCGCTATACACGTGGCTAAATTGAGCCATGTCTACAGGGCGCTTTACGCTTAGTTCGAGCTATTCTATCTAGATGGCGCTATAAGGTGACGACGAGTGATTACTCTATCTCAGTATATATATATTTCTCTATGGTATCCTCTTCCTCGCGTCACGTGCCAGCATGCGCACGCTAATTTGTGTCGTCCTTTTTGTAATGATGTTTTAATACATTTATTTTATATTCACAATGTGAATTTGTGAAGAATTAAATGCCATGTTGCCAGACATCTTATTTTCATTCAATGAAGTTCCTAAATCGCTGACACGCGTAGCTGCGCCCACGTCTGCACAATAGTAAATCACCTTGACGTTGCGCGTTGGCGGAATGATCGACACTACTGATGAAATCATAATATACAAAGGTTGATTGATTGATTGAAACTATCAATACCTTCCTAAATCTAGTCTAATCCGATCTATAATCGTGACAAAAATAAACAAGGCAATCTAAATTAAACAAAGGTATCTATTCTATCAACCTTAAATACCTTTATAGATAAATAAATAATGTCACTTCGACAAAATACAGTCATGATTGGTATGATTTACGATTAAGGTGGAATGACAGCGTGAAATTTACATACAAACGTTTTAAAAGTTACATAATACCGCAAAATTAACAAAATGTATTTAAAATAGCCATGATTAGGTAATACTTTTATTTAGCATTAGTTGTTTTCTATGATAATTCATAAAAAGACCTATTTTTCATGGCTATTTTATTAATTTTGATGTAGGTATAAGTGTGATGTGATTGACCATATCAAACAATAATAGGTAACATATACTTTATTGTTTTATAATCAAGCAATATAGTATGAAAAAGTTTGTATATAAAATTTACGTTGTAGTTTCACCATTTAACCTTCAGACAAATTGTCAGCGTAACAACTAGTAACACTAATAACCTTTAGTGATACGTGCCTAAACAGGAAGAAACGTTGTCGATCATTCATCATCATCATATCAGCTAAAAGATTTCCATTGCTGGACATAGGCCTCCCCCAAAGAGTGCCACAATGACCGGTCCAATGTCGATCATTATCGAACGAGCGAGCGAAGCGAACGTAGTTCTATGCTTCCGCTTGGGTCGAAAATCGTTCGTATGTCCAGTGTGTATCACGTTGTCCGCTGCCTGCCTGCCATGCTGTCCGGCTGTTCTCCTCTACAGCTCGCATTTCTCCACCGATTCACGTGAAATTTTGTGAGCGACCGAAACGGAGATATACGAAGTTCGAGATTCGAAGTTCGTGGTAGCGCCGCAGGTACGTTAATTACATAGATTTTTTTGTGGAGTCACTTATTCGAACTTCAACAAATTTTTTTTAAACACAGGCTCGCTCGTTCTACAGCTTACAAAGCCACTAGTTATAAAGTCGGAATACAAATGCTGCATAACCCAGCTTTCTCAAAACTGGAACTTAAAAAGTACACTTCACAAAAAGGAAAAACAACATTTAAAAACCGGCCAAGTACGAGTCGGACTCGCGCACGAAGGGTTCCGTACCATTATCAATAAATATATTTATTTTATTTTGATTTTAGTATTTGTTGTTATAGCGGCAACAGAAATACATAAACTGTGAAAATGTCAACTCTCTAGCTATCACGGTTCTTGAGATACAGCCTGGTGACAGACGGACGGACGGACGGACGGACGGACGGACGGACGGACGGACGGACGGACGGACGGACGGACGGACAGCGAAGTCTTAGTAATAGGGTCCCGTTTTACTCTTTGAGTACGGAACCCTAAAAATTATCGAATAAATGAAAGCAAAAACGAGACTAACAAGATTAAAAGCGAATATGACCCAAAAAACCTGTTTTAAAAAGATTCAATTAAGTACCGTTTAACTCGGTATGAATTGATGTTGCATGATTGGATTCAATGATAAAAATATCAATTTATAAATTCAATAAAAACATTATAGGCTCCTTTATCTCAGAGAAACAGAGTTCTTACATATATCTCATTGTTGTCCTTCCAGGATTTAAAGAAGTTTATCTTTTTCACAGATAAATAATATCACTTGTCGTACGATTTATCATTATGAAATTTGGTTTTGACAATACATATGTCTACAAAGAAAAAGTGTCTACTTCCTTAATGTTATTTCCCCGTCGCAAACTACTGTTATAGCTACAACATGTGTGTCTGTGTGTGTATCTGTATGTAGGCATTGAAGAACCGAATGACACGAGATGGTGTGTTTAGGTTGTTTTGTTGCGTCGTTTTTTTATGTAAGTATGTAGTTATAAGTTTAGTGTACCTATAGTATTGTCTGTATTTTAACCAATGTCTTGTGTACAATAAAGTATTTACATAAGTACATACATATGTACTATCGAACCAACTGAATCATGACCCACCAGAGAACCTTATTACAGTTAAAGAACATACGCACGATCATATGACGTTAATACGTCAGTTAATTGTGACAAGGTTCCATGGTGGGTCATGATTCAGTTGGGTCGATAGTACATACATAAGTATACCCAAGCGGAACCTCTGCTAGCTTGATTAATAAATATAAAACGCAGTATGCAAACTTAATAGGGACCATAACTGCAATATTCTGCCGCCAGAGTGCAGCACTATCACAATTAGTTAAAAGTTTTTTTGACAACTTTGACAAGTCCTTCAAAGCTCTCGATCAAATAGGGAAGAGAATATTTCAATAAATAAAATAAAAGAGTGCTGCGTAATTGGATGCAAGAATGAAGGGCATCATTAATTTCCGAAGGAAACGATGATACGAAAACTATGGGAAGCGGCAATACGTCCTAAAGCAATAAAGCTATCATCCACATTTAAATGGCTGTAGGATGCCATTTTAATATCACAGTACAGGTATTTTATACACGAATGATAATATGTAGTTTAACGCGTTTTCATCAATTATCTGTTTTTGTTTGTTAGGTTAAATACATATGACATTGTACGTCATGGCGTCATTGGAGGTGATTGCCCATAATTGTAATCGCAGTGGGCCGATTTAATGATAAGTGCAATTCGATTACCATATGAATTACCGTTGAGTATATATATGCACTCCACGTCTCTGCAAGATCACTTTTCGTCGAAATAGGCTGCTGCACGCATCCCCTTTACAAAATATTGGATTCATAATTTTAAGTAGACGTCTGCTTTCCGATTGAAGCAATGCACGACTTAAAAGCATATCAAAAACTCCATGGAGTGGTAATCAGAGACGTAATGTGTACATTACAGACAAGCCCGTTAAAATGGAAGGAGTCTGGAGCAAGGATCATGGACATAGGCTGCGGAGATGGAAGCGTTACTATGGAAGTTTGGAAGAAGTATATGCCGAAGAGTTTTATGAAGATAGTTGGTAGTGACAAAAATCAGTCATGTGTGGATTTTGCTGCAGATAATTACGCGAGCGAACGCGCTCAGTTTATTAGGCTTGATATAGAAGAGGAGATACCGGTGGAACTGAAGGGAAGATTTGACCACGTGATCTCGTCTTACACCTTTCATTGGGTGAATATGCAAGAGTAAGTCGTTTAAAAAATAAGTTCTGTATAGCTGCTTTTTAGGGCTCCGTACTCAAAGAGTAAAACGGGACCCTATTACTAAGACTCCGCTATCCGTCTGTCTGTCTGTCTGTCTGTATGTCACCAGGCTGTATCTCAATGATACCGTGTAAGTTGCAGTTGAAATTTTCACAGATGATGTATTTCTGTTGCCGCTATAACAACATATACTAAAAACAGAATAAAATAAATATTTTTATAGATTGGTACGGAACCATTTGTGCGCGAGTCCGACTCGCACTTGGCCGGTTTTTTAAATACAATATAACTGTTCCCATGATTCAAAAGATTATATTAATATCAGACAAGATCGCAAAAAATCTCAATTTTTGGTTATGGACAATCAGAATGGTATTTATTTAGCATATACGGCGGTGAACATCGCCGTTTATATACAGTCAGATTTAGATAAAATATGTGCCCCCTGCATATAAGTGTAATAGAGTCACTTTTCTCAGCAGCTGACTGTACAAGCGTTCGTCAACTTTTTGTTTACACAAACACACACCGCATCATGCGTCCATAAAAGAGGCTTTACATGTCCAATAATTTCAGAGGACACCTTTACGCAAAATGGTGCATGTGTTATTTCAAAAATCAATAATGGACTAAATTGGAAATATTGCTTACCTATTTGCAGGACTGCGTTTTCAAACGTGTACAACCTTCTGGCTGACGGTGGCAGTTGCTTGCTGATATTCCTCGGATATTTCAAACCCTATGAAAACTATCGGAAGTTGTCCCGCATGCCGAAATGGAGCGCAGATCTGGAAGATGTCACTACTAAGTTTATGTCACCATATCATGATTCACAAGCAAGTACATATTTTAAGTCAGTGATTTCTGTAATATCCTGTAAGTACCTTAAAGGTGCATTTGGTTAAGATCTGACAAAATTTAGCAGGTACTAAGTAAGGCTTAATAATTCTTAATTTTTTTAAAGCACGAGTGTTGTAATTTTGTAGGAGTAGGAAATATTTCGTCTCTAAGGTAAATCGTAATAAAATTTGTTTAATTGTAAAACTGATTGATGTCAAAAAGTTCTGTAAATTAAAGTTGCGCCAGAGTATGCCCTTAATACAAAATATTGCTTGAATCCTTAGTACCTTTATAGTTCGCGAAAGTGAAAGATATTTCATAATTATAAAATAAAGCCCCTTTAACCGTGAACCTCAGTATTTAAGAGATCCTTTTTGATCTGCATAACCTTCATTTCGCAGAAGTAGGTATCTATTATTTAATGTATAAAAAAGAATTTTAAAATCTTTTGTTTCAGGATCCTGAAAATGAAATAACTCGAATAATGCGGCGAGTTGGCTTCCGAGATATTGATGTCAATTCGCACCACAAAACCTTTAACTATGTACGTGGCGTAGACGACTTCAAACGTGAGTATTCTATCCATATTATACCTACTTCTTTACTAATGTCTATACTAACAAATATTATAAAGAGGTAAAGTTTCTGCAATGTAAGTTTGTAAATATATAGTGAAATATCCGGGAATAATCAAATAATAAATATCCAATTTTATTTTGAATGGTCATAAATTTGTATTTTTTTATCAGGCGGTCGACTCTAGTGTCTTTCAAAAACAATTATAAAAGAATCAAGATTTATTTATTTATTGGACAACTTACACTTACAGCTAAAGCGATCATGCAATTTATAGGCTAATTATACAAACTTATTATTAAAATACATTGCCACAGTGCTTAAGGTGCTGCAGTAGTCAGGAATCTCAGTTCCGTCTGCGAATTTCCGGTATATTTCCGATATAAAAACTATCCTATGTCCTTCCCCGAGACTCAAACTATTTTTATCATCATCATATCAGCCGAAAGACGTCCACTGCTGGACATAGGCCACCCACGAAGAGTTACAAAGTGACCAATCCTGCGCCACCCGCACCTAGCGGACTCCCGCGACCTTTACTAGGTCCACCTTGTGCCTACCAACGCCGCGCCTACTAACTACCTCTATACAAAATTTTATCTAAATGGGTTGTAAAGTACCTCCATACAAATATTCACCCCCCATTTTACCCCCTTAAGAGATGATTTCCGGGATAAAAACTATCCTATGTCCTTTTCCGGAACTCAAACTATCTGTAAACCAAATTTCATCTAAATGGGTCACTCAAATCCAAATTTTCACCCCTTAGGGGATGATTTTCGAGATAAAACTATCTTATGCCCTTCCCCAGGACTCCAACTGTTGCTATACCGTAAATGGGTTCAATCAAAATTTTCATCCATCATTTCTCACCCCCTTAGGGGGTGATTTCCTCCTTTCATGTGTTCCGGAATAAAAATAATTCTTTGTCAGTTCCTAGGACTCTACCTCTCTCTATACCAAGTTTCATCTAAATGGGTTTGATCCAAATCTTCAACCCTCATTTCACCACCTCAGGAGATGATTTTTCAGCTTAAAAACTATGCATTGCCCTTCCCTGGGACTCCTTCTATCTCATTACCAAATTTCATCTAAATGGGTTTTATCCAAATTTTCACCCCCTATTTTATCCCTGAGGGGATTATTTTCGGGATTAAAACTATCCGTTGTCATACTCCGGGACTCAAACTATCTGTATACCAAATTTCATCTAAATGGGTTACATTTAAATTTTCACCCCAATTTCACACCATTAGGGGATGATTTCTGGAATTTAAAACTATCATATGTCCTTTTCCAGGACTCAAACTACCTCTAAACCAAATTGTATCAAAATGGGTTACTTCCAAATTTTCACCCCCCCCCCCCCCATTTTACCCCCTAAAGGGAAGATTTCCGGAATAAAAGCTATCCTGTGACCTTCCCCGGGACTCAAACTATTTATATACCAAATTTCATCCAAATCGGTGCAGCGGTTTAAGTAGCTCCATACAAATTTCCACCCCCCATTTTATCCCTTTAGGGGTTGATTTCCGGGATAAAAACGTGATGCGCGGTCACATAAACAGACAAACAGATAAACAGATAAACCGATAAACATATAAACAGATAAACAGATAAACAGATAAACAGATAAACAGACAAACAGACAAAAATTCTATAAACTGTTGGAACGTGTTCTGTTATCGATTCTAAGAATCCCTAGCCAATTTTTTTTCGAATATCTTCCATGTACAGACTTTCGACCCTCTTCAGCTTTATTATATGTAAAAATGTATAGATAGATTATTAATATAATAATTAAATATGCAGTGCCAGAGATACAGGGGATTTGAGACTAGAGTCACCCTGCTGGTAACTGGGGATTGCAAACAGCGGTTTCATGCGGGGAAGAAAGGTACTTCTGACAATATACGTTGGCACTTTAAAATGTACAAGATGTCTCGATTCATGTCTTCGAGTTGTATCTCAACATGGAGGCTCCAGGCATTCATGCTAAATAAATAGGAGTTTCTAAAAATGTAAAATTGTATTATATCATTTCGACCTAAAAAACATCTAATATTTATGATCACATTTTCGATAATCCTATTAAGACACAACATCAAAACCTGCTGTTCATGTGTTCCAGTGTTAATGAAATGCCTGAACCCCTTCGACAGCCTGAAAGCCAAGTGGGAAGACTTCATGGATGACTACGTTAAGTTAGACCCCGATGCGGGAACTACTGTGTATCAGTTATTGGTCGTGTATGGTGTTAAGTAATTAAAATATTCGTCACGGGAATTTCTGGGTATATTTTACTACTCCACCCTTTTCCTTGCTTGATTGCATAAATCTACTTTTAGGGCGAATTAAAAGTTGATTCGCTTTACATATGGTTGGTTGATCAATCGATAAGAATGTTGATCAATGCAAATTAATTAACCTATGATTCAAAATTAAAATGTTAACCAGAAAAGAACATAATATGTTGATACATATATACTATTATAGCTAGTTAAGTGATACATATATACTATTATAGCTATTAAAGTTAGTTAGTACTCTAGCAATGTTATACATACACTATGTGTGTTCGTCACTCTTATCTGCCTGGTGAGTGTATGAGAACGGTGGTTGTGCCGATAATTAAAAAGAAAACGGGGGATCTGTCGGATAAGGCCAATTATAGACCCATATCATTAGCAACAACGACAGCCAAAGTGTTGGACAGTTTGCTTGATCGACAACTATCTAAACATCTTAAGTTGCATGATGCCCAGTTTGATTTCCAAGCTGGGCTATCAACTGATACAGCAATTCTATGTCTCAAGCATACTGTCCGATACTACACTGATAGGAAAACACCGGTTTACGCGTGTTTTCTAGACCTATCGAAAGCTTTTGATATGCTATCATATGACCAGCACAAGCTGCGTACAGAAACGGAGGTCCCGGAGGAGATTGTCAGTGTTCTTGATTATTGGTACAACAACCAGTCAAACGTCGTCAAGTGGTGCAATGCGTTTTCTGATGAGTGCAGGTTGAAGTGCGGGGTAAGACAGGGGGGGTTATAGGCAATGAAAACTTTCGCGGTATTTTCGATATTTGACAAAGTTGCGTTCGGCGCTCGAGGTCACAAACTTGGATTATTCATTGGGCTAACATCATTTAATAAACAAGTCTGCAAAAAATCTCAACTACCGGATTTGATGAAAAGTACCCCGTACTTTACGTCAAAGTAACTGGATCAGAAAAGCACTGACAACAATCTTTTCATATGAAAAAGCGAGGGATTTCATAAGGAAAAATACCGGTCGAGTGCGAGTCAGACTAGCGCACCAAGGGTTCCGGACAACCCCGTACAATAGAAACATGTCCAGTATAAACTGACACTCACTAAGTATGTATTCACATACTTAGTGCGTGTCAGTTTATACTAGATATAAAATTTTGTAGTGATGGAACTAAAAATTTACGGTTTTCGCAATTTTTCCTTTATTTGTGCTATAAGACGTTGCTTCGTACCAAATTTCAAGATTCTGAGTTCACGGGAAGTACCCTTTAGGTTTTGATTCCCTTGCGAGTTTCGAAAATTTCCGGCATAAACGGCTGTATCTTTTGATTGCGATGGCTTAGCAATTTGTTTTTTTTACAGCTCCAAGGGACAGTAGACTTGAGTATTTAATATAAATTTCAGCTTGATACCTTTACGCGTTCCTGAGAAAAAGGGTCTTGACGTCTGTCAAGACCCTTCTTCTCGGGAACGCGTTCCGTCTGGACGGACGGACAACAAAGTGATCCTATAAGGGTTCCGTTTTTTCCTTTCGGGGTACGGAACCCTAATAATCACATTCATTCAACCTTGTTATATTTCAGTGTCCTTATTCACCTTGCTTTAATCCACGTGCTCGTATAGTTTACGCGTGTGTCTATTTCGCCTGATTAATTTATTAATGTCTTTATGCAATAAATAATGCAACTGACCAATTCAAATATAACGAAACGGGTCAGTCACGTCCTATCGCTCGATGACTCTTTCGAGCCAATACGTGGTTCTTATTCGTGGGCACTTGGTGTTTTGGTTCCAAACATGTCGAGCGATATTCCATCTTAAAAACAAGAGTAACAGGTTTCATTATATTTTAATATGGCTGAGACTCACGGGACCTAATTATTCATTACAAAAATTAACAATATTGTACTTAGAAATAATTACATAATTATGCGCCATGTCAAAGTCGGCCTGAAAAATGGCCAAGAAAAAATCCGATTCAAATTCACTTGTAGCTCCTAAACAAGGCTAGATTTGTACCCATGAAGGGTAAACCGAAATTACGTGTATCCATTACCGTCATTTATCACTAGTAAATAGAATACCACATATAATTACGCGTCGAGCCTCCTCGCTAATATGAAAAGGCGACCAAAATTAACGACATCGCGCCTTAGGGCTAGCTTGGTGAAATTACTCGAGTGAGCCCCTACCATGCGACTTTGTATCAATGCCGGGCTACCTACGAGCTGCGAGATTTCCAGACTCATCGCGAGAGCGAGATATCCGAGCCTCATCGAAAGCCGGACCTCATATGAAATTACTGTTGCTACTTAATATAAGAGCGAAACAGACACAGCGAAGCGGGTATTTACCCGGTATTTACCCAATCTACCCGTATTTACCCGTTTCTTCCCAAAAAGGTGGGTAACTCTTTGTGGAGCGTTTTTTTGCAAAATATTATAACGGAAATGTTTAAGTTATATAGGAATGTGTAAACGTTGTTCTCATTGAAATTATGGATGTTCCTAAAAAAATAAATAAGTGTTTCAATTACTTCGTGAGTTTTGTAATTACTTTGGGATGGATATTTATATTATTTTTTATTAATAAACAAACCATGTGTTATATTTATAAATGTGTCCTCTGGGTGGTGCTAAATTAATGAGCGACAATACTCTCGTCAAAATAGTTGCTACTACAAAAATATCAAATGGATATTCGCCTATTCTGTAGATTGCCATACGATTAAATAAATTATAAATATCCACTATTCAGATAAATATTTCCGTGGAAGATGGGGCCGTGCACTAGTGTGGGACGCCCAGGGACTGATTTCGGTTACGGTTATACCGGTATGAAACCGGAATTCCATGAAGGTACCGTTATGTCATAAAGGTTATGCGCGCCGCGCGAACATAACGGTACCGTAACCGTTTTGAAATAATGGTTAGCGGTATCAGTTTTAAACGATACCGTTACCTTTATAATACCGGTATTATAAAGGTTATCGAGAAAAGTAAGTAAGCTGGCACTCTACAGAGGAAGCATTGGCTACTAAACATTTAAAGACAAAAATACAAAGCGGCAGAGCCTTTGCCGGCGGTTTGGCAATAACACCAGGCCAAAGTCGATATATCGGTACCTTTAAATAGCGGTTACGGTACCGGAAAAATAAAGGTACCGTTATATTTCGGTAGCGAAATATAAAGGTTCCGCTACCGAAACCGCTATTTGACAACCGATATGACGTCATACCGTTAAAATAGAATACCGGTATTTTTCGGTTATGCAGTCCCTGGGGACGCCACTTGCGCTGACACGTTGGTTGCGTCCTCCCTCCCTTCGACCAGCAGACGTGCCGGCGCGGCGGCAGACGCACCGGAACTAGCAAAGGCGGTCAAATACAATTGTCTCAGCACCCAGTACGAGTTCGTTGCATTTGGTGTCGAGACACTTGGCCCGTGGGGCAAGGGCGCGCGTGGGCTTCACGGGGCGCTCAGCAAACGCTTGAAGGAGGCAACAGGCAAGAGGCGACCCTCGCGCAGGCAGCTTTCTTGCACAAAAACTTGCAATCGCAATCCAATGCGGGAACGCTGCCTGCGTGATGGGTACCCTACCAAAGGGTCCAAATTTAGATAGTAATTTATAGTTTTTGGTAGGTTATTTTTATGTTAGTTTTAGTTTTAATTGGATATTCTATTGTGTTTTTGATGTATTTAATGTATTTATTTTTATTGTATAAAGGCAACATTACAATATTTCAACAGGGGGTTATAATAGTACATTACTATAGAGGCCGGGAAACGAAGGGTTGCAGGCCAAGTAGATATAGGGGATACGCGGCCGGCAACCCCGTTTCTGGCCGAGATTTGTATAGTGCTTTTCTCAAACTTGCAATGAAATAAAAAGTAGTAAATTTGTTTTCTTCGTACAACTAAATAATACGTTTCTGATAGCTGTCAGTGCTGTCACATCATAACCTATAACTGTGTCCCACATTTGTTACTAACAAATATTCCGCTTATTTCCTAAATTAAGTATTAGTTACTAGTTACATGAACTTATATCTAACTATATAGACGAGGCACTACAACAAAGAAAACACTTATAATTTTTATGAAATTTTTAAACGCCGTCATGTACCTAACTTTTGATTTCGGGGGTAGTAAATTATTCATGGCTATTTCTGCTCGCAATTCCGGAGGCATACAGTTCAATTCCATATAATTTTCGTCCGAACTCATTTTGAAATTGATGGCTTTTATTAGAAAGTTTCAAAATAATTACGAACTATTGACAAATCCGGCCAACAAGAAAAATTTTTTTTTTTCAATTTACGCGCCTAACTTTTTTTTAACCTGTTTGAAGCAACGTTTTACCCGGTGACATTGACATTAGTCCTAATCTTTTTTTTTTGGTGATTGAATGCCTAGACGTTCTGTCACAATATGACGTTTATAAACACAAGACGGTTGCTTTGCAGGCCTAGGTGTGTAAGGTTGTATGAAATTCCTTTACATAACATCTTCACTAGTCGCACCGGATACGTAGTATTTCCGGACCTAATTTGAAGTAAGTCATGTCAACATTTCATTGCAAGTTTGAAAAAAAATCATTTAATATCAAATCAACAAGAATAGTTGTATTAAAAAATATACCGCGTCAATAATTCAATACCCAGTATTTACCCACCCCTGCCCATCTCTAGTTGCACATTATCTTACCTCCATGTGAAAAGCGCTCCCTAACTTACGCACTAGAGGTAATTTGACTATTAGTATATGACTCATAAAAATAGTATGATCTACCCGAAATCGCAAGACTTTCATCCATCAATAGAAATCTGTTGTTTTTGACTAATGACTTTCATACGTTCATCATGCCCGTAATCTTGTAATCAATTAATCAGGTCATACAACACTTGAAATGTTGCAATCAATAATAATCAAGGCGATATAGTCAAAAGATACAGATGCAATCTTTAGATCTGATTTAGATCTGGATCTGTGTAGTGGAGTTCGATGAATTGTTCGATATGTTTGCGACATTGGACAAGGTGCGCCTAAGAGCCAGCACAATGACCCACTAGTGGCCAACAGAAGCTGCGCACGTGTTTTTAACCGACTTCAAAAAAGGAGCAGGTTATATGTTCAACTGTATGTATATTTTTATTTTTTTTGTTCACTGATTTCTCCGTCAATTGTGGACCGATTTCCAAAATTCTTTTTTTTTTCGAATGAGTATACTCCCGAGGTGGTTCCATTGTCACCAATTTAGGATGTGATGATGGGATCCCAGGGAAATTGAGGGCAACCCTCAAATTTTAAAGGCATGTAGTGATTTCGGTATTTTCTATTATGACTCGTGTTTTTACCCTCGGAAATCGCAATTTTGGTGAAGTGGAACTGATGATGAAGACCACAAATGACTTATGGAACTCCTCAAAGATGTAAAGTACGTCAAAGATTCTGACATGATTCCGTTGAAGTAGCAACTAATGAAGTGTTAATTCTGAGATCCTTGAGGAATCGAAGGAACTCCTCAAATATTATCAGCCCACATATAGTGACTTGGGTTTTTTCTGTGATAATCAAGACATTTGCTCTCGGAAAGCAGTTCATGTGGTAAATTGGAAAGGAAATGTGGAAATTTTCATGTATGTACCTATGTGGCTTGGCGAAGTACTGAATTAAAGTCGGTTTAAACTTTGTTTTTAAAGTAAATTATTTCATACATTTTGCATAGCGTCGGCGCACACCGGGCGTTTCGTCGCAGTGTCCGAGTCACAAGCGGGAGTGGATCTCGATCGCTACTAAGAGGCTGTGTCTAGTGGCGGCCAATACTCATAGAGGCTTAACGTGCAGTTCAGTGGTCGCATTTAGTGGCCGCCACTAGTGGCTATAATGTTGCGGGTGCTCTCTTTAGGGTAATGGCAAAAAACGGAACCCTTATAGATTCGTCATGTCTGTCTGTCTGTCTGTCCGTCCGTATGTCACAGCCACTTTTTTCCGAAACTTTAAGAGCTATACTTTTGAAACTTGGTAAGTGGATGTATTTTGTAAACCGCATTAAGATTTTTACAGAAAAATAGAAAAAAAAATTTTTTTTGGGGTTCCCCATACTTAGAACTGAAACTCAAAAAAATTTTTTTTTTCATCAAACCCATACGTGTGGGGTAGGTCTATGTCTATGGATAGGTCTTCAAAAATGATATTAAGGTTTCAAATATATTTTTTTTCTAAACAGAATAGTTAACGCGAGAGACACTTCCAAAGTGGTAAAATGTGTGTCCCTCCCCCCCTGTAACTTCTAAAATAAGAGAATGATAAAACTAAAAAAAATATATGTACATCATATATTTTTTTTAGTTTTATCATTCTCTTACCATGCAAACTTCCACCGAAAATTGGTTTGAATGAGATCTAGTAAGTAGTTTTTTTTTAATACGTCATAAATCGTAAACCGCAATTTATTTTACGGAACCCTTCATGTGCGAGTCCGACTCGCACTTGGCCGCTTTTAGATAATTTTATATATAGGGTAATGTGTAAAGTGTCTGGTAGACGGTCGCCAACACGCCCCTCCGACCGAGCGACCTTGGTCCGCACCGACCGTGTAGACAGTTGTTTGCAGTAAAGGCTTGTTAGCGACCGTCTAATAGCAGACAGTTAAGGGTGGGCCTGACGGTACATGATGCGGATGCTTGCAACTCCAAGGGTGTCACATGTGTCCGAAGGATTAAAAGGGCTTTAATACCCCAAATAGTAGTTCAAGTAACTAAGGCCTGGTTTTATAAAGATGCGTTAGACCAAAAATCACATACAATTTTAGCAAGGACTGATTTTGGTTACGGTTATACCGGTAATCCAATACGATACCGTTATATTGTAAAGGTTAGCCGCGCCGCTCCACCATAACAGTACTGGAACCGTTTAGAAATATCGGTTTATAATACCGGTCTCTAACCGATATTATTTCGATAACGAAAAATATGGTTGGTTCTGAAGCGGATCGATCTCGCCTGCTTCGCTGAAGTCGAAATTACGTTTATGAAATCCGTGAGCAAAGGACCGGTAACCGTTATTTTTCGATGGCGAAATATAAAGATTTGGCTACCGAAATGGCGCGGAGAGAATCGATATAATGTCATACAGTTAAACAAAGGTACCGGTATTTTTCGGTTTAATGCACCCTCAGAACTTTAGTAACTTAGTTTTGACATTACCGACCAACATAAGGTATGACGATCTTTTTAAAACCGGGGTGTACTTATATTTTATTGAATTGAATGTATGATTTAAACTAGAAACACAAACAATTATAACGAGAGGAGAACAAGTATTAACTTAGCTCAGTTTCATAAAAAAAAGATAAAAAATGTAATTTTATTATTTATATTAACAGTATTCTTAAAAGACTCTCTCTTGCTTATTATTTACTGAGAAAAGGTATTTCTCGTCTCTAATGAAGCGATCGAGAAAACAAATAGTAAGACCATCGAATTAAGCAACCTTCGCCTCTGCGGGCAGGTTAATAGCTGCCCCATTTGTTTGCATCCCGGGAGGTGTTTTCTTTAAAATTTACCGGTACACAGGGGTACCGAAATTTGCGCGCGAACAAGCCAAAATGTTAGAGACATTGAGCCCGTTGCTAATTAACTTTGAAGTAAATTTGTCTGTGATTGATTGTGATTTTGGGATAAATGTAAGATAATATTTTGTGAGAATTGTTAGAAGTGGCGATTCAGGAGGTGAGAGGGATGAAAGTCATGTGACCAGATGAGTATTGGATTTGAATATGGAGGTATTTACCTTGTCTCAAGGTAAGCCAAGGAAAAGGTTGTAGGAATGTGTGAGAGAAGGGTTAAGAAGTTAAAAAGAGGAAAATTGTTGAATGAGGCAAGTCTTGAATTCTGAAGTTTATTCACCTTTCTATTAAATGCCCGTAGACAGCCTAGCACCTATTAACTTTTCTTCCCAACGCGGCAACGTGGTATGTCTACTCCTTCTTCTTCTTCTTAGCGCATTCCCACTTTAGGTGGGGTCGGCTCTCCTAGTTAGTCGGCGCCAAGACAATCTGTCCTGGGTTGTCGGGTTGGGTAAATTTTCCACTTTCAGTAGTTTTGTCATGCTGGTCCACCACGTAGCAGTTGGACGTCCTCGACCTTTTTTACGTTCTGGTAGGCGCAAAGCTTTTTGTACAACATGTTCCTCTCCTCTCCGCATTACATGAACATACCATAGAAGTTGGCTTTCAGCGAGTTTTTCAGATATGAGGGGCCCACTTTGAAACAGCCACGTATGTACGTATTCTGGACTTTGTCCAATCGCGTCACCCCTTCCGAACACCGCAGCATCTTCATTTCATTTGTATGGAGTTTTTGCAGGTGTGTCTTATTTACTGACCAGCATTCGGATCCATATATCAGTGCAGGTCTTACTGCTGTCTTATAGACCTTACCCTTTGTCACAAAGAACTCCGGTTAGCGATCGCCATTTCTGCCATGCCACATTAACTCGGTGTGCAACGTCGGCCTCTATATCTGCACTTTCCGCTATTACAACGTGGTGTGTCTACGACTTCACTAAATTGCTATCCTTTTCTTGTCTTTGCTATTTTTGGTTGTCATAGTTTGTAGTATCATACAAGCATATCATCAAATTTATTACGTACATTATAAATATTACTAGCAACGATGTTATAAGTATTTGTAGCAGTGATTAACTGCTACAAAGTACCTACAGCAATGTCGGAAATACAACAAAAAAGTTAAACAAGACTTTTTTCCATAACTCATGGGTTGGTCCTGGGGGAATCGGCGGTTTGATGTCACCGGGATCACCGTGAAGTTGATGCCCCGGAGAATACCCGGATACTTGGAGTGGTCGAATGTTACACATGTTAGAAAAAAACAGCTATTTGGATATTATATAAAGGTAACGAGGAGAAACACTCGTGACCTTAATGCAACGTTATACTAAAACAATAAGTACAATACGTAACATAATATTATGGTAACTTGCTTCAGAAAAAAAACCCATTATGAATTTGCTTTAGAAAAAACCCTATAAGTGATTATGATTAGTGTTCATAATAACAATATTTGAGGTCATCTGTTAATTCATCATGGATCCTCCTAGCAAAGATTCAAGCTTTCAGTATCTAAACTAAATTCCAAAATCAATTGAGTAAGTATATTAAAAAAGAAGAAAAAAAACAAGCTGTTTATTGCAATAAAGAAGATTAATTTCTACATTACAATCACATTACAGTTACAATCGTTAATATTTAAAAAAAAATTAAAAATAACAGGAATTGAAAATTTTTTTTTTGGTAGCTGTTTTTGTGTGTGTGTGTGTGTGTGTGTGTGTGTGTGTTTCAAAGAGTACATATTTAATGTATTGTTTACATTATTATAGATGAGAGCTAATTGTACATCGAATTGTCTTCTTGCAAAGATAGTTAATTCTTCTACGGTTAAGAGTATAGGGGTCATAATCATAAGACATTTTTTTGTGACTCTTTAGCACAACCGAACCTATATATAATTTGCGCATACTTGGGAGTTCACATAGTTTATATAGCTCAGAGGTTGGGTGTCGATACGAATTAAAAAACATGGTTTTTAGTAGACATCTCTGGCCCCTTTCTACTTCTAGAAATTTAATTTTCGTAGCGCCTCCCCATACCGGAATACAATAACTCATTACATATTGGGCTAGAGAGGTGTAAATTTGTTTTAGTAGCTTGGTTGTAGTAATGTGTCTAAGAGTTTTGAGTAGCCATACGAGTTTACGAATTCTACTGTTTATAAGCTCAATATGTGGGTGCCATGAGAGACGCTGATAAAAATGACCCCCAAGTATTTAGTAGAGGTAACCTTAGTTACAGGGTGTGTTTATCTCATCAGGTATGGTACAGTTATGGATTTTTAGTTTAAGTTCGTTAGGGGGTTGCGTACTGCTGATTTTTGTGAAGCATATGTAGTTAGATTTTTCAGTGTTAAGAGTGAGTAAGTTGGAGACAAGCCAAGAATTAATATATTTTTACACTGCATTGAACAGTACTGTTACTAGTAAACTTAGTATTAAATAACCTGGAATTCATACAAGGTACTTATAACCAAAATTAAATGTATTTCCTTCAACGATATTTATACTCATCGGAATAAATCAGTGTCTTACTTAGTGTTATTTTCAATTTAAACTTGGAGCAAGCAACTTCGCACGAAACGTTCTCGGCGGCCACAACGCGCCTCCGAGTTTCCAATTCGCAAAACTAACAATTGCTATAAAAGTTGAATGCTAAGATAAACAAAGAGATTCGTCTTATTTCCGAAGCCCGAGGCGAAAATAAATCTTGCAAGGAAGGACGTCGCACACGCGGTAACTGAAAATCAACATAGCCGCCCCCTTGTTTGTCCATTAGTAGCCACAGACTGTGCAAATATGAGAGAAATGCCGGCCAAAGATATATGTTTTACTTTGTTAACTGCACCCCGCTTTTTGGACAGCAATGCTCATTGCTCATGACTTATTTAGCTTCCCATTATTTGGTAGGTAAATGTATTCTTTAGCCAACCCGGTGTTCTAGCAAAACGAGAACTTGAAGAACATCTTCAGGTAAGGGTTGTTAAAAACCTGATGTCATCTAGAAAATCGTTACCGTAGGAAATATTACTCAGGAGCCTATCTAATTCTAATAAGATCTAGTTTCACCTCCGGGTTGAAAGGCAGTTGCTTTTTCTATTACCTACTCATAATTTATTGCGATATATGTTCCAATTATTGTTTATTGTTTTTTCAATTTACTACCTATACCAATTTTTGTCTGTATTTTTACCTGTGTCTTGCGTACAATAAATTATTTGGCCGTACGGTGCTGGAGCGATGATTTCTCGAATAAGTCCCTTTCTGAGTTTTTTTTATATCAACCCGTTAACTTTTTTTTCAAAAACCTTGGATATCGTAAAACTTTCATAATCTTTGTGATTAGGAGGACCCCATCCACCTGTCGTGAATGCTGGGCATCGCGATGACGTTTAACCCTATTCGCAACTGGCATAATTAATCGGAAGGTAGAACCTCTATGGCTAACAGTTACACGAAATATTAAATTAGAAATGATATTTTTTACTACAAGTATAAACTGAAACGCAAAATTTGTGGAGATAATTGCAAATGAATGACTTACTCCATAGTAAACGCGCCGAGAATATATGCTGTGACGTCATAGCATAAGCCCGTTTAGTATAGAGCGTTTTCGGGGGGTGCCGGCGCGTGCAGATTTCAAATGCATATAACATCAGAAAAATAAATCATAAGAAAGTTTTAATGCTACAGTTGTTTTAATGCTGGATTATACTTTTGATTTTAGTAATAAAATAAAAAGATGCAAGTTCCCTATTTGCTAAGATTTCATTCGTCGGTGGGCATAAAAAAATCGCTATGTGTTTTTTTTCGATTTTGCGATTATTTGATAATTTGATTCCTTTTAATATTCCACATTAACCCACAAAGCCGTTTTTTGATATCTTTAATGGTTTTGAAAATAACAATTCCGCTATGTGCTTGCGGAACAAAGTTTGAACTGAAATAAATCGCTATGTGATTTTTAGCACATAGCGAAATTATGCGTGAGGTTTTCCTTCAAAATCAATGGTTTATGACAGTATTTTCATGCATATGGCGATTTTTTCTTGAATGAAGTGAGGCTAATTTGAAGAAATTAATGTTAAAAAGTGCTATAATCTGTCGTTTTCTCACGTAAGTGCAAAGTTAACCAGGTTTTATCAGATTACAGGTTTGTATACTTGTTATTGTTACCTATTTCATTTCATTCTACTTAGTATAATTGCACGTATCATTTAATATTTTGTCGTAAGATATCACTAAGTTCGCATTAAATACGGTGTAAACATAGCGTTTGGTTAAAAGTGGGTATGTGTGAATACCAATCAATAGATAAATATGATATTTTGTTATAAATTATTATCATTAAATTGTGTGCTGTGAAACGGGCTTTATAAATGCTAAATTAATTAATTAATTGCTTGCATATTTAGTAGCTACTTTTTGTTTAGGTGTACCAACTGAAACATAATACATAAATCAATAAATAAAACATTTAAACGTCGTATTTTAAATGTACTTTTGCATCACATATACTCGTACATATTATAACAATTCAACAAAATGGCATAAGTACTAGAACTACTAAAATTCAGAAAAATAGCATTATTTTACTCACTTGTTTTTTTATCTTTTAGACATGTCGTCAAACAAATATTCAAGAGGAAAAAATTGAAAAAATGATATTGGAGAAAGGTCATAATAACGCCTAGAAACGCAGTTCACGCGCAATGGTGAGGCCACCAAAAGTTTGGCCATAAATGGCCCAGTACGCCGATCGGTGTAACAAAATTGGTGCGTTTGTGTGCGTATTGGCGCGTGTGAATACGAGTTGATCACAACTACATGAATCCGTTTTATGCCTCACGCTTGGCGCGTCGGCCGTATGAAACTATCCTTCTATGCGTTATTATTCTAAGTTCACACCACGATGGAAGTCGACAGTGTTCAATTGTTCATTCAACCTTAGAAAACAAACTTAGGCCTCCAATACATGCACCTACTGACTATATAACACGCATGAGACAGGCAAGGCCAACACAACCGTATATTGTAAATTATCTGGATCCACTTTTTTTCTAAGTTACGTAGAAAAGCAATTGTATAAGTATAAGCCTGGTAAACGGTTTGGTGACCGACATAAGAAGCCTGTGGTACAAAAATGGCGAGGTCAAATATAAACTGCGTCACACTGACATATTCACTCTTTTACCACAAAGGCGACCTGAACAGCGTGAATATAATGAAGCACTTCCATTATATAATCATCATATCAGCTGAAAGACGTCCACTGCTGGACAAATGCCTCCCTCAAGGAGTGCCAAAGTGACCGGTCCTGTGCCACCCGGATCCAGCGGACTCCCGCGACCTTTACCAGGTCATCAGTCCACTTTGTGGGGGGCCTAACCACGCCGCGCGTGGTCGTACGCAGGCTAGATGACTTCCAGCCTCCCAAACAAGCTGGTTTCCGAAGAGGCTTTTGTACCGTATACCACATCCACACACTCTGCCAGTTAACCTGTCCCTCTATTTAGCGTTCGTGGACTACGAGAAAGCAAGCCATCGATTCGGTCGAAACCTGGGCTGTATTACAGTCTCTCCAGCGGTGCCAAGTTGACTACCGCTATATCGAAGTACTAAAGTGTTTGTACGAGAATGCCACTATGTCACTCCGACTCCAGGACCGGCTCTCGAAACCTATTCCGCTGCAGCGGGGAGTCAGGCAAGGAGATGTTATTTCTCCAAAACTGTTCACCGCTGCACTGGAGGATGTTTCTGACTTTGGACTAGAGAAGGCTAGGCATCAACATCAACGGCGAGTACATCACTCACCTTCGATTTGTGGACGATATAGCTTAGTCTTGGCTGAGACCATGGAGGACTTAAGTACGATACTCGATGACCTCAGTAAAGCTTCCGAGAGAGTTGGTCTGAAAATGAACTAAAGTAATATAAGACGGAGATCATGGCAAATGCCCATGTAGTACCAACTCCCATTACAATCGGACACTTAACTCTCAAAGTTGTAGACGATTATGTTCACCTAGGACGGACTGTCCTGGTCGAATCCGACTTGGATGGGCAGCGTTCGGGAAGCTAAGGCACATCTTTTCGTCAAATATTCCGCAGTGAGAGTCTTTGACCTGTGTGTGTCGCCAGTGATGACATATTCCACTGAAACGTGGTCGCTTACTATGGGCCTCATAAGAAGGCTCAAAGTCACCCAAAGGGCAATGGAGAGGGCTATGTTGGGAGTTTCTCTGCGTGATCGCATCAGAAATGAGGCTATCCGCAGCAGAACCAAGGTAACCGATATAGCCCTCCGAATCGCTAAACATAAGTGGTAGTGGGCGGGGCACATTGCTCGTACATAGAACCGATAGCCATTGGGGTGGAAAGGTTCTCGAATGGCGACCATTATATAATAGCCGGCCAAAAAATTATAAAGCGAAATATAATAACCTGCAATCTTTAAAGGTCTACATGCACAAAGATTATCATCATTTCTACGATAATCTTAACGTATAAACCAAACTATATACTAGACTGTATTAATGCTAAAAATGTATACTTTAAATATTTATGTTGAAAAAACAGTACTTACTAGTATAACTTAAATGGCATTTTATCGAAAACTATATGCAAATCTAGTGTAATCGAAAATGTAAGTAGGTACCGTATTTTTATTACACTTACTTCATTTATTGATTAGGTTTATCTAACAAACTAACTTGATAGTGGATGACGATAAAGATTCATGTTATTCAAATGTTCTATATATTTATAATAGTAAAAGTTGATTTATATTACCAAATTGTATTCATTTCAAAACCCGCTATGTGTCGCCTTCCACGTTGTAGAACTACGCTATGTGTATATTTGACACATAGCGATTTAAAGTAAGCCAAAATAAAGTCGCTATGTGGCTGGATTTTAGTTTTTCCTTTATATTGTAAAATATTACAAACAAAACATTTTTTCTCAGCTATCACATCATGTAAAATCCTTTTATCTATAACTAGCTTTTACCCGCGACTTCGTTCGCGTTGAATACGTACAATCGACAACCCTAGGTATTAACTGACCATTTGTGAATCTTATTTAGCTTGCAAATTGGAAGTGATCCAGTTGACGGGTTATTATGGTATTGTGGTTAGAAAAAAAGGAGGGGTAACCTGTATTTGTATAGGCTTACACACGAATATAAAACCTACGAATAAAAATGCAAGAAGCAATGTTTAAGTATGTATTTGAGATACGGTTTCGTCTTTTAAACATAAGTACTTAAAGTTTTTGTTAAATCATATTTACTGTGTTCTTCTATAATCCACTAACATTAAAGGCAGCGATGATAAAATAAAAAAAATCGGCCAAGTGCGTGTCAAACCAAGCACAACGAAGGGTTCCGTGCCTATTAAAAAGGTCGTATCGTCACAGAAATCTTACGACACTTACGTCCTTTTCCGCAGGGAAGGTAGTTTTTCAGCAATATCTCGAAAACCTTTTAACCGATCTTGTTCAAAATACTTTTCGGTAAAAGAATTTAATAAGCGCTATGTCTATAATTTCTTCTAATTTTTATTAATTCACCGTTTGGAAATTAGAGGGGGGGGGGGGCACAATTTTTATGACTTTCGGGGCGATTATCTCCGACTATATTCACTTAATCAAAAAAATTGCTAAGAAACCTAATACTTATTTTGAAAGGCCTATCGATTGATGTGCCACACGTGGACATACAATGTTTCGCCAGCCAAATATTCGCCACGCCGCTTCATTGCTGCTGATGTATCGGCCCACGTTCGCACCTCATCCCTGGGGTCGATATTTACATCACCAGCTTGCCTAACGTTGAAGACCGCCTGATCGTTGCCCTTGTTGATATATTTTCATACGTATTTGATAGCCTGCCTTAAACTACGAAATTTTACATTAATATGGCCATCGAACATTTTGATCAGAAGCGGAGAATATGGAACAATCCACCGGTTATCCAACATGAGGCTTTCTGCACCGCGAATTCTAGTAGTAACAGTGCGTCCTCCATCGTCAGGTGCTCTTCGCCGGTACAGTGGATACCCATTTTCACTCGTCTGCGTGTCCTTTAGTAACGCTCGGGGGTACTTCTTTGTACACTTCCCATCCTTCATGCACGAAGGTGACATATTTAGTGCACCGCATGGACCGTGGATCATGTTTTTGACGACAGTGTCGTGTAGTTTTTTGTCAACATTGACATCAGGAATTTCCGCACTAATTACTTCATCGATTTGACAGGGACGCAATTTCTCCTTTAGTCACAATAAAAGCTGTAGGTACATGGGGCAACCTTCGCTATTGCCACTCTATAGTGCCTTCATCGGATGCTGAGCCTGGCCTTCAAGACGTCCAGGTAAGCCAATATGCAATCTACCCAAACTTTAACATTCATTCTGCAATATCACGGCGACCGCGAAAGGACTCGATTTTGATACAGTCCACTTAGAATCTGTCGCCTTTCGCAATAGTAATTAATATACTTCATTTTCAGCACTGCGATTCTCCAAATATTTGACCTTTACTTAACAGGGCGACAAACTTCTATACTTTAATTTAAAAAAAACCCATGCAATGAGGTCGTTCCTCTCAGTGGCTATTTATCCAGGCATTAGTTCATTGATTGGTAATATCCGGCCTTGCCGTGTTGCATGTTAGCATGATGAGCAGATCCAGACAGCCGTAGCTCCGAACATACGCGAACGCAGCTTGCGTGTACTCGTGGAGGTATCTCGGGCTATTCACGACGGAGGAGGGCAGTATCACTATCTGCCCCACATCGTTGGCGTTAACTTGCGCGTCATTCCTTACAGCATCTTGTAAGTGAATGAAATTTTCTGCTCGCAACTTGCGTTGGTTTAGTGATATGTACCTAAGGCGTTCGCTTTCAAGCTTAACATACATATCGACTAAAAACTGGTGCAGAAGTTGCTTGCAGCGTAACAACAGATTGAACCCGTTGCTATGCACCATAAGGTTGTATGCATAGAAATCCAAACAGGAAACGTTTTTGTTTGGTACTGGTTGCGTAGTCTGTGGATTCACCTGAGGTATTTCAAAATGATACCTTTCCTGGCCTTTCCGGAATATGACTGGACCCTGGAGTGCATCTAGGAACCTGTGAGTGTTGGCGATGCGGCACAGTCGGCCTTCGCGCGCGCGCAGCACGATGTCACTGCCGGCGGTGGGCTCCGAGCCGGCGACCACGGCCACCACCTCGCTGGTGGTGGGCGCGTTGTAGCGCCGCTCGTGCTGTCCAAGGGGCACGCAGTCAGGGTGGATCACCACCACAAACGTCTCGTCAGTCATGTTCTTCAAAGCGCTTCTAAATTCATGTATTAGCACGTTACTGTCCTCCAGAACTCTTTGAATTGTTTGTAGTACTGGTCTCTGAACGCCTTGTACGATGAAGGACCGTCGATCAAGTTGCGCTTCCTCGTCACTTAAAAAGTAAACCTGCAAAAACTGTGGCTGTTCATTGGCTACAGGAAGAAAGTTGGGACCTAATTCGTCTTCTAGCTTCCGCTTGCTCTGCAGTCTCAGAAGCTCGCTGGGAGGCCAGATAGTGGGCATGCTGTTGAAGTCGGTGTTAGTGCTGCTCCGAAGTTTCTTCAGCCCTCGCATTTGCCTGCCGCTGTGCTTATTCTTCACGCCGCGCCTGAGACTGGCTCTGTGACTCAGCAGTTCGTTGAGAGGCCAGATAGTGGGCGTGCTGTTGAAGTCGGTGCTGGCGCTGCTCCGACGTTTCTTCAGCCCTCACACTTGCCTGCCGCTGAACATCTTCGTCGCACCGCGCCCGAGACTCGATGGGTGACTCAGCAGCTCGTTAATAGGCCAGATAGTGGGCGTGCTGTTGAAGTCATGAATGAAGTGAACAACTATTATGCGTGGTCGGTGGAGGATGGAGGTTACACTCATAGTATGTAACTCCAATACAATATCGTTCTCTATTGCACTTGCGTATTCGAGTGATAGAGAAGGAGATATACAAACTTTGAACTTTGACATAAATAGGTAGTTCGTTTGCACGGTTAGCACTGAGAATATAACAGCGAGCGAAAAAGGGTACCCGTCTCTTTCTAATTAGAGCAGTTAAAAAGTGACGACTACATAAGTCACGCACCATCACGTGCTAGCCATGCGTCGATAAATTATTGTCGGGAAGCTTTGTGAATACATCCTCGATACTAGTATATCTCCATCTCTACTGCTATTATTTGAGCGACAGAAAAAGATATACGCGAACCTCATTGCCGGTCTGTAAAAAGACTTGAGTGCTGGCAGCTGACATTTCATTTAGAAACATTACATAAGAACTGCGCATTTTTGTGTCAAAATAACACAAATCGATTATATTCTCCACGCGATTATATTTCTTAACATATGGGTCGTGTGTTCTAGAATAGCAAAAATATTTCAATGGATACGCTTCTTTGTCTTTGAGATACAAAAACTTCGATATGCCAAAATATACGTCAATGTGCATTATACTTGTAATTATTTCGTTTCAAGCCATTATACTGCTTATTTATAGTAACTTAACACCTAAAATGGCGTAAATATCTAAATAAACTTCAAAATCATGAAATTAATATGAAATTAATACCCAAAATTTATATTCGGCGAAAATTAGCGAAACAATTCGAGATAAAATTTAGCCTATGTGTTAATTCGGGTTATAAACTATCTCTTTACCTAGTTTCAGCAATATCCGTTTAGCCGTTTTTGCATGATCGAGTAACAAACATCCAGACATCCAAACATCCAAACATCCAAACTTTCACATTTATAATATTAGTAGGATAAAAAAAATACTTCCAATATGAGAAAACTGCGCAGTTCCGAGATAAACAGTTTTTTTCGTCTCCTGTAAAGTAGGGTAAAAATACATAGCGATTTTTAATGCCCACCGACGATATGCTTTTAACGGTTCATTTACATTCATACTTTCTGTAACTTTATAAAACTCGCTACCCCAGTGAAACTACCCCATTTTGCCACCTTTAGGGTTTTGTGTGAGGTAACGCTTTGTGTTAATGGTACTCCTTGATATTGATGGATATTAATCCCCATAGCGTTATCCCGAATGGTCTCGCCCTCGTGTGCGGTGGAGACTCCATCGTACGTATTATCGCAAGAAGGTGGCGCGTTGTATAGTGGCTGAAAGGGAGCTCCTGGTCTCGCCCGTGAAAGTGCTTGTGAGACACCTCCGTGCCAGTGCTGGTTCAAGCGTGGCTTACTGGATGGTACGAAGGCGATGGAACAAGCGTAGGAAAGGGTGTCGTTCTGAGGTGGCTGGCGAATCCCGGATGTGCAGAGGGATAGTTGCCGTAAGGGCTGAGTGTTTAGGTGTAGCGCCGTAAGGCCGTGTGTTGGCGGTAAGTCGCGGTAGAAGGCTGGCCGGTCACGGCTAGGTGCCTCATAGATCTGATTAAAGGAGGACAACTCGAATCGCAGCCTTGGAAGGCACCGATAGAATCGTGAAGGATTGCTTGATGGTGAATAGGTGGGGTAAGTAAAACCTAATAACAAGACTGACTGACTATACCTTTAGAGCCCATATAGGACGTCCTCTATAATATCGTAATATTTGTATCTTGACTGATGCCCTGGCATCATGTAGCTTGAGGCACCTGGTGACAGCGGTGAAGTCATAGAACACCTTTAACAACTCAGGTCCAGTTGACCTCATAAGTTGCTGAACACCTACCTCGTCGTTTTCACTCGTTTGACAACTTCATATGGCAGTTTAACATGACGTTTTGCGACACAGTACAAAGGTGTTAAGCCTCTTGTGAAGCTGACCGTATATGATAGCCTCGCGGGAGGTTTGGCTGCCGCAGAGGCAGGCCAGGCGACCTGGTGCGAGATAGAGAAAGGGAGAGAGAGAGAGCTCGAAAGAGAAGGAAAGAGAGAGAAAAGTGGAAGATTATCAAGACACGAAAGTGAGGTTCATACAACTTCGTTTATTTCCATCACGGTGCGTGTCATATACATTCTAATGTTCTCTATCACTCGAGTTACATATTGCCCTGAGACACGCGTCGCCACACCACCCCAGGCCCCTTTATCTAGAATAACGCTAAGATGATGGTGAGGAGAAAAAGTAGAGGAGGCTCATGACTTTACTTACAAAAATAAAGCCCCCAACACGCACACACCATTTAACACGATATTTTTAAGTCCACAAAACAACTTCCAGTAAATATTATGTATTCTCAATGATATAATCCGCAGTTTTCTCGTGGTCGCACTGATTTGTCCCACCAGTGGGACCAAGAGGGAGACTTGTAACTATATATTATATTAACGAACCTGTTCACAAAATTTCACAAGAATCGGTTGAAAAATGCGACCTGCAGGGAAAAAACATGACATACACCGAACATACAAACTATTTCGGCCCAAGCTTAAGCATAGAACTGCGTTCGCTTCGCTCGCCCGTTCGAAAAGATCAGTGATAATAACATTACATTCAGATTAACCTTGTAGGTTCGAGTACAAATTCGAAAGATCCCATGTGTTGTGTTCATGGTGAATTCACGAAATCTAGCGTGAATAAACAAAATCAGTAAAAATAGATAACTACCTATGTAGAAATATTAAAAGGGTTAAATGCATAGATAAACTGCGTGGATTCACCTTAAAAATTTATCGTATACAACCTAACAAACAGAATTCATTATTAATTGCAGTTTAAAAAGTGAGTGAACCTTTCATACTGACACCTTATATTGAAGGATTTTCGTGCCAAACACACCTTTCGTTGAGTTTATTTTTAAAATTTTACGATTACTAATTATTTTTATATGCGTAGTATTCGATGTACGATTAATTTATATGTGACACTTATTTTTATAAAAAAGCTCGCTACAAAATGATGCAAATAGCACATTCGGGTCAGATGACTGCATATGTGGAAGATATCGACTTCAGTGCACTTACTGATGAGGATATTCTTGGCAATAAAATGTTCAAACGGAGACGCAGTGTCATCATGGTTACTTTGGGTTTGTATCCATGGAATATGATAGTGAAATGCCTCTTTTAGATGCACCCGGCGTGGAGCGAGTGTAACAAAAGATGCAATCATATACGTATGTTTAATATGCGGTGAGTACCTCACTCACCTTTGGTTTGCTGACGATATAGTAGCCTTGGCTGAAAACATGGAGGGCTTAAGTACGATGCTCGGTGACCTCAGTAAAGCCACTGAGCGAGTTGGTCTAAGGATGAACATGGATAAGACGAAGATCATCTTAAATGCCCATGTAGTACCAACTCCCATTACAATCGGACACTTTACGCTCAAAGTTGTAGACGATTATATAGGTACCTTGGACAGACTGTCGAGTTAGGTAGGTCCAACTTCGAGAAAGAGTTCAATCGTCGAGTCCGACTCGGCTGGGCTTCGGGAAGCTACGGCATATATTTTCGACCAATATTCCGCTGGGTTTCACTGATGACACTAGGTCGCTTATACGATGGGCCTCATAAGAAGGCTCAAAGTCACCCAAAGGGCAATGAATAGGGCTATGCTGGGAGTTTCTCTGCGTGATTGCATCAGAAATAAGGCTATCCGCAGCAGAACTAAGGCAACCGATATAGCCCTCCGAATCGCTAACCATACTTGACCAGTATAATTTAAAAGTATATTATTTTCCAGTAAACCGCACAGCCACGGAAGTAGACATTCAAAAGCTGATGGAGGCGGGGATGAATGTAGCAAGGTTCAGGTTGCCACACCAAACGAGTAAAGACAAGATCAAACTAATTGACAAAATTAAGAGGGCCACTGCCGCCTTATGCCTAAAATATGGTTTGAAGAATTGGCCACTTGCCACGTGTATTGATCTAAGGACTCGTTCTATTTTGACGGGTATTTTTGAAGACGAGGCAAGCAAATATAAGCTAGTATTTAATTGACACGCCATACTAAAATGTTGCCGGAAATGTGACATTATCACTATTATGTCATGCTGCACTTGTGGTTTCGGCTTTCGTTTGAAATTTAGATTCTCTAGGTGACATTCGTTCTACATACTACACTAATGTTTGGCCCCACATGAGAAATAGTTTTGGTTTGTATGAGGAGCTGGTTCATAAGCCCTTGTCTTGTGCGAGTTAGCTTTTTATGCGGGAAAGTTTCAATGTTTTCTCTGTTGACTTTAGCTACGTCATAATATATGGACTGCGAGGCCAAGCTATACACGATCTAGTGCCAATTACACGGAGCTAAGTTACAATATTACAAGTTTCAAGGGGCAAACAACGATCAAAACGCCATTTGAAATTGCTCAAAATCCTCAGCGTTGCCAGTCTTCGTGAAATGCGGCTTAAGTTCGACACCAACCAACACTAAAAAAATGCTCTTATGAAAACTTTTTGCAGGATATGTATTATATTAAACTAATCAAGGACACGCAAGTCGACCTTACTACTGATGTTTCCTATTTCGACAAATGCAATGAAAAGAAAATATTTGTCAACAACCTTGACGTAGCAACTGAAGTGACCATTGGCATGGAGATATCCATAAACGGTGATGAAATTGAACTTGTCTGTATCCAGATTCTAAATACCGATACCTTCAGAGCGGTGGTTACAAAAAGCGGCAAACTGAAAAACCTTAGTGTTGTTTGTTTTCGAGGTTTCAAAAGTTCAAGGCCATTCTTTAGTCAGAGTGATGCAACTATAATAAAATTTGTGACGAAGCATCAGGTAAATTTGGTTTGTTTGATATTTAACAACAATCTAACTAATTTGTCTGAGATTTCTTGCATTTGGCCTTGGTTTGTTACTCGGTGTTCGAATCAGAGTAAGCGGTTTTGATATAATTAAAATTTGTGACGAAGCATCAGGTAAATTTGGTTTGTTTGATATTTAACAACAATCTAACTAATTTGTCTGAGATTTCTTGCATTTGGCCTATACGTTGTTTGTTACTCGGTGTTCGAATCAGAGTAAGCGGTTTTGATATAATTATTAAATATTGTATAATAAGGCAACTTTTTGTATTATTTTTAGAGCCTTCGGGATATCGGCTCGAGTAACTTTAATTGAGGGAACAATTCAACTATTATTTTTTGATTCAAGGTGGACGGAATAGTTATAAACCATGTAGAAGATGCAGAAGAAATCAAAATGGTAAAGAAGTATATCGGCAAGAAGATTCGACGGCCGATGATATTTACCGGCATCAGCACTGAAGGGGGGATCAGAAACATTGATGAAATAATAAAAGTATGATCAAACTGCGCTAAAATGTAAACTAATAATAACGAAAATTTCCGTGAGAATCAGACATATTCAATATCAAAATTTAAACGGGTGCACATGTCTTTAAGGGCAAAAATCGCTCAACATGTTTCGAACCGATTCGGGGTTATTAGTCATGAGCACTCGCATGCTAAACACGCCGCCAACCCGATAATTATATACAATGGTTGAACTCACGTATACATTATCACTACGGGCGACATTTACTCTTAAGAAGAACTCCCGAATGATTCGAAACATGTCATCCGTTGTTTAAGTTTTAAACGTGACTTACGAAAGTCTAACTTCAATCTCTGCAAATATTTAAAAAAGTAGAAATATATCCATACAAGTCTTAAGCAGGGTACTGACCAACGTTACGAGGTGTAATGTAACATGTTACACAGCGAGCATTCATGCAGTCAGTATGTAGTTTTCCTCGTAACACTACGTACTGACTGCATGAATGCTCGCTGTGTAACATGTTCATTACACCTCGTAACGTTGGTCAGTACCTAGCTTCACATACATTTGACATTTGACATTGCTTAGGATATCCTAATTGGGAATGGATGAAAATTTTAGAAGTGCCTGATTTTGTTTTTGGTGATAGGAATAACCTTCCTTAGCACCAGAAAAAAGTTGCAGACTTTTCAGCTGCGTCAATTATTTTTGAAAAATATAAACAGTTTCCTCACTTACGTTTTGGGTTTAGGACGGCGAATGAGACACTTTCCTTGATCCGTCTCATATTGCAAAAAATATTTTAAATATCTTTTTTTTTATTTTTTTTTATTTAAAGTTCCAAATAATTCATACTTATCGCAGAGTTTCATAGTTAGGTGTTATTTACAGCTATAGTACGGTCCAACTATTTACTATTTAAGTAGGTATGTTAGTTTACATCAATATATGTACTTACATTCCGTTTACTGTATCACTGATGAACAATAACTTGGTTGGTTACAAGGCGTAATCATAGTTGTTGCTTGACATATAATACTTGTTTACATCTTAAGCTGATATAGGGTTGGATAGGTATAAATCTTGTATGTGTTTTGGGAGACTATTTATTATTTTTGGAAGCATGTAATGATTGGTTCTCATGCCGTAAACGTTTTTCATTACTGGTAATAAAAATCTGTGTGCATTAGATAAACTCCTTAGCCTATTGTAACGGTGGTATTCATTCAAGTTGGTAATGTATTTATATTCTTCCTTGAGTATGGAAAGTTTGACCATGTTTTGCACGGACCATAGCCATCTGACCCTGGCAATGACAAATATAGCTGCAGCAGCTATATTTGTCATTGCCAGTGTCAGTTTACTACGGATATTTAAGATATTTTCTTGTTATATGAGGCGGATCAAGGAAAGTGTCTCATTCGCCGTCCTAAACCCAAAACGTAAGTGAGGAAACTGTTCATATTTTTCAAAAATAATTGACGCAGCTGAAAAGTCTGCAACTTTTTTCTGGTCCTAAGGAAGGTTATTCCTATCACCAAAAACAAAATCAGGCACTTCTAAAATTTTCATCCATTCCCCATTATGTATACAAGTTTATTGACATTATTATTTTTCTTTTTGACTTTTACTTGTGACATTTTCTATTCTTTTTATAATGTCAAATTATTATAGGTGAATATTGACGATCTCTTAGTGAATCCATCTTATTTTTGATGTAAAATAATATATTATTTTCTTAACGAAATAAATGAATCTATCTATCTATCTTAAAGATGCTAGGTAAGTATATTGCTTATGGTTGTCGGAAAAATGTATTGAGGTGAACTTTACGTTTTTTTAGGAATCAGATGGAATCATATTTTCGAGGGAGTACCTGCCTTATACAGTTCCAGCCTCGTACAAATTTAGAATGAACTCCATACAAAAGTGGATAACAGCGAAATGTCAACAGGTAAAGTCATCAATAAAATGCAGCACGTATGCTGATTGCACGATGTGCTGCCGCCCATACGATTTACTGTAATTCGAAACCAACGGAAAATCGATAAGAAATTACTGTTATGAAATTGGACCAAAAGTAATATCGTCGGGTGACAAGCAAAACTCACTAAGTAACAAATACCTACTTAAATCAAAGGTCGTATCTCGATATCGACTACGTACCGAGATACTAGGTTTTGAAGAGCAGTGACAGTTTTGGTAGTGACTTTTGCTTGTCACCCGACGATATTCAATTTGGTCATACACCAATTTAGGTTCACGTATTTCCTGTGGACATTGTCAAAGTTAAGGGTTACAAAGCCTAATTTTTCGTTACACTCTTAATCCGCATAAACGGCATCCCGTAAAACCAGGAGCGATCACCATCTGGTAAGAGGCACATTGAATATGTGCGTCAAGCAAGAGCGCTCTCGATTGATGAAGTCTAGCATCAATCTAAATTTAAAACCCCGATTCGAGCTTGCAGCTGGAACTTCAAAACCGTTTCGATTGCCCAGGTGGCGATGTGGACGAACTTAACGACAGGTTTGTGGAGGTTGTCCGTGCCACTGAGTCAAAGTTCTAGGCCCATCGGATCAACAGAACTAAAAGGCTCTCTAGCTCCACTCATAACCCCATGAAGGAAAGGAGTGAAATGATCCTACAGTCTTCAGCCGATGCGACCTTATACCGGCAGCTCATTAAAAAGTCTATTGGGCAGAGCCAGCTCGCCAAGTTGAAAACTGAAGACGGTAGAATCGTTTCTTCTAAACCTGAGATTCTGGGCGAAATAGAGCGCTTTTACGAAATCAATACATGAAGGGTCCACGGAAAGAACATGACTAGTCACATTTTTCGAAAAATGGGATTTTAATGTCAAAATGTAGAGCTCGTAATGAACTATTACTTACATTTACTGCTATAGCTGTCTGATACACACAATACACACATATTACGTTTTTTGTACAAAAAAACATGTACACGAAAATAACGTGCGTAGTCTCATAGAAACAGGGAAAAACCTGCTGTGTCAGTGTCACACATAACAAAAATGAAAAAAAAAATTAGTACGTTCATTTAGTACCTATCCTAACGTTACAAATAAGATTAAATGAATAAATTATTTAGGTTTTATGCCAAGCACGAGTTAACCCATGTGGCTTGGTTTGTTTTTACAACATTTTGTAACAAGTAATTATTTTTCGGTATATACTTCTTAATTCTATTGTTAGCTAAGTTAAGAAATTGAAGTGGTCGCAATAGTAATATTTATCCTTATTGAATGATGTAATCTCCTTGTTGTTACAAAGCTGCAAATGATATCATCATATTTATTCATTTGTTTATGACACATTTTGACATTACATACAAATGACACGACTAGCTAAGACCTCTCACAGACTGGCGCGGCCTGGCCGCGGCGGACAATAGAAAACTTGTCATTAGCTGTCAAATTTACTATGGTCCGATACCGCAAGCCACGCCAGTGTGATGCAGGCTTTAAGTGGATGTGTAGACTACGGATTCATTCGTAATTGTAATTATTCAAAATGGATAATGCCTCCGACGAGGATCAGCCATTGCAAAGCCAGCCAAAGATGCGTAAAATAACGGGACTCACTTCAGAAGTTATGAAAAAACTTAGACTGCAGTCCCACTTAGTCTCCAGTCTTGTTTAATTAATAATAAATAAATAAACGAGTGAATGATAATGTCTATGTGTGCAATTATTAAATACAAGTTGATGCAAAAAGTGATTATAATTATATTTATAATTGTGTTTCAGAAACGCGAAAATAACAGTTAAATTTCTTAAGAATTTCGAATCTTTTCTCCGTCTCCATGGTAGATTGCGGCGTCAGTGTGAAAACAGGATATAAAGAAACTAAAAACTGTTAAAGACGGACTCCTTGATCTGCTCTTTTTTTTTTTTTACAATTCGAACAAGCCATCACCTTTCGATTCTTGACATTAAGTTAATACCTATGTAATTTCCTGTATGAGTTACTTGAAATAAATGTTTACATTCCATGGACCCTTCACATGTCAACTCGCAGACCCAAAGTTGGTCTGGCGGAAGACCCTAAAGCCAGATTAACCCGACTCTATACCGACGACATCCCGGACATCAGCCTGTACGAGATTGTAATTGCTCTTAAACAGCTCAAGAACAACAAGGGACCCGGTTAAGACGGAATAACAACCGAACTCCTGAAGGCGGGTGGAAAACCGGTCCTTACGGCCCTTCAGAAGTTGTTAAATTCCGTCTTAATGGATAGGAGAATGCCAAAGGCATGACAGAGGAGTGGTGGTGCTGTTCTTCAAAAATGGTGAAAACACCCTGCTGAAGAACTACCGACCCATCTCACTTCTGAGCCATGTCTATAAGGTGTTTTCGACAGTCATTACAAATCGTCTCGCACGCAGGCTAGATTACTTCTAGCCTCCTGAACAAGCCGGCTTCCGAAGAGGCTTTGGTACCGTAGACTACATCCACACGCTCCGCCAGGTTATATAGAAGACTGAGGAGTATAACCTGCCTATCTGTTTAGCGTTCGTGGATTACGAGAAAGCCTTCGATTCGGTCGAAACCTGGGCTGTATTACAGTCTCTCCATTGACTACCGCGAGAACGCCACTCAGTCCAACTAGTTCCAGAACCACAACTCTAAACCTATTCCGCTGCAGCGGGGAGGCAGGCAAGGATATTTCTCCAAAACTGTTCAACGCTGCACTGGATAATGTTTTCAAGACGCCTGACTGGAGAAGGCTAGGCATGAACATCAACGGCGAGTACATCACTCACCTTCGGTTTACTGACGATATAGTAGTCTTGGATGATGAGACCATGGAGGACTGAAGTACGATGCTCGATGACTTCAGTAAAGCGTCCGAGCGAGTTCGTCTCAGAATGAACTGGATAAGACGAAGATCATGTCAAATGCCCATGTAGTACCAACTCCCATTACAATCGGACACTTTACGCTCGAAATTGTAGACGATTAAGTATACCTAGGACTAGGACAGACTGTCCAGTTAGGTAAGTCCAACTTCGAGAAAGAGTTCAATCGTCGAATCTGAATCGGCTGGGCAGCGTTCTGGAAGCTACGGCACATATCTGCCAACACAGCGAATCCTCAAGTGAATAAAGGTTCGGCAACGCGCTTGTGATTCTTCTGGAGTCACAAGTGTCCATGGGCGACGGTACACTATAAACAAATATTACATAAAAAAATATTTTCGTTCAATATTCCGCAGTGTCTCAAGAAGTTTTGTATTTACTCTATAACAGTGATGTTGGCGTAAATATGTTTGTGGGTGTTTAACTAAAAGACCTTATAGTTTTTAGAAGGATATTAATTGTTTCCTTTAATTATAGTCAAGTGGAGTGAACTACACACACAAGTGGAGTGACTTCCTCGAACTCTAGTTGAATTAATAAACACTAGCTCGAGAGTGATTTGATTATGACTGCTCCAAGTTTCCGAATGCAAGTTCCCTCGGTAATATACTTGAACTAACAGTGTTGGTAATCGTTCAGAAGTTTTTAGCACCAAAATTATTTAATTGTGTTATAGACAATTTATTTATAGACATCTGCAGAGTTGGTATGTACAAACGCCAACACAGTTGACTGACCATCCTGTATTTATACTGAACCTTATTACAATGCCCATAAAGTGCACGGATGGTCAGTCAGCCGTGTTGTCGATAGTACCTAGTTTGCAGAATATCATTTTTTATGTTCGGTGGTAAACAAGCGTACTAACTGCCTGACGGTAAGCAGACACCGTCGCCTATGGACAGAATAATCACAAGCGCACTGTCGACCCTTCATTGATTTGAGGATTCGTTACCATTATGGTTAGGGTTTTAAAAACCACTTCTAACTAAAATAACCCTACCGTGAACCCTAATAAGTGAAACCGGTTCCGGTCCCTGAGGGGTAATCACGTAACGCGCGTTGGGACAATTTAACTGTTGTTTTTCCATATAAAAAGTGACATTTAGATCTACCTGACGCACATACAATGCGTTACATGATCGACCTGCAGGTCCTACCTCTCTTAAATTCATCACGCTTCTAATGCTCTAGTCAGGCTACATTTATGGACAAACAACACGATCGGTGGAAGCAAATAATGTAAACAAATTTTGCTGAATAATATGTCTATTGGCTCTGTGAGATGTAGAACTCGAAAGCAGGATAATTAAAAGAAAACTTTTTTTTTTTATATTGATAAAGTGACTACAATAAAAGAAAATGTAATTAACGAACCTGCTCACAAAATTTGACGAGAATAGGTTGAGAAATGCGACCTGTAGAGGAAAACAGCTGGAAAGCATGACATTGTGACAGACACCGGACCACCACCGGACATGCGAACGATTTGAACCATAGAACTTCGTTTGCATCGCTCGCTTGTTCGATTACTGGCATATTCATCGCATGTTCACCAAAGTTTTTGATAAAAACCACATTTTACAGGGTGGCAAGCCACTTTACCTCTCAGGCGGCGTAATGCAAAGCGCTATAAGCGAGAACGTAGCGGTCAACAGCGAGCTATCTGACGTTGGCAACGCCATCCTGGATGGGATCTCAGGCTTCATCCTTCGAGTCTGCGACAACTTGGAATACACACTGGACACGGTTAGGCTGCTGGACGGAATGTGCCGCGACGTAGAGCCGTTTACATGTACAAAAAGTAGCTTTTGGAGGCTTACTGACCAGGTGAATAATATTGTATTTTCTTATCCACGACTGATTAGGCTAGTGGGTAGTGACGCTGCCTAAGAAGCTGAAGGTCCTGGGTTCGAATCCCAGCAAGGGCAAATATTTGTATGATGAGCATGAACATTTATTGCCGAACCCTTGATGTTTTCTATGTATTCAAATAGTCAATATCTATTAAATGTATCTTCGTCTAGTATCCATTACATAACACAAGCCTAATTGAGCTTACTATGGGGTTAGTTCGTTGGATAGTTCGATATATTATCTTTTTCATGTTTAGCATCTACTTTAATATTTAAAGGATTACTACATTACGTGATATTTATTTAAGTACCTTTATTTCTGACGTTTCGACATGGGTGGACTATTGTCTCAGAACTCTCAGATGCTAACGTCTCAGCAAATTATGTCAATGGATATATGAGTACACAAACACACACACGAAAAAATGTCTAGGGCGCGACAACATTGTCGTGTGTTAGTTAGTGTGTCGTCTGCGTATACAAAGCGCGCGATGAAGTGTTATTACATCGTCTTTCATGTCCGTTCTCTATTGACACGTTGATTTTGACTCTATTAAAGCTAAAGATTCATAGTCTCTAATATTCCGGCTTGAAATTTCCAATGACCGTACTACTCCTCGGACTGTCCATTGGATTGCTTTCATCATTTTGACTACTAACAACTGATAAATCTAATGATTAAATCCTCTTCGCTTAAAATTATTAAAACTATAAATGTGAGTAACAGGTCCTGTCAATGTCATCATTGCTATTTCTTGTATACGTTTTTTTTCTTTTTTTAACTCGTTTTCCAAAACTCAAAGAGGTCAATTCTCATAGTGGATGTATATGTAGGCCATGTAGTGAAATGACATTCATTATGACGGAATGTGTCTGACACTCGGTCGATAAAGCAGATACTGATGACTTATACTGAGCAAGCAAAAACAGATCTGAAGGTGGTCAACCTTTTCATTCCGCGACTGTACTTATTCAAGCACACTGAAACACTCCAATGACTATGTTGTCCATGGTTTCAGTACAGGATGCCCGTAAACGCAGCAGAAGCGAGCGTGTTGTCTTGCGTGGCTCTGGCCAACCAGTCTAACGCTCAGGTGATCATCCTGCCGACGGTGACAGGGCGCACAGCCCAGGCTTTGCTGCAGATGCGACCATGCTGCCTAATCCTGGCGGTCTGCACTAACGTCAAGGTCACCAGGATGCTGCAAATGTTCAAGTCTATGGTCCCGATTTTGTACTCGGGTAAGTTTATTCAAAGGTACAAATTTGCACGAAATAATAGAGCATTAGTGTCTCTTTCCTATAATAAATCGTTGATATTATAATAATTTTAATTTTCCGAACTGTTTCAATGCTTATCAGTCCTTGACTTAGCTTAGAAATTGCACTCGACAATGCATGGAGTGGCACTTTTAAGTGCGGTCACTATACAATTTGAGCTAACTCGAGTGAAGAGCCAAATTTCATTCAGAATAACAATAATTCCCTTTTTTAATAAACGTCCATCAAAACTATTTTAGCTAGAATTCGTTTGTCCCTATGAAACATAGACATTTTGACAGAGTTTGTTAAGTTTTAATTAATAATAGGGAATACCGAAGGATAACTTCTGGCAAGACAAGATACTTATTCCTACGTATCGTGACGTAATATATATTATATATAGTAATAAATATTAAATACTATATGTATCGCGGCGAATCTTGATCTCAATGACAGCTGACATCTCAGTACCATTTTACGTTTTAAGGTTATAAATTGTATAGAGATGACAGCTGTCATACGGATAAAGATTCGCCGCGATACGTATAATCGGACGAAAGATTTACTTGTCAGCTTTTAATTTATAATACTAAAAGTTTAATTCACAAAACAATTATTACAATAAAATACATAGGTACAAATAAGCCGAAAAAGTATAAAGTAAAACTACATACATCCCGCTCTGCGTCATGCCCGAACCAAAGGTCCCCAAAATGCTTGCGGCATTGCCTCGCTGAACAGCAATTGAGACCTGTTGGACGAGCCATGACCCAGAGCGGGGGTCAAGACCCCTCTCCCTCAAACGTCTGCCCAACTCCTTGAAAAGCCCGAGAGCCTCGCTGCCCCAGGGCCCAGCTGTCTCTACAGCGACTGGAACGAAGTCGTAGGTTGGTTCCAAGGCAGAGTACTTGGTATGTTTGAACTTGGCGGCATTTTCAGCCGCCGAACTAGCTGATTTAATGGTGTATCTTAGATGGGACGCTGTAAATGTGCTAACACAAGTGGCATCCCATAGAAGACAACGCCCTCTCTGCTAAGGAACCAACGTCATCACCCATCCGGTCTTTTCCCGTCAGTTCGAGACAGACCCGGGGGCTCTAGGATGCACGGTACGTTGGCCGACACCATAGCACGACGCACGATCTCATTAATAGAAAGGTGTCTAGGGAACCGACCCGCACATCTTTTGCAGCTAAGCTCGTGATGGCCATCCTCCTCCACTATTGCTCCACAAACGCACCGGTGCGCTTCGCATACCTTGCTCCCCAGCCTTAAAGCAACTGCTATCCTCAGGGAGTCGTTGTCGAGCAGAGTGCCGAGTTGAGGGAAGGCAAGGCATGTAGCCATAAACTTAAACTTTTAGTTTTATAAGAAATATTTATAATTATATTTTATAATAATAACATTCTTGTATTATCCGACACAAGTCGCACAGTACGCTGTCCCGCACACCCCACTGGCTCCAGAGAAAACCAACGTCGTTGATCACGCTAGCCGTGCCAACTGCATTGCTGAGTGGAGGCCTTTTCAGGTTCACATCTCGATCTACGTCTTCGATGTATTTGTTAATGTGTTTTGTTTTTTGTTACTTATGTTGTGTTACCTGAATAAATATCATTATATTCTATTCTATTCTAATCCCAAGTTGCTTCTCCAGGTGAACCTATGAAATTCTTCCACCTGACTATAACAGCGCGCGTCAACTTTGCCGTGGAATACGCGGTGAAGATGGACTGGCTGCATTACGGAGACACATACGCGGTGCTCAAGAGGGCCACGGACGGCAGTTCTTACTGTGACTTGGTCAACGTTCTAACTGTCACCATTTCAAACAAACCGATGGTTGAGTGAGTATCAACAAATGTGTTAACAAGGTTTCAAATTCTTCCACCTCACTATAACAGCGCGCGTCAACTTTGCCGTGGAATACGCGGTGAAGATGGACTGGCTGCATTACGGAGACACATACGCGGTGCTCAAGAGGGCCACGGACGGCAGATCTTGCTGTGACTCGGTCAACGTCCTAACGGTCACTGTTGTAGCTTCGTAATTTTTTGAGATATCTGAATGGGATTTTTGTCACTAGGCATATTTTTTGCCTTGTTTCTTTTGGAGTAATAATAAATTTTGAGAATACACCCCTATTGTCACTACGGGCGACATATTCAAACCCTTCGGGAGTTCATCAGGATGAGTGTTTTCGAGGCCCTACAGTCCCCCGCGGCTATGAAGTCAATCCTGACACATTGCGCAACTATAAAGTTTCTGAATAATGACAATGTCAACCATAGGAAAAAAATACATATTCAACCCTAGAGACATGTCTCAGGATTGACTTCATATCCGCGGGGGACTAAATAGTGGGGCACACTGCCACTTTCTCTGCTGTTAGTTTGACCGTTACTTTTAGTTTAACTTTTAAAAAACATCATTGTATAGAGTCCATGAGGTTAGGTGTAAGAAGTGTGTTGTATAACAATCGTTAAACATAAATGATACGGTCTCATAAAAAAAGAAAATTAAACATAGGCGAAATTAATCGTATGCAAAAACCCTCACGAAAAATCAAATGTTATGTATTACATATTTTATAATTGACAACATTTCATAAATTTTAGCCCTTAGTTCGATTAGCTCATTGTATTCTACTCGAAAAGAGGAACACGCTGGTAGTTTTATATTTCCAGTATTATTTATCTTAAATTTTTTAACGATTTTTTAAAAATGCATTCATAGCAAATCCAATTCTACTGCAGAATAGGCACCTTGCTTTAGTCCCGTTTCGACGAAAACGTTTAAATGTCATTTTCGGGTGGGTTACATTGAGGCCATCTTGACAATGTTTGTTTTTAATTTGGTATATGTAAACTTAGATATTTGCGTAGCTTAGTTACTGATGACTCCAGGTGTTCAGACAATATTATATCTAGGATTGCAATGGCCAAAACTGCGTTCAACGCCAAAAAACAGCTGTTCAGGGCAAACGTTTCCAGAAAGACCAAAAAACGACTGATCAAAGTCTACATCTGGAGTCTTGCATTATACGGGTGTGAGACGTGGACAATGACTCAAAGAGATAGAAAAAGGATTGAAGCGTTTGAAATGTGGCTCCGGAGGAGAATGGAGAAAATAAGCTAGACGGACAGAATGACAAATGAAGAAGTGTTGAGAATGGTGGGAGAAAAAAGAAACATGCTGAACACAATTGAAAATAGACGAGGCAAAATGATAGGTCACTTGTAAAGACACGACATTTTCTTTAGAAATATCATAGAAGGTAAGATAGAAGGATCAAGGGGTAGAGGTCGACCAAGGATAAGCTTTGTACAGCAACTAAAAGTAAAAGCAAATGTCTTTTCTTACCGGGACCTAAAGAAATTAGCCGAGGACCGAGAGAACTGGCGCATACTCCACCGACAAGAGCCAAGCTCTTAAATGTTGATGATGATATGTAAACAAGCAAGGTGCCCATTCTGCAGTAAAATGGATTTGCTATGAGTGCATTTTTAAAAATTCGTTAAAAATTGAACATAAATAATACTGGAAATATAAAACCACCAGCGCGTTCCTCTTTTCGAGTAAAATACAAGGAGCTAGTCAAATCAGTTCTGGCTTAGAATTATGAAATGTTGTCAATTTATTCATAATGATATTCATTTCAGATGCCCAGTGGATGAAGAGTCCTTGGAAGACCACCATGACACAGACACTGTATGTTGATTATTAAAGAAAAACTAAACATGCCTTCTTTTATTAGTATCTATTACTTGTATTGCCGCATTTTTGATAATATTTCTTACAGTTGGCATATGAAAAATGCGTTTGAAGTGAAAGACATAATTGGCTGTAAAAAAACAAAATCTTGCATTGACACTTCAACATTTGTTTTTGGTGGTATGGAATTAATTATAAGAGAGATACGAGTAAAGCACGGGAGGTAAGGGGTAACAACACTTTTGGTTCAAGCTTTTATTGCCGAACGTATTACAGTCATCAACTACTCATTGAGAGTTTGAGAGCAATGATGTAACATTAAAAATCAATCAATTTTCAATCATATAGATCAAGCTTAATTTAATTTATATTAACACTTAATTTAATTTATTGTAACTAACACATTATTTTTTATTTATTTATTAAGAAACAAACGGTCACATACAGAAATTTTTTACACACTATTATTCAGAATAAAACCAGACCTACAGTTTCCTTAATTATTTCACTAGTGCTAAATAAACATTAGACATTAATAATATTTTACTAAAAATAAGTATTTGCATGGAACTTGGCAAGTAAGCTTAGTACCTACTTAGGTGTAAAGATGAATGCATAATACATGCCAGTACCTATTGATAAATAAAGTAAATTCAATTACACAATGCAAAAATATTAATCTAGAGGTTATTGTTTGCTAAACATGGAAAAGGTTTTCTTCAAAGAACCTATACTGCAATTAAAAATATCAACATTTGTTAGTTTTACACAATCATTAAAAAGTCTGCAGGCACGTCTAATAAACATATTACGAGCATAACATGTTCTGCTGACAGGGACAGCAAATAATTCCTTTTTTCGACATCGACGCAAACGAGCACGAGAGACCTTGACATTCACCATTTGAAGTAAGTAAATTATGGGACCTGAAATAAATATATATTGAATTGAATTGAATATTGTAATCTTAATATATTATGTATGAAATAAATGATTAACTTTATATTGTATTAACATAAAAAAGAGGTAGATATGTTGTCTATACGAAATTCCCTGTTTAAAAATGGCCAGGCACATCTGACAGCTGAGACACGTTTAGGTTTCCATTTCCGACGCGAAACTGAGGCAAGTTGGTGCAATTGACTCAATTTTAGTGTGCCATTTGTGGCGCGCTTATAACATATCTACCTCTTTTTAGTGTTCCGTACCCAAAGGGTAAAACGGGACCCTATTACTAAGACTTCGCTGTCCGTCCGTCTGTCAGTCTGTCACCAGGCTGTATCTCAAGAACCGTGATAGTTAGACAGTTGAAATTTTCACAGATGATGTATTTCTGTTGCCGCTATAACAACAAATACTAAAAACCAATAAAATAAATATTAAAGGGAGCTCCCATACAACTATCCTGATTTTTTTGCCGTTTTTATAGATAATGGTACGGAACCCTCCGTGATGTGCGAGTCCGACTCGCACTTGGCTGGTTTTTTATATTACATCATTGATTGAGAGGATTCTGATGAGTTCAAACACGACGGGTTTATCTTGTGTAGTTTGAGTTGGTAACAAAGGTATGGTATGACCACCTTCAGTATCAATTTCAAATCTTAGCTTTAGGTACCACAATTGCATTATCATCTGACCTACAAAGTTCAAATCGATTGGATTTCGAGAAGTTGGTCGATTTTTACTTGCAAGATCTGAGCTTAGCAAATGTATGTAAATATAGTGTGTTGTCTTCACGGGACAAGATGTGTAATTTGAAAGGTTTTTATTTGATTCATACATAAATTGAACCTAACCACCACTTAAGATTTCTTTGCTCACGTTCTAATTCACAACCAGTCTCAAGTTCTCAACGCACCTCTCTTACACGTCACAATATTAAGTATAACATTAGGAACTTTCTTAAGTACTACGCACGAAGGGTCACTCAGTTTGGCTCGCATGAGGCTAGTTGTCGGTAACCGCTGTGAATACCAGCCTTGCAGACAAGTAACAATAAAGAAGTTGTACAACTCGTCGGAAATATGTGCGAACCTGGCTTGAGCATACTATAAAACTTCTATACGACTGATTTCTCCTGATAAAATTGATCTCCGGGAAGGAGACATGGTGGGGGTGAGATTTTGATGGGGTCTTATAGAGGCCGGCAAAGTGACCACCAGAAAAATCTGACAGCTTGGGATTTGGCGAAGCGAGGTTCGCAGATATTTCCGACGAGTTATACATCCGTATGGGTTGGACGAGGATTTTATAGATGCCACCCCCCTGGGACTGGCGCTGTATTTCCTTTAACAATTTGTGTTGAGCACAGCTTGACTCCGACCGCGGGTCGACGGGGAATACAATTGAAACTAAGATATTTCCTCCAGCTTTTTTGAAACCTTATTATATTTTCCTAAAAAGGCATCCGTTTTTAGGAAAATATAATTTATTTCCTTATGGATTTGTTGCTGAACTTTGAACTCGAAGGAGTGGAAACCACTGACTAGAGCTTGAATCATAAATGAGTCACTAGCTATAGCTAATTACGCCTATATTTTATGAAAATATACTGTTGACCGCTGATGTATTATACCTTTGTGGTACCTGTTGAAAAAGTAAAGAAAACAAATTAGAATACCAGCCAAGTGCGAGTTGGACTCGCGCACGAAGGGTTCCGTACCATTATCTATAAAAACGGCTAAAAAATCACGTTTGTTGTCCATACAACAAACGTGATTTTTTAGCTCCCATGAGCCCCCCTTAAAAAAATATGTAATTGTTTTTAGTATAAATACATAATCTGTGAGAATTTCAACTCTCTAGCTATCACGGTTCTTGAGATACAGCCTGGAGACAGACAGACGGACGGACGGACGGACGGACGGACGGACGGACAGCGAAGTCTTAGTAATAGGGTCCCGTTTTACTCTTTGAGTACGGAACCCTAAAAAAGTAATGGTGGACGTTTTTAGAATAGATGCAACATATGGGAAGATATTACCGAACGCAATGTGGCATCACACGCAACTATGACTGCTTTAACCTACTTTCGTGAAACGGAATATCCCCGTTGTATTGCATACAAAACTCCCAAGCGGATTGAAACCCATTGCCACTCGAAATTTAAAACTGAATATTGCTTTCCCCTGCGTCCCATTCTTGTTTTCATCTTTCGCAAACGTCGTTTTGATCCCCCAATGGTTTCCCCACAAATAAGACTCGACTGCTTTGTTTATTTTGGGCCGTCGGCTATTTATTTTTCTTGCGTTGTTACCAACAGCTGTTAGATAATCCAAAAGCAAAATATCGTAAAGATCGGGATTAGGACATTGTTTCAGTCATTTCAGTTTTGAGTGTTAGCTCTGTTTATCGCCCCGCTTACTGACAATCGGGATTCTTCGGTCGGCGCTAATTTACTAAACAAAAACATGGTTTATCCGCTGCTAGACCAAAGGGGAACAGGCTTTACGATTGAAGGTGAAATGTTCTTACCGAATGTTATCTGTTATTGAATCTATTGGAAAGTTATTGTGATATTGATACTTAGGACCTTTACAGACGTGAGCCTGGGGGTTGACAAAACACTAATCTGATTTCTGACATGAGAAGAAAACGTTTATTGTTTTATCCTAACAAATCACTTTCCCATAATTATTAGGTGTAATTTTGAACGTAAATATGCAATCAAGTGACAAAAACGTACATTTCTGGGGCGCTACCGGGAAAAGAAAACGAAAGTCAGTCGTGTATCTCCCTCTCTGTCGCTCGAATAAGGAAGTGCGACAGAGAGGAGATACACGAACGAACTTTGTTTTCGTTTCGCGGTAGGGCCTCTGCCGTTGTTGTCGTGAATGGTCATGATCAAGTCATGATTCACGATAATATTTACATTGGTGTTTATAATTATGTCTCAAACAGCCGATTTATCTTATGTAGCAACACCTACAAGGAATCATTTTTATAACAATCCATTTTCTTCTTTTATAACAATCCATCTTTCCATAATCACTTTCGATGCGTCCTATGATATTGTAACGATTTGGTATCATTTACACGTATGTTCATGTGCTTACACAGATCGGACGATTATTGTTTATGATGCGATGTATTTATGTGCGTCCCCAGGTCTCATTCTCTTTGGGAGGCGTATTGCAGGTATATCATGTCGATGAATAAGGTTTTCCTACAGGTCGCGCATGTACGTGGCCTGTAGGACACACAACACAGTTCTTAGTTGTGGAGTTCTTTAGTGTTAGAGGATTAGTTACAAGTGTAACAACAGGGTAGTTCGGTAGTCTCGACTTCAGGCCATATCATCATCAGTCAAGCGTGCACCCGGGTAACTGGAACAATAGCGTGTGAATTGGGACTGTATCAATGGTGGTAAGGGATGTCTATAAGGGGAGGTTGGAGGACATTCTCGGGGACGAAAGTCCCCACACGTCATAGGGAGCTGGCACGCACGAGGCGGCAGCCCCTATGTCAGATATATAAAGGATTTCGCAAGTTGTAAGGGTATGTTTATAGTTGCATATATGCTAATACAGGTATCTTAGCTTGAGTGCTATAGGTTCTCATTCGCGGCCATGAGAGTGACCAGAAGTGGCTTCGCGACAGTTGTTTTGTGAAGAAGTACATCAAGATTTTAATTTAACAAATATATCAACTTCATTGCATATCTACGAACAAAACTAAAAAAAACAGACCTTCATATTGCCATATAGCCACGAAAGTAATTGCACTTGACTCAATGCAGACTTAGAATAAAGTGCAAAATTAATAAAAACAAAGTAATAACTAATAACAATAATTTACTTTAAAAACAAAGTTTAAACCGACTTCCATTCAGTACTTCGCCAAGCCACATAGGTACGAGTACTTGAGAATTTCCTTGCCAATTTAGCACATGGACCGCACTCCGAGAGCAAATGCGTTGATTATATTACAGAAAAAACCCAAGTGGCTATGTATGGGCTGATAATATTTGAGGAGTTCCGTCGATTCCTCAAGGATCTCAGAATTAACACTTCATTAATTGCTACTTCAACGGAATCATGTCAGAATCTTTGACGTACTTTACATTTTCCATAAGTCATCTGTGGTCTTCATCATCAGTTCCACTTGACCAAAATTGCTATTTTCGAGGGTAAATATGATATGAGATATATGATATGAGGGGAGATATGGTGGTCTTCAAAGAACCCAATCTACCACCACTTAAATGGAGACTCGGTCGAGTTCAGCGGCTTTATCCTGGCGACGATGGAGTGGTGCGAGTCGCTGATTTCCTGACTTACCGAGGCGTAGAGCGACGTGGCGTCAACAAAGTCGGTCCCATACCAACCACGATGGACGAGCCTAATGTCTTGGAATAAGCTGCAGATCCTTCTAAGGGCGGGGAGGATGTCGGTGACCGCGTAAGATGACGAAGAGGCTGACGCGCGGGAGGAGAGGTCCCGCCAGAGCCAAAGCAACCCTCACCGAGAACGCGCGCGCGCATCCATTAAAATTAAGATAAAATCATTTGTAACCTCTAATTTGGAGTAAATCTTATAATGAAGAATCTGCATTTCATAATCATCACCAACGAAACTGGCACGAGTACCGAGTACACGAGTTAGCAAATACCGAAATCACTACACGCGTGCCTATAAAATTTGAGGGTTGCCTTCAATTTCCCTGGGATCCCATCATCAGATCTTGAATTGGTGACAATGGGACCACCTCGGAAGTATACTCTTTCGAATAAAAAAAGAATACAATTGACGAAGAAATCGGCGAACATACATTTAAAAAAATACATACAATGGAACATTATAACCTCCTTCTTTTTTGAAATTGGTTAAAAAGGCCAAAATAGTGAAAAAAAATCCCAATTTACAAATGTAGACAACGATTTTCGAGAAATTTCATTAGTATTATTCCATTTGTAGTTGGTCATAAATGACATGCGAAACGTGACTGTTCAACCCACAGCTAGGTGCTTTGCTTGAAATCCCCATTTTAATTAGCATCATGCCCTGTCATGTTTATAAGTAGGTACCCAATATATCCAAAAACGTGCGTGCATACATCCCGACCAAGCTAAGAAATGCATCTCGGTCAATGTAACTTATTCGACGCGACGTGCATTTGTAACTCGAACTATGACTAAGTATATCTCGTTTATCTATAGTTTTTAATGAATGCTAAATGAGGTAATAATTCAATACAACAGGGATTAAATTATAAAACCACATTTGGTAAAATATAGTTAGACATAATTAAATCAACGTATGCACATAACAAAAACTTAATACTTAAATATTTATGTACTTAAACTGCCGACGCACTCTAGAGAATAATATTTCACACATGTTTTGAGTGGCTAAAATTTATTACTATACAAATTTAACTAGTTATTGTAATTTTAAATAAGCAAATGATATTTTACTCAAAATTAAACCTTATTACGAAGCAATAACGGACTCCATAACGACCACATCTTGTGGAGCAATCGCAATCTTGATTTGTGAAGCCTATGGCTTGGCGACATAAACAGTACCGACACTAGGAATATGATCGATAAAAAGACAAATTTAATATTGCTGTCAAATCTGAGATAAGCGTATGATTATTTAAATCAAAATAAACCTTATCACTATGACGATACGAAGGTGGTCGAATTGGTATATTTTGCATAAGACGGCAGAAAGTGCTGGTCAAACACTGTTCGTTGATGATGCCGCAAAGTGCCGCGTGAGATTGTTTTGTACAAATTTAATTATGGTATTGTATTGGTCGTATTTAATGAAGAGAATAGAGTCTAAAATAGATTATGCAACTAATTTCAGACGTGAGCTTAAGGGGGGGCCGGGGAAGCTTTCTGTAACTCGTAAGGCAGGGGGCTGGACATTCAAATCTTGGAGCTTGAGGGTATCGGTCGGGGATCTCTGTCGAAGGAAATAGGTCTCAATCTAGGATACCTAGGTTGTGTCTGGGCATGGATTGTGCTAATATTCGATTGCGCTGGTTTAGTCTTTGATCAGACACAACATATGGTAATTTAAAGGGAGAATTCAATTCGTAAATATTTATTGTACTTACATACTTAATTTGGTGGTTTAATCTCAATTAAATAGTGTAAATTTTAAAATTTATTGTGAAGTTGGTTTTTAGTGAATATCTTGCTGTTATTACTTTGTGTTCAAATAAGAGTGGTTAATAGTGATTATTTTTGACTAGAGTTAATTGGTTTAAAGTATAATAGTTTGATGGAGTTTGCTTTAATTTAAATAAGTGTTTTAATGGGGCTAGGAGAACCTTGACTGATACTTTCAATCCATTCGTTTTTTAGCTATATTTTGGATTGACATTGAAACTGGATCGAGCCTATGGAGTATTCTACTCTGTAGGTGCGTAAATTAAACACTAACTCCACAAATATAAAAACGATTGTATTATAGTTTCTTCAAAGTATTAGATATGCAATTAACAGCTAATATGCGCGATAATGTAAGGCAAAATCGTAAGCGTAAGCGGCGGGGCAGAGTGACATAGGTTCGGCGTTGAAGGCGATCGGATGCGCTCTGTCGCTGCGTGCGGCGGTCTGGGAGCAGGTTTGCGTCGAACCCCCCTGCGCGCGCCACACGCGCTGCTGTCGCCTGGACGGGTTTCGTTTAGTGATGGGGGCGCGCTGAGCTAGTGATGCGCCACAGCACCCCTTCGGGAGAATTTAGGTCCATCTGAAGACAAAAATTTGGTAAACTTAACTACCCGACCAGAACGTGTCTTCTTGACAGGGGTCTCCTGATTAGAAACAGGAGCAGGGTCAGCAGGTGGCTGACGAGTGACCTCCTGATCTGACAACGTGAAAGCAGGTTTTACCCTATCTATTGAGACGGCCACAGGTCCTCTATTTGATTCTATTGTGACCGTCTTATCAGTTCGTGATAGAACTTTGTGTGGCCCCGTATATGGCCTTTCTAAGGAGCGGCGTACAGCATCCTTGCGAACGAAAACATATTGTGATGTCCTGAGGTCCTCATGTATGAATACTGTTTTCGATGAGTGTCGGGATGCCGGCTGGGGTCTGAGGTGATCCATGTGCTCTCTGAGTCGTGACACGAAGTCAGATGGCTGCACCATATTCTGAGGGGGTTTATTAATACGGAAAAACTCACCCGGGATCCGCAAAGGCTCACCAAAGACCATCTCCGCAGCCGAGCACCGTAAATCCGCCTTCCACGCCGTCCGCAGTCCCAGCAGCACGACGGGGAGCACGTCAGTCCAACTCTTCTCATCGTGGGCCATGATGGCGGCCTTGAGGGTGCGGTGGAAGCGCTCAACCATTCCGTTAGCTGCTGGATGGTAAGCAGTTGTGTGGCGCAGGTGCACACCGCAGAGACGTGCCAATGCCTGGAAAAGTTGGGAAGTAAACTGGCGACCCTGATCAGTTGTTACTACCTCTGGACAGCCAAACCGCGAGATCCAGGTATCGCATAGCGCCTTCGCGACTGACTCAGCAGTTATGTCATGGAGTGGTTGTACTTCAGGCCAGCGTGTGAACCGGTCCACAGCAGTGAAACAGTACCGAAAATCACGCGAAGGTGGGAGAGGTCCTATCAAATCGATGTGGACGTGACCAAATCTCTCGCCGGGTAGCTGGAAATGACTGAGCGGTGAAGAAATGTGGCGCTGCACCTTGGAAGATTGGCACGCGGTACAGGCCTGGGTCCAGGTTCGGCAGTCTTTCCGTGCGTTTGGCCAAATGTACCTCTCAGTAACCAATTTGGTTGTGGTCTGGACACCTGGGTGGCTTAGACAATGTATAGAATCGAAAATCTGCCGTCGCAGCTCTTGTGGTGCGTAAGGACGAGGTCTGGGCTGTGAAACGTCGCAAAATAGTGTGAGAAGAGTCCCTGGTACTTGCACTTCCTTGAGCACAATAGAGGAGTTATTAGCGTCCAGTAGGTGTTGCATCTCACGGTCTGCCTTCTGCATACGGGCCAGCGCTTCCAAGTCTGGTGGCTGAGATATGGCCTCGATACGTGAGAGAGCATCTGCTGTAATATTGTCCTTACCAGATATGTGTCTAATATCCGTGGTGAATTGCGAGATGAAATCCAGCTGATTCAACTGACGAGGTGAGCAGTGGCGATCTTTCTGAAGGAAAGCAAATGTGATTGGTTTATGGTCGGTGTAGATCACAAAATGCCTGCCTTCAACCATAAACCGGAAATGCTTGACGCTCTCGTAAACCGCGAGCAGCTCCCTGTCGTAGGCACTGTATCGACTCTGCGCGTTATTCATTTTCTTAGAGAAAAATGCAAGTGGCTGCCATTCCTCATCAACCAGCTGTTGTAGCACCGCGCCCAAGGCCGAGTTTGAAGCATCGGTCACGAGAGCGAGTGGTGCGTTCATCACAGGATGAGCTAGAAGGGTACAACGAACAATACTTGCTTTGCAGCATGCGAAGACTTGAAGGAGCTCAGGAGTCCAGCTGATAGGTTGTGTTCCCTTCACTTTTGGTCCAGCTAGTAAGTCGTGAAGAGGTGCCTGCTCCTCTGCAGCGTGAGGGATGAACCGCCTGTAGAAGTTTAATATCCCTAAAAACCTACGGAGGCCGCTTACAGTCTTCGGAGGGGGGAAATCTCGAATAGCCTCGATTTTCGTATCCAGAGGGCGTGTACCTTGTTGGGAAATGTGAAATCCCAGGAAAATTACCTCGCGCTGTCCGAACACGCATTTTCCCTCGTTGATAAGCAGCCCGTACTTCGCTAGGCGTTGAAAAACCCTTTCCAAGTGCTGCAAGTGTTCGCTGTGGCTTCTGGAATACACCAAAATGTCATCGATGTAGGAATAGCAGCAATCCATGTCCCGTAACACTTCATCGAGGAAGCGTTGGAAGGTTTGCGCAGCGTTTCTAAGGCCGAAAGACATATATGGGAATTCGAATAGACCGAAGGGCGTGGTCATCGCAGTCTTAGGGATATCCTCTTTGAAAACTGGAATTTGGTTGTACGCTTTGACTAAGTCTATCTTTGAGAAGATGCTACATCCAGCAAGTCTATGGGCATAGTCCTCAATGTGCCTAATGGGATACCTGTCTGGGATTGTTCGCGCGTTGAGCGCGCGGTAGTCCCCGCAGGGTCTCCAACCATCTTTCTTTGGAGCGAGGTGTAGCGCAGACGCCCAGGGTGAGTCAGAACGGCGTGCAGTACCGTCTCTGACCATCTCCTCGAACTGCTCCTTAGCCACCTTCAGTCTGTCCGGAGCCAGGCGTCGTGGTCTGGAAAATACTGGAGGTCCAGGTGAGGTACGAATATAGTGGACGGTATTATGTTTTACTTCACGCGAGATGCCCGACGGTTTGGTAAGTTGCGAGTATTTAGAAAGCAAGGAGTGATACTCGCTGTCACCAGAAATCGTCTTGATGCTAGAGACTTCGCATTTCATGCGTGATGCTGCCGTAGAGAGAGTGGTGAGGCTGTCCAACAACCTACCGTTCTTACAATCCACTAGCAGGCCATAATGTGCGATGAAATCGGCGCCTATGATCGGCTTGCTCACGTTAGCTACCACGAAGTTCCAGATAAAATCTCGTCGCAGCCCCAGGTCCAGATGCAGTGTAACAGTTCCGTAAGTCCTAATGGGAGAGCCGTTGGCAGCGGTGAGTGTATACTCGGTCGGTTTGCCATCCAGCCAGTTTCCACGTGGCACAACGCAGAGGTCGGAACCGGTGTCGATAAGAAATTGCAATCGGGACCTTTTATCGGTTATGAAAAGGCGGCTCGTGGCGTGGCAATCAGTCGCCGCATCTACTGAATGCCGCTGGCTTTCCCCGACGAGTAGTTGCAAGGCGTTGTGCATTTCTTAGCTTTATCACCAAAAATAGAATGATACCAGCACGTACCTGGAGTTTTACTTTGGCTCCGACCTCTGCTCCTTGACCTTGAGTTGCCATCTCGACGAGATGTGGAACGTCCTCGGCTTCTCTGCATGGACATCTGCGCAATTTGTTTGGTTAGGTCGGCTTGTGCACGTGTCAGGTCGTCGATGCGCTTTAACAACCCGCCATAATCGGATGTCGTGGCCGCAACATGTAATGGCGGCGACGGTGACGTAGCCTCGCAAATTCTGTCGGCTAGATCTCCGAGCTCCTCTAAACTGGCTGAGGCCTGCGAAATTAAAATAGGTTGAACGTGAGCCGGTAACCTTTTCATCCACATGGTTTTCATAAACTCGTCGTTAACTCCACCGTTAGCCAAACTTTGCAGATGATGCAAAAATTGCGAGGGCTTACGATCACCCATATCCTCGTTAGACAGCGCTTGGGTTATTTGTTGCTGACGGGAAACAGAAAGGCACTTGGTTAATTCCGTTTTAAGCTTCAAGTACTTATCCGTCTGCGGTGGATTCTTTATAAGGTTCTTAATTTCTCTAGCATACCTGTGATCCAGCTGCGCCACGACGCTATAAAATTTGGTGGCGTCATCCTTAATACCTGACACGTGAAATTGCGCTTCTGCCTGCCCAAACCAGATCTCGGGGTCGTCCGGCCAAAAAGGTGGCAACCGCATTGCCACGCGGTTAACGGAAACCGCCCCGCCGTCGTCTTGAACATCAACGAAATTCTCGTTCGCCTGCGCAGGCGGCGTCTCGCCCGCACCGTTTGCCATAGCTTTAACGCGATTATAAAAATCTCCGCGGTCCGTTTGCACTCTCGGGTCACCACTATGGAGTATTCTACTCTGTAGGTGCGTAAATTAAACACTAACTCCACAAATATAAAAACGATTGTATTATAGTTTCTTCAAAGTATTAGATATGCAATTAACAGCTAATATGCGCGATAATGTAAGGCAAAATCGTAAGCGTAAGCGGCGGGGCAGAGTGACATAGGTTCGGCGTTGAAGGCGATCGGATGCGCTCTGTCGCTGCGTGCGGCGGTCTGGGAGCAGGTTTGCGTCGAACCCCCCTGCGCGCGCCACACGCGCTGCTGTCGCCTGGACGGGTTTCGTTTAGTGATGGGGGCGCGCTGAGCTAGTGATGCGCCACAAGCCTAAATTCGTAACGTTAACATTCATAGATACTTTATTGTGAAGGCGAGAAGGTTCAATATTGTGTGATTATTTTAGATAGTATTGAACTATTTCGATTCTTATTAGATTTTGAGTTTATTTTGGAAAGTTTTATTAATATTTCGAACCAGATCAATGCCTTGATTGGATGTCAATCTAACATTGTACACGCTCCCTAACGGTGCCAACAGCGTATACAATGGGATCCTGTTAGAAGTAGGCCAGGCTCAGAGATACCTGGGCACCGTCTCCTTTATTTGCATAGATGGTGTAGCCTATCATAAATGGGCCTCTTCCTTGGCTTAAGGTTTGCCGCAGGACTGAAGCGAGAGGTCGCAATTTAAAATAAGTCGACCGCTTGAATTTATTCACTCGTTAAGGTTTTGTGTGTGCTTAAGGCTTGGGTCTTTTATTGAATATATATTTATATGTTATACACACGCGATAGGGAGTGCATTTCACAGAACCTTGTCCACGGACCGTTGTGAAATGTACATTACACCGGCTATAGGTTGCCTTCTCGGATTAGCCTGCCGAACGATTTACAGCGTAGATCCCTAGCTTAGGTTTTACACATCACATAACACTAATAAAAGTAATGATGGGAGTTTTGCATACAATAGTTTAGGGACTAGTGGAAGGTAGGATTAGGAATAAATTCATACGTGGTAATAGGGACTTAGGAAACAAGTATAACATTTATTTGTAGGATTAATTTGATAATTATGAGTAGAGAAATTAATGGTTGGTCTTAATTGAGGAGAAATGTAGAGTTTATGTAGTTGAATGTGGCATTCAGGTATGGTAATATAATTTCATATTTTATTTGGTTAGGGAAACAGTTTGGTTTCGGAGAAAGAAGCAAAACTGTTATAGGGACCAGTGACAGGCAGAGCAGATCGCTGATGAATGTAGTTACGGGCGAAATAATACCCTTATAACTACTAGCTATTTCGTACATAACTATTTGTGGAATACACATTCGATTACAATAAATTCGATATTTCAAATGCCTACACATCACATAACACTAATAAAAGTAATGATGGGGGTTTTGCATAAGCCTAAGGTCTAGCGGTAGGTAGGATTAGGTATGAATTCATACGTGGTAATAGGGACTTAGGAAACAAGGTTTATTCATCCAATAACATTTATTTGTAGGATTCATTTGATAATTATGAGTACAGAAATTAATGGTTGGTCTTAATTGAGGAGAAATGTAAAGTTTATGTAGTTGAATGTGGCATTCAGGTATGGTAATATAATTTTATATTTTATTTGGTTAGGGAAACAGTTTGGTTTCGGAGAAAGAAGCAAAACTGTTATAGGGACCAGTGACAGGCAGAGCAGATCGCTGATGAATGTAGTTACGGGCGAAATAATACCCTTATAACTACTAGCTATTTCGTACATAACTATTTGTGGAATACACATTCGATTACAATAAATTCGATATTTCAAATGCCTACGATATAAAGGCAAATATATAGAGAAATAGGCGTTATATTGCCTGTATTGTTAAGTTTATAACACAGCAATATTAAAATAAAGAGGTTTGTCTGAGTTTGTTTCGGTATTTCTTCTTATTCAAACCGTCAGGTACGAAATACTGGTAGATTCGCTCGTAGAGTCTTAAACTCATGAGGTAACTAGGCAGGTAAATAAGGTAGGATCATTCATACTCCATCCTAAGCAAGAAAGTAGCTTTGTGTGAGTAAAAGATTACCACACAACCCGTCGCTAAGACTTTGTTCCAAAATATGAATACATAGGTTGAATATTAGTATGTTTAAGGTGTCAAAATAATCAAGATAATAGAAAATCTAAGAGCTACGATCTTGCTTATCCGAATGATTAATAGGAGGTTGGTGTAAATTAACAAAAACATATAAAATATTTATATTAATTGATTTGACAGGTACATTATTTTGAATTAGGATGCAGTAGGTGAACGAAGGAGTAGGTAGATATATAGAGAGGAGTCAAGGTCCAATTTGCTACACATAAAAGAATTTGGGTTGTTCGGAATAACGTAGTAGTAGATGATCACATGGCCAATACAAATTTATATTATTATTATTATTATTTAATATTTAGTAGTTTATAAAAGGGGGGGAAGTTACATTTTGGTGACGTGACGCAAGGATCTTCATATATTTATAATAAATGAAACTATTTAGTTACATTTTGGGTAGGTCGGTTTCGGGATATTTCAGTAGCCTATTTTAGGCTACATTTTGTTGGCGTGGAATGGAAATGTGTGCATATTAGGGCTTTGACTCTTCCTTCTAGTAAGTTTAATGCAACAAGTAGTATAATTTATTGTTATAACTTCAAAATTACATTGAATAGGTAGTACAATTAGTAAATATGTGAGGGTTGTCTGGAGTTGCGCGCGTTCATGGGTTGCGATGATCACTTGATATCGAACGGACCTTGCGCTCGTTTGCCATCGACGTAGCGTTCAGCAAATTCTCGTTGTTCTGTCGTAGGTATGTTTGTATGTTTTATCTGCACCTGAAGTAAAATATACAATAAAGTATGTTAGTGTTTGAAGTTCACGACGTCATTTTCATATTTGTACAAAAGGGTTTAGAGTCTAAAACTATAGGGGGCGTGGGGGCGTAAATTGTGTTTAGTATGTATGTATGTATGTGTAAGGTAGTGAAACAAGGTGAAAATAAAGTTCGCAAAAGAAACAAATTTTAATTTTCTCATGTAACATTTTAGAGTCAGCAACGCACATGTGTTACCCTAGCATCAGTGGGGGCGTACTCGTGTTTCCCGCCGAACGCGTGAAAATATGGTGTTATTTTTGTGGACACTGGATAACAGTTAATAAGGGATCGTGCATTGAGAACAAAAAATTTTTGGGTTACTGGTACACGCAGGTAGTCTCTGAGTTAAGACAAAAGAAATAAAGTTGTCTTTGCCGTCGACTTTCGTCTGTTTACTTGTATAACTTACGAGTATGTAGACATTTGCAAGCAGGAATTATAACGACATTGATAAGTCTCGAAGTAGGTATTAGAATGTGAAATTACATTAGGAATATTCTAGAATTGAAACTATGATAAAAGGAGCTAATATTATAGTATCAAACAAACTGGAGCTATCCCAGCGCTTACCGGCTGTTGCCCGAACCACTGAGTGTGTTTGTAGTATTGATAGATTTCGGGCTTGGTGGTTCTTGGACGCTTGCTAGATGTCGCAAGTGATCCTCACATGACATAAATGTAATTTATCAAGGATTTCAATTTAAAAAGATAAATAAATACATTTAAATAGAATATTTATCATATAGACTCATTAGACTCGCTGCTGTTCTGCTGCCAAATCAAATTTGGATTTTACATTTATCTTGAAATAAATTCTTTGGTTTTATTTCAATAGTAGATAATAATATCTAAGCTTAAAAAATTTAAGTAATAAGATATGATAATTACCTTTATAACAGAAGAATTCGCACAATCATGTAGGTACAGCATGCCGGGGTGAATATTGGAAATCCATAATCTCGCTTGCTTTGAATAACCTAAGGTATCATCATCATCATCATCATAGGTTTTCTGTAATTATAGCAAAAAGAAATATGAAACAGACATACAAAAAAAACATGTATAGAAGATTGGTTATTTTGAAGTTCTTGAGAATACTAGCAAGGGATACAATCGAGCTAAACTACAAAAAGATCATGAATTTATAAATATAAAAGGAACTTACTTGCGTGATTGTGTTTGGACGCTTTCTCAAGTGCCTTATAGTTGTCCATTGTGAAGTAAAGTTTTTTTCGTGCATTCCATGTTGTGTTTGGTTCACTTGTGCTGAGAACTTTCTGTTACTAAAGCTTAAGATCGGTTTATCATCAAATTGTCGACACTCACTTCGTCGAATTTCACTTCAAAGTCAACGGTTCATGTATTTTAATTACGTCGACAATTCAGTTCGTGGAGTGGCCATTACAAGTAATTTTAAATCGTGTATTTTTACTTGTCGTATGATTCATTAAATAGTTGTATTATGTCAAAGAAAACGTTTTGTGATTTATTGTTTCAAATATTTTAATTTAACATACAAATTATTACAAGGATTATTATTTAAATTTGAGATAGGCATACAACAGTTCAAGCAAGCGGAATCCACGCGCTGAATGTGGGTACTTGAGATTTTAAGTTGTTTATCTTGACACATAACTATTCATACTGTCATTACTAAGAACATGTTTGAACTCATAAGTACCTACTCATAACTTTTACGCACGGCAATTATTTTAACCTAACCTAATCGCCAGCGTGTCGACGTCACCCCGCTTCGCGGGGTGCCTATTTACGCTCTGAGGGACACAAGTGAACCCTAACCTAACCTAGTTATAATACAACCCCCCCCCCCCCCAGCCCCCCTTTTTCTGGCTGCCCTAATTTAATGAAACTAATGAGTTTAATTTGATTATTTTGTAATGTTGTAATAAAATTTCGAACAAATGAAATTCGGTGTTTTGTTATTCTGCCATTTAAAATTTATGCAAAATAAATAATTTGCCAAATAATATTCCCTGAACAGTTTTTATATAAAATAATAAAAATTGGACTGATCTGGTCTTGAAATAAAATGACACCAAACAATAATTCGTGAACTAAATGGTACTTGAAACGTTTTCGATGAAATGAAATTCGATGAAAAGTTGGTCGACAAAACAAGGGACACCCCTTAAGATCATTGTTGCCTCATGGACTGAAGAATTCACTTATTACACTTACACTAAATTCAGGCAAAAAGTACTTTAATTATTCTAGAATAACACTTGATAAGATCGTAGATCAAAATTATCGGTTCTTCATGTAAACAAAAACCACAGACAAGGCAATCTGTACTTAGCAGATAAGCCGCGTCCGGACGTTCGAACGAGTAGGATTGCATGCAATATGAGTCGTGATTTAGGTTCGTCTAGACAGCTGAGCCAGGTCCAGCTAAATCTTAGTCATCGTATTAGATTATTTTTCTCAAACGAAGATCGGAATAAAATAAAATAAACTTGGTACGTCTATTTTTAATTTATCACAAAGAATAATCATCGGTAAATGATGATTCATCATTACTATAAGTTAAGGGACGTTTAATCGATTATCTATGGTTCGATCAAGAGTAGTACTCGTGAGTACTCTCTACAAGATGGCGCGATGTGTAGAAAGCTTATTTTTATTTTCATGTATGGCAATACTAGCCGTCAACTAAGGGATTTTTTTGGTGAACAGTTAATAATATACATTCATATTTACAAGACTACCTATAGATATTTCTTGAGACATATTTAATTACTGAAGTTTTAATATAAAAAAATTCGGCATCACTAAAAATTGTAGTGAATATAAAAAAAGGGGAATACTTTCCGAACGTTGAGTCCAAAAGTCGAGTGCAGGTACTACGAATGTCAAAACAACCAGATGTCGTTTTTACTTTTAAAAAGGTGTAGAAAACTTAGTTTTGTATTATAAATTCCAGTTTTGGAGCATAAATAGTAGTGTAATGAGACGGTTTCAACTAAATAACAATAAGTGTTTGAAGACTTGATTCGGTATCAATACATTATGTTGGTTTCACAGTAATTCCAAGGGAAGTTAGTTGTGAATAGTGAGACAGTTTTGTGTTAATTATGAGTGCGGCTTGTTATTAAATACTTTACTATTTGTCATTGCAAGTTAGTACAATATTTCCTAAATTTGAACAATAGTGTTACATACCTATCTTACTAAAGATTTAAAGTAAACTGAATTCATAAAGAAAAGATAAAGTTAATGCGCATCTGAGGAGTTGTCTTGGTAAGACTAAAGTATTTTATCAAGTATCTAGTTTGTAACTTGTATCTTTTAATACTGATAGGTGATTGATATTTTAATTGGTATCGATGGATACAAATTTTGAAAAAAAAATTGAACGGTGGATTTTACTTACGTCGATATGCAGCATAGATTATAAATAGAAATTAGATATAATAGGAACAACTTGTATAAATTATTAATGAATAGATACAAACAAATACGATTAGAAGTCAAAAACATAGCTCATTACATCAGATAGATCAAGCCAAGACAGATTGAACATAAATATTTATTTTAAATCTATAAGTAATTAATTAATTAAAATGAAGTCTGAATCTTAATTAGTAATAAGAAATTGGTGTCATAAAGTGTTGCAGTTATCATTCACCTAAAGAAGAAACATATTTTATTGCTTTCAATTTCATTTTTTTAAATTATTGAAATTGAATGTTGTAATTGGACATTTTTATACTGAATATAAATTACAAGGCATTTTATGTACATTTTAAATGTTGTTGCATTGTTTGACATTCATTAAGGGAAAAGGGTTTAATTTTAATAATTATTATAAACAAATAAATAATTTGTAGAATCATCGGTGATAGTATGCATTGTTGCATTGATTACATATCTGGAATTTTGGCTACCTGTAACAATCTAGTGAACAAGCGAATGAGGAATTGATGTGTGCTTGAGTGTATGACAAATCTACTCGGAGATGATGAAAATTAGGTGAAGTTAGAAAAGAGTGTGCAGATTTGGGGGAACTTTTTGTGAAAATGGGTTGTTGCAAATAGACAAATATTGGATAGTAATCAACCTGGATTTGTTGGTATTTGGGGGAATCAAAATAACATATTAGTTAGTAAAAAACTTATCCGTAGGTTCAAATCGTATTACGATTAGCTCATTTCATGAGAGTTTTTACTGACTACACACTATACATACGCTGAGATTAAATTGGTATACACACCACATTTTGGAGAAGGATATTTGACATCGAATTATTTCAAAAATGAATAGTCGATGTACATTCAGTTTTTGAAAATGATTTTTTTACTTCAAGGTTTTTAAATTGAGGGTTTAATGTAAAGTTTAGTTATTTTAATAGATATTTTCATAAGTTTTGGTCGATGGTGAGAAGTTATCTTTAATAAGATAACAGTGGTTTAAATGATAAAAAGTAGGACTACTTTTCATCCTAGAGATGACATGTTCATCATAATATAGTAGCATAGTGGTACAATATTTGACATACAAGTTAAGTTTCGTTTTCTAGAATTTTATATTTTTTTTAGATAATTATCAATAATTATCATAGTTAATCGTATTTTGAGCTTTAATGTTCTGATCGTCATTTCATTTTATTGTTGGATTGTATTTAATGATGGATGGTGATGTCGGGCCATTGTGGTGATTCATAAATGGACATTTTATATATTGGGGTGGAAAGGAGTCTGAAGTCAAATATCTCATTCAAACATGTGACACACTCCAAGAAAACTTGATTGAAAAAGGTGATAACGTATCGAAACTTGATTCGAATTTTAATTAATGAGAAATGAACATCTCAATACTTATACAAAGGTTTTTTCTGGTTTGCGTGGAGAGTCTTTGTGGAATCACTCATTTCCGAACAATGTGGATAGAATTGGAGGATGCCCAGCCAGATCCAAAGATTCAGTTTGATGCTGCAAATTCGGGGCGTTAGGTCCTATTAGTCTCACAAACTAGTACTTCGTGCAAATGGAAAAGATTTGGGGAAAGGATTTTCATGTATCATTATTGAAGTTCAAAGAACTAAGTTTTATACCGAATCATTAACAATCAATGAGTATTGTTTAAACACACCTCACATAAACACACGTTTAAGATGGGGGGTTGCTACGCTAACAAATCTAGGAGATATTTTCTTTATAAATAGTAGTTCGAGGATTATCCGTGAATTACATGTAATTACACGTCTATTCCTCGAGGGGGCGAATATGTAACTCGAACTATGACTAAGTATATCTCGTTTATCTATAGTTTTTAATGAATGCTAAATGAGGTAATAATTCAATACAACAGGGATTAAATTATAAAACCACATTTGGTAAAATATAGTTAGACATAATTAAATCAACGTATGCACATAACAAAAACTTAATACTTAAATATTTATGTACTTAAACTGCCGACGCACTCTAGAGAATAATATTTCACACATGTTTTGAGTGGCTAAAATTTATTACTATACAAATTTAACTAGTTATTGTAATTTTAAATAAGCAAATGATATTTTACTCAAAATTAAACCTTATTACGAAGCAATAACGGACTCCATAACGTCCACATCTTGTGGAGCAATCGCAATCTTGATTTGTGAAGCCTATGGCTTGGCGACATAAACAGTACCGACACTAGGAATATGATCCATAAAAAGACAAATTTAATATTGCTGTCAAATCTGAGATAAGCGTATGATTATTTAAATCAAAATAAACCTTATCACTATGACGATACGAAGGTGGTCGAATTGGTATATTTTGCATAAGACGGCAGAAAGTGCTGGTCAAACACTGTTCGTTGATGATGCCGCAAAGTACCGCGTGAGATTGTTTTGTACAAATTTAATTATGGTATTGTATTGGTCGTATTTAATGAAGAGAATAGAGTCTAAAATAGATTATGCAACTAATTTCAGACGTGAGCTTAAGGGGGGGCCGGGGAAGCTTTCTGTAACTCGTAAGGCAGGGGGCTGGACATTCAAATCTTGGAGCTTGAGGGTATCGGTCGGGGATCTCTGTCGAAGGAAATAGGTCTCAATCTAGGATACCTAGGTTGTGTCTGGGCATGGATTGTGCTAATATTCGATTAGTCTTTGATCAGACACAACATATGGTAATTTAAAGGGAGAATTCAATTCGTAAATATTTATTGTACTTACATACTTAATTTGGTGGTTTAATCTCAATTAAATAGTGTAAATTTTAAAATTTATTGTGAAGTTGATTTTTAGTGAATATCTTGCTGTTATTACTTTGTGTTCAAATAAGAGTGGTTAATAGTGATTATTTTTGACTAGAGTTAATTGGTTTAAAGTATAATAGTTTGATGGAGTTTGCTTTAATTTAAATAAGTGTTTTAATGGGGCTAGGAGAACCTTGACTGATACTTTCAATCCATTCGTTTTTTAGCTATATTTTGGATTGACATTGAAACTGGATCGAGCCTAAATTCGTAACGTTAACATTCATAGATACTTTATTGTGAAGGCGAGAAGGTTCAATATTGTGTGATTATTTTAGATAGTATTGAACTATTTCGATTCTTATTAGATTTTGAGTTTATTTTGGAAAGTTTTATTAATATTTCGAACCAGATCAATGCCTTGATTGGATGTCAATCTAACATTGTACACGCTCCCTAACGGTGCCAACAGCGTATACAATGGGATCCTGTTAGAAGTAGGCCAGGCTCAGAGATACCTGGGCACCGTCTCCTTTATTTGCATAGATGGTGTAGCCTATCATAAATGGGCCTCTTCCTTGGCTTAAGGTTTGCCGCAGGACTGAAGCGAGAGGTCGCAATTTAAAATAAGTCGACCGCTTGAATTTATTCACTCGTTAAGGTTTTGTGTGTGCTTAAGGCTTGGGTCTTTTATTGAATATATGTATATTTATATGTTATACACACGCGATAGGGAGTGCATTTCACAGAACTTTGTCCACGGACCGTTGTGAAATGTACATTACACCGGCTATAGGTTGCCTTCTCGGATTAGCCTGCCGAACGATTTACAGCGTAGATCCCTAGCTTAGGTTTTACACATCACATAACACTAATAAAAGTAATGATGGGAGTTTTGCATACAATAGTTTAGGGACTAGTGGAAGGTAGGATTAGGAATAAATTCATACGTGGTAATAGGGACTTAGGAAACAAGTATAACATTTATTTGTAGGATTAATTTGATAATTATGAGTAGAGAAATTAATGGTTGGTCTTAATTGAGGAGAAATGTAGAGTTTATGTAGTTGAATGTGGCATTCAGGTATGGTAATATAATTTCATATTTTATTTGGTTAGGGAAACAGTTTGGTTTCGGAGAAAGAAGCAAAACTGTTATAGGGACCAGTGACAGGCAGAGCAGATCGCTGATGAATGTAGTTACGGGCGAAATAATACCCTTATAACTACTAGCTATTTCGTACATAACTATTTGTGGAATACACATTCGATTACAATAAATTCGATATTTCAAATGCCTACACATCACATAACACTAATAAAAGTAATGATGGGGGTTTTTGCATAAGCCTAAGGTCTAGCGGTAGGTAGGATTAGGTATGAATTCATACGTGGTAATAGGGACTTAGGAAACAAGGTTTATTCATCCAATAACATTTATTTGTAGGATTCATTTGATAATTATGAGTAGAGAAATTAATGGTTGGTCTTAATTGAGGAGAAATGTAAAGTTTATGTAGTTGAATGTGGCATTCAGGTATGGTAATATAATTTTATATTTTATTTGGTTAGGGAAACAGTTTGGTTTCGGAGAAAGAAGCAAAACTGTTATAGGGACCAGTGACAGGCAGAGCAGATCGCTGATGAATGTAGTTACGGGCGAAATAATACCCTTATAACTACTAGCTATTTCGTACATAACTATTTGTGGAATACACATTCGATTACAATAAATTCGATATTTCAAATGCCTACGATATAAAGGCAAATATATAGAGAAATAGGCGTTATATTGCCTGTATTGTTAAGTTTATAACACAGCAATATTAAAATAAAGAGGTTTGTCTGAGTTTGTTTCGGTATTTCTTCTTATTCAAACCGTCAGGTACGAAATACTGGTAGATTCGCTCGTAGAGTCTTAAACTCATGAGGTAACTAGGCAGGTAAATAAGGTAGGATCATTCATACTCCATCCTAAGCAAGAAAGTAGCTTTGTGTGAGTAAAAGATTACCACACAACCCGTCGCTAAGACTTTGTTCCAAAATATGAATACATAGGTTGAATATTAGTATGTTTAAGGTGTCAAAATAATCAAGATAATAGAAAATCTAAGAGCTACGATCTTGCTTATCCGAATGATTAATAGGAGGTTGGTGTAAATTAACAAAAACATATAAAATATTTATATTAATTGATTTGACAGGTACATTATTTTGAATTAGGATGCAGTAGGTGAACGAAGGAGTAGGTAGATATATAGAGAGGAGTCAATATAGAGAAATAGGCGTTATTTTTTTTTTTTTTATTTTTTTTTTATTTATTAGAAGACCAACAGCTTTTAACATTCAATATAGGCTTACATTTAAGATACAATTGTCGAGCCAATGACAGGTCTCCCTAACAGATACAGGAAGAAACGGATTTGCTTAAAATATGTTAGGTTAATGAGTAAATATTACAAATATTACAATCTTTTATCTTCTTTATGCGTGCGTGTGTGTGTCTGTGTGTGTGTGTGTGTGTGTGTGTGTGTGTGTGTGTGTGTGTGTGTGTGTGTGTGTGTGTGTGTGTGTGTGTGTGTGTGTGTGTGTGTGTGTGTGTGTGTGTGTGTGTGTGTGTGTGTGTGTGTGTGTGTGTGTGTGTGTGTCAGCCCTCCTCAATATTATTATGTATTTGTTTCGCAATTGCACTTTTAAACGATTTTTTGTTGTTATACACAAATGGGTCGATGTCACTAAACTGATTGTTGTATGTCCTTGATATTCTATATATTACAGAATTCCTACCGTAATTTGTTTGATGATTAGGTAAACTAAGAAGGCGTGGGTACCTGGTGTTTGTTTTCGGTGTGAAGTAATTGATGGCTGCTATAAGGTTAGGGCAATCTACACAACCTCTGATAATGTCATAAAGCAAACCCATATCGAGCATGTCTCTCCTATCCTCCAGACTCATCATATTATGCCGCTTACAACTATCACTATAACTAATAGATGTACGTTTGGTTCGGTAATTAAGGTATCTTAGAAACCTCTGCTGTAGTCTTTCAAGTCGAGATTTGTAGGTAATGTAATGAGGGGACCATATATTAGACGCATACTCCAAGACACTACGTACGTAAGTAAAATAAATAATTTTGATGCAAACAGGGTCATTAAATGCTTTACAGACTCTCATTACAAAACCTAAGTTTTTATAAGCTTTGTTTATAATATTATCAATATGATCAGACATTAACATTTTACTATCTAATAAAACTCCTAAGTCTCGAATTAACTGGACTCTTTGTAAAATAATATTGTTCATAGTGTAGGAAGCACTAATAGGAGATGGTTTTCTAGAAAAAGTTATTATCTGGCATTTAGATACGTTTACCGTTATTTTGTTCCTGTGGTAATATTCTACTAGAGAATCAAGAGTGTTTTGCAAAACTTGACAGTCAGACGGGCTTTTAATTTTGATAAAAACTTTTTTGTCATCTGCATATAACAGGTGTTCCACAGGCGATTCAATACATGTGTAAATATCGAATATATATGCATTATAAAATAAAGGCCCTAAGTGTGATCCCTGTGGAACGCCTGATGGCACAAATATACGATTCGACCTGAAACCACCAATTGTGACAATCTGTGATCTATTGGAGAGATATGATTTTATCCACCTCAATATTATATTGCCTGTATTGTTAAGTTTATAACACAGCAATATTAAAATAAAGAGGTTTGTCTGAGTTTGTTTCGGTATTTCTTCTTATTCAAACCGTCAGGTACGAAATACTGGTAGATTCGCTCGTAGAGTCTTAAACTCATGAGGTAACTAGGCAGGTAAATAAGGTAGGATCATTCATACTCCATCCTAAGCAAGAAAGTAGCTTTGTGTGAGTAAAAGATTACCACACAACCCGTCGCTAAGACTTTGTTCCAAAATATGAATACATAGGTTGAATATTAGTATGTTTAAGGTGTCAAAATAATCAAGATAATAGAAAATCTAAGAGCTACGATCTTGCTTATCCGAATGATTAATAGGAGGTTGGTGTAAATTAACAAAAACATATAAAATATTTATATTAATTGATTTGACAGGTACATTATTTTGAATTAGGATGCAGTAGGTGAACGAAGGAGTAGGTAGATATATAGAGAGGAGTCAAGGTCCAATTTGCTACACATAAAAGAATTTGGGTTGTTCGGAATAACGTAGTAGTAGATGATCACATGGCCAATACAAATTTATATTATTATTATTATTTATTAATAATTAGTAATTTAAATAGAAAGAGGGGGGAAGTTACACATTCTTAGTCCAGTAGTAGAACTGAGTTAGAATGATGGAAATTTATATGACCATGTTGCTTCTCCTTTCTTAGTATACAAAAAATACAACCGAATTGAGAACCTCCTCCTTTTTTTGAAGTCGGTTAAAAATAAAGCGATGGGAGCACTGACCTGTATTATTTACACATCGGACTGGCTGAGTGGCTGCTGTCACAATATTTTTGTGCCTATTTGAGTGTCGCCATTTTGGCGCTGTAGGCAGATACGAGTGTCCATGGAACTAAAATTAGTGATGTTCGAAGTCAACTGTGGTAATGATAATATATCGATGATATTCATGTACATTTTGGTACATTTACATTAAGCTTACCTTGCAGACATTCACACATCTTAGGGAACACTATGATAAATTCATAATTAACTCAAAAATATTGCTAGAGAAAAAAACAATTTTGTTACAAATTTGTGTCGGGTACGTTACACAGTTTTCTCGAAATATCTCGAATTTGAATACTCTCCGAGTAACAATTTAAGTGTAGATAGGTTATAAAATGTGGTAGGAATTTATAATACCTATCATCATCACAGGCCTTTGCGTCTATTCCAGACGATTTAAACATTGCCCTGGAGACATCGTTTTTGGTGACTGTAGAGGCCAATACGCGACCGGCATGATCTTTCACATTTCTGGCAGACGAAATTCGTGCCAGGGGCTCTAGTTTCAGCTTGTTGTCTACGCAACCTTCTATTGGCCAGTGTCTCGAACCAGGTTCCATCGCACAACGCTCTGCCGTCCACAACGCGTTTGCCTATAGAAACACGCTTTTACCCATTCAAAGATAAGAAATTCGCGTAACGCGCCAAGTACAGCAGCGGTAGCTTATACAAAATAAAAAATACAAATATTTCTCACATTTTTATTTTGAAAAATATACATTCACATCACAGCCAATATACATTGTAATATTTTTAGTGAAATGAATTCATAGTGTATCAAAAATAAAGCGTTGTTTGTTTGAAAACATGAAATATAAGGTTTGTTTACGTTTGGAACAAAGATAATCTGTTTCTTTTGGGGTCCAGTTCAAGGCATTCATATTTTGTAACCACATGTTTCTTAGCGTCAACTCGGAAGTAAATCTGCAAAAACAATTAATTACTAGATCTATATATTATTGTGTATTGATAATGAGAAACAACAAAAAAAATTACTAAAACCGACAATTTTTCTGCATACGTATTATAAGACTCAAATTTCAGTCGTCGATTAAATTGACCTCGCATAGTATAATGGCTAACCCATGTTTCATTTTTTTAATTCTACCCATGTTTATTGACAGAAGCAGTCTAGTTTTAAGAGTAGATAATACTACCACAATGCCGAAAAACGGTTATAGAACAACTACTGAATCAACTTGAGCTAAATCAACTTTTGCTATTGAATATCGACATTTTATCGATAAGAATTTGTCAATCACTAGTGCATTTTAAACAAAACATTTTTTTACATCAATCCGCTCGAAATACATCGTTTAACCATCATTATATAGATAAGATAACATTACAAACAAATTTCAGATAGTAACCAATGCTTTAGACACAATTTCAGGTCAATTTTGAATAAAAACAACAATTTAATACACGTACCTGTGAAATGACGTTTTACTCCCTTTTATGTAGCGAGTTTTACAAAACACACATTTCCTCATGTTTATTTAGCTCAACTTTCACAATATGATATGAAATCCCACTTAAATACCACGAAATAAAATTAAAATACCAACGCTGTTGCGATCTCCTACGGTGGCCATTTGCAATAAACGTCAAAATTAGTTCTCGGGACACTCGCAGTAGCGCTTCAAATTGGCACACAAAATTAGCTGTCATTTGTATGGAACAGCCTGTCCAGTGTGTAATACAGGTCAGTGGATGGGAGGCACAAATTTTGCTATAGGCATCTACAGTGTAGCGCAACTAGGAACAAAAAGATGAATGACGTCCAACTGCTCAAATTCAGCATCAAATCTGACAAGTTCTGACAAGTGACAAGTTTTCTATCTGTGCTTTTGCTATGGCGGACTCATGCTATCGCCTACTTCCGTTCTCTCTCTTTCTGTCATTTTGTCATGGTGACTTTAGCCGGTTACCATGGATATTATAACTTCACGAGAAAACATGTGTGTGTCAAACAAACAATGCTTTTGACGAAATGAAATTAATAATTATCTTAAAATAAAACACGTAAGTATTAATAGCGAAATATCAAGTGCCAATATTGATTTACTTATGAAAAACAACGGTTGGTACTTGGATAAAACCTACAAGCGGGAGGTTTCTTAGTTCGAGAAGAATTGCGACCCGCAAAGATATGTACAGATTGGTGATTTTTTATAAATATACTGTGATTTGGAAATAAGTGTGAAATAAACTGTATGAAATATTTGTTCTCCTTTTATTATTTCATACCTGAATCTGATTAGTTTTAGATTTTGTAAAGCAATTTTCTGTTCATGCATTGGGCCCAACGATGTCCCTAATCATAACTTATCGATATCGATAACGTTGGGTTCTAATATTATCGATATCGATAACTTTAAGTAACCCTACCCTACCCTACTATCGTCTTCGTTCGTTAGGTTGGTAAGTCTACTTCCGTACTAGCGTTTATATTTATTTGTATTGTGGTATTTCAAACTAGCTAAAGTTCGAATGTGTTGTTCGAAGTCCCATCTCTTATTCTTATATTCTCTTTGGGCATCTATTACTAAAACCAAAACGACTACCAAAAAGGTGGTAACACCTTTTTTTATAATATTTTTGATAGACTGTCATTATCTGTCAAAATATTATTGACAAGTAAATTTCGTAACAATATACGGAGATAACATAATAATTTTTTGAAACGATTTATTTTGTAGTGTGTTAATCATGGTATGGCCTACTGACCATGACACTGCGCTAAGCGAAGTAAGTTTAGCAATTAATAGTGTTATCTATAATAGTTCACAACAACGTACCTACTTTGTTGTTGTGAAATAGTGAGGCTATCCAAGCATCAAGCCGCCTTTAGACCTTACTACTAAGTACCTACTAATAACTGCACTCACACTCACACTCACTGATTATCTGAGCGAGATGGTTTATCTCCCCTCCCCCAGTTAGTGCACTGCATTTAGCATAGTCAAGGCCGCCTCAGTTCCAAGACTAGTAGAAAACAAAATTCATAAGTAGGAACCTAACTCACAGGCGATATTTATTTTAACCCAGTTTAAATTATATAGTTTACACTTACAGTTAGTTAAGCTAATCAATTTATTTTATTCAATATTTTTGATAAGTACCTACTAATTTAGCTCCACGTTAACCGCGATCGAATGTAGTTTTTTTTAGTTTTTAGTTATTTATTCAGTCAACAATATACATTGCATTTGAAATATGGGTAATCATGTCAAAATAATACAAGTAGTTAATTGATTTTAAGATGTACAGTGAACAAATACAAAGAAGTAATAAACAAAGGTTTTCGTTGATAATATGGAGCTAAATATTGTAACTTTCTACAATATTTAGTGAAGTGAGCAATTTGGCACATGTTATTAATAAGGAGTGCATTATCACATTCACTGTCAACAATTTTGTGGCGCTACGATAGTAGTCGATGCAGTGATTTTCCCGCTAAATAGAAGAAAGTGCCTACGAACAGAGCGGCCGCTAAGCGGGTTCCTGGCAGTGAATGTGTTAAGAAACATTGGCAATTGCAGTATGATGCGATGGAGCTACCAGGGCAGCAACTGCCTGCAACGAATGCGCCTACATCGCTAGATCACTTCCTGAATCTCGACGTCAAGGCGGCTCCGGGGTGCTTGCGGCTCACTGGAATCATTGCCACTATGGGTATTTATTGAACCATTAACCTATTTTATCAAACAACACACCCACGCACACGCACACGCACACGCACACGCACACGCACACGCACACTCACACGCACACGCACACGCACACGCACACGCACACGCCCACGCACACGCACACTCACACGCACACGCACACGCGCACGCACACGCGCACGCACACGCACGCACACACACGCACACACATGCACACACACGCACACACACGCACACACACACGCGCGCACGCACACGCACACAGGTTTTTTTTACCTACTAGGAGACCCAACCTTATTGTCACTTTGTAACTAGCAATCTATAAAATAAATAATTTTCATTAAGTTAACGGTAGTCAATGGTGTTCACAAAATTAACGGTCAATGTCAGACATGCATTAATTCACAAAAACTATGGTTTAAAGTAGGTGTGATTTTAATACAGCTTAAGTTAGCTTTGACAGCGCAAGTTAAACGAATATCCTCATTGTACGGTCGAAGTTTGAGTTGTACTGTTTTTCTAGGTAAGTCCACAACAGACCTGGAAGTCATGGAGCAGATGATGGCAGCAGGGATGAACATTGCCTTGATAAACTTTGTATTTGGTAGCACGGAAGACCACATTGAAATGATAAAAAGCCTGAAACAGGCTGCGAAAAACTACGGCATCAAAATGGAAAAAATGTTCCCTCTAGCCATTGCAGGTAGACTGTCTGGTAAGAAGATTAGGACTGGACGCATAGCTGATGTAAGTTAAGCGCCAAGGCAGGACACAACGGAATATCATCTCGCTCAAAATAGAGAGTTGCGCAACTAGGAAATAACCTTTGCCTTACAGAAGACTATATTCAAATACTTTTTAGGGTTCCGTACTCAAAGAGTAAAACGGGACCCTATTACTAAGACTCCGCTGTCCGTCCGTCCGTCCATCCGTCCGTCCGTCTGTCTGTCACCAGGCTGTATCTCACTGATACCGTAAAATTTTCACAGATGATGTATTTCTGTTGCCGCTATAACAACAAATACTAAAAACACAGAATAAAATAGTATTTTATAGATAATGGTACGGAACCCTTCGTGCGCGAGTCCGACTCGCACTTGGCCGGTTTTTTTACATTGCTTACTCTGTTTGTATCATTTTGTTCCTGATCGATGTTTGACTGAATTTGAACAAAACTAATCCTTCAAATGTGAATTCGAATTTTCCACCCCTGAAGTTGCAAAGGTTCGTGTACTTATGGGATCAAATTGAAATCAAAATAATGGTTTGGCCGCATAATGTCCCGCTCGCAAAACGTCCCTCCACGAAAATTACGTCCCATTCGCAAAACGTCTTCTCTGCAAATGGTCCCTTATGAATAACACCACATTCGTAAAACGTCCCTTTCTCAAAAGGTCCCACCCCTTACGCAAAACGTCCCTTCTGAGAAAGGCCCTTTCGCTGAAAGTCCCTACTGCATAACGCCCCTTTCGCAAAACGTCCCGTCTGCGAAATGACTCATTCGCAAAATGTCCCGTCTGGAAAAAGCTTGTTTAAGTAGAGACTATGAGTCTTCTAATGGGATAAGAGATGGCCAATAACGGTGACCCGTTTGCGAAAGGGACGTGTTGCCAACGGGTCATTTTGCGAAAGGGACGTGTTGCAAATGGGTCATTTTGCGAAAGGGACGTTTTGCGAATGGGACTTTATTTATGTGAAGGGACGTTTTGCGAACGGGGCATTTTGCAGAAGGGTCATTTTGCGTAAGGGACATTTAGGAAAGGGACATTTCGCGAAAGGGACAAAGGGACATTCTGCGAGTGGGACGTTATGCGCCCCAACCAAAATAATCAATCAGCAAAATCCAGACGTGTGGGCCAAAATGGTAAACTGGCATCTAAATGAACAAACGTTTAGGTGTAGGTACATGGATTATTAACCGACTTAAAAAAAGGAGGAGGTTCTATGTTACACTGTATGTATTTTATTTTTGATGTATGATCACCGATTTCTTCTTCAATTTTGAATCGATTTTCATAATACTTTTTTGTTCGATAGAATATACTCCTGGGGTGGTCCCCAGGAGTATATTCTATCGAACAAAAAAGTATTATGAAAATCGATGGGACCACCCATTGTCACCTAATGAGAATCTGATGATGGGATCCCAGGCAAATTGAGGGCAACCCTCAAATTTTATAGGCACGCTCGAAGAGATTTCGATCTTTTTTTCTATTATAACTCGTGTATTTATTTACCCTCCGAAAATCGCAAATTTGGTGCAGTAGAACTCATAATGAAGACCACAGATGACGTATGGAACTCCTTAATGATGTAAAGTACATCAGAGATTCTGACATGATCCCGTTGAAGTAGCACCTATTGAAGTGCCGAAAGTGGTTCTGAGATCCTTGAGGAATCTACGGAACTCCTCAAATATTATCAACCCACAAATAGCGACTTAGGTTTTTTCTGTAATAATCAACGCATTTGCTCTCGGAAAGCAGTTCACGTGGTAAAGTGGAAAGGACATTAGGAAATGTACATACATGTACGTGGCTCAGCGAAGTACTGAATAGGGAACATTACTGCAATGTTCTGCCGCCAGAGTGCAGCATTAACACAATTAGTAAACAGTTTTTTTGACATCTTTGACAAGTCCTTCAAAGCTCTGGATCAAATAGTGAAGAATATATTTCAATGAATAAAATGCATCAGTGCCGCGTAATTGGATGCAAGAATGAAGGGCATCATTCATTTCCGAAGGAAACGATGATATGAAAACTATGGGAAGCGGCAATACGTCGTAAAGCAAAAAAAGCCCTCATCCACCTTTAAATGGCTATAGGATGCCATTTTAATATCACAGTACAGGTATTTTACACACGAATGATAATAAAACGATTGTAGTTTAACGCGTTTTCATCAATTATTCGTTATTGTTTGTTAGGTAAATAAATATGACATTGTACGTCATGGCGGTTTGTTGGTGCCGGTTAATGTACGGCCCGATAATACGCGTCCATCTATCGTTATCTCTGTTAACGCGGCTGTCAACACACCGGGCACAGAGGGGTGAGAGCGGAGGAGATGACGTCACACAACCAGAACATCTCCGCGCGCGACACACCGCTTTAGACCACGGCATCATACGCGCATACCTACATACAATTAAATGTAATTTCTATATATAATAAATTCATAAAAAGAAGCAGGAGTTTCCTTGAAGAGAAGAACTCCTCAGCTGGGCTGTTCGTGAATAACAGCCCCGACAAGTGGCGACGGTGTGATCAGAGTAGGTGGTCGCTTGCAAAATGCCAACTGTGAATACGAGAAGAAGCACCCGATCCTTTTGGACGGCAAACATCACTTCACACGGCTCTTGATGGAAAGCGAACACCTACGTCTGTTACATGCTGGCCCACAGTTGCTTCTTAGCTCTTTACGCGAACAATTCTGGCCGGTAGGTGGCCGATCGTTAGCCCGCGGTGTCGTGCGTAAGTGTGTAATATGCACACGTCTCTCGGAAGGCAGGTTTCCCATCAGTGGCTTCATAGCTTCCCCCCGGAGACGTGTGCATATTACACACTTAGGAAACCATAGCAATCCTAAGACGCTAGATTGTTTATCTAAGTTTAACGACTGAGTTGAAGTACAGTCAGCTGCAAATATCTGTGGGCAGTTTGTGCGGAATTTGTGAATTGGGAAGCATGCAGAGGCAAGCGTCTTTGTCACTGATTCATAAATGTGCCTCAATTCGCCTTCGCTCTCCGCACCACTCAAGAAGTCATCGTAATAAAAATCATGCCTTATTATTTCCGATATTGTCCTATCTGTACATTCGTTTGCTAACTGTACCAAGCACCTTGTACTCAAGAAAGGTGCGCAACTTTCGCCATACGTCAATGTATTAAGCATAAGTACATCCAACGGTTTGCATTTATCATCCCTCCATAGGATTAATTGTAAATGACGCTGCGATTCATCCATTAAGATTTGACGGTACATTTTAAGTATGTCACCGGACAAAACAAACTTATGTTGTCTAAACCGAATCAGAATATCGAATAATTCATCCTGAACTACCGGTCCAACATGCTGGATGCAATTAAGTGATTTTTGAGAGGTAGTTCTGGCGCTACAATCGAAAACTACCCTTAACTTCGTGGTTTCGCTATCGCGTATAACCGGGTGATGAGGCGCATAAAAACCAAAATCTGGTTTGTTAATCTTATTCAAGTGACCTAGTTGTTCGTATTCCGTTAAGAAATCACAATATTGTTTTTTAAGATCAGGATTTTTATCTAGTTTGCTTTCAAGATGCAAGAACCGTTTTTTCGCCATGTGAAATGAATCGCCGAGTGAGTTCTCTGGTATTTCGTTTAAGGGCATTTTTACTATAAATCTACCGTTATCTAACCGTCGTGTAGTGTCCATAAAGTGTTTTTCGCAAATATTGTCGTCTTCGCTGCAAGTAATATTCGATATTGGAATTTCTTCAAGCTCCCAAAATCGAGTGAGATCTTTTGAGATTTGTTTTGTGAAATTGCAATGAACAATCCCGTGATCGTCATGATTGAAGTTACCTACGGACCCTGCCACTAGCCAGCCTACCTTTGAACTCTGAAGAATCGCCTCAATTTGTGCAAATAAAGTGCTCAACTCCTCAAACGTCAGACTAGCATTGCCCATAATGCGCTTTAGGTGGAATTTGGCTGATTTGACAGCAGCTTCCCAGATTCCACCGAAAGTGGGCGAATAGGGAGGAGAAAATAAAAAATTGATGTGTTCCTCATTGCCAAACTCATAAACTGAATTTTGAGCTGACTTCAGCAATCTACCCAACTCGTTATTTGCCCCTACAAAGTTAGTGCCATTGTCGCAATAAATTGTGTGTGGCCTGCACCTCCGACCTACAAACCGGCGGAGGCTTAAAATGAAGGCATTAGTGCTAAGCTCGCTGACAGCTTCCAGGTGAACGGCCTTGGATGCGAAGCAAATAAAAATATTCAAGTAGCATTTTGTGATGCGGTTACTCTTTCCCTTCTTACTGGAAATCAAAAAGGGTCCGGCGAAATCAAGGCCGCATACCTGGAAGGGGTAGAAACCGGTTACTCTCTCGGAAGGCAGGTTTCCCATCAGTGTTTAAGTTCTCTCTTTTTGTATAAGTTAAAAAGAGACATTGATATACAGGATGCCAATTATTGGGCCGTACATTAACCGGCACCGGTTTGTTTACGGGTTGTGTTAGTGTCGCCTCCTACGCAGAGCTTTGCGTAATGTTCCCTATTGAAGAAGGTTTAATCCTTGTTTTTAAAGTAATTTTTTGTGTTAAAGCGCTGTAGGTCCAGGCAAGTTAAACGAACAGAGTTTTTTAAACAATATAATGCGCCTGTTTAAAAGAATATTTCAAACAAATACTAATAGTAATCTTGAGGCTTTTCTGCAGGGAGATCAGTGATTCGAAACATGACTAAGCAAATTTCGCTCGATAGAAAAAAATCACGAACATAAAATACACTTAATATATTCGTTTTGGGGAACTTAGTGATTACTTTTTTATTTATTTAAACGTACAAAAATTTTAAATTAAAAAAACATGATATCCGCGCTTCCAAACACGCACTTCCATCTCGCTCACGTTTATGCTCAGTAAGAGGGAGAGAAGACCATGAACCTACGGCGCCTTAAAGATTTTAAGCATTACAGTTTTGGTGTTAAGGTTTTTACTATATTATGACTATAATTATTTTCAGAGTTATGGCGACACGGTTGACCTAAAATCTGGTGAGACAGTCAGATTGACGTCCGACGAAACATATAAGGAGAGATGTTCTATATACACCATCTTTGTTGACTTCATGTACTTGGCAGACCAAGTGAAGAAAGGCAATAACATTCTACTGGACAATGAAATGATTTCTTTGATAGTAGAAGTCATTTCCTCAACCACTATAACGTGTAAAATTGAAAGAGGTGGATTTTTGGGCTCATACAAGGATGTTTTTATACCAAATGTGGTTTTAAATATGCCTAATTATTCTGAAAAGGACAAGGTGGACATTGAACTGGCTAAAACTCAACAGGTAGGTAAATATTCAAGGACCAACACAGGTAAAACATCAATGTAGTGAATGAGCGGCTTGTGTTGCTCCCCACGACTGTTTATAAAGTGTGCTAAAGCCCATTAACTCTTCTCATTTTAATATTATAGCTTGATATTTTGATCGCTCCATTTGTGCAAAATGCTGAATCCGTAAAAGAGTTGAGACTTCTTTTGGGTGAAAAGGGGAGAAAAATTGCGATCATATCAGACATCCAGAATATTGAAGGATACAGAAACTATGATGAAATTCTTTCTGTAAGTTGGTACCTAAATACAGTTTTAGTTCCTATTGTAAAAGTAAACAGGTACGTTAAGGTTTTTTTTTTAACAGGTATCTAACGGAGTAATGATTTCAAGACAAGAATTGGGTTCTGATATTACTCCAAAAAAGTTGGTGTTAGTACAAAAAAACATGGTTGCTCGTGCTAATAAGGTGAATATTTGTTTATTATTTAAGACATTTTCTTTTACGACGGAAATTCTTGTAAAATGCACGCTTCCAGCAGGGGTAAACATAATTCATTTGCTATAAGCTTTTAACATGAATAATTAACTAGTTATTGTCTTATTGTAAGGCTAACATCCCAATAAGCGTCAGTGCACAACTCTTAAGCAGCATGAGATACAACTCGCAGCCGCTGAGGTCGGAGCTTCTAGATGTTTCCAATTGTGTTCTGGACGGTGCTGATACCCTGGTGCTCACAGCGGAGACGGCAGTGGGAAATTACCCGGTGGAGACTGTCAGATGTCTGTCTAAAGCCTGTAAGGAAGCGGAGGCGTGTGTATGGACGAAACAGTTATTTCGGGACTTGATTGACAAGGTTTGCCATGCGGACATAATATTATGTATTTGGGCCTACGCTAGCTGACTCGGTTGGTACTGAGCATGTGGACGCCTGTTAAAAAATAGTATGAGCAGCGCTAACGAACCCGCGGCGGGTGCATAGAGCGGGTACCCGAAGGTGTGCGCTTGCTCCGTGCACCCGCGTCAGCTAGCGTAGGCACTTTAAGTTAGATTATAATGTTTTTAAATTACTTTCTGCGTGCTACGTGCACATGTCAAGAAGACCAGCAACCGCAACTTCATCTCATTAATAGCTTACCCCATTATCAGGATTTAAGCCTAGACTACAAGGTACCACCATACTCCAATGCGTTCATTTTGAGACCCTGGAGTTATCCGCATAAGAGCGCAGATAGCAACTGCTAAGCCGCTTAGTGAATAGAAATGCCAAATAGCTCATTTACCCCACGGTCTCTGTTGCTGGTTACATGTATCACAGGTTTTCTCCACGAAAAGAAAGGCGTCATCAAAGCTATCTTCTTGGTTACCTTGAAGATCCAGCGGATTAGATCAACTAATATGTATCATGCTATTACTGCAGAGTCCACTTCCCTGCGACAAAACGACCGCCATCGCCCTCGCAGCAGTCCTGGCCTCACATCGCACCATCGCCGCGGCCATGGTGGTGGTCACGTCCACTGGCAACTCGGCTCATCTCGTCTCTCGGTTCAGGCCCCGCTGTCCAGTGGTGGCGATCACCAGATACCCTATGATTGCCAAACAGCTGCATATGTGCAAGGGGATCATACCACTGGTATATGAAGGTACTACTAATTCCATCCCCAGTATCCAGCAGAAATGTACGGTTGTCGAGAAAAAAATATCAATTTCGGCTAACTGGAGGAAGTTATTTGAATAACCGATCTAGTAGCTAGCTCATAACAGCGAATCTTCTTATTTTTATACTACGACGGTGGCAAACTAGCATAATATGACCTGCCTGATGGAAAGCAGACATCGTAGCATAGGAGTCACAAGCTCATTTCCAACCCTTTATTGATTTGAGGACTCGTTGTGTTAAAAGCTAACAAATGCAAATGAGTTTTTACCCTTACTCAAAACCTTGTTACCCATGGTTCCTCTCGTAGTCCCTTGAAGCTCCGAGCAATATTATGCTGCCGAATCACGAGGTTGTGTTGTTACTCTAAGGCAGGTCGGTGTAGGTACGACGACGAGCGAAGCGAGGAAGGGTGTTAGGAAGAAGGCGGCGAAGCACCAGAATTCAGTAATTCAGTAATTCAGTAATTTATTGCTTTCATAGGTATACATAAGGTGGTATATCAAAATAAGATCAGCTATGAGCCCTGCAAGGGCACTGCAATTTACATGCTTAATTAGCTTAATAACTAACTAAACTAATAAAATAGAAATAAGTAATAACAAAGTTTAAATAATAATAGTACCTAATTCAGTTCTAGCAGGTGTATTACATTACATTACATTAAACTTAAAACTACTATTAGGTGTACATTTACTGACTTAACTACATGAGATCTTTGTATTTTATTTTAATTTTAATTTTATTTTAATTTTGATATGCCATTATTAGGCATTAACATTTTGGTACCATTGCCTGCAGAATTGACTTTATACGACAAAAAATATCCTTAAAGTTGATTCTGGCGCTTCGCCGGCCGCTGCCGCGGCACGCTCGGCTCGCGCGCTGTAGGGTCGCAGTTATTCCTAACACTCCTCCTCGTTTCACTCGTCGTCGTACCTACACCGACCTGTCTTAGAGTAGAATAGGTAGGTAATCAGAGGTCCAGTTGCTACCTAATCAATTCCATACAGGGTCCAGGGTGGCAGTCTGATTAAATTTGTTATATATCCAACCTCATGATTCGGTAGCATATTATTGCTCGGAGGGATTACGAAAGGGACCATGGGTAACAAGGGATCGGGAGTTCTGGTGACTCGCCACCAAAAACGCATCACCACATACCTACAGAGCAAGTAGTGGTTAAGTGGTGGTTATTATGGCTACGGTCTTCTGTACGGTGAAGGTACTTCCCCAGTTGTGGTGTTCCAAATATGAGCGAGATAGTATTCCGCTGTGCCCTACCTCTCTAATAAACCACGACAATCGATGAAAACAACGTCAAATTTTCTTTATACATAGATATACCCGATCCCGACTGGCGGGTGGACATAGACCAACGCGTGGTATACGCGACCAAATGGATGATGGCGCGGGCGTTCGTCCGAGTCGGCGATCCAATAGTGTTGGTGACGGGCTGGCGCGAGGGCAACGAGTTCACCGAAACCATGCGGATAGTGTACGCCACCGCTGACTATTGATCGGGTTATTAATAAAGGGAAATTATAAGTGCGGTGACTAAAGTTTTTATTAGCACCTGTCTTTTTTGTATGTAAGCAACGGGTTAATAGAACAGCTTCTATTAAACTAATACGCCATCTTTACTATCCCTACAGAATTTGAAAATACTAGCACCAATTTATAAACAAAAATTCAAATAACTACCGATAAAATATATTATCTTCTAAATTGATAACTTCGCGTTTACTCGTAATGTTGTACGTCAGCTGGGTGAATCAAGTATTTCTTGTTGCTCGTTGCCATGGTTACGTCTCCTGGGTCACCCTTTAAAACTATTATTTTATGGGATTTAAATCCACTAAACACCTGTTTTTGTCATATTGGTAAACCTATTCCATGGTGGCGCATCTCCTTATCATGATAGGAGTCCAGTTTATAGTATTTTTTCTAAGAAAGTCTGTTACTGCTGTCTCTTGGCTTACCGGGACAGAATAACAACAAGAAAAAGTTGATTGACCCAGCTACGTTATTTAACTATTTTAGTGATTCGACATCTGTCAACTAATAAAATCATAAAGGTCACAGCTCATTACAGCCACCCGGCACCCGACCCGCACCGCCTCGCCTTTAGCGGTTAGTATTCTTCATATGGATTTGTATGGGCATTGGGCATGCGCTCACTACATCAACTCCGTAGCATCACCGGATCGCCTACGCGGAAGTGGACCACTCGATGATAGCTCGATGTTGGCATGCTTGCCTGGAGGAGGGAGGGGGGGAGGCATTCTCGTCCACGCGACGTCCATTCGTTGACGACGCGAGGTCCACTCGATGACCACGCGAGGTTCACTCGATGATGTTGGGGGACCACCTGTCGACAACGAGTATTCTTTTATAATGAAAATTTGCATAGCAACACACCTCGCGAGATGATTGCTTGATTTTAATTTTGTTTACTCACTAATTTGATATTATTGTTTTATGGCTATGAAAACCAAACCGATAGGTTTAGGTTCTTTCGTTACCTCGTGTCCATCAGTGTAGAAAGTAGAAGCCCTGCGATAGCGGGGCTTCGTCAACTTGCTGACGGGCCACTTTTGCCTACTATGTTACACAACTCGGAAAAAAGGTTTTTACCAGTGATAGATGCGTTCGTTACCTTAAGTCCGTCAGATGTGGAAAATAGGAGCAAATAAGTATTGAAATTAGATTTATCATTGACCATTATAGTATAAGTAGTATAGCAACGATAAGTACGAGTTATAGTAGATTAAGTCATTGTAATAACGTATAAAAATAGAGGTGACCATATGAAATTAGAGCTATCATTAAGCATTTTGTGATGTCAATATTAAGTAAATTTCATGTTCAATTATAGTAGATTTTGTCATCAATTACTTATACTAACGTATCAAAATATAGGTGACAATATGAAATTACAGTCCGTAGAAATTATTTTATTGATGCAATAGAGACACTTATTAGAAACTTAAAATATAAAGCTACGGTACCCTAGTGGTTCAGGCCTGCGGCTGTCAAGCGGCGGTTGTGAGTTCGAATCCCAGCTCGTAGACGTACCAATGAATTTTTCGATACTTACGTACGGAATATTTACCGTTAGCTTTTCGGTGAAGGAAACATCGTGAGGAAACCGGTCTAATCCCTATAAGGTCTAGTAGTGGGGCAGACTGCCGGAACAAATTGTCGTAAATGTGGACACACCGGACAAAAGCACCAAATTTTTTTCAGGTACTAGTTAGGTACATAGCTTTAAGTTTTTGATAGAAACCAGCTCCTCCGACGGCCATCTTTTTTTTATGGGGGTCATTTTTAATTATAGGTATATTATCAATATCTCGGGTTCTAAATCACTTAGAATCACAAACTCGGTGTCTAAGTATACATATTTGGGGCCAAGGAATTCAACTAGATATTTTTTAAGGTCGAATTCCCAAAGAATAGCAAACGGAACCCTGTTACTAAGCCTGCGCTGTGGGTCCGTCTATCTGCGTGTCAGTAATAGCTAGACTGTTCAAATTTTCACAGAGTTTGTATTTGTATTGCTGTTATAACTAAAATAAATAAAAATAAAAATATATTAAAAATTAAACAGTGCTCCCATACATTGAAAGTCATTTTAAGGCGTTTTTTTTCTCGCCCATTACAAACGGTCTATTTCTAGAACCGTAATAGATAGACACTTGAAATTTCCGCAGACTATGTATAACTATGTCTACTACAAGAACAAATAATAAAAAAAGAATAAAGTTAACAATCTAGCTATTCCTGAAACGCAGAAAGACGGACCCACAGTGGAGGCTTGGTAACAGGTTCCGTATGGTTCCTTTAGAAACTCGACCCTAAAATATATCTATTTAAATTCCTTAACCCCAAATATGTATATTTAGACACCAAGTTTGTGATTCTAAGTGATTTAGATCCCGAGATATTAAGTGGTTCGATTGCCAAACAAAACGTTATTTGACATTCGCGGGCTAACGGCGTGATATTTTAAGAAACTTACGTAACAAACTTTCATAAATTGTCTTCCCATTCGCGCCAAATTCCCCCTTTTCCTAGAATAAACTTGTATAAACTAGATTAATTTGAGAAATTGGTTTGGGACGTGATATTTTGGGAAAACTATTTTTCTCAAATTAATCTAGTTTATACAAGTTTATTCTAGGAAAGGGGAAATTTGGCGCAAATGGGAAGCCAATTGATCAAAGTTTGTTACATAAGTTTCTTAAAATATCACGCCGTTATCCTGCGAATGTCAAATAAAATAACGCTTTGTATGGCAATCGAACCACCTTAATAATATACCTATTATTCAAAATGACCCTCATAAAAAAAGATGGCCGACGGAGGAGGTGGTTCCTATCAAAACCTTAAAACTATGTACCTAACTAGTACATGAAAAAAATTTGGTGCTTTTGTGCAGCGTGTCCACATTATCACGTGAAACTGCCCTACTATAGTTTTCCCTCTGGGTTGGAAGGTCAGATAGCAGTCACTTTCGTAAAACTAGTGCCTATGCCAAATCTTGGGATAAGGTGTCAAAGCGGACCCCGGGCTCCTTTAGGGCACAACCGGGAATAACGCTAGGAGGATGATGATTAGAAGCTTAAAATATGTAGACATAATTATTACAAATTTAGTTGCTTTAGAATAATCACCATGCTGACTCATAACATAAAATAACGTAGCTTGAATTACACAATATACAGTCGCTTAAAAAGTATTTATTAGACGCTTAAAATTAGTCGCTGACCTATTAATTTAGTAGACAACTAAGTCAATTTGAAGGTGAAAATGACAATTTAAAGATGCATTAATTACAACCCATTAATAAATATCAATACGGTAAAATTCACATAGATTCACTTACAATCGACTTCAAATAGACTGGCCGATTATACAAAATTAATAGTAGTTTATGCTACTGATACATAATGAGAGGCCTCAAAATACGAGTGTGGTTTTATGAAACGAGGGGTTGCGAGTTTCATAATAGATCACACGAGTGTTTTAAGGCCTAATTATGTACAGTTGCATACACTACTTTATCTAAACACATATCATAAGTACTCTAAGATGGGTTCAGAAGCCGTAGGAATATGACCTGCATTGCTACGAGTGCTACCTGTAAGTTATCTTAAAATAAAATAAAATAAAAAATTAAAAAAAAAAGTTAAAGAAAAGTTAAACGAAAAAAAAAAGTAATAAAAAAAATTAAAGAAAAGTGAAAAAAAAACATTCAAAAAAATTACAAAAAAGTGAAAAAAAGTAAAAAATGTTAAAGAAAAGTTAAAAAAAGTAAAAACAATGTGAAAAAAAAAATGTGAAAAAGTAAAATTAAAAACATAATGATACGAGGCTGGGCTGTGACCTTGGAGAGGGTATATATACTAGTAGTTAAGTAGATTTAAGTGCCTAGTGTTAAGTTTTTTATGCATATAATTATAAACTAAAGAAAAATACATTTAACACACAATAGATGATGATTTATTATTATTGTAGTAAATAATTTATAATATACAATACGAGTAAATTGACGTTTCGTATCGATAACTGTTTTAATATCTATAGATACTAGAATAGAGACCCACTTGAGTTTTGACAGCTGTTCCAAATTTAAACTCAACGATACTAAAATGTGTACTGTAATGTTATTACAGTACAGATTTTACCTAATACACTACCATAAACAAGAAAGTTGTCATAGTAAAATTGGTTGTAATAATGCTGGTCATTACCGATGGTTTCTGAACGCATTTTGCGAACACTAATGATATTATGTGCGTAGATAAATAATAGTTCGATCGACGTAGATTACAATGGTGTCGTAACATTCTCAGATCAAAGTGATCCATCAAATCAAAAGTATAGTCAACCAATTTCATTTCTAGGCCATCATAGAAACTTGCCGTTGTTAATGCTATGTCAAAACGGGTTACTAGGATTATTGCGTCGCTATGTACGAGTAGCAGTTAAAATTACAGGGTTCTACGGTGTTCTAGGAATCAAATTGGTTGCCCGTACGTGTTAACGGCAGTGAATGTTAAAATATATAGAACACGAGCTCCTAACAAATGTCTACCCAAACTCGTACCCAAAACCCGGTATGCGCATAGTCAACTACGTATCCAATCGGATACAGCTACCCAAAATGTCAGCCTATTTTCAAATACCAAACACAAATGGATGCGATTGGTCAATTTAGTAATACATTGCTGTGATTAGCCGTCGCGCGTCACGTCGGACGACAGCCATGTGACAGTGACAACGAAAACGGATAATTGTTGAATGGTTACATGCAACAAGAAGCAACTTAGTTATGATAACGTTCGCGTGATATTTTTTTTTTAAGAAGTAGGGCTGAGTCGCGAGGGAAAATAACAAATTATTTATTTTTATTTACAATATAATACAAGTAGGCCACACGGTGGGTGAGCAGAGATACGCAAACATTGCTATCTATATTTTTACATATGGATTAATTTCCAATTGCAAAAAAAATCTTCGTTTGTTTACGAAAAAAAAATCGGTACCGAGATTAGTAATGAAACTTAAATCTCAAGTAAATAAAGTTACTTTATTTAACTTTTGTCTTGATGACCAAGCATCGGAGTTTTTATCGCAAGGTAAGACGTTAGCAAGCTATGGAGTCAACATTAGCAATAAAATTTACGAGTGCTGCGATTGGACTTTTTCCATATTTTCTGAAGATCAAATATCCACTTGTGAATAATTGATACGTCTGGAATCGTCAGTGATATGGTACATACTGTAGGGGCAGTTTATCAGAGTAGCTACTCACGTGAATCCAGCTGCGCTTTCTCCTCGTCGTTTCTGGTCTGGATTTCAGGATTATAGCCACCCCAGCTGGGACCCACACACTTCACTCATAGGCACTGGTTTTATGGATGTCCAGGTTGATTGTCAAGCAAGATGCAACAGTATATGTTGGTAAAAAGTAATTTTAATTCGCGATCGGCGCGGAGCGTGCGTTTCGTGTCGCAACGGTAGCAAGAGTTTTTTCTAATCTCCAGGTGGCGCTGCAAGCGCCGGAAAAGGCTTTGGAATTCACCAGAAAGTTGCCAGTTCCGAAAAACTAGCCCCAAAATACAAGGAAAATAATTCTTTACTAATTGTGTTGTCTTGTATGCATGAAAAAATACCTATTACTTTATCAAGAAAAATAAAATAAGTAAAATTAAATCCTACATCTGTTCCTCGTCGGAACATGCCGCTCACCTTAAAAGCACGTAGTGTCTTTTAAAGAAACACGAATGTTTAACAAAGTTAACTAGAACTATACCTAAACTTAATTACTAATATATATTAGGGGTCGTAACGATTTCATACAGTTATTCTAGCGGTAAGGGACATACTTTGACCACCGGTCGTTTATATAATGTATTCCCACTTTTCAATGTCACTACGCGAGTGACTTGGTCAGACCCCGAATGAAGCGCGTGAATGCGCGCGAGTTTCCATTGCAACGGTGGCAAATGGTCATCGCATACCACAACAACAGTGCCTTCACGGAGGGCGGGACCGCGATCTTGAAGCCACTTTGTACTTTGTTGTATATGGTGGAGATACTCTCTACTCCATCTAGACCAGAAATGCTGGACAGCTTGCTGTATCCAGCGCCAACGAGTCAGACGATTAGGGTTCTCGTCCGTTAATGAAACATCAGGCAAAGCCGTTAAGGGTTCGCCAATAAGAAAATGAGACGGTGTCAGAGGAAGCGGATCTGACGAGTCCGAACTTAACACGCAAAGGGGGCGCGAGTTTAACACGGCCTCTATTTGACAAGTTAGAGTGTGCATTTCGTCGTATGTTTGAGTCCGAGTACCTATTACGCGGTGCAAATGTGTTTTGAAACTTTTAACGGCTGCCTCAAAGAGTCCACCGAAATGACTCGCATAAGGTGGCTGAAAATGCCAAGTTAATCCTTGTCTTAAAGTCTGTTGATTGAGCGCGCTCATTACAGAATCGCTGCGCAGAAACGCGTATAAGTCTTTAAGATAATTATTACAGCCCAGAAAATTCCGTCCACAATCTGTATATATATCCGTACAATATCCTCGTCGGGACGTGAAACGTCGTAATGCCGCTAAAAAACCTTCTGTCGACAGTTCAGACACGAGTTCGAGATGTACGGCTTTGACAGACATACATACGAAAACTGCAACGTAACATTTTACGATTTTTGCGTTGCGCACCTTATTTGCGCGAACGTAGAATGGCCCACAGAAATCGCATGAAGTTTTTAGAAATATTCGAGCGGGTCGCAAACGAACTGCGGGAAGTGCTCCCATCCTCGGTTGCACGCGCGTCGGGCGTGTGCGGAAACATGGGATGCAGCGATGGACTCGCAGACGCACAATATCACGACCTGATATAATCCAATATCGCTGTAAGAGCGAGTTTTGCACGCACTGCGGACCGGCATGAAGCTCAGTGATATGAGTATCGTCAATAATGAGATTTGTTAACGGATGTCGTTTAGGTAAAATCAATTGATGTTTGGCTTCATACTGTAAAAAAGATTTATGAATGCGTCCGCCGACGCGTAATAATCCGCCACTATCTAAAATGGGCGAGAGACGCCGTAAACCTAAGGAAGGTGATTTGTTTGCTGAAATATTTTTAATGTCATCATTAAAAACTATTTGTTGCGTCATCAATATCAGTCGATTCAATGCAAAGTTATACTCTGGTACGGTGATGTACTCAGGGAACGATTGTTTATGTTTTCTACACTTGTTATAGAAACGAAATATGAGCGCGGTGACGCGAACTAATTTACCTAGCGACGAAAATCGCGTAATTAGGGTATCGTCCGGGGAAGGAGGCGATGTGGACACACATGCGCAATTATTATTTACCGATTCGCTTTTATTACGTTTCTCTTCGACTGTATTTAAGACCGGTTTTTGCAAAGGCCAGGATTCTTGACTGTGTTGGAGCCATGCGGGACCATGGTACCACAAGTCGTTTCGTACCAGCGCGGCGGGCAGAAGGCCACGTGATGCGGGGTCGGCACTGTTATCGGCCGATGGGACGTGACGCCAGCAGCTCGCCGGAACGCGGGACAAAATATCACTGACGCGGTTAGAGACGAAAGTCTTCCATTCGTGCGGGGATGATCGGAGCCATGCCAGCGCGACGGAGCTATCGGACCATGCGTAAACTTGGTCGGAGCGAATACGATCATTGTAAATTTGCATCACCTTTTCGATCAATTTTGAAAGTGTCACACATGCCATAAGTTCTAATTTCGGGATGGTAAGACACACACGTAAGGGCGCGACGCGCGTTTTTGCCATAACCAAATAGGTTTGAACCTTACCGTTTTTGTCTGTAAGACGTATGTAAACACATCCCGCATACGCAATCTGGCTTGCGTCTGCAAATCCGTGAATTTCGATTGAATCGAAGTCATTGGTGTTCAAAATGTGACGCGGAAACGACACTTGTGATAAGAGCGGCAGCTCGTTAACGAAACTTGTCCATGAATTAACTATATCGATCGGTGGTTCTGCATCCCACGCAACCTTAGCCAACCACAGCAGTTGAATCAAATGTTTGGCAAACAATGTTACCGGAGATAATAACCCGAGCGGGTCGTAAATTTTGGCGATTTCCGACAGGATAGCCCGCTTCGTACAAACCGTAGAAGTACGCTGTACTTGGAAACTCAATGAGTCAGACCCTGAATTCCATTGAAGTCCAAGGACCTTGACCCCTTTATCACTCTCCATGTCAGCAAAGTGGACACTTTCGCGCCGCTCACCATGAAAGTCCGGCGGTCGCGCAGCAGCGAGGATCGCTGGCGAATTGCTGTGCCATTTGCGTAACTCAAACCCGGCAGTGGCGCATATCCCTACCAACTCCTGCTGCAGAGCGAGGGCTCCGGCTACGGTATCTGCACCGGTGACAATGTCGTCGACAAAGACGTCATTTAGCAGCACGGGTGCTGCGAGCGGGAAATGCTCAGCTTCGTCATGAGCGAGCTGTTTAATAGTCCTTAACGCCAAGTAAGGGGAACAGGAAACGCCGAATGTGACAGTTCGAAGTGTATAGTCGCGTATAGGTTCTTCGGGCGATTGACGCCAAAGGATACGCTGAAAATCCCTATCTTCTTCACGAACCAGAATGTTGCGATACATTTGTTTGATGTCGGAACAGAATGCAATATTGTGTATTCTGAATTTCAGAAGAACATCAACGATGTCTAAGTGTAACTTAGGACCCGTCAATAAGGTATCATTCAACGCGTAACCACTGGTTGTCCGGCAACCAGCATCATATACAATTCTGGTCTTGGTTGTCTCACTCGAATTTTTGACCACGGAGTGGTGCGGAATATAGTAACTCGCGCCAGTGGGAGGGTTATCGCACGCGAGCTCCATGTGGTTGAGATCCACGTACTCCTGGAGGCACGCGTGGTAATCCTGTTTCAACTGGGGGTTACGTTCTAGACGATATTCCATCTTATGGAATCGTGCTAGGGCAATTTGCCGCGACTCGCCGAGGGGCGGTGCGTCGGGCTTGAACGGCAGAGCGACCACGTATCGCCCTGTGTCATCACGCGTATGCGTCTTTTGAAAAAAGGATTCGCATAGTTTTTCATCGGAGGTGTAACCTCGCATCTCTGGAACTGACTCCAGCTCCCAAAATCTTTGAAGATTGTCGTTGTCAAACGAGCTAAAACATGAATGGAGTGGAGCCGAAACACTAGCATTCAATGACAATTTACCTAATAGTAAATAACCAAACACGCTGTTCATTGCGATGGGCGTTCCAGGTTTACCCGTGATAACGCCATCACGTAAAATTTGGGATAGAATATCCGCACCTAATAACATTTCAACAGGTTGAGGTGTATGAAATTCAGGGTCCGCCAACGCAAGTCCCTGTAAATGAGGCCATTCGGCCGGTGCTAGTGGTACCCTAGGCATTTTTGGCATTAATTTAGGCAAAATCAATGCTTCTACAGGAATAATCGGCTGTTGTTTGCCGTTCGGCGTAATTAAACACGAAACTGTACCTTTAGGTACTACTGGTTTCTCATCGCCAATACCTAATATCGGAATGCTACTCTGTCGTCGCGGCAAATTAAGACGTTGCGCACACGATTCTGATATTATTGACGCTTGAGAACCGCTATCCGCTAGACATCTAATTGTAGCAATTTTATTGCCCTCTAAACGTATGTCAACTAAAACAGTTGACAATAACACCATGCTATCCTGTTTATCTGCATTTCGCTGACTAGCTGCTGCATAAGAATTTTGAATCACCGCGCAAGTCCCAGGCTGCTCCGTAGGAGCGAGCGAGACAGCATCAGGTTTCGCAGTGTCACTTATAACCGGTAAGGCACTCGCGGTTGTTAAGTGGATTAATGTATGGTGCTTTTTATTGCATTTTCTACACGAAAAATTCGATTTACAACTCCTTACGTCGTGTCCGGGACAAAGGCAGTTGTAACACACGTTTTTAGTTTTTACGAATGAATGTCTATCATGTACCGATAGATCTAGAAATTCTAAGCACCTCGTTAAATGATGCCCACCTTGGCATTTCAAGCAAGATCGAACCTTATCTGTGTAGTCATAAGGTCGATTTTGGTCTGGAGCCACACTCGCTGCAAAAATGCGTTTCGTATTTGTTTGACCTTGGCCTATATTTACGTTACTTTTATTACAATGATTACTTAAGGATTGATATTTTGTGGACTGTGTATTTGAAACGTTAATCATCAGATCAGCCGAAAGTTCGCGTTCTAAGAACTTAATCAGTGAATTTACATTAGGTATTTCTCTCGGGTTAGTCAAAGATCGTTCGTAATCTTTTCTCGTGTTTACGGGAATCTTACGTAGTAATAAATTTAAGAGTACGAAGTCCCATTGCCTAACCGGAAAATCCATAACTTCGAGCGCTTTGGTATTTTCGTGATAAACATTTAATAGATTCCGGATGGCAACAGCTGATCGGCCGGTGCAGGTTTCAATGTCAAACAGTCGATCAAGATGTTGCGATGCAATTATGCGTTTATTGTCATATCGGGATTTTAGAATATCTAGCGCAACTGAATAATTATCTTCCGTTATGGGAATGGATTTGATTAAATTGTGTGGCTCGTTTTTAAGTGATAGAAGTAGGTACCTAAACTTCTCCGCGCCCGTGTAGGCATTGTTGTTGTGTACCAGCGATTGAAATAAATCGAAAAAGGCAGGCCAACCCGTCGGGTCGCCGTTATATTCGGGTAACGATAATTTCGGCAGAGTACGACGATCATTTATAAACGTGTCGTACGGGGCAGGAACGCGGCTCGCGCGACGCTTTTCTGTTTCTACCTCCTTCATGTTATTTAAATGAGTAACTATCGCGTAGTACAACTCATCGAAATCGTTACGAATCTTAATATTTGCTTCTTTATTGAACTTTTGCAGTTTAATTAATTCCTTTTCGATTTTGGTTTGAATTTTGTTAAACTTTCGCTGTTGTGCATTTAAGTCTATTGTTCTAGACCGAAATTGGTCGATGTTTGTCGCTGCGAATTGTAACGTTCTCTTTAATCCGTCGAGAATTAAATCACGTTCAAATATGTCTTGCGTAATTATACACGACGTATCATCGGGTTCGACATTATCTTCGTTAGGATTAGGTACCATTTTGCGAATACAAAGATGGCGGCAATGACAACGTGAAATTGAATTACGAACGTGTTAGAAATGGGTACGTAATACCGCAAAAAATTAAGAAAACAAGACAACACAACCTGGTAAAGAAATATCCGGATCGAACGGATCAAAAAATTATGTAGGGGCAGTTTATCAGAGTAGCTACTCACGTGAATCCAGCTGCGCTTTCTCCTCGTCGTTTCTGGTCTGGATTTCAGGATTATAGCCACCCCAGCTGGGACCCACACACTTCACTCATAGGCACTGGTTTTATGGATGTCCAGGTTGATTGTCAAGCAAGATGCAACAGTATATGTTGGTAAAAAGTAATTTTAATTCGCGATCGGCGCGGAGCGTGCGTTTCGTGTCGCAACGGTAGCAAGAGTTTTTTCTAATCTCCAGGTGGCGCTGCAAGCGCCGGAAAAGGCTTTGGAATTCACCAGAAAGTTGCCAGTTCCGAAAAACTAGCCCCAAAATACAAGGAAAATAATTCTTTACTAATTGTGTTGTCTTGTATGCATGAAAAAATACCTATTACTTTATCAAGAAAAATAAAATAAGTAAAATTAAATCCTACATCTGTTCCTCGTCGGAACACATACTATTCAATTTAATAATCGGCCAGTACATGACATTAGGTCTATCTCAGCGATGTAGTGTGTGTATCAGAGTATGTATAGTTGTAGCCCAGTGGGTAGTAACTCTGCCTACGAAGCTGGAGGTCCCGGGTCCGAATCCCGGTCAGGGCATTTATTTGTGTATTTATCACGAATATTTGTTCCTGAGTTATGGATGTATATGTATATAAGTATCTATATGTATGTATCTATTATATATATCATCGCCTAGTACCCACATCACAAGCCTTACTGAGCTTACCGTGGGCCTAGGTTGATTTGTGTAAGATTGTCCCGTAATATTATTATTATTATTTATTATATTAAAATAATTAAAGCTGTCTATCAGTTTGTAAACAAATAGAAAAATAATTTTATTGTTAATTTGAATCCGATTTTTAATCACGATCGCTATAAAAAAAAAATTGAATTAAATTAATGAGTATGAGTATGAATTCGAGTTGAATTTTATTGCTAGTGTCGACTCCATTGCTCGCTTACGTCTTATCGTGCGATATAAACTCCGATGCCTGTTGATGACTAAATCAAGGAATCGTTTTTAGCAATGTACTTGTAGTGCAGCTGAATCACTAAAAACTGTTTTATTACGCTTTTAATTATTAGAATTTGATGGCTGCAAGAATCGTATTTAAATGCATCAGTCTCATCTTTGAAAGAGGAAATAAAACCAAAACATTTATTTGCAATGGAATGCAAGATGAAATGTAAAGAACAAAGAACATCCCTTTTTTTCGCATGCCATTTCGAATCGTGTCGTTTCAAACGCACTGCTTCATTCCATCATCATTGGCCTCTACGTCTTTATCAGACGATTCAAGCAGCGCTTTGCGAATGCATAGTAGAGCACTTTTTTAAATGGCTGTGTAGCCCTATGCGGGAGCGGCATTGTCTTCCGCAAAGGTGGCAGGAAAATTGTGCATTAGGTAATGGCAGGGTGTTTATTTGTCTTCTCCTTCTTTTACCTTCGAGAAGGTCAAACCAGGCCCCGTCATGTTTCTTGCGTCCGTCCGTGAGAGCCCTTCGCCACTTAATCCTATCTTCCGCAATGTGCTCCCAACATTGGTGATTGATACCGAATGCTATCATATCCCGCTTGGCACAATCCTTAAAGCGTAGCAGAGGTCTACCTATACCTCTTTTAGCATTTGCTACGGCGCCAAGCAAGGTACGGCGTGGAAGACGAGCGGGTGGCATACGATGCACATGCCCCAACCATCTCAACCTTCTCTGTTTGAGCAGAGCGGTGAGACTGGGCAGCTGTGAGATTTCCAGCACCCTCTCATTAGTCACTCTGTCCTTCCAGCTGATGCCAAGGATGTTGCGAAGACAGCGCATGTAAAACGTATTAAGCCGGCGTTCTTGTTTTGCATACGATGTCCAGGTTTCTGCTCCGTACAAGAGTATACTCAAGATGCATGTTTGGAACACGATCATCTTAGTTCTTGTTGTGAGATGCCCGTTATTCCATACTCTTATACGGAACTTCCCAAACATTGTCGCCGCTTTGCCGATACGCAAGTTGATCTCTGCGTCTAACGAGAGATTGTTCGACACGGTCGACCCAAGGTAGCAAAACTGCTCGACTACATCTAGGGGTTTGCCATCCAGTATAATCACTGGTGGCTCCGCACACCCCTGCGCTAGAACTACCGTCTTTTTGGCGTTAATGCTCATGGAGAACAGAGTGCAAGCATGTGCAAACTTGTCCATCATCACTTGGAGCTCCTGCGAGGATCCAGCGACGAATGCTGCGTCATCGGCGAAAAGAAGGTTGTCAGCGTATAGATCTTCACGGTTACGTTTGGACTTGAGAAGAGATATGTTAAAAAGCTTCCCATCAGCTCTAGTGTGAAGGTGGATACCCTTCTGGTCGTCGCCGAAAGCGACTTTCAGTAGCAGCGAAAAAAATATGCCAAACAGAGTAGGTGCCAAGACGCAACCTTGCCGGACACCCCTGCGCACTTCGAAAGGATCCGATTGGTCTCCATTAAAAGTGACGGCGCCTTTCATTTCGTCGTGGAAAGATTTCACGAGGCTGAGCAGTTTCGGGGGGCATCCTATACTTGCGAGTGCAGTGTAGAGCCCCTCTCTGCTTACCGTGTCGAAAGCCTTGTTAAGGTCAACGAAAGCGATACACAAAGGTGTTTTTTGCTCACGACACTTCTCCTGCATCTGACGTAAGGTGAAAATCATATCTATTGTAGATCGCTGGGCACGGAAACCGCACTGAGCCTCAGGATATACGCGATCAGCCAGCTGTTGGATTTTGGATAAGATCATCCGTGCGAACAACTTGCCTACGATGCTTAAAAGGGATATCCCGCGGTAGTTGTTGCAATCACCGCGGTCTCCTTTCCCTTTGTATAAGGTGACTATGTTAGCATCACGCATATCCTGAGGCACAAAGCCGTCCTCCCAGCAGTTACGCAGCAGTCCATGCAGGAGAGGCCCTACACACTCAAGCTTAATAATTTCTGCGCAGATGCCATCGCCACCAGGACTTTTACCTCGCTTTAGTTGCTTGATGGCCTTGTGAAAGTCCTCCAATGTTGGTGGTAAGTCTAACTCATCCCAAGTCGATAGTTTCGGCAGGAGCAGTACTGCGTCTGGCTTGATGTCGACTGGGAGTGAGTACAGACCGGTGTAGTGTTCCACCCATCGCTGAAGTTGTCTTTGGCTGTCAATGATGACAGTACCGTCAACCTCCTTTATAGGGGCCGTTTTTTTGGGAATTGGACCGAGAGCTTGTTTGATTCCCATGTACACACCACTAAAATTACCCATATCTGCGCAGGCTTGAATATTACTGCAAAGCTCAGACCAGTACGCGTTAGCGCACTGGCGGGACTTACGCTGTAGGTCTGCCTTTGCTCTAATCAGGTTACTGCGGGTGCTGGTGCTAGGTGACATACGATGGTTTAAAGCAGCCTGGCGTTTGGCGTCTAATAAGGGCTGTAGAATCGCAAGGTTTTCAGCAAACCAGTCCTGTGTTTTGGACTTCTGGTAACCGAAAGCAGTTACCGCTGCTTCAGTGATGAGCTTCTTTGTTCTTGTCCAGTGTTCAGTAGCAGGTAGGAGTGCGTCATTCCAGGCTGCAAGCTCCGCTTTTACTAAGCTCCCAAATTTCTGGATCAACTCATCGGATTGGACGTTGTGAACGTTGATTTTCTTTTTCCCGGCGGTTCTGGATGAGTGAATCTTTTTTGGAGAGATAGCAATATGCGCCACAACCAAAGAATGGTCCGTATCACAATCTGCACTCTGAAAGGAACGCGTGTGAAGAACTTCTCGAAGGTCTCTTTTTCTGGATAAGACAAGGTCTAGTTGGTGCCAGTGGCCAGAGCGAGGATGTTTCCATGAGACCTTATGTGCAGATTTACCTCTAAAATAGGTGTTTGTTACGCATAATAAGCGGCTAGAACAAAATTCTAAAAGGCGTTGGCCATTTTCATTCATTTTACCAACACCGTGATTACCGAGACAATCGGGCCAGACAGAGTTCTCCGTACCAACACGGGCATTAAAATCCCCAAGGATATACAAGTGGTCTCCAGGTTTAACTCCGTCTATGACCTCTGCAAGCTGGTTGTAAAACTGGTCTTTAACATCTGCATTGGCCGATAATGTGGGTGCGTATGCGGAAATCAAGGTAACATAGCCGCATTTACTGTTCAGGCGAAGACTCATGATGCGTTCCGAAATGCCTACAGGGTTCTCGATACTAGGCAAAAGGTCATTACGTACTGCAAAGCCTACTCCGTATTCACGCACTGAATCAGAGTTCTTCCCTTTCCAGAAAAATGTGTAATTGGGCTCGCGAATCATCCCTTCATCTGGGAGCCTTGTTTCTTGAAGGGCAGATATACCGATGTTAAGCTTACTGAGTTCTCCGTTTATGATTGCGGTTTTGCGCAGTTCTTGTGCGTCATCTCCTGAACCTCCGCAGTTGACCGGGAGGCCTGTCCTCATGGTTCGGACATTCCATGTTCCTATACGCATGGATAAGCGGTTTTTTGTATTTTTGTGTGTCTCTTTATGCGCAGGTGTAGTTAATGACGGTGCCAGTTGTCTAACTAAGCATTAGTGTTCCCCACACCTCAAAGGAACAAACCAGCGCCGGGACGGATCAGTACCAAATTGGCCGGGGGCTGCCCAGCTTAAGCGGGCGGTAACTGATCGATGGACCTACGATGGGCCCTCCCACTGTCGAGAATGACCCCTGGCGCTCACACTTACGCCCATGTGCGTGACCTTATAACCGGTGACTGCCATTCTCCGTGTTTTTTTCCACATAGCTAGGCTAATGTGGGTGAAGTGTCCTCTCCACAGACGCTGCATCGCCAGGGAAGCTATTATGGAAAAACCTAGGATTGCCCAAGACCTAGGCCACCCTCTCGGTCTCACCGGTGGGATCCACAGGAACGACGAGTCGATACGTGCGGACCGGATTGACTGCAGGAGCCTGACGTTAGGGATTAGGTCCCGCTTACGCCTAACGGTGACCCCGTACCGAAAGAAGGGATAAAGGAGGAGGAAATAAAGGATAGGATTTGTGGACATGAATGGGAGTAAGGTAGTAGGATGATTATTGCTTAGGAAGGACGGGGAAAAGCAATAACAGCTCGGGGAGCCGGGGTCGCGTACCCGTGTACCGTTGAACTTTCACCGGACAGGTGACAATCAACGGTACTCCCTGGCTTAGTGACAATCAACGGTACTCCCTGGCTTCATTCCATATTTCGTTTCTAATTGGATGTGTTGGAAATATAAAAACATTATTTTTTATTTTATTGTTAGAAAGGCATCGATAAAAACTACAAAATATTTATAAGATATTCAATGGTTAAAATAGAAACCAACTTATTAACTAAGTAATGATGTCTGTTGGCATAATACCATCCCTATACAAAATGTGATCATAACAAAAAAATCTAAATAATATGTTAATCGCTGTATTAACTTGTGAAAAGTGATTCCATCTTTTTTGTTGTGCTTGTCCGAACGACTCACACACATTTTTCCGCCAAAACAATGCATATTTATTGAAACCGAACGTTTGGTTTATTTTTATTTAACAGTTTGACACGGTGGCCATGTTCGAACTGAACGGCTGCCAAGCATCCTTTTTAATCCCCGCCTATAAGTGCATCCTTCTTGTGGGGCCACTTTTCGGCGCTAGTTAGACTTCTAGATATTATCGTTCACTGGTTAACGGCGTTATTACACTTAAATAAATTCACATCGATCGACCAACAATCGACGTCAAATCGACTAGCCAATCATTCAAAATTGATCAATCTAATATCGATTGATGTGGATCGTCTTGGTGAAGAAGCACTTTGATCTGAGTATCTTATCAGATCAATGTGCTTCTTCAAAAGTCCCTCAAATGGACGAAAATCCTAGCAATTTACAGTGAAATTGAATATGTTTTCAGATTTACATTTGAAAGGTGCATGTATGTTATCGGTTAGAGCATTAGAGCTGATAAATAACTGATGGTTTTTTTTATTGTTCAGTTAAACAAAATATTAAATGATGAGTATATCGACTCGTAAGTTTCATAATTTCATTATCATTACTGTCAAATAGTAACGTTTTCACTGCCATTAAGTCCGAAAACCCTGTTGCACATAGTCCTTTTAACATTAACGAAATGGATTTTCCATCAAATCCGGAAACCACGATGCATTTGAGCTATGGCCATGCGAGACAGCGTCACGCCGGGCGCAGTCAAAGAGCGGCTGCGACGGCCGCGCCAATTTGCGCCACTCTGAGGTGCCCGAATTGAATTTATCTAACCTCGCCTTTGGAGCTCACTGTCCGAAAATGTGTCAAACTAGAGCTTCAATCGTTTCATCTGCCTCGCTTGGAGGACGTGAGCTTCTTATTTAGTATTAAGCTATAAATGTCCTCTACGTGACGCAGTTTTCTCCCTAAAATTCCTAGTTCCTAGCACATAAATTGCAGTAAGTTTTCATGCTTCCCCAGAAAAATAAAGTAATAAATGAGACGATCATCTTTGAGACACACAGCAACGTTAGATGAATTGCACGATGTTGCTTTCATACGGTGCATTTGAAATATAATTTGAACTATAACCGCGCGAGTCAGCGCGGCGTCGCGCCGGGCGCCGTCAAAGAGCAGCTGCAATGGTCGCGCCAATTTGCGCCACTCTGAGGTGCTCGAATAGAATTTATGTAACCTCGGTTTTGGGGCTCAGTGTCCGAGAATGTGTCAAACGAGGGTTTCAAAGATATCATCTGTCTTGCTTGGAAGAAGTGAGCTTCTTATTTAATATTAAGCTATAAATGTCCTCCACGTGGCCCAATTTACTCCCGGTAATTCCTAGTATGGTCCATAGTTCGCCAGCACAAGAATAAGATAATAAATGAGACGATACTTTGTGAGATATGCAGCGACGTTCGACGATTTGCACGATATTGCTTGACACGGTATTTTGCAATTGAGATCTTCTCAATTCGACTCATCTATGGCCGCCCGGGTCACGCTGAGCGCCGTCAAAGAGCGGCCGCGCCAATTTGCGCCACTCTGGGGTACCCGAATGGATTTTATGTAATCTCGGGTTTAATTAAGGGAGACATTCCAGGAATGAGACAAATCTGGATCTCAAAATGGTTCATCTCTTTCGCAACTGCTTCTCATTTAAATGTTTGTGAAACACATTGAAATACAGTTGTGCTACAAAACGACTAAGATTATTATTTTCTTGTAGGTTCTTCGTCATAAGGGTGAATATCTTATATGTATTACTAGCTTTCGCCAGCGACTTCGTCTGCGTGGGCCCGGGATTAAAGCTATCCTATATTTTAATCCAGGTTGTAAACTGTCTTCGTGAAAATTTTCATCCAAATCGGTCGAGCCGTTTAAAATAAAGGTTCAATTCCAACATCTATTCTTCAAACGCTAGTTCTGTGTGTATCAAGTGTGATCCCAGAGAAACGGCCAATATTGGCACACGTAACTTGTGGCCGATAGCCTTCGCCGCTCGGCTTTGCTTGTGAATTCTCTTTGCGATCATGTTTTTTAAATTTTCAATTTGGAAAATACCGCTCTTGCCCGTTTAGGCGATTGGACGTTAAGGGTGATTGTAGTGCTCGCTTGCTGAAATATATTGGGTATTTTTAAATAACTGAGTTTGGATGAAATTAGTAAAAATGTTTAAATTTCAAGCTCTATTTTGACTTGCTCACTGCTAAGCTACATTACATTAGTGCTACGCCGTAGTATTTAGCAGCTTAATCTCCACGCATGTGTGTGTGATTAGCTGATTAGCGCTGATTGGGTTTGCCCTTCGCACACATGTATTAAATACATTACTAATCCTGAGAATTATGTACATTACCAATTTACATTACCAATGCCATTTGATTTTATTTATATACAGGGTGTTACAAAAATACCCGTAAAGCGGAAAGGGAGCTAAATGGTCTCTTATAAAGAGTCAATAACGGGTATGTTGTAACACGTTGTATATATCTAAACAAAACATTTCAACTCAAGAACACAATATATAAGGTACTCGGCTCCACCCGCGTATTGTAAAGCACGCAGCCAAACGTGGGATACAATATCCTACTAAGGCCTGTGCCGTAAAGTATTTTTACAAATATTTTTGGTGATATTTCATTTATTTTTTCTTAGATTTTAGGTGTATATACAACAAAATAAATAAATAATAAATAAATAACACTTACACTGTTACACTATAAAGATTAAGTAATCAACATCAATTAACAATTTTCTTTAAAATTTAAAGAAGGAGCGATTGTTTCCCGTCAATAGCCTGAGAACTTTACGGTTTCGCTCTATGAAAACACAACAATATATTGATATCAGAGATATTTTTACACCAAAAAATAGGTCGGGTAATTTGACTAAATATTCATTAATAATCCACCTAAATTTAATACCGATACGGTAATAAATAATGAAAAGTAATCTTCATAAATTCCGTAAAAATCAGGCAAAAATGGTATAAACTTTCTTTACTTTACAATTGACTACGTCTATATACGTTCTTTGGGATACGCGCATAATCCACTTATTTTTGTTAATGGATAAACCTTTCTATAGGCCAGATGAAATTCAATATTATCTCAAGGTCGTAAAATATTTAATTAAAATGCCGTTATTTCCTGATGTATATATTTTTGGATTCAGGTAGTAAGTCTGTTATATGCTTGCATAAGCAGCGACCGCCCAACTAGCCATGCAGGTGGTGCCGACTGCCGACTCAGCATTTCGCCACACCGTGCCCCGTTTCCTAAAAATACTAAAGCGATCGTCACTCTTGGTTCTCACATCGACCATTAGGCACCTGTTAAATATAATTAATTTTAATTGATTTATTTTAATCTTTTTGTAATTCCGTCATTAAAGGAATTAAAGTTAGCATTCTGGTTTATCTCGAATCCTCCGACTCCCAGCCTACATATTTGGCGCAGTCGAGAGACGCACCTCGCGGGCCGGTTCGCGAGCGGTCACCGAATTTCCAAAATCGAAACTTCGCGCTCGCTTAGCGCCCGGGCAGCTATCCGGTCATCTCGTCGAGGGCGGAACCTACAAGCTGTGGAGAGCGGAGGAGTATCCAAACTTCGATACCGCAGAAAGCCAGAAATGTTCATGTAAGTACTTTAGAATCGTTCTAGAGTTGTTTATGTTAGGAAAGGAGGTACTTTCATAGTCGTAATTATTTTAAAGCTCAAAGATTTTCCATCCACGGCAATCGAGCACTTCTAGGCTAGGCAGTAATAATAGATTCGTTTTACTAGACGGTCTTAGGAATATTAATTTTGATTTAAGTTCTGAATCGGACTCGGAACCGGAAGTAGTTAGTATGGCAGATCTAGATTCAATTTTTAAAGCCTTGCGCTTGTTACCCGAGTTCGACGGGAACCCTAACATACTTACGAGATTTATTAAGTTATGTGATCAATTAGTAGATGAGTTTGTTCGCCCCGATCAAGCTTTGGCTAATTACGCACTTTTAAATGGTATACTTAATAAAGTTACCGGGCCCGCCGCCCGCTTAATCATTGCGAATGGGGTCCCAGAAAGCTGGGCTGGAATTCGCAATGCACTTATTAATATTTTCGCGGACCAGCGCGATGAGACCTCTTTGTATAACGGTCTCGCGGTTTTATCCCAGGGGCAACCCACCCCTCAGGAGTTCTATGAAGAATATCAAAACCTGTTCAGTATCCTTATGACATACGATTCTAAACTCTATACACTAGACTATGAACCTTATACCGACTATTGTAATGAAATATTCATGGACAACTACTGTGACGGGTACCCTACTGACGATACTTACTATGACGACTCCGCGAACCAACCTCATTATCCAGAGGTTTCGTATCCGCACCCCGCAGGCGAACCTTATAAAATTGAAGAGCCCCCTATTCAGCATGAGGATTTTCGGAAACAATCCAGAGTTAGGAAGAAGTAACACTTGAAAACTTTCACAATAGACCAAGACTACTCCCCTTCAAACTTGGACCGACATAACTCATCTCCCACTACCAAGCATTTTTACAACATGTGGGGCGTGGGCCTAAATTACAATGACCATAAAGTTGACATACTCGTACTACGAACACAGTTACTTAATTCATAATAAAATTTATTGCGTTAATAATCATGTGTGTATAAGGTCTTACAAAGGACATTTTACAGCTAGTAAGTGTTCACATGAACCCTGTTAGGGTATTTAGCAATGTACTTAACTAAAACTAAATACTAAAGCAATTACCTATACTATTTCAACATTTACATTTAAACTATTTTTTATGTGGCATGCAACATGACACGTATTAGTAGAAAAAAAAAAATGTATACATACATATTTTTTTATATACATATAGAAATTCCAAAATTATTAGAAACGTTTTCCATTTTAACTCGGTAACAAAGTAATTCAATTTAACGTCGACAGTAAAGTAATTCAATTTATATATTAATAATAAAAAAAATCCATTTATATAATTAATAAAAATCTTAACTTATTACTTAATTGGGGATAATATATTATATGATTTACATTTATGTATACATATTTACATTTATATGTATATATATATATATTTAATCTGATAAGATTTTATCGTTTAAAAATTCAACAAAAGAGTAATAGCACCTTTTAATTAGCAGATCTTTGAGTTTTCTTTTGAATAATTCATCTTCGGTTTCGTTTTTTTTATTTATGGTGGTATTTTATTTGCTATTAGTATGCATCGGTAATACGGACCATACTTATTTAGCCTCAGACCTCAACTTAATAATAAGACTTTTGCACTATATGAGCCGCACATATCATCATTTCTCAGAGCAAAGGGTTTCAGAACAGGTGAGGCCGTTTGAACCCGACCGTGTAAAAAAGGACTTATAGATAGATCGTCTCGGATTAATAATTAAAAGTATTTCCCGAAATGTAAATTATACAGACGCCATAAAATATAATGCTGCAATTAAATTGAATTTAATAATCATATCAGTTTATCTAAAGAATGGATGCTACAACACTCCAAGATATTAGATGACATAGTTAAAAATCAGGAAGAAATTGGCCAAGCCGTTACACTAGCCATTCAGAGTGAAAAGAACGGTGAGACCGAATTAATTAGATTTGCACACTTGGCACAATACTTGGTCATCCTGAATGATAATGTAGAAAACTTGTCTGAAGAGCTGGACAAGTTAGGAAATGCGTTAGCTCTTATTCGGGCGTCGAGTATACCTCACGCGATACTTAGTTTTGCTGTTTTTAAAAGTATGTTAGATAAGGTAAAGGTTCTCTACCCTAAGGGAGAGATCCTTGAAGTAGATCTTAGGGAATATTATGACCTAATTAAAGTTGGGTCATACTATATAGATAAGCAGGTAGTGTTAGTTTTTAAGGTGCCGATTGCTGTAGATAGAGTCTATGATTTATACAAACTAGCGGTAATACCGAATAGAAATCATCAAGTTCTAATACCTCCCTCTCCCTACATAGCGGTTCATGAACAGGATTCTATGTACATGGAGACAGAATGTCCGAAGGTCAAATCATGGCATCTCTGCGAGGAATCACTCAATCAGAAGATACAAAACCAACTTGACTGCACGTACCAGCTCCTCACTTCGCAGCAGCTCAACCCGTCCTGTAAACACACGAGAGTGTTCCTAACTAGACCAGCAGTACAACAACTCGACAGCAGACAATACGTTATAAGTCTACCAGATCCGACTAAGATACAAACCTCCTGCGGCCAAGAACAGTTCAAAACGATCCAGGGAAGCTACTTTGTTGAAATCCCGCACAAATGCGTCCTGAAAACCCCAGATTACACCATTACCAACTCTAACGACCAGGTTGAGGGTCATGCATTAAAAATTATGGAACTACCAGACATTACTTCGATAGATGAAGTGCGAGCTCGGGTGCCATCTCCTTCACTGACCCTGAACTCTATTAATCTGGAAAACCTGCACGCCAGCGATAAAAAGATGTCCTCGCAAATACCCGTGAATATACGCCAGATCGACCGCTTAAGCCTGTACCATACTACTATACCAGTCTACCTACTCATATTCTGCGCATGCACAGTCGCTGCCGGTATAACCAGTCGTCGCCTATTCATGAAACGATGCCGAACAAATACATTGGAAACCATCAAAACTGACGCTCCGGAAGCCATCAACCAGACACCAGATAAACCAAAGCTGCACCCCAGAAACATAGAAGTGAATCATGGCTCGGCAATATTCTCGAAGAATCTCCAATAGTTGCCTAGCTGAGGATGGAGGTGTTATATGCTTGCATAAGCAGCGACCGCCCAACTAGCCATGCAGGTGGTGCCGACTGCCGACTCAGCATTTCGCCACACCGTGCCCCGTTTCCTAAAAATACTAAAGCGATCGTCACTCTTGGTTCTCACATCGACCATTAGGCACCTGTTAAATATAATTAATTTTAATTGATTTATTTTAATCTTTTTGTAATTCCGTCATTAAAGGAATTAAAGTTAGCATTCTGGTTTATCTCGAATCCTCCGACTCCCAGCCTACATATTTAGTCTCCAAATTTGTGTACTCAAACATGTTTTCATTATAAAAATACTGATAGCATTTTTGCTTGCGGGTTAATTTTTTTTCTTAACTTCCGGTCCATAGAATTATTGATGTCAATAGTAAAAGTTGTTTAAAATAACACATAAAAGCCGTGTACAAATAATTAGCCTGATATTGAATTATTTCCAAAAAAACCGTAATTTTCTCAGGCTACAAGGCTCACTTTAAATTTTGCGAAGCACTGAGTTGAGCTTAAACTGCACGCCAGGGCTATATTTTTTTATTTCAAATGACCATTGATGGTGGTGAAATAAGGCTCAGTAATTGGCCATCATGTTGGTATCTAAAATTCACCATCTTGTTCAAGATTAATGCAGTTACTACGAGGATTTGCGTACATCGATGCCCTCAGTTTTTCTGAGAATTTTAGTTTGTATGAAAACATGGATTACCTACTTTCAACTCCAACTGATTTTGAGATAAGAATATTTTTTCGATCACTATCTAGATTTTAGGCTTATAGAATTGCTAATGTAATAGGTACGTCCCGATTCTTGTTGTAATAAATTTTCATTGTTTTTTTTTTGTAATACAATACACCTGTTTCAGACAAAGCGAAATCTTCGCAACAAAAATATTATGTTTCTGCTTGCAAACGGGTCTATTGTACAGTCGCCATCACATACATCGGAGCAAACAAGCACGTCACAAACATCGGAACACACCTCTATTTTCAAGGCATTAGGGTGCATGTGCCGATATTTTTGAACACCTAGAGTGTACCTATGTATGTGATGGCGACTGTACACAGATATGAATAAAACCCTTTTTTTTTACATCAAACGTCAGCTAAAGCTTGCCTTCGTAACATATTACCAAGCAATTATGTGTAGTTCAATCATAGTTTTCTTTTGAATATTTTTGAATAATATAAACAGTTTCCTCACTTACGTTTTGGGTTTAGGACGGCGAATAAGTTAGACACTTTGCTTGATCTGTCTCATATTACATTTAAAACAAAAGTCAATCCGACTACAAGAGTTTTCAATATGTACTTAGTAAAAGTTCTTCACATAATAAAGGCCCATAATATCAAGCAGTGTCTTACAGGGACGAAAATTTCGGAAAAGCCACTTCTTCACTTTAGGCATCTGGAGCTGATTTGTATTCACTGGATGTATATTACAGTACTCAAATAAATCGTAATAAACAAGCCGGTAGGAATCTGGTTCTACGCACGCCTCTCAAAGGCACACTATTAAAATCCCTTCTGAAACCTAGCACCTGTAAAATGTAAATGATAACGACAGAGCATCTGCAGCGGACGCAATTACCCGTACCGGACAAATGGCGGCGTCGTCAAAGTAGAGGAACACGCCAATTTGCTGGCATACGGACAGTAATACGGCATATCGGACTACGGTCCGACGATTTGGTCTAGTTTAAACTTTAGACTAAATCGCGTAGTAAAGAAAATTAGGGCACCCAATTCCGGGACGTGCTTTTGAGGAATTCAAATTAAACATCTTGGTTCTTGCTCGCTCTCGCGTAAGCAGATAACCAGGTTTGTGAGATAATTAATTTAAGGGAAATTTTCAAAATAATACTTTTTGTGTGCATATCCGAGTCGCAAATGATTATTTGCTTTTTTTATTTGAATATTTGGGAAAAATCTTACTAGAAATCGATCTCGTCCCAAACTGGAGCCAGTTTTCTACTAGAGTAGAATAATAATTTACTGTCGCACACCAGAGAATAAAATAAAACATCCTATCAAAAACATTACATGTAAAGTGATTGCCAAGACTCCCTAGCTCATATAGCTTTCAGCGTTAAAAAGATATCAGATCATAAGTAGCGCCAAGCTTCCTACTCCACATGTAGTAACTCTACCACTACCAGCCACGCTCTAAAAATTCTACATCCAAAACATAAATTGTAATCTTGTTTGCTGAATTTGAATTGAGTTCACATATAATTTTTACTCCTAATGACCTCAGGGAATGCGTGGTTAAATCTGTCGGGTTCCTCGGGCCCACGGTGTATAAGTACCTATACCGGGATGTGAGCGTGGTGCCTAGGTACGTTCACATCCCGGTATAGGCCTGCTTCATTAGCTTTTCACGGCAGAGGCCAAAATAATAAATTTGAATTTACCGTTTACCCCAAAAGAGTGCCCAAACAACTTTCGTCTTTAAAAACAAGAAAAAAAGTTAGACAGCTGATTCGGCGAAAGGGATCACCTTGAATTTGAAACAAAGTTTTCGCGAATTAACATATTTATAACTCGACATTTTAGATTCAGAGGGACTCGTGTAAAGTGTAAAGTGTTAAAGCCGACTTAAATACTAAAAACTTCATTAACTATTTGGCTTGCCAATCTCTAATTTATGCTTAGCCAAGTGTTACCAGTTTGCAATTCAAATCTTAGAAAGTCTGTTTTGTTCAACATTGTTGACATCTTTGGTGTTTTTACAGGCTTTCTATTAACTTGCAATGTATGTACCTAACTATGTAATGTAACTAAATATGTATGTGGTATGTGTATGTATGTAATTTGTTCGGGTGGAATCTTGCAACTCAATTTTGAAGCAGATTTCTTCAACTCTATTTTATATTACAACAAACAAGCATGCGGCCTGCCTGATGGTAGCCAGTTACCTATAGACGCCTGCGACTCCAGAAAAATTACAAGCACGTTGCCCCTACACTTAATTGATTTGAGAATTCGCTGTGTTGACAGTAAACACAGGGCATTCTCGGGAGCTCTGGCGTGGCGACCTTACTCACTACCTGGAATACAAGACCCCATTCCTACAGGTCAAGTATTTAAGTATAAATATAAATAATTTTAATTGGTGATCCATCGCACAGAGCGGTTTTTTGATATTTTGCCTAATTGAGCTGTAGGTACAATACAATCTCAAAGTATCGATTAAATATCTCGATACAAACAAGTTCTCGTTTCGGGCGACGCAGGATAAAGCAAGAGTGGGTGAGTGCTTTGTCGCGACTGTATCGTGGTAAATCACAACATAATCGAATTATTAGCGATGCAGAATTTTTATTACATCCCCGATTGTTTACGATGACAGCATTGCAGCAAATTCTTTTACTTAGTCGCGTATTAATATCTCTGCAAAAAGTCGACAAATACCAGGAATCTACTGCCACTAACCGAAGGTCTCACATTCAATTTTTGATATCGCTGACAAATAGAGACTCAGATATATAAACCACATGGGAAATTAGGATGTAAATTTCCATTCGCCGCTCCCGCGAACCTATATTCACGGATTCTTTGTTTTCATCGGAAATTTAAGGACGCGCGAATCTCAGAGGACAACGTACATAGCTGCCGTCGATATGCGATAGGAATATGGCGCTTTAGAAAGGACCAACTTGGTTCGATTGGAAATCACGTTGATAGTAAGTAATAAATCAATGCAACTTTAATGTACCAGACCATTTCTTACTGTTTTTTGCCCGACTGCGGCAGGACATGGAGACTTTGGCGTCAAATTATTTGGATTCTTGTATGCTTGATGTAGGTTGATGATCGGGTGATGTGTATTAACAAGTAGTATGTTAACTTTGAATGATTTTAATGCAAAAACGTTACAAATTATGTATATCTAGTCCACTTGTTGACTAAAAGGGCGTAAGTATATGTGCGCGCGTCAACAGCGAACGGCGAAGAGTGACATGCAAAATTTGATGCAGCTGTGTCCCGCGCGGCGCCTCACCCCTCGGCGGTCCAGTGGTACTCATAGCGTTGAATACTAAACATGCCCCCGGGCGTTGAAAGTTATAGCTTTCAACAGGATCATTGTCCAATGGGAGAGGACAGATTCGATTGAAGGCTCTTCTGATAATGCCTTTGCTGGTTTGAATATCAGCTACTCTGCTCACTCCGTCAATGCCTGGGTGAAGGCTAATGATGCGTCCAAGGCTCCATTTCAAGGGTGGGACAGCTTCTTCTTTGATGATGACCATCGTTCCTGAGTCAAGGCGTCAAGTAAGGGATATGATTTTAGCAGTATATGTTGATATTTACGTGTGGTACGGTGGAATGAACGAGGTATCAATCGGTTTGAAATGTGCTCCGGGTGATATAGGCTACCTTTTGTATTGAAAAAAGTTATATTTTTCAGTTAGTTTTCCGTATTCGGGATACAGTTTTTTGAACATTTAATGCTGTTTTTCGTTATTTGTTTAGTTTAGTTTAATTTATTTCACGATAAAAATTTAGCTACCTACTGTGTGTCTTGATGTGGCTGGGAAGACGGTCATGGCAAAAATAAACTGCGTTGATTACCTTCGCACACCGAGTGAGTTGTGGGTTAAAGACAGATAATAGTACATTATGATACAAGTGTGCTAAGTTGGGCATTACAGTCGAGTCGGTTTTTATGACGGCGGAGACGAGAAGTGTAATGACCAATGCTCACGTGTTTCATACGACGTTTTTCAACACATTTGCGAGGAAAAAAAAAAATTAAAATGTTAAAAGATATGTAATGAAAAGGCACTAGTGCGATAATGTAATGTAAAAGTCACGGCATGGGTAATATTCTGCATTATTTTGCTAATATTTAAAAAGAAATGTAATGAAAAGGCACTAGTGCGATAATGTAATGTAAAAGGCACGGCATGGGTAATATTTTGCATTATCAGTGTAAATACGCTGTAATAAGACCTACTTTACGAGCAGGTGTGTTGAAAAGTTACTTTGCAGCCCTCAAACTCAAAGGAAGACGCGGATGACCCTATCGGCGTCGCTCTCGTGTCTCCCCTGGTCCACCCCGCTGGGGGAGACATCAGGATTCGTCTATTACAAAACCGAGAACTGTATAAATAATAGAATAACTACGCTTGTCAGCAGCGGGACGATACCTATGCTCCAAATATTCTTAAAGATTAAACGGTAACCCGGGTTATCCCTAGAGGTAATTAATCAGGTAAGTTTCATTTCATCAAGTTCCATCTTCTACTTATTATATAATGAGAAATAATATTCTTCATTAATTGATAGATGTGCCATAATATTACATTAAAATCTCCGACAAACGGTAGTATAACTAAAAGAACGCGCCAGACAACGGTGATCCGTACCATAACCCGGGCCCAATAGACCGGGCTCTCAGTGGAGTTTCGTTTGCAAAAATAGCGCACCGCAATCTGACTTCTGATATATATTATTTGGATCCCAGGCATGCAATAAATGAATGTTGCCAACCAGTTTTGTGGTCCAGTCTATATTCTATGTCCTTCCCCAGTACTCAAGCTATCTCTATACCAAATTTCATGTAAATCGGTTTAGTGGTTTAGGCGTGAAGATGTACCAGGCAGAGAGACAGAAAGTCAGACAAACAGACATACATACAGACACACTTTCGCATTTATAATATTAACTAAATTCAGTATGGATATAGACACCCGTAAATACTTATTTTCTAATGAAATTCCATAATTAAAACCCAAAACCTTTTGTAATCTCCATCTCCATCTCCACTTATAATAAATCTCTAAATTAAAAAAAGAATCAGCCAGTTTGAAACTAAGCTTTCTGTGGTACGAATGTTCTCAGCATCCCATGGACGGAAAAATATGAAACATTTTATATAGGTACAATATTATTCCAGCTGCAACTTAGGATAGTTTTTATCCGACTGCGACATTTAATTTATTTTCCGTAATATACGACTTCATTTAATTTTTCATTTATTATTCTTAAAGTATATCGCCGCCACATCTGTCAGCTAAAAGAAACGTCAAAATCACAGACTAATAAGAAATACTACGGACAAAATGGCGGAATTTCTTGGCCTTTCTTTCGCCTATTAATAATTTTAATCCCGTCTACGATATACATTGACGAGACACATAAGAACCAAAAGCAAATATAAAATTAATCGATTTTGATATGCGAACTTATATGCGCAAATGTCGAATTAAGGCGTAATTTCTACAAATGTAACAACAAATTCGAACAATATAAACTTGGTTTTTTTGAATGGCACGCGCGCGCGCTCTTTGCGTATTCAGCCAAACCACGAAAACCGAAACTCGAAGGTCTCGAAGTTCGTATATCTGCATTCCTGTCATTTGTTAGTGCGATAGAGATAGAGATACCCGAATATTTTCGAATTCCGAAGTTCGTGGTTTAAAAGAAAATACGGATGTCGGATAGATCTAAATTAATATTTTATGTGTGAATATGGTTAAAATTATTTGGAAATACTATTGTTGTTATTGTTTTAGTATATTTGACTAGCTTTAAGTTTAATATTGTACGTCCGAAATGGGCAAGCTGTTGGACTTTATTTTACCCAAAACAACTAAATGTACACAGTTCTGACAATAAATAAATCTTATTTTATCTTATCTTATCGAAAATAGGGATGTAGACACTAAACAAAATAATCAAAATGTTGTATTATCTCGAAAAAAAACAACGCAATAGGCTATACTCGTATAAGTAATCACTAAGTTATAAGTGTATAAAGTTTTAAGAGGGGGTTTGTTGCGTCTCTTTTTCGCAAAACGCACCTTTATAATGAAACGATTGTTTTTTACTATGACGCTCGAGGATAGTGACGTCACGGTCCCTGATCGTTTTCTCACTCTAACAAGCGACATTAAAACGGTTGTAGCTTCGTAATTTTTTGAGATATTTGAATGAGTTTTTCGTTTCTTCTTTCTTTTGAAGTGAGTCTACAGCTACACCTCCATTTGGAAGACAAGCGGGAAGAACCCATACTATCCATACTAATAATCCATACTTCCATATTAATATTATAAATGCGAAAGTGTGTCTGTCTGTCTGTTACCTCTTCACGCCTAAACCGCTGAACCGATTTAGATGAAATTTGGTATACAGATAGTTTGAGCCCCGGGTAAGGACAAAGGGTAGTTTTTATATCTGAGGGGGTGAAATTGGGGGTGGAAATTTGTATGGAGCTACTTAAACCGCTGCACCGCTTTAGATCAAATTTGGTATATAAATAGTTTGAGTCCCGGGGAAGGACATATAATAGGTTTTATCCCGGAAATCATCCCCTAAGGGGGTGAAAAGGGGGGGTGAAAATTTGGATGTAATCTATTTTGATGAAATTTGGTGTAGATATAGGTTAAGTCCTGGGAAAGGACATGGGATAGTTTTTACCCCAGAAATCATCCCCTAAGGGGGTGAAATTAGGGGTGAAAATTCGGATGGAACCCATTTTAATACAATTTGGTATAGAGATAGCTTGAGTCCTGGGAAAGGACATAGGATAGTTTTAATTCCGGAAATCACTCCCTAAGGGGGTGAAATGGGGGCTGAAAATTTGGATGGATCCCGTTTAGATGAAATTTGGTATAAAGGTCGTTTGAGTCCCGAAGAATGACATTAGATAGTTTTCATCCCGAAAATCATTCCCTAAGGATATGTAATAGGGGGTGAAAGTTTGGATAAAATCCATGTACAGTCGCCATCACATACATCGGAGCAAACAAGCACGTCACAAACATCGGAACACACCTCTATTTTCAAGGCATTAGGGTGCATGTGCCGATATTTTTGAACACCTAAAGTGTACCTATGTATGTGATGGCGACTGTACCTAGTTGAAATTTGGTATAGAGATAATTTGAGACCCTTCGAAGGATATAGAATAGTTTTTGCCTTGGAAATCATCCCTTAAGATGGTAAGTAGAAGTTTGTTTGCATTATATTTTCTAAGTATAAGTTCTACGCGGACGAAGTCGCGGGCAACAGCTAGTTAAGTAATAATATATGAGAGTGGGAGAGAGGGGGAGACTGGACCACAGAACTGGTTGGCAACATCCATTTATTGGATGTCTGGGATCCATAAAATATATATAGGATGTCAGATTGCGGTGCGCTATTTTTGCAAACGAAACTTCACTGAGAGCCTGGGGACCGATTTTTGACTTTCGAGCGCTCGAATCTTTCACTCGAAAACTGACAAAAATTACGAAATGCTCTTTTGAAATAGCGATAGAAAATTGAAAAGCGAGTGATATTGACCACTAGTATTCAATTCTATCGGTAGAAAGTTAGTGCCTGCAATTTTGACACTAAAATCGTATTTACTTTTATTTAATTTTCGAGCGCTCGAAAGTCAAAAATCGGCCCCCAGCTCTACAATTCGAAACGAGATTTTCACGTAAAAAAATATTGTTACTTCATGCGCTGTCTCTAGGATAAGCATAATAGCCAACTCCCCACACTTGACTTTTTATTTATACTGCGACGGTCGCAAACACGCATACTGCCTGCTTGATGGTAAACTGCAGACACCGTAGCATAATTGAACTGCACAAGAATCTCGAGCGCGTTGTACACGCTTTATTGATTTGAGGGTTCGTTGTGTTGATAGCTATATAGAGACAAATGACCTCCCTCATTCTCAACCCAGGGCAAACTCGGGAGCTCTTGCGGCCTTACTTACCATCAGGTACACAACACTATTATATATACCATATAAGGAAACAGAGGTGTTACGAGTATCATGAGTTCGATCTTCTATAAGGTGGCGGTAGGTTCCCAGATTGGCTGCTCCAAATAAGAGCGAGATGAGATTCCACAGTGCCCTAAATGTCTACTATGGATAAAGCGACGTACCATGATGAGATGGGATTGGTTAGTAAAATTGAATTTGTATTTGCAAAAAGCCCACGTAACGAACAAAATACCTACCGCAGCCCTAAACCATTGCTGCCCTAATGAGCCCATCTATTTTAACTTTTTCAGTCCTCTCAAAGACCACGGTCACAAAAAATACCCAATTAGTGCTCCACAAACGTTCTTACTAATTAACTTGATCAAGTTTCTTTATTTCAGTCCCTTTGCATTCGCCTCGCGTATTGTACGTTTCCGTGGCCTTAAAAACGAAACTGAACTAAAAACTAGCATCAAGAGGCTTAAGGGTATTTTGAAATAGTTTATGACCTAAAGTTTATAAATAAACTGACATGGGATTTTGTATTTGTGTAATGTTTAGTCCAGTAACTTAAAACATCCAGTTGACAAGTTTCGAAAAAAATAATTATAGTAAACATACGTTCGTAAATGTTTTTTTTTTACATGACGCACCATGACTTTTCAAAATGTTTGTAAATGTATACGTAGTTGACAATTGTGGCTTATTAAGTATTTTTTTGATAATTGTGTCTCCGCGAGAAGTGGTACAAAAATGAAGCGAAATAACAAACTATATTTTTTTTCATCCAAATTGAAGGATTTGAATGTCTGTAAAAATATGCATTAGATGAACCCCATTTTATGCTCCTTAATTTATTTGGTTACTCTCGCTTGCTCGGTGTAGCTTAAATAACAGTTTAAAAATTACCTTGATTTTTTGACATTTTCGTGAATAAGTCTGAAACAGACTCGAATGAAGGGTCGGCAACGCGCTTGTGATTCTTCTGGAGTCACAAGTGTCCATAGGCGACGGTACCAGCTTAACATCAGGCAGGCCGTAAGCTTGTTTGCCACCGTAGTTGTATAAAAATAAACAAAAGAAAATCGAAGGCTGATATTACGCATACAGTGTTCTTAGGTCCTGCCACTACTGCGCGCAGTAGCTGGCGGAGGCCACTCTTGTTAGCTTAGCCTGCTAGACCCTTTAGTCTACTTTAAAAACGTCCTGAGAAGGTAGGTACTGTCAAAAAGTGGTCCTTTAGTAATTTTCGCGGTATTTTAGATTTTTGATAAAGTTGTGTTCGGCGCTCGAGGTCACTAACTTGGATTATTAAGTCAGCAAAAAATTACAACTACCTACCGGATTTGACGATTAATAATAATAATAATCATAATCAATTTATTGCTAATATATATTACATGTCAAAGGTTCATTTACATTAATATACAAAATTACACTACGAGGATTGTTTCTCAATGTTACATGTGAGTCAATATTTTAATTAATTACGATTAGTATTATAAATCGTTCAATTGACAGTGCGTTAAAAACATAATGTCACATTTAAGTTTTAATGGAGGAGGATAAACTGTTCATATTGTATTACCTATGTACTAACTTGATTCAAAATTCAACGTCAGTACAATATTGTGTCCATCCATTTGAAGCAGAGACAAAGCCACCTCAGTGAATATCGAAATAACACACGACCACACCAAGTAAGTGTCGATCCATTTGGAAAATTTGCTGAGTGACGGTTAGGTGGATACCCAGATTAAGTGTTCTTGGCATTCAAATATTTAAGTTCAGAAGAGCCAATAGAAAATCAGAAAATGTAACCTACGGATGAATTTCTTCCTAAATCGCCAGCAGTCAATGACCAGTGAACCTTCACTTGTTTTCCCAAATATGTTACAAAGCGAACAACCGCTTCCGACTGTAGTGTGCAAATCTAAAACAGAATTGGAAAATGGAATGTTTGTTTTTGGGTTGGATCCCGGCCGCATGCAATCGTGGTTCGCGGGCAGATTCAATTTTCTCGCACCGATAACAGGAACAATAACCGGTGCCGATGTAGGATTACGGACAAGGAATTCAGGGAAGATGCTGCAAAATATCCGAAAATGTTTTCCAGATACATCAAGACATTTTGACTGGTTGGAATTAACCCAGCGATTCACAACTTCTACTTGACGAGACTATAATCATATCACCTATAAAGGTTCTTGGTAGGTACATCTACGGAGATATCAAGCGGTTATACCTTTTCTGATATCCTATCCTATTAAAACGGACGATGGGCTTTGGAGTATTGAATGCCCATAATTTTAACACAAGCCAAAACTATATCGAGTCGCCAATGTGTGTATACTTTAAAGACCAAAATTAGGGCCCAGTGTTCTTAGTAGTTATCAGGAATAATTAATAGGTCAAGAAAATTAGATCCAAAAAAGACGTTTTGAGGAATTAATTCCCATAAAGCTGGAAATCGTTTTAATACCTTAATTTGGTCCTAAATGCATGTAATCCGAGTTTGCACCATCCCAGGAGGTGTGTTAAACTTTTGAGAGCGAAATTTTTGCTCTTTTTTCAGTTATTTGCATATAGCACAAAAACGGTACGTCGGATGGAAAATGTATTTGTAACAATATTAAAGAGGGTCAAATTCTGCGTCGAATGAATATCTAAAACTTCAAATTTGGTTCAGAGGTATGGTCGAAATCAAAGGTCTGATAAGGTAAGGAACTGGGAAAAGGGGTCTAGCAGGCTAAGCTAGTGAGAGTGGCCCCCGACGAGGGATTTGGTGATTATTTCAGGGGGTCTACTGGCAGGTCTTAAGAACACTCCATGCTTAATATCAGTCCACGATCTTCTTTTGTTTTCGAGTAATTTAGGATAATATAAAAAACAGGTTGTCATTTAAAGTATCATAATAGGTAAACTGTTTAAGATAGAGTAACCTTTGCTTTATTATTCATAACCTGATAAGAACAATAGAATTTACTAAAATAAACTTACATAAGTTAAATAAAATAGATGGAGCATGATTGTTAAGTACAGTGCTATAAATGTGTTTTTTTTTTCAGTTTGGCCTTAAATAAACTTACATAGTTACAATCTCTTATAGCCTGACAAGTTTCTATTTAACCCTGAGATAGTGTCGTTATGTACGTGGCTAGGGTCAAATAGAAACTAGTCAGGCTTTACATGACTTATTTGGTAGTTATGTATATCCGTGCTCCTTCGTACATTATGCTCTTTTTACCGTAAACAGTTTTACTTTTGTGTAGTTTTAATGTGTTCGTATATCTTAGAGAGTATTTAATTGTCCGTTGTAAAAGTAAAAACTTTGGCTTTTTTTAAACCTTTTTGTACAAAAATGCAGGAAGACTGACTGACTCTATTTATTCTGCGAGTACTTTTTCCTGGACACCGTCTACCCTACTAACTTAATGCGAAACTCGGGGACTATCAAAATGGCCGCGCACGTAAATGGTTTACTGCGGGCATCGCGGGCTCTTAGCAACTTTTAATTACTTCAAGTCTACAGGAGAGTAGTAGGTATAGATACTCGCGTGGGTGTCTGTATCTACTCCTGTGGGGCTAAGATGGTTGCCAGTATATCACCGTTGTGGATAAGACATCCGTCACTCTCGCACCAATGCAGAATGTGACGGACGTCTCATCGACAGCAGCGATAAGTGAAATAATGAGACATCTCTGATTTTATTCTATGGAAAGAAATATGTGTAGTTCTCTGTGTCAAAACTTTATGACTTGTTTAAATTATGTAAATCAGAGACGTGTGTTTAGAAAATAAGTGTTCCGGTATTTATTGCTTTGAATTAAACTGAACCATTTTATAATACTTCGTTCAGCGCTTGGCAGACAATTTTTTCCGTGTTGATGACCTGCGAATCAGGTACAAAGGTGAATTCTGGGTTATTTGCTATTTCTACCCACTGCAAACTCCACGTCGGCTTCTATATTTGCTAAGTCATTCGGCGGATTGTAGGATCTCAGGTTGAACGCACTAGAGCCCTCCTGGCGCCTTGCCCCTTGTTCGTTCTGGGCATCCTCGTTACCTTCTCTGGGGTACCTAGCCAAGTGCTGTGGCCCCGCTGACCCCCTTAAGTTGCCCTTTACGACAAGGTACCTAAGCAAAAGCATATTTAAAAATAGCAAGTTTTAAAGAACACTAAGTGACAAAAGTAATAGCTAAAGCCCATTGAATTCAAACTCAAAAACATTTATTAGCTAGCACTGGAAACAGGGCTAGACCTAAGTCTTTTTAATGTTCAGATGTTGGGATCGTCCCGTTGTCTGATTCTGTAATCTAACGTACAGTCAACACTGTCATTTTAACTGCTACATAGCGACGCAATAATCCTAGTAACCCGGATTAACATAGCATTTACAACGGCAAGGTTCTATGATGGCCTAGGAATCAAATTCGTTGACTGTACTTGGAAATTAATTAACTTCAGTTAGTGGTTTTACTTTGATTGCGGTTCCCAGGATCTCATCCGAAATACGAAATTAAATTACGCGGCAAATAAACAAGGGGGAACTATTAAATAATTAACACTGTTAAACTTTGAGAACTAATAATCCAATGTTGGTGCTTTCATTCATTAACTTTTGAGGTTAATTTAGATAATTACAGTTCTTTGACGTGAGGTGGCTTATACTAATTTTGAATAGTTTTGCGGTAGGTATAACTGTTTTTTATATTTTAGAAGTTATTATAATACATTATTAATAAGCTACGGTAGCTTAGTCGTTCAGGCATGCGGCTGTCAAGCGGCGGTCGTGGGTTCGAATCCCGGCTCGTACCAATGAGTTTTTCCGAACTTAGGTACCTATGTACGGAATATTTACCGTTAGCTTTTTGGTGAAGGAAAACATCGTGAGGAAACTGATCTAATCCCAAAACGGTCTAGTTTTCCCTCTGGATCGAAAAGACAGATGGCAGTCACTTTCGTAAATCTAGTGCCTAGCCCAAATCTTGGGATTAGGTGTCAAAGTGGACCTCGCGGACTCGTTTAAGGCACAACCGGGCATAACGGGATGATGATGAAGTTAATAGGTACTTTATCAATCTTTAAATACAAAAGTCATAATCACAAACATTGCCTCTTTATAATATTAACATAGACAAGTGAAGCGAGGTGTAAAGTAAGTAACTACCTACATTTGATAATTTTAGACGCCAATAAGTCATGATCAAATGAATACGTTACTTAATGAATTCTTGGCAGTCCTCCTGGCTAGGTGAGTATGCCCTGTTCCAAATAAGATTATAGAAATCAATTTCAAGGAAAACCGTTGTGAAACGTAAAAAAAAATAGTAGGTAAGTATCGTCATAAAAGTTATAAAATCACTAAACTATCGAAAAAACGTAGACCAATTTGTCGGTTAAAAATCTATTGTTATATGCAATGGAGGTTAGTATTAAGTTTGTCTAAGGGCACGGCCAGAGTGCCATATTAAACAAAAATGCATTATTCATTTGTTTTACATGCACGATACACACACCGCTAGCAGAGGGGCGGGGCGTGCACTAAGGCCGCTTAAGCCTCTCGAAAGTCTGGAAACATAAGTTAGGTATCTCGAAACACAAAACCTATCAAATACGAATGCTTCAGTATTAACGTTGTATAGTTTGTATGGATAGAGCACTTGGAGTTAGTTCTAGCTAAAGTAATCGTATCACCTCGTGGCTATTGGGAATTGGCGAAAAAGTAGTTTTCCCTTGATATACCTACATTTGAACTCGAAGTGACACGATGTAAAGATGTCTTACAAACTTGTCGACAAGTCGCGTTTGGTTCGTGTTCGTGTACTTTTATAGAGAAACGCAATTTATTTACTTATATTAATACTAGCTAGTGCCCACGACTTCCGTCCGCGTATCATACGGACGGAGAACATCGGTATACATCTTACCCGACTTAATAAATAAACTCCGAAAAGAATTAAAAGATACAATAACCCCAATAAATATCTGAAAAACAAAATGTTAAAACATTTCAAAAGCTTACAGATAAATTAACCCTTTACCCGCTATCGTCTGATATATCAGACTATGTGCATAAATTACACCTTGATTTGTTTATTATGACTGAGTTGAGAAATGCTTGTAACTTATCTGACGTTCGACGCAATAAGTTAAGATTAGATAATTATAAGGTATTTTTTTTATAATAATAATAAAAATTATAAGGTATATTATAAGTACCTAAGTGAAAAAACTTATTGATAATAATTTATTTTTCTGTTAGCAGTAGGTAAGTCACTGCGCTAGTATCAAGAGAAACCAAACGGTTTAAAGATGCTATTTTAATTTATTTACTATATTTTTGTATAATTATCTCAATAAATAAACAAAATAAAAAATATACTTACTAACCTTAACCACCTTTTTGTGCACGGGCATAAAAACTATCATATTATGTCATTCCCAGGGTTCCAAACTATCTCAGACAGAGTTACTTTCGCATTCATAATATGTAACAACTTTTTTTTGTATTTTGAATATCCTGCGTGATTATAATTATAAATCAATAAGTACATACTAACGCCATCTAACATTTGTCTCGCGCAACTCGTTGCCTCATTATAAGCTACTCCGATAGTTAATAAAACTCGCTCATCAAGCACGATATACGTCACGTATTTCACATTAGTTCGGAATTTGGACACCACCGAGGCGATATCAAGTGCGCTGAGGTGTCTTTTCTTCCGTGGCTCCCAAAGCATACGGGCGCATCCATTTTTAATTTAACAAGCTCCGAGAAGCTGCAGGAAAGATGGCGAAGTCGGCCATATTTAATATAATTAAATAAGTCGCAGTAAGGCGCACCTGCCGAATTAATTTTAAATCACTATAAATAAAAATGGCAGTATAACAACATAAAATGAATTAAAGAAAATCCCGATAATGTGAGTATCGCTTTTGTTCGTACTTAGCAGTCTGGTGAGACCTAATCTCAGAACCACGTTTAATCTGGCCGTAATTTTGTTATTAGGGGTCCTTAATTTACGTTACTTCCGGCGCATACACTATATTCCTGGTCTTCGGTGGAGAAAAGCAAGTTGCCCACATCCAGAGCATACGTGGCATTGGTGGTTTGAGGTGAAGCTTCTTGATGTCTGACTGATGCTTCCACGAGTACATCGGCTTCCTTGCTGCAGCTGAAGAAACGGTGGTATAGTGTTTTGTGTAAAACTGTTGGACAAGGTTAGTGTACCTACCTAAAACTTATGTACTTATCTCTTTGAGTGAACATTTAACTTTCCCATGTGAAGTGTAATAAATGATTTGTTATATTGCCTAATGTGTGTTTCCTTTGAATAGTAACCAGTAGCAAGGCGCCCTGAGGTTTTATTTAATTTAAATTAGAGTCTTATGCCAACCGACTGTGGCGGCCGGTGGTGACCCCATAAAAAAGAGGTTACAAAGTGGCGCCCAACGTGGGGCCTTTAGCTGCTGGTCTATTTCAAATGATACACATTTAATTTAACGTTTAAAACATTAATCTTAATTGTTAAAATAGTTTACTTTCGCATCTTTGTATAAAGAGGGTAGATTTAAGATGAACATTGAACAAAGAACTCGTGGACCGCTAGCGGTATTTTTCTAGAAAGCACATGTTCGTATGTACCTTTGATGGAATTTAAGGTGTATTTGTTTAGTTTTTACACTTAATTAGCTTAAATATCGTTTAGTGAAATTTATTGTGCTTAAACTTAAACCTAAAATATAAATTTCCAAAATGTCGATCCAAAAATATGTAGACTGTATGCATAAGGATGAAATCATTTATGAACTTGATTTACTTGGTATATCCACAGATGTGAATGACACCACGGATGCAGTAAGGAAGCAGATTCGCCAAGTCTTCAAATTAATGCGCCGTGGAAGCATCAAGTGTGACACCCTTAAATCACCCGGGACTGCCACAGAAATTGAGATTTGCACCTCGAAGGTTGAACTTTTTGAAAACCAGCTGCGCTCGGGTAACGTAAATGACCTTAACCTTGTGCGTAAACTTACTCGACGTGCCAATTATGTGATTGATAGGCTTGCTCGTGTTTCTGAGTCTAATGCTCAACTGTCAGACCTGCGTAGTCGTTTGGTTAGGATTTTGAGTGAGATAGATAAGGGCGAAAGTGACTCAAATAGTGAATACGAGGAGTCCCAGGCACCACGATCTGTGGAAAAAGAAGAGAGTAAAGTGATTTTCATTAAAGACAAACCTGTCAACTTAAACTCCTTAAATTTGAAATTCGATGGAACCACATGTGTTCGCGTCTTTATTGAGCGTCTAGAGGAGCTTAAGCAAGCGCGTAACATTTCCGAAGAGCACATACTCTCAGCTTTTTCCGACTTGTTGGAAAGTTCTGCTTTGCATTGGTTTCGATCCAACAAAAGCAGTATTTTTTCATATAAACAGTTACTGAAAAACTTGAAAAATGACTTTGATATTCCGGACTTGGATTATAAACTACTAGGCGAGATAAGACAACGTACCCAAGCCAAAAATGAAACCATTGTTGTGTATTTATCCACGATGCAAGGTATGTTTTCACGTCTCACCTATTCATTAACGGAAAGGGAGCAGTTAGAAATTTTAATGCACAACATTAGGCCAGAGTACATGAAGGAATTAGCGCTTCACGATATAAATACAATTGATAGACTTAAATTCTTTTGTAAACAACTTGAACTTGCGCGCTCACGCGCTGACCAATTTGTTGAACCCGCTTTCAACAACTTTAAAATTACCTCTGATTTTCACCACAAATCAACGTCAAAATCAGTAGGTAAACAAATTTTGGCAGTAAATGAACCTAGCTCTTCGAGACTGATGGATAGGAAATGCTTTAGGTGCAATACAGACACTCATTTTACTAACCAGTGTAAGTCGAGGGAGTTAGTGTGCTTTAAATGTGGCATGAAAGGGGTTAAGCGTTCTGACTGTACCAACTGTAACGATTCAAAAAACTAGAGAGCCCAGAACTATCCCAAACATCGCATATAAATAAGTCTCCTTCCGTAAAGGGGGTAGTTCTGTTTAAAAATAATATTAATGACATTCGGCCGCATTTGAAAATTAAAGTACTGGACTTGGAGGCGTTCGGACTGCTTGATACTGGTGCATGTTGCTGTATTCTTGGCCGAAATGCTCATTTAACTTTTCTCAGTCACGGCTTTAAACTCAATGAATATAGCACCCATAATTACGTAACGTCAGCAGATGGTACATCTTTGCGTTGTGTGGGTTACATTAATTTACCAATAGATTTCAATAATACTCTTAAGGTTTTAACTTTTCGAGTTGTGCCCCAAATAACTACACCTGTCATTTTAGGTGTTGATTTTTGGCAACAATTTAATCTAGACAATGGACTTATTTCCAATACTTGTTCGAAGCTGCCCAAAAATGTGTCATCTATAGGATACATTCAACCAGTTAATATTCCTAGTGGAGGTATAGAAGACTATGAAGCTTTATCAGCTGATCAAAAATTAGTCATCAATGACGTAATTCACCAGTATGACTCGATTAACACGTCAGAGGTAGGTTTAGGTAGAACAAACGTGGCGAGCCATACTATAAATACCGGGGATAGTAAACCTATTAAACAAAGATATTATCCTTTATCACCAATTAAACAACAGGCACTCGAAAAAGAGTTAGATAGAATGCTTAGTTTAGGGGTAGTTTCACCGTCTCAATCTGCCTGGAGCTCACCGGTTGTTATGGTACAGAAACCTAATGGAGACCTAAGATTATGTTAAGACTCAAGAAAATTAAACTCAGTCTCTAAACCGGATGCGTATCCTCTTCCTTACATTAGCAACATTTTAGACCAGCTCCGCGACGCGAAATACCTATCATCAATTGATTTATCAGCTGCGTATTGGCAAATTCCATTTGATAGTGTAGAATCAGCGGAAAAAAGTGCTTTCACCGTGAATAAAAGGGGACTATTTCACTTTAACGTAATGTGTTTTGGATTGGTAGGAGCTTCCGCTACCATGCAAAGATTAATGGACAAATTATTTGGTGCGGAATTTGATAATAAAGTATTTTGTTTCCAAGATGACATTATAATAATTTCAAGTACCTTTGACGAACATGTTAAACTACTACGCAAAGTGTACGACAAGTTGCATGGTGCAAACTTAACAATTAACATGGAAAAGTCAGTATTTTGCCGTAAAGAACTTAAATACTTAGGCTACCTAGTAGACAAGCACGGACTTAGGACAGACCCTGGAAAGGTCGAAACCATTCTTAACTATCCAACTCCTACAACTGCAAAAGAAGTTAAAAGATTTTTAGGTATGTGTGGTTGGTATAGGAAATTTGTACGAGATTTCTCAACACTTAGCAAACCATTGTGCAAATTAACTAGTAAGAAAGTTAACTTCATATGGACCCAAGAGACGGAGGATGCCTTTAACAACTTAAAAACTGCCTTAGTCTCAGCACCTATTCTTAAATGTCCCGATTTTCACCGGCAGTTCACTCTTCATTGTGACTCATCCTCGGTCGCGGTAGGTGTAGTGTTGACTCAAATGTACGACGGTGTCGAACATCCAATCGCGTACAGTAGCCGTACGCTAAATAAGTGTGAAGTGAATTATTCTACCACGGAACGTGAATTAATTGCTATTATTTACGCCCTTGAACAGTTTAGAGCGTATGTTGAAGGTCAAAGGTGTAAGATTGTCACAGATCATGCGTCACTACAATGGTTTTACAAACTTAACAATCCCTCAGGACGGTTAGCCCGTTGGAGTATGAGATTAAGTCAATTTGATTTCGAAATTGAGCACCGTAAAGGTAAGAGTAATGTCATACCTGATGCTCTTAGTCGCATACAAATTAACGCCATATCCGCAATAACCACTAATGACCCTTGGTATAAAAAGATTTACGATAGTTGCCTTTCCAACCCACGCCGTTACCCTAACTACGCAATTAAAGACGGAAAACTGTTTAGGTACTCACGCAACAAATATCAATTAACAAGCGAGTTCGATTGGAAACTGGTGGTACCCTCAGAAGATCAGTTAAGTATATTACAAAAGTGTCACGATGAACCTACCAGTGCCCATTTAGGTATATTTAAAACGCACAAGCGAATTAGTCTTCATTATTTTTGGCCGAACATGTATAATGACGTAACTAAATATATTAAACAGTGTGAAATATGCAAGCAATATAAACCGGTTAATGTGGCCAGACCCGGCCTAATGGGCAACCCTAAGGAGGTCACTAAGCCGTGGGCATCGATTTGTTGCGATCTATTAGGACCGTTCCCAGTTTCGAGAAATAGGAATGTATATTTAATAGTATGTACTGACTACTTTAGCAAGTACGTCGTGTTGCATCCTATACGGATTGCAACAGGCGCAGCGGTAGTTAAATTTCTTGAAGAAAAAATATTCCTAGTTCACGGAGTCTGTAAGACTATATATATTGATAATGGCGCTCAGTACATAAGTAATCAATTCAAGCAACTTATGCATAAATATAACGTTCCAAATATCTATTATAATCCACGTTACCATGCACAAGTGAACGCCGCTGAGCGAGCAATACGTAACGTTGTTATTGGTATATCTTGCTATGTAGGCACAGAACACAAACGATGGGACGAGAACATCATAAAATTACAATGTGCACTTAATTCGTCCGTAAATGAAACTACAAAATATAGCCCCTTTTTCCTTGTACACGGCCGTGAATTTATAATAGATGGAATGTTACATAACTTAAATTCGGATCAGCCAGTTCAAAGATCGCAAGTGACGATCAGTGATCCTCAAACATATAGCAACAAGATACTTGAACTTAATACAATATTTAAGAAAGTGCAGAAGCACATAAAAAGTGCTCACGATAGGAACGTGAAGTACTATAACTTAAGAAAAAGAGACGTTGAGTTTAAAGTAGGACAAATAGTATACAAACGTACTCACTATTTATCAAATGCATCAAAAAGATTTACTTCGAAGTTAGCCCCGAAATTTCAGAAATGTGTTATTACAGCGAAGTTATCACCTTTAGTATATACCTTGACCAGCATGGATGGCAAAGTATTAGGTAACTTTCACATAAAAGACATCCTCAAACAGAGTGAGTAATGGATATTCGTGTATGTATTAGATGAAGTATGTAAGGTGAATGTATGTATGTCGTTAGTATAATGTTTTAAAATTTGTGCACAAGTGTTCTTTTTGGTATAAATAAGCTATGTACGTGAGTGGTGATGAATGCAAGCGACGAGTACCTATAACTTCAACCAGTTTGAATGCGAACACCTGGGCGCATAAAATAATAGACTTGTTTACAATTCCGTGCGGATTAACTCTTCAAGGAATAAACGACCTTAGCTAGTGGAGAGTAGATTCGTTTTGGTATCGCATTAGTTGATCGAGTACCTACTTAAACTTGAACTTGAAGCATCCCATAGAAAGTTATGTGATTATTTCTTAATTATCTTACCTACTTAAATGTTTTTAATTAGTAGAGGCCACTACTAAATAAAATCGTAACTTAAAAACTTAATAATGCTTGATATTTGTTGAATGATACCCACCAGTAGTTTATCATTTTAAAATATTGCTATGCCTAATAGTGCAGGCTTAATACGCACTTTACATTTAGATATCTAATAGGTATCCCATATGCATACGGTCCGCCTGTTGGTAAGCCATCACCGTAGCCTATGCATGTATGTAATTAGAAATGTAGTACCTACATAATGTTATGCTTAGTTAGCTAGTAGGTAGTTAGTCGGTAAATAGTCAATCACGAATTAGTGAATATTTGTAAAAGTCCTTTCTTTAGTTTTTGTCATCGTAATAAACATATTTAACCAATCTTTAGAAGATACCTATAGTTATGGTATTTACGCAATAGATTAACGGTCGTACTGATTGTTCATTTTTTTTACCGTGCACATTCTGATCACGGCGAGTAGATAATAAGTGAATTTTCGGTATAGTACTTAGTACTTACCTTAGTTATAGAAAACGTTTAATTCATGTCATGAACGATATAAGTAGGTATGTAGGTAGGCGATTGTACAATCATTACATTAAGATGTTAGTTGATAGTTGTATATTACATTCGTATTTATTACTTACGCTTGTTAGCTAATTAGGTTACTCCAAGTAGTTATCATGCATGGATACCTACTACTGATTGTCAGTGACAGATCATCTTTTCCAGGATAACAATTACTTAAAACTTAACATTACTTGAAATCGGAATTATGATGCCTGGGATTATCTGTTGTCACTGTTTGAGTCCTTTTATAGATTATAGGTTTTTTTTGTAGAATTGTCTTCTGTTGGCACTTATAAGTGTGTACTCATATTTATTATTGTTATTGTTTCTTTGAGCATTAGGTTTGAAAAAGTGTCTTCGGTATGAAGAACTTTTTAACCCAAGGAAAGGAAATGTGTAACAACTTTTTTTTGTATTTTGAATATCCTGCGTGATTATAATTATAAATCAATAAGTACATACTAACGCCATCTAACATTTGTCTCGCGCAACTCGTTGCCTCATTATAAGCTACTCCGATAGTTAATAAAACTCGCTCATCAAGCACGATATACGTCACGTATTTCACATTAGTTCGGAATTTGGACACCACCGAGGCGATATCAAGTGCGCTGAGGTGTCTTTTCTTCCGTGGCTCCCAAAGCATACGGGCGCATCCATTTTTAATTTAACAAGCTCCGAGAAGCTGCAGGAAAGATGGCGAAGTCGGCCATATTTAATATAATTAAATAAGTCGCAGTAAGGCGCACCTGCCGAATTAATTTTAAATCACTATAAATAAAAATGGCAGTATAACAACATAAAATGAATTAAAGAAAATCCCGATAATGTGAGTATCGCTTTTGTTCGTACTTAGCAGTCTGGTGAGACCTAATCTCAGAACCACGTTTAATCTGGCCGTAATTTTGTTATTAGGGGTCCTTAATTTACGTTACTTCCGGCGCATACACTATATTCCTGGTCTTCGGTGGAGAAAAGCAAGTTGCCCACATCCAGAGCATACGTGGCATTGGTGGTTTGAGGTGAAGCTTCTTGATGTCTGACTGATGCTTCCACGAGTACATCGGCTTCCTTGCTGCAGCTGAAGAAACGGTGGTATAGTGTTTTGTGTAAAACTGTTGGACAAGGTTAGTGTACCTACCTAAAACTTATGTACTTATCTCTTTGAGTGAACATTTAACTTTCCCATGTGAAGTGTAATAAATGATTTGTTATATTGCCTAATGTGTGTTTCCTTTGAATAGTAACCAGTAGCAAGGCGCCCTGAGGTTTTATTTAATTTAAATTAGAGTCTTATGCCAACCGACTGTGGCGGCCGGTGGTGACCCCATAAAAAAGAGGTTACAAATATTAGTATGTATTGCAGTGATAACTCCCTGCATTCGCTTTATTGCGTTATCTGTGTTTTATCTTGTTCATTATTTTTTAGCAGAATCAAATATCTTTGCTGTACGTCGTGTTGAGGGACTAGCTGATTTTTCGGCTATTATTTTTAAAGATTCAAATTTGAAATGCATAGAAGGTTCTTCTCGAATCTTGTCAATCTTGTAAACAAATTGGTGACGGGTCATTCTTGATATAGAAGCCCAAGTGTTGGCTCGTATTTTGGTTGAAGAAGCTTTCCCTGGTTTAAGAAGGAGCCCACCTTTTACAGTTACGAGCAAAGTGATTTAATCCAGTCCGTGATACAGGAGCTGTATCGTGTCTTTTTCAGCGGCAATTTATTATAATTGAGCCCTAGTCGCCGGATGCACAGCTACTTCTCGGACGCCTCCAGAGGCTTACTATTGATTTGTGCCAGTTTTATTGGATTTATTCCATAAAAGACCAGGCGCCTGATCGCGTTCTGGGTAAGTTGTGCTCGTTTATCTACGAATTTGGCTTGTAGTTACGTCAACCGCGCCTGGGTTCTTACTTTGCCTGTATTTTATTCGTAGTCTTCGGGAACGGGGCCACAAGTTATTCTGCCACGTCGTGCACCGCGTGTGACTTCGTGACTGCCAGTGCCGGAGCACAGCAGAGACGGGGTAGTGCGCTGGTCGTTTACCTGAAAAATATCCACGTCGGCGTGCGTGTGCGAGGACCCGCACCGCACGCGTTCTCCACTTCGGGTGCAGATCTCCGCCGTGGGACGCCAGAAGAAGGGATATTTCTCCCTCCTTCATTTTTATTAGGTTTTTCCCTTTTAATATTTCTGCGTAGCGTTTCGGCATAGCATTGTATCTACAGGCATTACACCTATAACGTAGGACCACAACCCGCTAACGCGCTCTGATACCGTATTCCGCCAGTAAATATTTTTCCGGACTTGTCATTCTCCCCAAAATTTAAAAAGGCATTTCCCTCGCCACCGTAAATTTATTTTCGTCATATGCCTTAGGTTTTTTTTATAATCCTGGTTCACTCATCCTTCATCCATTCCACGCATTCCTCATAAACTCAACCTCCACACCTATTTAAAGAAAACCTGTGCGCCTATTCTACGTGGTGTTTCGCGCTCGCGGTCTACGACCAAGCGTATTGGCGGCTTGAAACCCCTACCTATTATTGTATATAGGGTTCTGTATATGTCCTACTCCTAATGTTTTACGTCACAGCTAGCCGTAAGACGATGTAATTGTTTTACTTTGACCTGTTTAGCTTTTTAACGGTTTTATCATAGGCTACTAACGAAAGGGGGGAAATCCCATTAATATTCCCGGGCTAAACTAAGTGTTAAATCCTACAACGTTCCTTACAAGCGAGTTCTGTTCGGGAAAATGAAATAAATTAACATTGTGTTGTGTTAACGTTTCTCATAAGTTTTGTCGGTTTTGGAAAATGAAATAAATTACGTTCGTATCGGTTTGCAGAAGTGTGTGTTTGTTTTATTTACACTAGTTTTCCTGCAGTATTTAATCGATGATTTAAGATTATAATAATCGAATTTTAGATATAAACACTTGTAAGAAACGGAACACATCCAGGGTCTATACAACAATAGCCATATAAATAAGCACACACAGCCAAGGTTCAGTACAGACATGCCAACACTGAAACTTACAGCCCCGAGTTAGCACAACTTTTAATAGTGTTCCGTCCCCGGCGACGAAGTACATACAGTGTCTGTCCAACTTATTACACGTACAACACAAACACTTACCTGAGGCCGTGAAATTAATAGGGCTTGAGAGCCACATCGAAACTTGCTTCGGTGAGTTAGCCGAGCGCGAGTTATTGGAGGAACCATTCGATAGTTTACGCTCTCTCTCTTACCTGTTCAGTTGCAGTTAGACGTGATAGGGAGCCAGTTAGACGCAGGCAACATCTCATTGCCAGTGCCGTAGGTAAGTATCGTAACATACAAGTTTGGCATAGATAGGTACCACTACCAAAGTGTAAAGAGTAACAGCGAGTGGATCGACGCATTTGACGTTTGCGGGTTTGACAACGTCATGATGTCCCAAGTTACATGTATGCAGCTGGGGCTCGCCCTATACGCCCCTCGCCCCTCACACCCCTGACACCCCGCACGATTGCCCTGTCTAAACGGCTTCGTTGACTGACTGTATTGGTTTATAGACAGTGCCACTACTAGCTCTAGAGGTGAGGATGAGGTATGTGGTGTTGTGTCTCTGTGGTGAGTAAGATCGTCAGAGCTTCCGAGGATGCGCTGTGTTGAAATGAAAGTGTACCTGTATTTGTCTCTAGCGGTCGAACCAACCAATCCATCAAGCATCGACAACGCGGTTGTGATTCTTTTGGAAGCGCAAGCGTCCATAGCCTACGTTGTCTGCTTACCATGAGGTTGTTTGTATAAAAAAGATAGACAGACTGGCATATATGGCAACAAGAGCACTACCATAATGGACAAAAAAAGTATTTTTCGCATTTGGAAACAACTCCAGAGAGCCTACCGCGAACGGCATTCAAAGCTTCCTCTCTCTGTCATACTTACGAGTTCGTACATAAGTGCGACAGAGAGGGAAAACTTCGAATGCCGTTCGCGGTAGGCCCTCAGGTTTTAGTATGTTACGCGTAGGTACCTATTTTACAGTCCTGTCAATCATAAAATCTTGTCAACACAAAGGTAGTGTTCTTCTTGTTAATTAAATGTATGCAAATGACGTTGAACTTAACTAGGTAGGTACGTGGACTACCTTTTACTTTGCCCTGTTATGGCTACTAATGTTCACTTTGTTTTATATAGACAAGAAAATGTGTGCGGCAAAGGGTAGTCCCAAGATGATTGCTGTGAAGTGCGCCATACTTCCGACTTTATTATGATTAAGATTAGATTATTAGAAGTTAGGTAGTTACGTCAATCTCCTTAGGGTATTTGTAGACATTCCAAGCCTAATTTATGTAATTATATATATGATATAGAACTTATTAACTGCACTCCCATACAAAGCTTCTTCTTCATTTAACCCCATCAGGTGAAATTTTTGAAATAAACTATCCTAACTATTGTATGAGCCAGTTAGCCTATACACTTGGATGTTGAGTTGGAGTGCGTTGAGAGAACGGGAAAGTTAAGTTATAGTTATTAAACAGATTTATTACTTTTAAGGTACGCAATAGTTAGATTAATTGGCCGTTCCTTCAGTTGATGCTTATCGTATGCGAGTTATGTTTGCATTGATGTAATTTACTTCATAATGTTCTCATAGTAGTGCGGCCTTAACTAGGTCGCAACGTAAACGGAAAAATGTACAGTAGTGAGACTGTACAACAATATCCATAATCATACAAGTCAATGAATCTAACAAATGTTGCGGCAACTTTGATGAGACAAAACAATCCTAAACTTGGCAGCTTAAAAAAATTACAGGGAATTGAAAAAATCTGTAAGAACCCAATATACTCGTATTAAAGCAGTACTTAATTTCTTAGTGAATCATTATAATTTATACGTATTCTTGGCCATTGAACCTGAAATGTTAGAGACCTCTATGAGTATCCTTTGAAAGATAAATAAAATACATTGAATTCTGAATGATATGACAGGTAAATAAACTACAACGTACTCGCGTGTTCAAGCAGAGTATTTGCATAAGAAAATTTATATTTATACATTTGTTGGGCTGACTCAAGTTGTTCCAAAGTCGTCTAGGATTATTTATCTTTTGGTACGGCCGGTACGGGTCGCCTTTTATCAATACGTTTTAAATTATTGAAAGAGCGTGAGGATTGAAAGTGATACTTGTATTTATGTTATTTTTCTAACCTTAAGCATATTGATTGAATTGTATTGCTTGCGAAGATTTTATATTTACTTAGGTACCGCAGAATGCCAATATTTGCACTGTTGCGTAAACATTAAATATAGTTTTAAAGAAGCTCGACGCTTTATTCCAATAAAATGTTAATTTAATGTAATTTTAGCAATAATATTTTTTGGTAGGTACTATTATCACTTTAAAATGCTATTTGTATCATAGGCACCACGTTTTTTCAAACATACGCAAACATTTACTTAGGTACTCTCAACTAATACGACTTAAAAAGGTAAATTTAATTGTATTAGTTTTATTTCTCTACGTAGTCTCCGTGAAGGTCAATGCACTTTTTCCATCTTGATTTTAGAGTCATTACACCACCTTCGAAGAAGATTTCCTCCAGACCTTCAAAAATAGGTGTCCACCTCAGCTTGTACAAGGTGGGCCAAAAGAAATCATCCTATTGGAAAATGCTCTCATTTTTGCAAATGGTCGCCAATGTCAAATCTGTTTTGACATTTGTGGACTAGACAGATGCAGAATACAAAGTCCGTGCATCAGCTGCTGCCTACCGACCGCCAAACGCACGTAAACTACGCCCAAGCCACCCTCAATCTCGAGGAAGAAGTGGACGATTTTTCGACCAAAATCATAATGAGCGATGAGGCTCATTTTCACCTCAGCGGGTACGTGAACAAGCAAAAGTATCGCTTCTGGCACCAAAAATCATCGAGTGATGCACGAGGAGCCATTACACCCGTTAAAAGTGACTGCATGGTGCGCTGTTCGCGCTGGAGGAGTAATTGGGATATTTTTTTCGAGAATGCCTCTGGCCAAACGACAACAGTGGACGGTGTGCGCTATAGGGCCATGTTGACCAAGTTTTTTCTGCCGCAATTGGACGAATTAGGACTGAAGGACACGTGGTTCCAACAGGACGGAGCAAAGGCACACACTGCGCGAGCCACAGCCGATATTCTGAAGGCGGCGTTCCCGGGTCGCCTCATCTCTCGTTTTGGCGATTTGCACTGGCCCGCAAGATCGCCCGATTTAAGCATTCCAGGCTATTTTTGTGGGGTTTTTTGTAGTCCCGTGATTACGTGAACAAGCCGGAGACTCTGGAAGCCCTCGAGGACAACATTCGACACGAGTGCGAAAATCTGTCGCCCGAAGTTCTCGCCGAATGATGAAAAATGCCATAAAACGAGCCCGTATGACAATCAATTGTGACGGCGCCCATTTGGCCGATATAATCTTCTCGACTTGACCAATAAAATTTTAAAGGTTCAAATAAATATAATAGAAAAACAGAATCGAAGTTTTTCATTTAGAAAAAAAAAGACAGCCAAACAACATCGGATGACTTCTTTTGGCCCACCTTGTACATACCTCGGCGTTGGTTGCAAACTTCTTACCACCCAGGTGTTTTTTAAGGTGGAAGTCAGACGGTGTTAAATCGCGTGAATAGAGTGGGTGCGATAGTAATTGAAAGCCACAGTTGTGAATTTAGGTCATTGATTGAAATGACGTGTGAACACGTGCATTATCCTAGTGAAAGAGAACATTCTATGTCAGTATTCCAGGTGTTTTTTCGCGTAATAGTTCACAATAATAGTCTGAGCTTATCGTAGCTCCTTTTTCGATATAATCAACCATTACACTCCCTTCGCATCCCTGAAAACAGATGCCATGACTTTATTGGCACAGTATACAATCGCTTCGGCTTTTTTGGGAGGTGGAGATCCAGGAAAATACTAGTTCGTTAATACGAGTATGTTGGGTTTTTACATAGGAAATGCCTAAGATGTCATCTATTTCTCTTACTTTTAATCGCCGGTCTTTCATAATCATTTCGCATATAACTGCTACGTTATGTAGGTTGGTTGCCGTAGTTGGCCTCCTGGGACGAGGGTCATCTGCGATACTGTTTCGCCCACGCTGAAATTCAGCTGCCCATTTTTAGGGTACCGTACTCTGAAACAGGCTGCGAAAAACTACGGCATCAAAATGGAAAAAATGTTCCCTCTAGCCATTGCAGGCAGACTGTCTGGTAGGAAGATTAGGACTGGACGCATAGCTGATGTAAGTTAAGCGCCAAGGCAGGACACAACGGAATATCATCTCGCTCAAAATAGAGAGTTGCGCAACTAGAAAATAACCTTTGCCTTACAGAAGACTATATTCAAATACTTTTTAGGGTTCCGTACTCAAAGAGTTAAACGGGACCCTATTACTAAGACTCCGCTGTCCGTCGGTCCGTCCGTCCGTCTGTCTGTCACCAGGCTGTATCTCACTGATACCGTGATAGTTCCAGCTGAAATTTTCACAGATGATGTATTTCTGTTGCCGCTATAGCAACAATTACTAAAAACACAGAATAAAATAGTTTTTTAAAGATAATGGTACGGAACCCTTCGTGCGCGAGTCCGACTCGCACTTGGCCGGTTTTTTTTATTTTATCATCGTATCGGACAGGATTGTCATAATATACCTTGCGCTACGTTCCTTTTCTATGCAGGTATTTAATCACAGCAGGTTGCTCCAATTTCTCTATTATCATCATCTGCCAAAACGTCATTTAAATCGGTAATAAAATTACTTTCAAACATAGTTATAAATTGAAAATTGGCGGGATATTAGTTTAATAATGACAGAACAAAATGACAGCAAAACATAATACTATTCTTTTTTTCTTGGTGCGTTTGCGTATTTTTCAATCAGCCCTGCATGGTACCATCATCAGCTTTGTTTCGCTTGCCATACACTGCTTATGTGTATAATTTAGTTTAAAAACAAAGTTTTAACCGACTTCAATTCAGTAGTCCGCCAAGCCACATGAACATTTCCACATTTCTTTTCCAATTTACCACATGAACTGATTTCCGAGAGCAAATGCGTTGATTTTTACTATTATTAGCGAAATTAAACTAATTTAACTGTTTATTTCAGTAATTTAATTTGTACAAAAATATTTCCACTAATTACTTAGCGCAATCTCAATTTGTTAAGATTATTTGCTAAGCTAATCTTATATCTCATTTCTAAGCTGAATCTATATAAGTGTTCGCATTTATATATCGATGTAGAACAATATTTATATCGATATATGTGGGGCGATAATATTTGAGTAGGTACTTCATTGTTTGCTATTTCAACGAATTCATATCAGAATCTGTGACGTACTTTTATAGTTTGAAGTACATCATTGAGAAGTAATATCTTGTAATATCTTGTAATACCATGGTTTGCAAACAATAAATGAATTATTATGAAGTTCCACAAGTTATATGTGGTCTTCATCATCAGTTCCACTTCACCAAATTTATGATTTCCGTGTGTAAATACAGCCACAGTGTAGTGTGCGTGCGTGCGTATATTTGAGGAGTTCCCTCAATTCCTCATGGTTTCCATCATCCAACTGGAGTTTTAAAAACACTGAGGCCAATCTGGAAGCATATACTTTCAATTAAAAAATGTCTTTTATGACGGAGTTCTGATGAAACAAATATTAAAAAATATATAAATACAACCGAATTGAGAACCTCCTCCTTTTTTTGAAGTCGGTTAAAAATACATAAGTAACCCATTGTGACTTATAATATCATAGTTTCTAACACATATTGAAATCCATAGTAACCATGATTTTCCGTTTTTCTCTTCCTACATTCACACAACATTCTCACCCCTGCACCATTGTGTTACGGTCAGGATTAGTGCCTTGCTAAACTCGCCAACACTACTACAAGTACAGTAAACCACAGCTCCCTGACTCATACGCCATTTTATTAAGGTGTATTTTTGCGTAATTTCTTGAAAACTACTTATTAAAAGCGTAAAACTCGGTGAGTCTTGGCCCGACGTGTTAAGGTTGAAGTTGGCTCGTATTATTGGTCGAATGTCGGGTGCTGGTGCTGACTAACGACGTCGGGTTCCGATGCGAGGAATGAATGTTCTGTAACGTGCCTCATTAGGCAGGCTCGATTCACGCACGATACAAAAAAATATAAGGCTCGGGCTTTACTTACGCGTGATTTAAAACGAACTATTACTTATTTCAGTGCTTGCGTGAGAATAAACGGGTCATATACTGACTGGTTTAACATCGAAAAGGGTGTTAGACAGGGATGTGTAGCGTCTCCGTGGCTGTTAAATCTATTCATGGACAGCTGTCTGCAGGATCTGAAAGGTGGTGGTTTGAGAATGGAAGGGTTACGCGTCAAATGTCTCCTATATGCTGGCTACTTGCGTCGTCCGCTGAGGAGTTACAAATGATGGTAATGGAAAGGGATGAAGATGAATGTAAGTAAGACGAAAGTGATGCTATTTGAAAAAGATGAAATTATGACAGACTGCGAAATAATGATTGGAGAAGAAAGACTGGAACAAGTAAAAGAGTTTGTGTATTTGGGGACACTATTTACTGGAGACGGAAAGCATGAGAAATATATTGAAAGGACAGTGAATGCAGGGAATCGAGTGAGTGGGGCACTGTATGCCTTTATGGGCAGCCAGAAAATATCGCAAAAAGCACGCGTGGCTGTGCATAGGGGAGTGTTGGTGCCCACACTTATGTATGGTAGCGAAAGTTGGGTGTGGCAGAAAAGACATCAAAGTCGAGTGAATGCAGTAGAAATGAGAGCGTTGAGAAGTATGTGTGGAGTGAAATTGAGTGATAGAGTCAGAAACAGTGTGATAAGAGATAAAGTGAGGAATGGATGGAGATATAGTCACGAACATTGAAAAGGGTATGTTATGGTGGTTTAGGCATGTAGAGAGGATGGATGAAAGAAGATTAACGAAGAGAGTGTATATAAAAAGAGTGGAAGGGCAAGTTGGAAGGGGAAGACCTAGGCGAACTTTCTCAGATCAAATTGGAGAAATCTTACAAAAAGGCCAGGTCAAAAGTACCCTAAACCGACGAGCATGTATGAGAAATGTTATGAAAGTGAGTGAAGCGAAAGTAGTTTGTCAGGATCGTAGCAAATGGAGATCCGTGATCTGCTACCCCTCTGGGAAAGAGGCGTGATTATATGTATGTATGTATGTATGTATTACTTATTTAACCCATGTAACGCAATCCCAAATCCCACACGTAGGTACCTACCAAATTCATACTTCTCTAAGCTCGTGTCAAAATGTTAGTTTTTGAGATAACACATTTACTGCCAACCATTTCGTAGTGAGCTGTCGTAGCCGATACCGTGGTTTTCCCGCTAAGTATAGAAATAATACTTTATTTGTGAACCATAGGTATGATAGGTGTTCGTTATACATGCATTCATTAAGTACAGCATATGTCCTACATTGCGCTGCAAAAAAATTCCTTAAAAATTACTTAAAAACGAACATCATAGTCATTAGCATTACTTACATTGCGTATATTCAATTGTATTATTTAAATAGTCATTTACAGAGTAATATGCTTTTCTAAGTAAATAATTACGCAGTGCTTTCTTAAATTCTATAACACTCTCTAAGTCTCGAATGGCATTTGGTATTTTGTTGACTTTTGGGGCCATTCCTAGAACACTTTTTGACTTATGTGTGCGTAGAGAAAACTGCCTACGAACAAAGCGCCCGCTAGGCGGGTTTCTGGCAGTGAAAGTGATAAGCTTTCATTTTCGATTGATTTTTCTCTACTCATCAAGACGGCTAATGGGCCCTGATACGATAGTTTTGTCATAGGTAATTTAGGCGTTCTTAACCTTCCGTCTGCTTCATCAGACAAGCTCTATTGTACCATAATTTATTGATTTTTCATCACCAATCAATGGGTGCAGGTACAAAATTCAACTCGATTAGTTTCCGGGAAATTGGTCAAATTAGGCTTGCATGATTTTGTCAAAGTAGAATGCGTCAAGCGAACCTTTGGCCCTCCTTGGCAGCGACATGGTTGGACAATCGTTGGGGGTTTAGTGGGTAGTCTGGGCCTTTCTGTCCGGGAGTCCCACACACCCGTCCGGCTCCCCCTGACCGGGCGGACGGTGTGTCAAAGCATTCCCCCAACGTTAAAAAAAAGACTTGCATGATTTGCTTGCAAACACTGGGTCTGGTGGAAATAAATAAAAGCATTTAAAAAAGTGTGGATAAAAGTAGGTAACATCACGAAAAAAAGTATGTTGACAATCTTATAATTCTTGCTTCCAGGATTTATTCAATGTAGTACCTACTACTTACCTATTTTATGTGGGGACAAGTACCAACCTCATGGCAACGAAACAAGCCACCTAGGTTTTCATTCTAGGATAAAACCATTCTTAGGTAATTCATAAGAAAAATAATTATAATTTTGAGCTATTTTTGGAAGATTACCTACCTATCTAAAATATATGTAAGTAGTTATTAATGTTATTATGCTCATTCAAACTCAGCCATTTTGCAAACATTATGACTGAAACTAAATGCTCGCACATAATCGAGTTAGGTGGCCAAAGCCCGCACACCGGTGTGACTGCGTCTTTAATTCGCTCGCGCCTCACACAAATAAATTTTGCGCTTTTCGCTGGGAAATTAGATGTGGTTTTCTCACTAAAACAACGTTGCTTTTTCATTTCTCCGATTTTCGTAACAATGGAAGTTATTTTTCGCCAGCAACTGGATTAGTGTGAGCTCTAAATTTAATGTTACAAAGTCTTAAGTTCTCTTAGTTTTAATCCCATTTTTTATAAGTTTCTGAACCAATATTTACCGTAATAACAAGTAGGTAAATACGTGATATTTACCTGTTATGTAAATAGAATAGAATTATAATAAATTTATTTTGGAACAACAACAGGAATATACATCACAATGACATAAGGCTTAATATTAGATAATAGTTGTTTTTTCAATAATTTTCTTTAAAAACAAAGTTTTAACCGACTTCAATTCAGTACCTACTCCGCCAAGCCACATGAACATTTCCACATTTATTTTCCAATTTACCACATGAACCAATTTCTGAGCGGAAATGCGTTGATTATTAGAGAAAACACCCAAAGCGCTGTATGTGGGCCGATTGAGGACTTCCGTCGATTCCTCAAGGATCTCAGAATTACCTTTGGCACTTCATTGTATGCTATTTTAACGGAATCATATCAGAATCTGTGACGTACTTTTATAGTTTGAAGTACATCATTGAGAAGTTCCACAAGCCATCTGTGGTCTTCATCATCACTTCCACTGCACCTTATTTATGATTTCCGAAGTTATAATAGAACATACCGAAATTACTACACGCGTCCCTAATATATTTGAGGAGTTCCCTCAATTCCTCATGGTTCCCATCATCCTACTGGAGTTTTGAAAACAATGGGACCAATCTGGAAGCCTATACTCTCAATTAAAAAAAGGTTTGTACGAATACAACCGAATTGAGAACCTCCTCCTTTTGTTTGAAGTCGGTTAAAAAACCGGCCAAGTGCGAGTCGGACTCGCGCACGAAGGGTTCCGTACCATTGTCTATAAAAATATTTATTTTATTCTGTTTTTAGTATTTGTTGTTATAGCGGCAACAGAAATACATCATCTGTGAAAATTTCAACTGTAACTATCACAGTATCAATGAGATACAGCCATACAGACAGACAGACGGACAGCGGAGTCTTAGTAATAGGGTCCTTTTACTCTTTGAGTACGGAGCCCTAAAAAGGAGTAAAACTAAGTAACGCATCGTACCTACGCGACACGTTATACAAAAGAGAATTGCAGTGTTACAACCTTACAACACTTACAACCCACGCTATGTCCAGCGAAAACCAAACCAAAAACTGAAATCATTTAGTTATTCCTACCTACCTAGGTACAGCTAATTTATACCTTTAAAGCAATATACTGAGGACGCACTACCTGAAACCTCAAAAGTTAAGAAACTCCCAATAGGCGCAAACTGTACCGAATAAGTACTTGTCGTGTGCGAAGGGCCCTCGGGCGGGGATGATAGGGCACATTCCCTCTGTACTCTGTGGCCGCGCTAACCCTCCTTTAGCCCTCGTTATGCCCTTTTGTCCTTTTCTTTGCACCTGTACAGGATATGTTCAAGCGTCTCACTTCGTAGGACGACGCGTGGTCGGATAAAGTGTTTTCGCAAAACACGTTTAAGTTGGAGATTTATAAGTGTTATTTATTAGCTGGATAATATTATAAAATATTATGTGTAATTTTATGATTAGGTTTCATTATTGTACAAGAGTAGATCTATATTTCTTAGTTTATAAATAATTCAGGCGGATTTGGATTATAATAGTACATTGTTTAACTAGGGGCGTAAACAGTGCAATATTGCGAACAAGAGTTTATTAGAAGCCTGACGCCAACACATTTGCGAGGAAATAAAGAACTACAAAAGACAGAAAAATCTATGTATCATACAAGCGCACCAATCAAGAATTGTCGAAATTGACAACTTCACTTCCAGATCAGTCCGAGAGGAGCGCGCAGCTTAAATATTTCAACCAATCACAGAGCAGTATTCTTGCGGCGCCTGGCCAACTAGATTTTTTTCAACCAATCACAGAGCAGAATTGTATTCTTGTTGCGCGCGGCCAACTAGATTTGCTTAAATCAATCAGATCACACACAAAAATCGGCTAATGGAAACACAAAATTGTATGAATAACGCGGAACACATTTATTATCTCCTATTAAAATCGAAAAAGCATCAAATTCTGAGTAGAATAAAACTATTTTTATCCAGATACCTACTTATAAAATAATACGCAAATCAACAACTTTTTTTGAAAACGCCCATTTAGTAGTTTCGCGCTCGAAAGTCATAAATCGGCCCCCTGTAGATACCTACGTAGGAATAGGAAATGCGAGTACCAGTAGCCTAGCAATTTAGATGAGAAACGGAATCGCCTCAAATCCCCATTGGTACATTTTCACCTTTGTCTGTCAGATCTACACCCGACATTATGCGCAGATCGGGCCTTTTGATATGTTAAGTAGCATGGGCTTGCATCGAAGATTGGGTGTCCTCCTTCAATAGATACTAAAAAGCAATAAGCCGTACTAAACACAATCCAATTGTGAATTTCGGACAACTCCCTCAGATCTAGAATGTTCATTGTAGTCTTTTCAATTGGATGGCATCAGGCAAACATTTTTTATTTTAATTCTCAAAAAAAAAACAACAATGGAAAGTACATATTTTCTTGCTTCGCCAAACTGAGGACAGTTTGTCGGCGAATGTGCGCTCCTTTCTAAAAGTTAAACATTGTTTTGTTATACCTATTACCTACTTACTAAATTACCTACTTCATTTACTAATTCGCACTCGCACCACCTACGGGATGGGCTTTTCCCATTTTTCCAACTCTCCGCATGCCTGAGCCCGCACTGCGAACCGATGAGATTTTTTTTCCTAGCTATCCGCAGTATCCGCACCGCAAAACAGATGAAACGGAATAAATTCGCAGTACTCGTACAGTAGTTTACCAGCACCCTCAACACATAGCGAGTGCGGACAACTGGGAATACGCCCTACGAGATTGTCTGATTGCTGGTAATCGGTGCACAATAGACAAATTATCGACGAATACCGCCCGCTTTAGCCTAGTTGGTAGTGAACCTGCCTACGAAGCAAGAGGTCCTGGGTTCGAATCCCGGCAAGGGCATTTATTTGTGTGATGAGCACGAATATTTGTTCCTGAGTCATGGATGTTTTCTATATATCTATTTAAAAGTATTTATTTCTCTATATCGTCGCCTAGTACCCATAGTACAAGCTTTGCTTAGTTTGGGACTAGGTTGATTTGTGTAAGATTGTCCGCAAATATTTATTTATTTATTTTATTTATATGCAAGAAATAAAACCTGCATGCGAACATACATGCATGCTCCTCATTGAAGTCGGTTAAACACACATTCTAAACCGATGAACGTTCGACATTCTAAAACGCCGCAAAATCTACTTTGCCCCAATTATCGCTCGCAAAATCGTCTCGCTTTCAAGGACTTAACTAAATAATAAATAATCATTTACAAAGCCCGATTAAATGACGCGTGTAATTTCGACCTACATCCAGAATTTATTCATAGAGATCTATCTACCTATAGTACCTTTAGTTAACTTCTCGTATTTAAATAATGCTGCAGTGACTTTTTTGGCTGGGCTACGCGTAATAATAAGCCTAAGGTGAAAGTGTTTTTTTCTGAGATACTGTACGGTACGGTACCTACGAGTAAGTTACCTAGAGCTAATACATCATTTTGTATTATCTGCCCCGTTCCTGGGTAACTACAGAACTTTTAAAACTGATATCCGAACGAACAACAACAAGCACACAAAAACAAAAACGGCCGAAATAAAAATTCGCCAGAGGAAAGCAATGGCACTTTTGGAAACATCAAGTCGAGATGGGCGCCTAAATTGTAATGTTTACAAGTTAAATTAGGTGAGGCGGTAGAAGTTATTCATAATGGGGGAAACTCACCTTTTTGCGGCGCCGGAGTATTACGCACAATTTGAGCAGGCGGATACTCTGGCTAACTCGACCGACGGCCTATTTTGTTGTGTTTAATTTGATTTGCGCCTCTAGACGCCGCGGTGTGGAATAATTGCCAATTTCGCGTAATTTCCCCGACGAAGTCAAAAATCGGCTCAACAGAGCTCCTAGCACACTAGGTTTTATCGCCACGTTTTACGGCAAAAATGTAGTGAAACGTCACGTAAAACTCCACATAAAACCTAGTGTGCTAGGGCCTCAGGTAGGTATAAATTACTTTATTATTTGCTCCGATACGTTTGTTTGTTTTTCGTAGTTGTACCCACACCGATGGGAGTTTTTACGACCTATTTAGGTACTTAGATACTTAATAACAAAAGGTTAGGATTCTAACACAGTCTAAAACCTAAACCTGTTGTTATATTAAGCACAACTGCAGATTTATCTAGGTATTAAAACGAATCATATTATGCTTGCAATCCCTCAGCTTTGCCTATAGTTTGACTGACTGTTAAGATTAAATAAACAGGTACTTAAAGAAACAAAATCAACTTTACATTACAATACTTACCTAGTATTTTCTTCAATGCTTTCTGTTCTATATAGAAAATCAAATTCCGTGCAACTAACTACAGAGCCGACAGGACAGCCAATCGTAGCCGTTACTTCACAGTTTGCAGTTTGTCCAGAAGAGATTGTTAGCAACTTCTAGTAACATGACTGTGTCAATACAGAAGACTTCCCTCCCCATCACTGAAAAGCCAGTATTGGATATCCGATTTAACACACTTGTTACGAAACTCGGGCTCTGATTATACTAGGAACCGTGTCCAAAGACGACCGTGGACCTTGTGAATTTGCTGGTTGTTAGCAACTATGGACCATGGAGCTCGTCTCAGCATAGCAATCTAGTTAGCCTTAGTTACCACATGCACTCAAAGGCCTGTAATGAGTGTATGCAATCAACACTGCAATAGATTAATAATTCGGCCGGCGTTCAGTAGTCCCGCAAGGTCCTTTGCTCGTGACAGGATTCTGAAACAATTAAGGATTATAGTTTCGATTAATTGTAATTGAACAGGGATTGACCGGAGATTAACATTTCATAATTACATTCCACAACTATATTCAAGTCACCAATAGTTACCATGACACATACTAACCTACCTGTCGTGGTGCGATTATCATATCGATTGGTCACATTAGCTGGTCTAACGATTCTTCAGCGGCGGATCCAGAATTTTGGTTTGCAGGGGCTGGACTCCGTTAGGAGGGGCCTTGACCCAGCTGAGGCTCGGGTTTGGTTAGGACTCAGCTGCGTTTGGGGGTAGGGGCTTGATCCCCCTAGCCCTTACCAGCCACGATATGATAAGGTTACCTTTATCGCTGTTGAATTTCTCTAAGTTATGTGCAAGTTATAGGAAGGCAATTACACATCGTTGAAAGTTGAAATCTTTATTCAAGTGGTTTGTATATGTTATTAAGAAATTGAATAGGTTGGTTTTGATTAGCTTCTCCGAAATGCATCAGAAACTGTTATCGCAATAAGCAGTCTACCCATTTAGGTTTTTATTTAAAGCATTGTGGCCTAATAAATTTATGAACAATGATTCTTCTTAACGTTTCCCTCCGTGGAGCGGAGTAAATTCCGTTTTATTTATTCTAGTTACCTACGTAGTGGTGCTTTAATTTCCAAGAGGACTATTTCCTTAACATTTTGAGTTGTAATAGGTTGACATAAATTGTTGCGTGCGTTCACTTCCACGCTCTGGCGTCAAACCTTAGGCCGCGTTTACACACAGGCATGTCGCGCGAGCTGACTATGGGCGATTGTGCACTACACTGTCCGGCAGTCCGGTCCGATATGGCACGCCATTAAATGTACATAGTATGTGCACTGTGCAGTGTTATTTTACCGTCCAACATTCAATACAAAAAATATCGGACCGTAGACTGCTGGACAGTAGAATTCATTGTAGTGCACAATTGATTATGGCCGGCAGTGACGGAGGCGGTAAATGCCATAGTCGCCTGACACTCGGGCCTATGCGGAAACGAAGCCTTAGTGCCTGGCCACATGTCTGCGGCGCCGCACCACAGATATTTGGCCAGGCCCTTAATAGTCCTCGACTATGGACCACGTCCCGGAAGGCGAAGCGTGGGTATGCCCCCCACAAGGTGGACTGATGACCTGGTAAAGGTCGCGGGTGGCGCAGGACCGGTCATTTTGGCACTCTTTGGGGAGGCCTATGTCCAGCAGTGGACGCCTTTCGGCTGATATGATGATGACGGTGACGTTGGCAGCGCTGCGTCTCGTGGCGCGTGAGGCGTGATGAAAACACACTCACTTGCACTTCCATACTTCGCCTCAACTCAAGTATAGTATAATGCGCAACAGGTGCGCCTCCATGATGCGTGGCCCCATGCTCACCCGCTGGCAGAGACTGCATGCAGTCATTGTTTAGTTATGTCCCTCTTTTTATGTCATACTAACACTAGCAATAAGATTTCATTGTTTACTAACCATATATATTATGGACTTTAGTCTGAAATAAATGTTTTTTATTTTTTATTATTTATTTATTTATAGTTATTTCACGGGTTCCACTGCGTGGATCGCGCCGTCAAACGCCCTTCTTCCATAAACGAGGCCTAACGTGTCAGCTCGTGAAAAATACCAATCAGATCCCAATGCAATGCATTTAGTCAAATAACCCTGTAGTTATGAATATTTCTGTAGCTCATTCTGTTTAAAGTGGCCATAAAAGAAGATAACAATCCCACCTGCTCCGTAAGAATCGTATTTTATGAAACGCAAACGCAACAAAATTTTCTTTTTGCGGATCTATGACTAATGTTGCAAAAAACAGTTTGTTTAACACAGGTGCGGTAAATATTTCACATTGTGACTCTAAAGCGCAAAATACACATGCAAGAAATTGCGTGCAAGTTTCATTACATTGCGGGTTACCGAGGAAGGTGAATTCAATTGATCTATCAAACCCCGCAATGTAATTAAACTTGCATGCAATTTCTTGCATGTATTAATTTTGCTTTACGAACAGTTATTATGCAACGTCTTATATATGTATGTTGGTAGGTAGTTTCTAATGGACCTCCTCTTCGTCGCGTCGTATTCCTCATTAAATAATTTACTTTAAAAACAAAGCTTAAACCGACTTCAATTCAGTACTTCGCCAAGCCACATGGTACATGAAAATTCCCACATTTTCTTTCCAATTTACCACATGAACTGCTTTCCGAGAGCAAATGCGTTGATTATTACAGAATAAACCCAAGTCGCTATATGTGGGCTGATAATAGTTGAGGAGTTCCGTCGATTCCTCAAGGATCTCAGAATTAACACTTCATTACTTGCTACTTCAACGGAATCATGTCAGAATCTTTGACGTTCATCCTGGAGGAGTTCCATAAGTCACCTGTGGTGTGGTCTTCATCATCAGTTCCACTTCACCAAAATTACGATTTTCGAGGGTAAATACACGAGTTATAATAGAAAATACCGAAATCACTACACGTGTGCCTATAAAAATTGAAGGTTGCCCTCAATTACCCTAGGATCCCATCATCAGAACCTGACTTGGTGACAATAGGACTACTTTAGGAGTATACTCTTTCGAATAAAAAAATAATTATGGAAATCGGTCCACAATTGACGGAGAAATCGGCGAACATACATTACATCTTCGAGGAGTTCCATGAGTCATCTGTGGTCTTCATCATCAGTTCCACTTAACCAAAATTGCGATTTCCGACGGTAAATACACGAGTTATAATAGAAAATACCAAAATCACTACATGCGTGCCTATAAAATTTGAGGGTTGCCCTCAATTTCCCTGGGATCCCATCATCAGATCCTAAATTGGTGACAATGGGACCACCTCGGGACACTTTCGAATAAAAAAAGAATTTTGGAAATCAGTCCACAATTGACGGAGAAATCGGCGAACATACATTTTAAAAAAAAACATACAGTGGAACATATAACCTCCTCCTCCTTTTTTGAAGTCAGTTAAAAAAAACAAAGTGGAACATATAATCTCCTCCTTTTTTGAAGTTGGTTAAAAACATCATCATTCATTCATTAATTCATTTCATTTTTGTTGAAAACTTTTCTATTCTATTCTAACATTGCTGAGGGTCGTGATTTCCCTGTTGCGGAGTTGGTCTGCCGAACGGAATAGGAACCTTAGTTGATCGTACCAACCTACCACATTCGACATTAATTACCTATGTGTGGTTTAGGCCATCAATCCAGTGAAACTATCTGCATTTAATCCTACTAAAATGCCTCTTTACTACCGAGGTATAACAATTATTTAGTTGTTGCATTTCACGTACGCGAGTGGATGCGTTCTTAATATTACCTACTAGGTATGACGTTAAAATCTAATTTCGTCATATCCACTCATTATCCACTGGCTAGAGAATCCCTTGCCATCTTTCAACTTAAAGGATACTGACGACTGTAATTCATTGACGTCACATTTCCGATGAAATTATTCAGTCAGTAGGAAATTCAAGTCATAATTTGGTTCTGCGAATGTCGTGGGAACATTATCTTTTCCAAGCCAGCAGGCAGAAAATGCCATTCACAACGCTCACCGTTGTTCAGTATTCTGAAACAGTACATACATAACACTAATTTACTTCAGCTCATACCAAGAATCACGTTGGTAGGTATAAAATGTAGGCATTATGTGATCGTTCTTCAGTGAAATGGCTGCCTAAATTTCCTAAAATAATGTCAGTTTTCAGTGAATTCTAAACTCTAGACCGGAATACATTCCGTGAATACCTATCGGTTTTTATGGCAATTCTGGATACTAGAATGTTTGGTATTTTTTCCCGGCTATTTACCTAGTTAACCTAAAGTCATCCCGTGATCTGGCCGAAGGGCAAACGCAGTCTCCCCTTCAAAATACGCTTACAGGTATCGGCAGGAGAGTTGAGGTCAATGGTCACACAGCTACGTCCAGTACCACCAAATGTCGGTTTTAGGGTTTGCAATCCGAATAATCCGAATATTCAATTATCCGAATATCCGCCGAAAATAATATTCAAAATTATCCGAATACTAAACCGCGAATTATCCGAATATACGGATATTTTGAAAACACTAATAAAGTCATTTATTAGCAGGAAATATTCAAAAAAAATACGAGAAAAAACACTAATAACTAATGACGTTTTATGTCCAACTGTATTCTGTATTGCCCAAATAAGGTGTTTAGACAAATGTTCCATATTATGTATTATATTTTATTAAATAAGTACCTGAATACCAACTTACATAAATTACATAATATATTGATTCAATCTAGCAGACACTAATTGTTACTAATGTTACTATTATTAGGTATTTAAATGAGCAACGAAAACACTTTCTTTAATATAATATTGAAATTTATTTAAAACTAGAAATAAATCTAGTTTTACACTCGTTTTTTTTAAAGTTAAAAAAAAAAAAAAAAAAGTTGATTTTTTGTTTAAACTCGTTACATAATCTCATTTATTTTTAATAAAGTTAAATTAATACACTAAGATGCATACTCTTTTATGTTATTTGACAGCGAAAAGAAAAATCTATAGGACAAATCTTATATACTCTGTAAATATTGATACCTATGTGATGTGATTTATGATATTAATAACGAATATAACGATCTCAGATTATACAACAATGTTAAAAAAACAAACATTGATTTACAATTGTTATACTTAAAGTTGATAAGTTTTATCTCGAAATTTTATGTCATTTATTAGTATGTAATTATATTAAGCTAAGTATCCTAGTTTCCAATTAATAAAACATTTTCTCAGTGTTAATTTTTATTATAAAAATTACAAATTACGTGGTGCGATAATGACAACTCATATAATGATTATAAAAGCATGTTGTATTTTAAATTTTCAGGTGTTTTAATACTTGAGTTGTTGATTTTATGCATTACACACCTTTAAATACGCTAATTTTGTTTTATATTACAAAATACCAAAATTATCCGAAATTAATCAAATATCCGAATATTCGGATAATAAATATTGAAGTATTCAATTATCCGAATATTAAAAAACTGCGCGGATATTGCAAACCCTACGACACATGGATGAAATGTAGAAAAATTGATGTAGGCAGAGGTTTAGGTACACCGAAGGGTTTGTTTAGATAAAAATAGGTTTGATGAAATGCTAAGCACACACTTAGCTACTTACTTTAGTACTTTCATGTAATTTTCTAAAAGATACCTATCTACAGAAAATAACTGGGTATTAGTGTTCAACTGTAATTCTTCTAGAGGTCTTCTCTATCAATTTCATCTCATCTTTATAACTAGTAACAAATTGCAGAGGTGAAATAAAATCTTCTATAAGCTCCTGCGACCAAACCGTGTAGCTTTACTTACATAACCTATTCATTAAGTACGAAGCTACAGAAATGCTTGCCTTCATCCCCTAGTGCCATAATCACACCAGACCACAATCCCAAGCCAGACTGCACACTGTTTATAGTTGTATTCATGAACCCACTAATTGCGAGCGACAGGTAAACTAAAGCTTTCGCGATTGCCGACGACTAGTGGTGCTCGAGACGAGAAATTCGTCACCTGTTGAAAATAATTAGGCAAAAAAATCTGTGCTAAAACAAAAATGCCGGCGCGGCTTAACAGCCTTCTGTGTTTCCCACTTGACTCGAGCGTGGAATTTTTAGACGGAATCTGGCGGGTATATTCGAAGTATTCGAACGCAAACTATTTCGAAATCCGAACGAGCGCTTGCCTGACGAATTCACGAGTGGAAAACAAACCCCTTCAGCTCGAAGGTTTTTTCATTAGGTTATGTGCTTATGTGGCATTGACCTTTCACATTTGGAAATTAAATTTAGAACAGCAGCCACAGATGCAAAAATGTGATCTACTAACGCTCACGATGGTATCTTGACAGAGCGGCTGCATTATCATTGGAATAAAGTCGGCGTCAATAAGTTGTCGAGCGTTGTGTACTTGTGTATTGTGCTGCATTTTTGTAGTGGATAATAAATGTAGTGAATACCTAAGGAAAAAAAGCGAACGATGAGTGCCATGCCTGTGCAGCGGCGCTACCACGAACTTCGAATCTCGAACTTCGTATATCTCCGTTTCGGTCGCTCGAGTACCATTAACCGTAAGTGCGATAGAGACGGAGATATACGAAGTTCGAGATTCGAAGTTCGTGGTTATAGCTCTGGAATGTCATCAGTCCAGGGCCCGTACTACTAGCTTTTACCCGCGACTTCGTTCGCGTTGAATATGTACAATCGACAACCCTAGGTATTAACTGACCATTTGTGAACCTTATTTAGCTTGCAAATTGGCGGTGATCCAGTTGACGGGTTATTATAGTATTGTGGTTAGAATAAAAGGAGGGGTAACCTGTATTTGTATAGGCTTACACACGAATATAAAACCTACGAATAAAAATGCAAGAAGCAATCTTTAAGTAGGTATGTATTTGGGATACGGTTTCGTCTTTTAAACAAAAGTACTTAAAGTTTTTGTTAAATCATATTTACTGTGTTCTTCTATAATCCACTAACATTAAAGGCAGCGATGATAAAATAAAAACAATCGGCCAAGTGCGTGTCGAATCACGCACAACGAAGGGTTCCGTGCCTATTAAAAAGGTCGTATCGTCACAGAAATCTTACGACACTTACGTCATTTTCCGCAGGGAAGGCAGTTTTTCAGCAATATCTCGAAAACCTTTTAACCGATCTTGTTCAAAATACTTTTCGGTAAAAGAATTTAATAAGCGCTATGTCTATAATTTCTTTTAATTTTTTTTAATTCACCGTTTGGAAATTAGAGGGACACAATTTTTATGACTTTCAGGGCAATTATCTCCGACTATATTCACTTAATCAAAAAAATTGCTAAGAAACCTTATACTTGTTTTGAAAGGCCTATCGATTGATGTGCCACACGTGGACATACAATGTTTCGCCAGCCAAAGATTCGCCACGAAGCTTCATTGCTGCTGACGTATCGGCCTGCCCTAAACGTTTGCACCTCATCCCTGGGGTCGATATTTACATCACCAGCTTGCCTAACGTTGAAGACCGCCTGATCGTTGCCCTTGTTGATATATTTGCATATGTATTTGATAGCCTGCCTTGAACTACAAAATTTTACATTAATATGGCCATCGAACATTTTGATCAGAAGCGGAGAATATGGCACAATCCACCGGTTATCCAACATGAGGCTTTCTGCACCGCGAATTCTAGTAGTAACAGTGCGTCCTCCATCGTCAGGTGCTCTTCGCCGGTACAGTGGATACCCATTTTCACTGGTCTGCGTGTCCTTAAGTAACGCTCGGGGGTACTTCTTTGTACACTTCCCATCCTTCATGCACGGAGGTTACTTAACAGGGCGACCAACTTCTGTACTTTAATTAAAAAAAAACTCATGCAATGAGGTCGTACCTCTCAGTGGCTATTTATCCAGGCATTCGTTCATTGATTAGTAATATCCGGTTATGCCGTGTTGAATGTAAGCGTGATGAACAGATCCGGACGGCCGTAGCTCCGAACATACGCGAACGCAGCTTGCGTGTACTCGTGGAGGTATCTCGGGCTATTCACGACGGAGGAGGGCAGTATCACTATCTGCCCCACATCGTTGGCGTTAACTTGCGCGTCATTCCTTACAGCAGCATCTTGTAAATGAATGTAATTTTCTGCTCGCAACTTGCGTTGGTTTAGTGATATGTACCTAAGGCGTTCGCTTTCAACCTCCAAGTGTTTCGAGTGAATGTTCGCCGCCATTGCGCCAGTCTCTCAGCAAAAGTTCGACTTCGAGCTCCCGCTTGCTCCGCAGTCTCAGAAGCTCGCTGGGAGGCCAGATAGTGGGCATGCTGTTGAAGTCGGTGTTGGTGCTGCTCTGACGTTTCTTCAGCCCTCACACTTGCCTGCCGCTGAGCTTGTTCTTCACGACGCGCCTCAGACTGGCTCGGTGACTCAGCAGCTCGTTGAGAGGCCAGATAGTGGGCGTGCTGTTGAAGTCAGTGTTGGTGCTGCTCCGACGTTTCTTCAGCTCTCACACTTGCCTGCCGCTGAGCTTGTTCTTCACGCTGCGCCTGAGACTGGCTCGGTGACTCAGCAGCTCGCTGGGAGGCTAGATAGTGAGCGTGCTGTTGAAGTCGGTGTTGGTGCTGCTCCGACGTTTCTTCAGCCCTCACACTTGGCTGCCGCTGAACATCTTCGTCGCGCCGCGCCTGACACCGGATGGGTGACTCAGCAGGTCGTTGAGAGTCCAGATAGTGGGCGTGCTGTTGAAGTCGGTGCTGACGCTGCTGCGACGTTTTTTCAGCCCTCACTCTTGTCTGCCGCTGAACATCTTCATCACGCCGCACCTGAGACTGGCTGGGTGACTCAGTAGCTCGCTGGGAGGCCAGATAGTGGGCGTGCTGTTTAAGTCGGTGCTGGCGCTGCTCCGACGTTTCTTCAGCCCTCACACTTGCCTGCCGCTGAACATCTTCGTCGCGCCGCGCCTGAGACTGGATGGGTGACTCAGCAGGTCGTTGAGAGTCCTGATAGTGGGCGTGCTGTTGGAGTCGGTGCTGACGCTGCTCCGACGTTTCTTCAGCCCTCACTCTTGTCTGCCGCTGAACATCTTCATCACGCCGCACCTGAGACTGGTTGGGTGACTCAGTAGCTCGCTGGGAGGCCAGATAGTGGGCGTGCTGTTTAAGTCGGTGCTGGCGCTGCTCCGACGTTTCTTCAGCCCTCACACTTGCCTGCCGCTGAACATCTTCGTCGCGCCGCGCCTGAGACTGGCTGGGTGACTCAGTAGCTCGCTGGGAGGCCAGATAGTGGGCGTGCTGTTGGAGTCGGTGCTGACGCTGCTCCGACGTTTCTTCAGCCCTCACTCTTGTCTGCCGCTGAACATCTTCATCACGCCGCACCTGAGACTGGCTGGGTGACTCAGTAGCTCGCTGGGAGGCCAGATAGTGGGCGTGCTGTTTAAGTCGGTGCTGGCGCTGCTCCGACGTTTCTTCAGCCCTCACACTTGCCTGCCGCTGAACATCTTCGTCGCGCCGCGCCTGAGACTGGCTGGGTGACTCAGTAGCTCGCTGGGAGGCCAGATAGTGGGCGTGCTGTTTAAGTCGGTGCTGGCGCTGCTCCGACGTTTTTTCAGCCCTCACACTTGCCTGCCGCTGAACATCTTCGTCGCGCCGCGCCTGAGACTGGATGGGTGACTCAGCAGGTCGTTGAGAGTCCAGATAGTGGGCGTGCTGTTAAAGTCGGTGCTGACGCTGCTCCGACGATTCTTCAGCCCTCACTCTTGTCTGCCGCTGAACATCTTCATCACGCCGCGCCTGAGACTGGCTGGGTGACTCAGTAGGTCGCTGGGAGGCCAGATAGTGGGCGTGCTGTTGAAGTCGGTGCTGACGCTGCTCCGACGTTTCTTCAGCCCTCACTCTTGTCTGCCGCTGAACATTTTCATCATGCCGCGCCTGAGACTGGCTGGGTGACTCAGTAGCTCGCTGAGAGGCCAAATAGTGGGAGTGCTGTTGAAGTTGAAGTTCCTGCTGCTCCGGCGTTTCCAGTAGTCTGAGAACCGTCTGACGCCTACTTTGCTTAATTTGTCTCATCTCTGCTTGAGCAGAAGAAATAGGCTACCCGTCTCTTTCTAATTAGAGCAGTTAAAAAGTGACGGCTACATAAGTCACGCACCATCGCGTGCTAGCCATGCGTCGATAAATTATTGTCGGTAAGTTTTGTGAATACATCCTCGATACTTGAATATCTCCATCTCTACCGCTCTTATTTGAGCGACAGAAAAAAATATACGCAAACCTCAGTGCCGGTCTTTAAAAAGACTTGAGTGCTGGCAGCTGACATTTCATTTAGAAACATTACATAAGAACTGCGCCTTTTTGAGTCGAAATAACACAATTATATTCTGCACGCGATTATATTTCTTAACATAAGGGACGTGTGTTCTAGAATAGCATTAATATTTCAATGGATACGCCACTTTGTCTTTGAGATACATAAACATCGATATGCCAAAACATACGTCAATGTGCATGATACATGTAGTTATTTCGTTTCAAGCCATTATACTGCTTATTGATGGTAACGTAACACCTAAAATGGCGTAAATATCTAAATGAACTTCAAAATCATGAAATTAATATGAAACGAATACCCTAAATTGAAATTCGGCGAAAAGTAGCGAAACAAATCAAGATAAAATGTAGCCTTTGTGTTAATTTGGGTTATAAACTATCTCTACACCTAGTTTCAGCGATATCCGTTCAGCCGTTTTTGCATGATCGAGTAACAAACATCCAGACATCCAAACATCCAAACTTTCACATTTATAATATTAGTAGGATTAATCATTAGTCTTCAATCATTTTAGATTTTAATCATGTACAAATAACTTCAACAGTAATCTATTCACCGTGGAATAAGTAATAGTTACCTACTTGATACGTGAAACGTAAATTAAACTATTTGTTTTGTTTTTTTTATACATACATTTTATTAAATGGTATTGTTACCACCCAGGGCCCGTACTTATCATGCCGTTGACTCATAAAGCCTGCATCACACTGGCGCGGCCTGCGGTGGCGGACCATAGTAAATTTGACAGCTAATGATAAATTTTCTATTGTCCGCCGCGGCCAGCCCGCGCCAGTCTGTGAGGGGCCTAACTGACGTCACGCTGCATAGAGTATGATTGCAATTGTATGTATAAAAACAAATAGTTTAATTTACGTTTCACGTATCAAGTAGGTACCTACCTATTAATTATTTCACGTGTGAATAGATTAGATTACTATTGAAGTAGGTACGGTAGATTACTATTTGTACATGATTAAAATGATTGACGAGTAATGATTAATAATTTCAATAAACCTATTTGGGATCACCCTATATGCAGCGTGACGTTAAATTGATGTCATCGGCATGAAAAGTACGGGCCCTGGTCATCACGTTTAAATAAGTAGGTATTCATCACTGGCCACAGCATCTACTTACATATTATTATCATATATATGATTGTTGCAGCGCTAATAGCCTATGGACTTCTACGTTGGTGGCTAGTATAGTCCTATATATAGCAGCACGGCATGTCTTCCCACATCGATTGCAGACGAATTGTGAGTCCGTAGGTATTAGGTAGGTACTTATAGGGTAGACTGGGTACGGTTGAAACAACGCAAATATCTCGCAAACCGGTGGCGGGACGGCGAGGGGTCCAAGGGGGGAAAGAAGCGGACGATCGGTTTGTAGGTAGGGTCATTTCGCCGGTTACGCGACCACCTTCGGTTAGCGACCACTTGAAGAACATGGTTTTTTCAATTGAAGATAACATTAATTCTACAGAGCCTATTGAAACAGTCAGCCGTATGCCTTATTGTTTGTAGTTATGGAATAGGAATTTACAAGAAAAACGAGAAAATATGCTTTCAGTTCACTAAGTCAGCTAAGTGGTCGCTAACCGGCACATGAAATTAGGTGGTCGCCAACCGGCGAAATGACCCTACACGAAAAACATCGTGACGTTGCTTCCCGCGCCCGTAATTTGTTTGTAGAAGACCCTAACTATTGTGTTTTGATCCCCAAAAGTAAGTGTTTTCACTCGTAGAGTTTTTCAATTACTCTGGTTTCTATTTAAGTGAGAGTATTGAGTGTGTGTTTATGTTTTAAGGGAAGCTTGTGGATTATGTCAGCGTATCTAGTTTTACTGTATCATTATTCTCATTATTAGGGGAAGTACGTACAAAATGACATATAGTTTTATTTAAATAAACCCCCCTCTCCCCTTCCGGCTCAAGGGCTACGGGCAAGGACTTTTGATATGTTTACCTCCTAACTAGTCCAAACAAATTTGCGAAGTCAAAAATTGTGTTCCAAGCATTTCCCTCAATACCTTTTCGTTTCCTGGCCTACATTCGAGATATGATTTTTTTGATAAAACTTTTCTTTATGAATACACTAGCTGCCCACGCGGCTTCGCTCGCGTAATGCAAAGAAAGCCCGCAAACCCGTGGGATAAAATTATAGCCTACGTCCATCCAGAAAGTCCAATCTATACTCACGTAAAAGAATTTTTGAAAAAATACCACATCAAAATCCGTGAAGCGACTTTGTTTTATACTATGTATTAAATATATCGTCGTCTAGTACCTCAGAGCATAGAACACTAGAGAGAGGACAAGCCGCCGGCGGCCGTGTCGCAGCTGTATGCTCAATGGGCATACATTGCCATACTGTGCACGCGTGCTGATCGCAGAGAATATTACGTTTTTTCCCAAAATGCCTGATATGATGCGCGTTTATTGTTAAATAAGCGTGTAGGTATACAAGAGTGTGTGTTTTAGATGTGTGCGTGCTTTGTCTTGTCAATTACTTGGGCGTTGTGTGGGTTAATGTACTTGCGACAGGCTCACTCTATACAAATCGGCCGCCATGTCCGATCTCCTTATATTCATACATCTGTGTCTAGTACCCATAACACAAGCCTTATTGAGCTTACTATGGGACTAGGTCGATTTGTGTAAGATTGTCCCTTAATATTTATTTATTACGAGGGTCAAACTGAAAGTTCTTAGAAAATCAAAAACTGAGCAATCAAGCAACTTATTACTTTTATTATATCTTTTCAAAATAGCCTCCCTTCACATCAATACATCGCTGCATTCGATAGAACCACTGAGAAAAGCACTTTGCCCACTCGTCCTTAGGGGTCTCTTCGACGGCCTTTTGAAACGCAGCCACTGCTTCGTCGGCGTCCATAAAACGTTTTCCTCGAAGTTTTTCTTTAATTTTTGGGAATAAATAAAAATCACAAGGTGCAAGGTCGGGGCTATAAGGTGGGTGACCCAGTAATTCCACGTTTGCCGTCGCCAAATAGTCGATCGTTTGCTTGGCGGTGTGCGATGAGGCGTTGTCGTGGTGAAGCAGGATCCTACTGCGAGGCCGTTTTTCTCGAACTTTTTCCAAGACAAGTGGTAAACAATTGTTAGTGTACCACTTCGCAGTAACTGTTTTTTGATCCTCTAAAATAATTGTTGCGTAATGACCAGTCCTTCCGAAGAACGAGGCCACCATCTTTTTTCCCACACTTCGACCTCTCTTCACTTTAGTAGGCAACTCCTCGGAAGGAAACACCCACTCAGCAGACTGTATTTTAGTTTCAGGATCATAACAGTAAATCCAGCTTTCGTCACCCGTAACTACGTCGAACACAGCATTTGAGTCACCTCCGTTGAATCTTTGACCCATTTCACGGCACCAATCAACACGACGGACTTTTTGGGCTTCTGTCAAATTATGAGGTATCCACCGGGCACAAAGCTTCCTCACCGCTAAATGTTCATGGAGGATTTTGTGGACTTGACTCATACCAATGGCTAAGCTTGTACGAATCTGCTGATAGGTTACTCTTTTGTCAGTCTCTATCATACGCCGCACAACACTGATGTTATCTTCAGTAGTCGCCGTAGAAGGCCGGCCCTCACGCAGATCATCAGTGAGATCAGTGCGGCCACGTTTAAATTCATTAAACCAGTTGTAAATAGTAGCACGAGATGGGGCTTCATCGTGAAAGGCCAATCGAAGTCTATCATAACTTTCTTGTTGACTTAAATTACATCGAAAGTCGTAAAAATCATTGCTCGAAAATTTTCTCGCGTTAAATTCATGCTCACGTAGTACACACAATTTTCAATTTGCCGCTAAATCGTAAAACAAATGACAATCGAGTGGAATTCGTACACAAAAATATTAAGAAAGAGTTCCATTTTCAAATTTTGAACTTATTTTTTTATTATATTTATTACAAGTGGCCAGTTCTAAAGACTTTCAGTGTCGCCCTCGTAGTATAAATGCAGGTCCTTCACTTCCCTGCAACGTACCACCAAGACAACACCTAGAGAGCAAGTACAGTCAACCAATCTGATTCCTAGGCCATCATAGAACCTTGCCGTTGTAAATGCTATGACAATACGGGTTACCAGGATTATTGCGTCGCTATGTAGCAGTTAAAATGACAGGGTTCTACGGTGGCCCAGGAATCAAATTGGTTGACTGTACCTTTTTATTATGACTGCGGTCTTCTAGAAGGAAAATTATAGGTAATTTAAAGACAGTGTAGCTTAACAATTATTTATAAATATTTGAAGCATTAATATGTGTTACAAATATAACTTGCTGTTCATAAACATAAATTAGCTCTTAATACATTATACTTACAATATTTCGTCCGCATAAGCCCGCACTTTCGTTTCTACTATACGCGAAAACTAGTACTCTAATCCCTATTCTCCAATAGGGAACATTACTGCAATGTTCTGCCGCCAGAGTGCATCACTATCACAATTAGTAAACAGTTTTTTTGACAACTTCAAAGCTCTGGATCAAATAGGGAAGAAAATATTTCAATAAATAAAATGCATCAGTGCTGCGTAATTAGATGCAAGAATGAAGGGCATCATTCATTTCCTAAGGAAACGATGATACGAAAACTAAAGGAAGCGGCAATACGTCGTAAAGCAAAAAAAAGCCCTCATCCACCTTTAAATAGCTATAGGATGCCATTTTAATATAACAGTACAGGTATTTTACACACGAATGATAATAAAACTACAAAGTTTAACGCGTTTTCATCAATTATTTCTTATTGTTTGTTAGGTAAATAAATATGACATTGTACGTCATGGCGGTTTATTTACGGGTTGTGTTAGTATCGCCCCCTACCCCTTCGCAGAGCTTTGCGTAATGTTCCCTATTAGTAAATTCTGTCAAACGAACGCAAGCAAAAAACGACTACATAATTTGAGTATAAGGTACTTTTTCGTTTGCTACTTTTCGTCAGAATTTACTCCCACAGTTTCGGTGCTATAGGTCTGTACCTATAGCACCGAAACTGTGTCAGCATCAGATAAAATAAATAAAATAAAATAATGTTTATTTCATTTAACAAATAGGGTTCAGTTGAGAGTAAGGTTGAGGTCTCCTAGTAGGTATAGAGATACCTGTATCGATAGTACCTGTAAAAATAGTGAGTACATAATAAAAACCTATAGTTAAATTTAACTTTAACGTAGATTTTTTTTTACAGATAGTAGCAGCCAAGGAAGCCAAATATTTCGCAACACGTCTTTATTACTACAGAAGTAAGGATGTGTTACGATATATTTGGCTACTTTGGCTGCTACTAACTATATGACGTTGACTGTACTAACAGTCGGCGGTAGTAGTCAACATGTCAAATGAATATATACTTGATGTGGTCATTGACTGTTGCGAACAGTGTATGGTCATATTGATCATGGGTAGAATTGCGCCTTAACCCATTCAGTGCCGACAGGAGTCAATATTATTTCCAATTTCTAGCGTTTTAAATTGAAAAAAAAACGGAATATTTGAAACTTGCTTAATTTTTCAAATATTTTACCCTACACTTGAAACAATAAAGCCTATTTTAAGTAGGCTTTTTACACGACTGCCCAACGAAAAGGAGTGAAATGTTTTATAGAACTCATTACGAATTTAACTCAAGTGTTTTGAAAGATATTTCAAAACGTCAAAGGGCTTCAATAATACCAGATTTCGGCTTTTGTATAAAGCGCAGTTAGTCTTACTTGAATTAACCCTGGGTGACGTCAATCGGCGTCCATTTAGAATCCACTTAAATTAGTAGCTTTGTGAGCTGTAGAATGTGTATATTCTTTTACTAAATCGACAAAAAAACTGTATAATTATCGAACCTACTTAAAAAAAACCGGTCAAGTGCGAGTCAGACTCGCGCACCGAGGGTTCCGGACCACCCCGTACAATAGAATCAAGACCACTATATACTAACACTCACTAAGTATGTATTCACATACTTAGTGCGTGTCAATTTATACTGGACATTCAATTTTCAGTGATGTAACTAAAAATTTACGGTTTTCGCAATTTTCCCTTTATCTGTGCTATAATACGTTGCTTCGTACCACAAGATTCTGAGTTCACGGGAAATACCCTGTAGGTTTTGATTCCCTTGAGTTTCGAAAATTTGCGGAAATATGCGGCATAAACGGCTGTATCTTTTGATTGCGTTGGCTTAGAAGTTTGATTTTTTCACAGCTCTAAGGGACAGTAGACCTGAGTATTTGATATAATTTTCAGCTTGATACCTCCACGCGTTCCTGAGAAAAAGGGTCTTGATAGACGGACGGACGGACAACAAAGTGATCCAATAAGGGTTCCGCTTTTTCCTATCGAGGTGCGGAACCCTAAAAATCACGGGAATCGGTTGAGAAATGTGACCTGTGAGGAGAACAGCTGGACAGCCGGTCATACGAAAGAATTTTGGACCAAGCTGAAGCAGAGAACTTCGTTTGCTTCAAAAATGTCTTGAAGATGTGCATAAAATGATCGAAACGTTCATACACCGCAGCGGTAATCAGGGCCATAGTAGCTGCGTCAAAAATGGAACTTGTACCGTGTCGCTTACTGCAGCCAGGTTCCAATCACCAGACATACTATTTTCTACTTCTATTCTATTCGACAGTTTCATATATACAGGGTGGGCAGGAGTATACCGACAGATTTGAACCATGGATTCCCGAGGTCATTAGGAGCATAAAATGTTAGATTAACCCCAGTCAAATCCGGCGTAGTTTTGAAGATATTATCAATTTTCATGTGAACTATTTATTGTGATTACTAAAGTGCATTAAGCTCTTTTTATTGCGACGTTGCCACCGATGTTGCGAAGTTTCGCGTCGCTATTCACAGACATCAAAGTGACAGCTACCACTCACTAAATTCATCCTTTTTTGGAAAAATAATCTTTACCAGTTAATAAAAGGGACAATTTCCACGGAGAAGCGATAGTTATCCAGTTTTTATTTACAAAAACCGACATTACTAGTTTTTTTTTGTTTTTTTTTTCTTGCTGAATTTGACTTGAGTTCATTTAACATGTTTTACTCCTAATAACCTAAGGAAGCCGTGGTTAAAATCTGTCGGTATACTCCTACCCACCCTGTATACATACCTTTTTTTTCCTCCATATCCGTCATGTTGGCATGAATAACACTCTGTCATCCACTTTCCCGCCCTTTTTTCATAACGTTTGTAAATATCATGTGATTGTCTGTGATGTCCATAGTATTTATTTGTTTTAGGTTTCCGGATCCTTCCCCCAAAGACCGTCAAAATTTTACCGAAAATTCTCCTCGTGTATAAATATGTCAACAACAGTCAACACCGCTAAACTGATATTGGCAAATCCACCTTGCTAACACAGCAAGGAATAAAAGCCATCTTAAAAAAAAAAAAAATCAAGACATTTAGCTAGATGCCGCTGACGCCAATGCGCGTCAAACCTGGGAAAGTATCTGACGCTCGGCAAAGAATGGGTTAAGTAATAATTAATCAATTATGATTTGGGTGACGTCTCCTGTTGCCTGGACGACGGGGCTCTCTTGTGGATATTAGGCTTCCTTAGTCTATGGTAGTTAGGCATAACTTTGCCTAGGAAGTCTAGCTGCAGCAGCTGTGATGGCTGCTTCTCTAGGGCTTCCCGGACGTGGTGATCGGAGCCCCAGATGACGGTGTTGTCTGGTAAGGTCTGCGGGGCTCTTAGGTTACACGATGCACCTGTGGATACATAAATGTTTAGGAGTTTGAACAAGGAGCATATCTTAGCCAGCAGTTATCTTTGTGATTAGTCAACTAGTACAAATTGGAAGGTAAACTATTACTTTACAAAAATAAAAAAGGTTTCACAACTTTTGTTCATCAAGATCCACACAAGTAATATGTTTTTATTGCCCATAATGATGATTTTAAAGGGATTTAATCCACAAAAAATGTGTTTCTGGGACAATGATAAACAGATTGGTGATGCATCTCCTTACTATTCCAAGAGTCAATATTATAATATTTTTTCTAAGAAAATGTTAGTATTGTTCCCTGGTTAACAGGACAGAAAATAAACATATTGATTGGCCCAGTTTTTTTTTCGGTTTTGTAGTCTTTGTACGGTCTATGTCAAAGATATGTTTACACTTTAACACCTTGTTCCCATGTAATAAGGCCGAAAATGTATACATATCTTTGACGTCAAATGTACCTGTATTACAACCTTAACCCACTCCCCGCTTCAGAAAAAAATGCCAGCTGGCACCCACACTCCAGCTAGTTTTAAGTCTATTATTTTTGGACTGCGTGTGTCGTTGGTGGCAGGTGGTTTCTAAAAGTGAGGAACTTGACTGCAAGTCAGTGGCGGCAAACGAGTTAATGGCCAGTAGAATGGCTTTCGTAATCAAGCTATAGGGTTTTTTTACCTATCACACAACCACTGCCAATTTTGACGTCCACTCCCGCAAAGGACTTGCATTCAAACACATTGCTCTCTCCAACGTGTCCACAGTACGACTCCAGACGGCACCCAACCTCGAAGGCATTGTGAGCTCCGATGAACAGTGGTTTAGGTGGATCCTCCTGATTATCACTCTTTCTGGAATTACCAATGAGACTTTTATGAGAGAGATGTAGTATACTTTTGCAAGATTGTGTTTTGTACATACTTTTGAGTGCTAAATGTCAATAATATTCTCACAGCACAACTTGTACACACTATTATAAATTTTTACTCTTTATTTTTAAAGTGTTGAAGATGAATGTCATAACTGAAATACAAGTCATAAAATACAGTTATATGACTTGTACCTTCATTCATTTATTTACTAATACAGTTAATCAACTATTTATTAATGCTAGTAGAAATGGCCAATCCCATTGATAATCTGATGCTAAATTACCTCTATTACTCTTTTACACAAACACTATCAAATCGAATTGATGAAACTCCAATAAAATAGTTTATAGATAAGATTATGATAATAATATAGGCTGCAGTTAGTATGTGTAAGAAGTTGCAATCCATTGTTAATCTTGTTATTTGAATTGTATAGCAAAATTTAAATATCGCGAGAAAGCCTAAATAGTTTTTCATAAGGATTCCTACTGAAACTTACTTATGAATAATGGTGGTATACTCCTCAATAATACAGTATTCAGCTATGATGATAGGACCCCCTTCAGCAATGATGGTGACTCTTGGGTGGATGACGGTACCTCCGCCAATGGTGATGTCACCTTCCAGGGTACAGTCTTCACAAACTGTGGCTCCAGGAAGTATTTTAATACTAGAACATAAATATTTGTCCATGTAGGAAGTCTGCACCACAGAATAACAATAGGTCGCATGGGATTCAAAGAACCGTTTCGTAACTTACTTGTTAGCCATTTTCAAAAAGGTTAATACAGTAAATAAACGTGTAATATAATAAAGTAAATGAGACTCCCTATTCCCTAAACGCACTACAATACAACACAAACCGTATTTGTCAGTTTGACATTGACAGTGACAATTAAAAGTATTGCAAGTATATAACTGGAGACTTCCCTGAAACATTGATTTAATAAAATAAAAGAGAAACATATCATTTGAATAAATCTTTCATCCTTGAATCTTGTTAACGATCTATTTTTATACGAAAATAATTAGTTTAAATCCTTTAATTTAAGTTTTTATTGAAATAAACATTATTTTTAAGAATTGGTTTTTTCCCGAGACTTAGAGAATTCTACAAAATGTATATGGCAATAAAATATACGAGAAGTCCTAAATGGACAAAGTGATCCCAACATAGTGTATTACATTTCATCATCATCATATCAGCCGAAAGACGTCCACTGCTGGACAAAGGCCTCCCCCAAAGAGTTCCAAAGTGACCGGTCCTGCGACACCCGCATCCAGCGGACTTCCGCGACCTTTACCAGGTCATCAGCTTATTACATTTTATCCACTATTATATGTTTACGTTTTCCATAAAAATATAAGCTGTTCGTATTTTACGAAAATGTACATGAATATAATGTATTGTTTACACTGGATCTGGTCATTACTCTTACAATACGGACACAGAATCCTACTAAAAAAAAACAGTAATGGGGTATACATATAATGATTTGACAGCCCTAATTTATCTGACTAACGTTTGGTGTGGCCGCATCTAATAGGGAACATTACGCAAAACTCTTCGTAGGTGGCGACACTAGCAGCGTTGACATTGTATCTCGTTCCCACTTGCGGTATTGTGTATGCAAGCATCCTTGTCACTCATTTGACAATCAATTGTGCATGTGTGTGTGAATCCCTATATTCCTATACTGGTTTACTATTAGTGGTAGTGCTGCCTCTGGTGGCAGAACATTGCAGTAATGTTCCCTATTGCTATCGTCTGGACTCTGGAGGCATGTTGCGCTGCTGATACAACTGTCAAAAGTGTCAAACGAGTTGTACTGACAAATTGTATGCATGTGGACAATCAACACAATTTGACCATGGAAAGAATTTATGATCAGCCAAGTTTTCTGGCAGATAATTTTGAAGTAAACTTTTTAAAATATTATTGAATTTATTATAATTAGTCTTTCTACAAATTTTACACGCATTCATTATAAAGTTTGTATTTCATGGGGTATATACATGTAATGATTTGTCAGCCCCAATTACTATTAGCAATAAACATTATTACTATTATTACTATTACTATTACAATTTATTAGTCTTTCTACAAATTTTACACGCATTTATTATAAAGTTTGTATTTTAAAGGTGTTATAGTGCTATAAAAACACATTTTACAGTCGATTTGAGCCACACTTTGATAGCTTTATATTTTTTAGGGTTCCGTAGCCAAATGGCAAAAAACGGAACCCTTAAAGATTCGTCATGTCTGTCCGTCTGTCTGTCTGTCTGTCCGTCCGTATGTCACAGCCACTTTTTTCCGAAACTATAAGAGCTTTACTGTTGAAACTTGGTAAGTAGATGTATTCTGTGAACCGCATTAAGATTTTCTCACAAAAATTGAAAAAAAACATTAAGTTTTAGGGGTCCTCATACTCAGAACTGAAACTCAAAAGAAATTGGATACGACATATCAGAAATGATAATTGTATGGTTTGTAGAACCCATTAAAGGTGTTGTAGGGCTATAAAACACATTTTAGAGTCTGACCAGCAAGTCGTGACAGTGAAAAATGGCGGCAAATTTAAAAAAAACGCATGCTGGTAACACGAAATGTATGGAGCCGTCATAAGTACTTATAACTGACAGTTTATTTCATAGGTAAAATTGTTGCCATATAAATAATTTGATAAAAATGGTACTGTAACGACTCGCTGGTCAGACTCTACAGTCGATTTGAGCCACGCTTTGATAGCTTTATATTTTTTTATAATCACTTAAGCATCTTACTGCGAATAGCGATACCTTAGGAAAAATAAGTAATAACACAATCATGAAACAGTGCTTTGTTATGGCAATATTATTTTTACGAAATGGTATCCCTAAAGTGCCGGATACGACAAATCAGAAGTCAGTCCTCAGAAACTCCCATACAAAGAGCAAAATGTATGCCGCGAGAGCGGGCTTTGCCAACCTACTAGACAAATATATTGGTTGGCAACACTCATGCGTTGTCAAATTGACAATATATATCTTTCTTTTTTATATTTGACTTCCTTTCCTTCAAAGACTTCAAATTCTAACGTCTGTCATCGTGTTTTCTCCATGTTTTAGTGAAAATTATATTTATAAATTCAGGATTTCTGAAAGTTTCATGGCGATCGGGGAGATGAATTGAACAAAAAACTCCCCTGCTCGCGCTAGCGCGTGTATACGTAATATTTTTGAGAAAGAGACTTGTGCTTGGTGACTCAGAAATTGTCGGTAAAACTAGACGCTGTGAAATGTGTGGCGTCCGAGAAAGCCTCAGGGGAGGTTTCTTTGCCAGTTTTCCCAAAGATGATCTCCGGTAAGTCTAAAACATAACCTAGCTACAGCGCTACAGGTACACATTTACCGGTAGATTTTTTCAGTTGACGTTTTTAGGGTTCCGTAGTCAACAAGGAACCCTTAAAGTTTCGCCATGTCCGTCTGTCCATCTGTCCGTCAGTCCGTCTGTGGCTGAGCTATGGTGTCATTTGTAATTTATTTACTTACTTCCTTAAAGACTAACATACATATATTATCAATATAAACTAAAAATTAAATAATAACTATGAAAACACTGTCACACTTCCTTGTCAAATTATTGATGGTTGAATTCGCTGAATGAAAACATGATTCATGAACAATTTTTTAAGTCTCTCAATGTATTTCAGTTACGCCTGCTGTGAACTTGATTGTTCCCATGGAGTCTCAACTTGTGCCTTCAAGATCAGTGCTTAAAAATATGAATGGTAATAATAATTTTTAAGTATCATTTGCGCTTGTGATTCTGTATGGTCTGTGTCACCCCGCTGGAAAATAGTTTTGGGTACTATGTCAGTGATTAGTGTGAAGTGGACGTGACTTTAACATGTCGTAGCAATGTGTGTAACCCAACATTGAACAACGCTCTTGCCCGCGCTGAAAAGCCGACGGGCCGAGAACAGGCGCAAAGTGCTAAATGCGCTGGCTGGCACCTCGATCACTCATGAACTCATGATTTAGATCCGAGTATTCACACACACATCTCGTGCAATATTCGAATTCGGTAAAGAGGTAAGTTTGAATCCCAGACAAGGAGATAGAATACCTGTTTTCTCGGAAATCATCACCAAAGGAACATGTATTTGTGGTTTTATGTGCCTGTTTTCAGATGTCCACTGTTCGTCATCATGTTCTTCCGTCCGTCTGTCTACGACCGTCCGCATTGTTTTTAGTAAGCATTGGCAACCCTTTATTGATTTGTGGTTTTTTTTACTTTGACGGTGGCAAACAGGCATACAATCTGCGTGATGATAAGCAGACACCGCAGCCTATGGACGCTTACTATTCCAGAAGAATCTTAAATGCATTGGCAACCTTTTCTTGATTTGTTTTTTTTTTTTACTTCGACGGTGGCAAACAGGCTACGATCTGCGTGATGTTAAGCGGACACCGTAGCCTATGGACGCTTACTATTCCAGAAGAATCTTAAACGCATTGGCAACCCTTTATTGATTTGTTTTTTTTTTAACTTCAACGGTGGCAAACAGGCATACGATCTGCGTGAGCAGACACCGCAGCCTATGGATGCCTACGATTCCAGAAGAATCAGAAATTCATTGGCAACCCTTTATTGATTTGTGTTTATTAGGGTTCCGTACTCAAAGAGTAAAACGGGACCCTATTACTAAGACTCCGCTGCCCGTCCGTCCGTCCGTCCATCCGTCCGTCCATCCGTCTGTCTGTCACTAGGCTGTATCTCACTGATACCGTGATAGTAGTTGAAATTTTCACAGATGATGTATTTCTGTTGCCGCTATAACAACCAATACTAAAAACAAAATAAAATAAATATTTTTATTGATAATGGTACGGAACCCTTCGTGCGCGAGTCCTATTCGCACTTGGCCAATTTTTTTATTTTAACTTCGACGCCCACAAACAGGCATACGATCTGCGTGATGTTAAGCAGACGCTGTAGCCTGTGGACGCTTACTATTCCAGAAGAATCTTAAACGCATTGGCAACCCTTTATTGATTTATGTTTTTTTTTAACTTCGATGGTGTCAAACAGGCATACAATCTGCGTGATGGTAAGCAGACAGCGCAGCCTATGCGGACGCTTACTATTCCAGAAGAATCTTAAACGCATTGGCAACCCTTTATTGATTTGTGTTTTTTTAACTTCGACGGTGGCAAATAGGCATACAATCTGCGTGATGGTAAGCAGACACCGCAGCCTATGGATGCCTACGATTCCCGAAGAATTAGAAATTCATTGACAACCCTTTATTGATCTGAGGATTCGTTGTGTTGATGCATAGACACAAACGCGGCTCCCTCACTCGGGACCTCTGGCGACCTTACTCACCCAGGAACACAACACCACAGCAAGGTTATTCTGGTTGCTTTGTTCTATAAGGTGGTAGGTACTTCCACAGTTGTGCTGGTCTAAATACTCTAAATGTGAGCGAAATGACATTCCGCTGTGTTAGATTTAGATAAGAGTAATGTGAAGGTAGACCTCTTTTAAATCCTTACGTTTGAATTAAGTGTATGGCCACTTTATCAGGACTTTATTCTACAATACATTACAAGAATCAGTAATATTAATATTTTGTTTAACGCTTATAAATACCATTATCAATATTGTTAGACACAGGACTATATTACTTATTATTATAACGTAACTCTATACTATAATATTACAAAGGTGTAATGTGTGTCGCTTTACTACTTTGTATGTAGCGGGTAATCTCCGGAACTACTCATCCGATTATAAAGATTCTTTCACCAATATATAGAGAAGACCTTTGGAATGGACGCATTATCTTTTATCCCGCGGCTTCGCTTGCGTTCTGTGTACCACGAGAATCTAAAATATAAGTTTATCTGGGAACATCTCTTGGGCTTTTTTTTTTTTTTCAGATGGGTCTATGCGGTTTTGGCTGGTGGCAGCAAAAAACTGACAGAACATGTTGGTACCTACTCTTAAATGTAAGAAACGAACACTCGATCGCGATACAGGTGTGTACCTACATCTTTTAATTTTGCTTGTGTCTTGCACCTGTGTGTAGTTTTTCTAGCTAACCTAAGGGCAGCAGGGATTTTCACTAGATCAAATACAGATTTATCTACTAACTAGGCAATCACTGGGGTGATAGTATGGGTCCTGTAGGACATTATAGGCCAGTCTTATTTGACCAGAAAAATCGAAAAATCGCAAGCTAACGGCTAGTTCTGCTTTTTGAATATGTTGTTAGGACCACTACCAGTCCCGTATATCCAAGTTTGCAGCTTCAAAAACCTGTGCTAACTTTGCGGCACTCGAAAAACCACGAAATTTTCGCACTTTTTTTGGTATTGTCTGCGGTCTTTAAATAAAGATTTACTTTCGGCTGATATGATGATGATGATGATGAGATTTTATTTCCGCTATCCTAAGGTTGTCAGGAAGAGATCACTCTGTAACGAGAAGACCGCCTGTAGTTTGCCTCTAATTATGTTGATTATGTTCTAACGAGTTGATTTTTTGGTTTTGTTCACAGATTGCGATATGAAAAGGAATGAAATCTAAAAGGAGATTTACCAGACAAGTGCTATAAGTCTGAACAATACGCAACGGTTAGGGGAATAAAATGTAATGCGCAAACGCAAAACACACGGCGGACCCATCCGGCTACTGAGCGGGCCGGGTCAGGAGTACGGCGCGCGGCGGCGGCGCGTGGCGGGCCTATTCGTCTAGCTCTCTATGAACAACATCGCTCAAGCGGCCGAGCGAGTAACAAGCGGGCGGGGCGGGCGGCGTCGTCGTTTCATTGGTCGTTATACTCCAGGCAAAATACGGTTTTGACAAACATTAATTCATAATAGCGTTTTTTTTCTTTATATCATTTTAAAACATTATTCTAAGATGCTTTATTCAAGAATCCAACAAACTTTCCATCCGGAAGTATTTATACAGATTTAAAAAAAGAACGAATTGTTTTTTTTTTATTATTTATCTTGAATATTATAGAGCAAATGTAAATGAACCAAAGTAAAGATAAAACCATTTATTAATATTTTTTCTGACTTTTCAGAAGCTAGTTAAGTTATCATTTTTTTGATGTCTGAAATTTTGTTGGATTTTGACACTAAGTAACTATTTAATTGATAATATATCCATTACATAAAAAAAATCTGCTATTATAAATTATTTCCAAATTTGACATATTTTCCATACAAGCTGTCAGTTCATTGCCTGGACTATTATACCTGTGTTATGCTTCAAGCAGAAATGTATTTAACGAATCTATTTACACACTTAACTTAAAAGAATTATTGTGTATAATATTTATCGCCGAAATGGTTATGCGTAAGACAATATTTCGGCGAAAAATACGACCTTATTACCTATAATATAATCAGGACAATAGTGTTCTGATAATAATATTAATGTTGTTTGGACTAACAGTTCATTATTTCTCTCAGATACTTATTACTAGTTATTACTAGTTTTTTTTTCATTTTGAACTGATAATGAATGGTAGGAGATAACAAAGGAGACAATAAGCATTGTCGTAAAGATAAGCTGTTTATGGCATTGAGGTAATATGTACTAACGTACTAGAGAAGACAACCCGAACATTATTTGTGCGCCAGCCGGCAAGGGGGGTATGCGGGGGGAGGGTAGCTTGTCATAGAACTGACTGAGACGGTGCGGCCCATGGACCGCAACGCGTAGCGCAAACTTCTTGTTCGGTGTGTCTTCTCTAGTACGTTAGAACATTATACCTCAATGGTTTATGGTCATTCGGACATCTTAAAACCAACTCGCTATACTCTATTCTATTGCATGGGTAGCAGTAGACTTGGCCAGACGTGTTATATGTATATGTCACCGTTAGATTGTGAACGCCGTCAGTTTATAATCTTACTCGCAATATTATAAACTGTCGATAAATTGTGAACTGTCAAAACAACTATCAATGTCGAATCGTCAAATTGTGAACTGAGATCCAATCAACTTGCTACGGAACGTACACAAATACTAGGTTGGTTAGGTTAGTTAGGTATCTTCAGTTGCCCGAAGGGCAAACCGCCCAGAAATAGGAGCCCCACGCAGCGTAAACGCCTGTAAGTATCTTTTGATTGCGTTGGCTTAGAAGTTTAATTTTTGCACAGCTCCAAGGGACAGTAGACTTAAGTATTTGATATAAGTTTCAGCTTGATACCTCCACGCGTTCCTGACAAAAAGGGTCTTGACAGACGAACGGATGGACAACAAAGTGATAAAATAAAAAATATGGACTAATGTCCATCCTTGCATTAATTAATATTAATGCAAGGATTAAATAGGGTAACAGTGAAGTTGCAAAGAAAAATATTTATTGGAATATTATATTTTGTTTGCAGTCGGGGGACCTATACACTTTAGGTTTTGTATGTAATAGGTCCCTACAACTTAGCTGCAAACAAAATATAGGTAATATTCCAAAAAGAGATAGTGTCCAGGTACTAATATATAAGTTTACATAATTGAAACAATATCAGCGCGCAGCGGGGCTCCGTCGATACTACCGGATGACGAAATGAATGGAATAAAATTGCTGAATAAAAAAACTATCATGTTCTGACGTAGGTACGTGGAAGCTGATGCAAGTGGAATACTTTGTTCAACCAATCAGCACACGGTGTGCGGTCCGCGTCGTGCCAATTTGATTCAGTTCACAATTTGACGATTTCACATTGATATATTAAACATTTACCGAAAAATTATGTTGTTAATTTTTCGACAGTTTATAATATCGCGAGTAAGATTATAAACTGACGGTGTTCATAATCTGACGGTAACATCTACAGGTAGGAGGGTTTAGGCCTCTCTTTCTAGTATTTGAAATCATGTTTGGCCTAATCCATAATATGTTATTGTTGCCGTAATCGAATTAAATGGCATCCACGACTCGCCATCAAGTCGACGACTTTTCGCTCTGAGGGTACGCTACGAAGAAACCTAGGTAGGGTCGCTTCGCCGGTTAGCGACCACTTAGCCGAGTTGCTCACTTTAGATTAGTAAATGTATACCTGATTTTTAAATTTACACGCATAATAGATGGTATTCGGATAGGCCCTGAGTATAGTAAAGTTTTGAAACTAATAATAAAATATAGCACTTTAATCCATAGATTAGGAAAACATATAGGAAATGTTTCAAAATGGCGAATTCGCTAGATACTCTAGATAGCGACTGCTTTAGTCGGTTTGCGACCACCCTGTTAGCTAGTTGGCGACCACCCTTGCAAAAGTTGCAAATAGTTAGTGTTTAAGTAGTTAAAAAAATGATTCATCAGTCGAAAGACGTCCACTATTGGACATCGGCCTCCCCCAAAGAGTGCCACAATGACCGGTTCTGGCGCTGTTTTTTTACCTAGTCGTCAACCACTCTTTAAGAGTTTATCTTGTTTAATTATGGAGATGCTATGGCCACCTTCCATCTTTATCTTCAGACTAATTTTATGGTACCATAGGATGGCATTGCCATCCGACTTACACTTACTAACTTGGAACTTGACTTGGAATATTTGACCCGCACATACTAATGCTAACGATCAAACGAACTAACAAGTATTATTAAGCTTGTAAAAATAACCAGATCAAAATTCATCTGGCAGATACTTGGATATACCTCGTGCTGACCAGACGCTAGAAATTTATTAAATTGTATTTAGCATATGTGACATTTTAGTAAATAAATCCTTGTTGTATCAGTGATAATGTAAGTGGTGGTGATTATGCCGGTTACGCGACCAGGTTCAGGCTGGCCTCACACAACGGAACTCAGTCACGGAATCATAATCTGAATCCTCAAGAGCAAATAAAACGTCACACTTTATGCAGAATCTCTACAAAAACCTCCTTTTTTTTCAAAGTTTAAAGTGTTTATTGCCAGGACATAGTTATAAAACAGATCTGACTGTAATAAGGTATAAAGTAGTTTACTTATGTTAGTACTTATGTTGGACCAGCATTGGGCATGCAATATTCATGTCATGCTCCCCGGCAACCCCACTTTCGATTTCGGGATTTCTGAGTATGTGAAAAAATTGTACCAAAATTGTACCGAATTAGTACTTACTTGAAAAAAATTGTACTTCAATAGTTTCGAGAGTACAATTATTTTAAATTAGGGTTGCTGGGGAGCATCTCTCCTGCAACCCCAATCTTAAAAAGAAGTAATTTCGCGTAGAATCTAAAAAAATTGTACTCTCGTTTTTCCTGTTGAACGAGATAGCTAAGCTAGTTAAATTACCAAACTTGCGCCAGAAAGTGAACACCTGCGTGACACAGCAATGCGGAAAGTAAAACTACGAGTACCTGGCCATAAACTGACTCATTCAACGGTAAAAACCAATGAGTACAATATTTCCAGCCTAATGCATGCTACTGGTGGCAGTCATATGCTACTTGTAAAGTTTTTGTTGGTTAGGCTGAGTTCCTCCGGCCCGGCAAACTAAGATAAACTTTTTGGCATCGACGGCGCTTTCAGAACGCTGGCTGCTGGCTGGCTGGTCGAATGAGGCATTTGCCCAAATGTTACAGCAGTCTATTGCTGTGCAATGCAATGATTTTTTGCGCCTTATGAAAAATATTTGCAAAATATGGAATAATACATGTGTTTTTCGTATTGCCGTGTAACGCAGGCGTTCGCTTTCTGGCGCAGGTGATTTAACTAGCCTAGCTATCTCGTTCAACGGTAAACACGAGAATACAACTTTTTTTGGGCCTTATTTTACACAAAAAACTTAGATTCTACGTGAAATTCCTTCTTTTTAAGATTGGGTTTCCTGGAGAGATGCTCCCCAGCAACCCCAATTTAAAATAATTGTACTCTCGAAACTATTGAGGTGCAATTTTTTTTAAGTAAGTACTAATTCGGTACAATTTTGGTACAATTTTTTCACATGCACAGAAATCCCGAAATCGAAAGTGGGGTTGCCGGGGAGCATGACATGAATATTTTAAATAATTTAATAACTAAAATACAATCTTTCTCTTGAGTGGACCAGATTCTGTTTTCTGTGCATGATCTCAGACTGTGTGAGCCCAGCCTCGACGAACACCTGACAAGGTGGTTATTTTTAAAATTAAAGATATTGCGTATCTTTATTAAATATCTCTTTCTACTATGAAAACGATATAATATCCTTGCAGTTCAGGTCGTCTAAATCGAAGTGGTCGCAAAGTTCAGGTCGTCTCAATCGAAGTGGTCGCAAATCAGCTTACTGAATTAGGTTTCAGTGTATTCGGAGGGGCTACCGCGAAACGAACACAAGCGTTGTTTGTGTATCTCCCTCTCAGTCGCACTTGTAAGTTCGAGCGACAGAAAGATGTTCGTTTTTCTTTCGCGCTAGGCCCTCTGGCAGTTTAAAATTATGCTTTACCTATTTGGCAATCTTAATGTATAATCTGAAGGAATAAATAAGGGTTGCACCTTAACTCTATATTGTTTCATTTATAAGGGACAAATACGACGACGCAAATCCAAAAATAGAAATGCTTTTAGCAATAATTATTGGTTCTTGAAATCACTATTATCGGTTCTTGAAATCACTATAATCGGTTCTTGACATCACTATTATCGGTTCTTGAAATTACTATTACCGGTTTTTGCAGCACTAAATTTGGTAAATTAAGCGTATTATACACCTATCCATCTGTCACAACCAGCTGCCTAAAAGTGAATGAATTGAATGTGTTTTGTCTCTTTCCATCTTGTAGGTGTATAATGGCCCTTATGAGTAGATATAGCAACATTCGATATTTCTTATGTTGGTAAGATGTATACCCGATCGAGCTTTCAGTGAGGTGAAGTACTATGAAGTTCCGTCTCTTAAACGTAGTGGTTATATTCTCTTTGTCAGAAGTGATAATTGTATGGTTTGTAGAGCCCATAATACTGATTGATGATATTAGTAATCTGTGGATTGATGGCGGAAATAATACAGGTGCGGAGTAAGAAAATACTAAAGATTTGTATATTTTAAAGTTTATTATCCTGTACTCAATACATAGCTTGCTTGGAACATTATCAGCTGTTAACGGTAAGTAATTTACCTTTTACAATTAAAATACTTATTTTCAAAAGTACTTAAAATGCATTTATTGCCGGCAGAATAAAAGAATAATATTACTAATAATACTTAATACATCTATTAAAATGAAGTAAGTAGCCTCCAATGGGCTCCTAAGTAATTGCACAATTTTCAATGCATTATTTTGGTACTACTTGCGAGACTTTGTTGTTACACCATGTGTTTTGACTTTTTCAGTCGCGTTTAAGGCGAAGGTATAATATATGTAGACGATGGACCGTATACAAGACCTATCAGCCTTTCAAGGCGCAATTTTATCTGCAGATAATTTCCACTCCTTTTCCAAACTGATTTCAAGAGGAGGTAAGACAATGTATATTCAAATTTTAACATAGCTTCTAGATAAGTCACAATAAAACTATGGGTACTCTCGGTTTAGTAAATACTCTGAGACCTTTTAGTATTTACTAGATTCCTTGCTGTAATACTGATGAAGATTTTGTTGGACTGTAATAAATTTAACTTGTTTTTTTTTGTGCAATTTTAATGTTTCTTTTTACATGATAAATATTAAATTCAATGTTCTAATAATGGAATAAGATTGATGTGCTTGTTATCATAATTGTTGCATGTTTTAGGAAATGAGGAGAAAGTTAAATATGTAATAGAAAAACTCTTCAGATTCTTAAAAGAGAAAAATTACATCAATGAAAATGGAGTTATCCAAGAAAACCTGGAAGAATACAGAAAACTAGCTCTATACATTGCTTTAAATGCAGACCTACCTATTCTGGAAGAGATGACTGAAATGGAAGGCATGCAAATGGTTATTTGGATGATACCAACTGTACCCAAATACCTTTTGTATGAAATATTCTTCAATCTTCACATGCAGCAATTCCTCTATGAAATAATTGCATTTTGCAGCCCTCATCTGGCATTGCAAGTGGCTGATGCATTTATAATCAACATGAAGTATTTGAACCCGGTGGAACACCTGGACAGGGTTCGACTTGTTTCCGCTGCCCTGTACAGGCTTATTTGCAGACTACATTTTTACCAAAATGGCAGCGATGGAGATTTGTTAACAGATGCTTTAAACAGCTTCCAGATATGTCTCAACAAGTTTACAAACCCTCCTAATCCAGACAAGGTCCTCAACATGCCTAAAGATGACCAATACAAATATTTAGGAAGGAGCCTTAGCATCATGCTCCATCTGATTGAGGAATGCATGCTACACTTCACAACTAAGCAAGGGTTTGAAGCGGAAGGATTTAATGAGATCTATTTGTCCACCCACCACCCTGAAAATATTGCTACGAAAACATTAAGTTTCAATATCTGTGAAAGTCCGAATGATGCAATATTGCAATGCTTACACAAGTGCCACACTTTCTTGTTAGATGACTGCACCACTCAAGTCATGAGTGTTAGTGTTGATATATTCTGTGCATGGAGTGAATATGACGAAAATGGGAAAAGTATGCAGCAAAGCATTGGAGAGCTATGCTTCAAACTACGCTCAATATTACAGGGTATTCCTGGTGTTTCCGAGCACACTCTTGTTGGGATGCTGAAGCAAATATCCAGAGAACCTCTAAACCATAAGGACATCATTAACGAAACTGATATTGAAGTTATTGTGGAAAAAATCAATGCTCATAATGAAGAAAGCTCTTCATGGCTTAGTGCATTACTGCATAAAGATGATTTGTGTCAGAATTTAACATTACTGCTCCTCCTTGAATCAAATATAGGGCTGCTGAAAGAGGAACAAAGTCAAAGCTTGTTTGAAAAGATCATTGACCATCTGAATGATGATCAGGAGAATGGTGAATATTTGAAGGTGCTGGCTATCAAAGCATTCCACCAATGCAACAATACTGTCAAAGATGAAATAATCACAAGTCAATTCAGTGACAACTTACATGACCGAATGGAAAATGGAGATTTTAACACCATGATGACAGAGATATTCAACAAACTCACAGTGTCTGAAAACGCAGACTCATCAGACATGTTGACAGTGTTCCTTCAAAACCCTAAACAAACATTTTTGAAAATATTTAAACTAGCAGCGGATAACGTGAAACAGACTGATATTATGTTAAGAGTTATGGAGAGTTTAGAGAAATATAGCAATCACTACTACAGACAAGACACTGAACCGTGCATCATCAAAGTCTGCAATAATGTATTGGAGAATTCCTTGGACTCTGATGCGAAGCAGAGTAATTTTGTAAATTTTATCAGTAGGCTAAAACAGCGAAATATAATTCCAGGGAATAAGCTGTTAATGTTAATAGTAATGCCGAATTTACACAAAGGTCTAATAAACAGAAATGTAGTTGGGATGAATGTCCAAATCAAATTGTTGATGGCAGCTTACACTATTGAGGAACTGCTGGAGTTCAGGGCTCCAATGCTGGCCATGCTGGCACAAGTGCTGGACATTGTGAGATGGAAATTCACTTCATATGAAGCAGCTATGCCACCAACTCTAGAGTTGGCTTTAAAGTTGCAACAAGAGATCTTTAATACTTATGAAGCTGAAATACCTGGTATGTAATAAGGGTTTATAATTGTTCGTTTGTAATAAATTGTTTTTGAGATATGATTACAAAATACACTTATCTCCAGCCCTGATTTGTACTGAATCAGTATTTTTGATGATGATTATTGACAGTCCTCTTATATACCACACAAGTGAGAGTGCACGTGGGTCAATCAACTATTTCTTGTTGCTCGTTGCCATGGTTACGTCTCCTGGGTCACCCTTTAAAACTATTATTTTATGGGGTTTAAATCCACGAAACACGTGTTTTTGTCATATTGGTAAACCCATTTCATGGTGGGGCATCTCCTTAGCATGATAGGACTCCAGTTTATAGTATTTTTTCTAAGAAAGTCTGTTACTGTTGTCTCTTGGCTTACCGGGACAGAATAACAACAAGAAAAAGTTGATTGACCCACATGCACGGAATTCAGTCACTGAATCAGAATCTGAACAAAACGTTTAATCCTTGTGCAGAATCTCTACAAAGGGTGTCCCTTTTTTTGCACTTAAGTGATTCAGATTCTGATTCTGTGGCTGAAATACATCTGTGTGAGGCCGGCCTTAATTCTATCAGGCCACACAAACTTACACTACACAAAATGTGGGTAAATCTAATTAGGGAGAAACTTAATATATTTATTGTTACTTACTTTCATCAGCTCCATTAATTTTTACAAAGCTGATGCAAAAATTATAATCTGCCAACATTTAACATTTCAGAGAAAGAATTAAAGTGGCTAAAGAGCAAACTAAAGAACTTGCAGCCGTTGAACATGTATTATTACCGGAGACTCTGGGACCCTCCTGGCAGCAGCTTCATAGAGGTTATCACCGGCCTCCGCATCAGGAAGGAAATGGATGTTGACCAAATTACATCTATGCTGTTGCAAGTAAGTTTATAAACAATTGTTAGAAGTTGAGCGTCTTTAATCCTTGTGTCAATATCCCAGAGGCATTAAATTAATGGAATGGAACGTTACACAAGTTATACTTTTTTAGGGCTGTTATAGCACTTTTACTGCAACAAACCCGCCTAGCGGGCGCCTTTGCCAAACCACGGAATCCGCTACGAGCGTAGCGCGTAGCAATAGTTTTGTTGCGTGGTGTTAAAATTGATAACGTCGTGTTGCTAAATGGATAGTAAACCATCAAAAGATTGTAATAAAGCATAAATTACAAAATATAATTCAAATCATAAAAAGACATGAACCTTGAAAGTTTAGAAAAAAAAGTTTATTTATTTATTGTCCAAAAGTTAATTTAAAGGTACCAATAGAATCCTTACGTTTTTATAGAAACAAATTTGTATGACAACTATGGACCTAAACGCAGTATTTCGCGACCGAAACAGCAATTTACTTCATTTTCCATGCAACGGTTAGTACAAATTGCACGGTGTGACGTCATACTTTAAAGCCAATCAGTATGAAGCGTTTCGGCTGCTGTCAGCGAGGTCCGTCTTTAACTCGATTTTTTTGGGTATTAGTGTCCTTTAAATGTAGTTGCTTCCATACAAACATTTGTTCAACTACAAAAACTGGTTCGAATTGCATCATAAACAAATTTAAGGTCACAAGCCCATTCTTGGCAGTGAATGTGTTAACATGTAATCAGTCAACAGTACAGTTGTGTGTTTGCCTGTTGCCTTGTAGCTCCCAAATGTGCAAACCGAGTTGAGTGCGGTTTTTCTAATCGAAAGTCTTGTCTGTTAAGATATGTTTGTTTTGTCACGGATTTATGTAGTTATTGCATTCTATCTAATACATGCAAAGTTCCTAGGAGAGTGAATATTTGATCCGCTATCACTAATTCACTCCTCCATGTCAACAACTTATAGATATAATTTGGTGATAGGAATGGTGGCATTGGTTGGAGTTTCCCAGCAAAGCTTCCAATATATCGATTGCATCTGCTAAATTCATTTCCTCAAACTGCTTAGTAGAAGTTGAATGGAGAATGCTAAGCAGTGTGGATCAAAATAAATGTTTCACTGGGTGTTCAACTATGTCTATAAAAAAGTAACTTTCTATGAAATTAAGCATATCAACTGTATAGTGAAGGAAATTGAAACAAAAAGCTGTGTGCCTTATTGTCATTGTATCAAGATACAAAGTGATTTACGTTTAATAAAAATATTTTTTTTGACATTAATTTAACTCAAACCCGACCCAATCCGTGTTCCAGGTATTGTGTTCCATTACACAACAAGAGTGGTGCGAGATATACGACGGACTATCTGTGTTCGGAGACGATACCACCTTAGAAATATTACATGATGCCGTGTTACTGGTCACGGTCGCTGAGAAATCCAATAGGACGGACATTTCGTGGGCCTGCCTGCTGAATTGTTATAGGAATTTCATTATTGCTATAAAGGTACGTAATAACAACTCATTTTCAGATGTTGCATTTCACGAAGACGACTGGGCGCATTCCTATTATTATGGCGTTAAAGTCTAATTTCGTCAAATACACTCGCCTTCGTCAAATGAAATATTATTAGAGATTAGATTTTATATGCTAACTAGCGACCCGCCCCGGCTTCGCACGGGTTTAGATGTATAAATACATGCATGTATTATACATATAAACCTTCCTCTTGAAACACTCTATCTATTACAAAAAACCGCATCAAAATTTGTTGCGTAGTTTTAAGGGGCTTACAGCTCCCAATGACCTTCGATCTGTGTTACTGTCCGTTTTTTCGTGTTTTTTGTGGCTTACCGTATTAACAACAACGAGGTTTACATAAATAGTGTCCCATATGTACTTCAAAACTCACCGTTTTCGAGATATATGGCACCAAACTTTAGCAGTTTTAGGCCAAAAAACCAGTTTTTTGGACGTAACTTTTGTGACAATGAGTTAAAAATAAAATTTTCTCTTGGGTTGTTAGAAACGTCAATAAGGAACAGTTACATGTAAATTTCATATATAAAAGTGCATAAACAACATACTAATATCGAAAACAAAGCTTTTTTGGACCATGTTTGAATAAAACATAAAAAAATATTTATACATTTTTTTCTAAAAAATTCTATTGCAAAAGTAGATAAAGGATTGAAGAACCGATTAACGTTTGTACCATAAATATATCTATTGTTATGACGGAGGAATATCAACTCAAAACACATCAAAACTAGTCAATTAGCGCTTGGAGCCCCTTAAAGATCTAAGCATACATAGGGACAGACAGACAGTGGGAAGTGACTTTGTTTTATACTATGTAGTGATGTATAAAAAAACAGTGTCATGAAAATATACGTGGTTGTGGATGAAATCGCATTACACAATTCTGGAATTACAACCTATAAAAGCCGCAACTGAATTCGGCTGGCCTGGTTCAGACCACAGCTGCTCCAAGCAAAATCCATCATGGAACCTCTGACAGGGTGTCCACTTTCTGGAAAGTCAGGGAAAGTCAGGGAAAAGTCAGGGAAGCTCATGGTGGTCAGGGAAAGTCAGGGAAGTTCTAGACAGGTCAGGGAAAAAATCTACCTAGAAGGAAAAAATATAAATAAAAAAATCAAAGGGATCAACAAATGTATCTTGAACTATAGATATGTTGATTCATCATCGTTATGTTGTCCATTAACTAAGAAAGGTAAGTATAGATCTTAGTTAGTTTGATTTTTGTTTTTATTCAGTGTTAAATATGTTAAGACCAGGTTTAAGGCCATTTTGTGGGGAGATACCTCGACACATTGCCTTGCAAAAGGTGGAGAGGAAGATGTGTTGATTGATATTGGTTGAGTATGAGGCACAGATGGTCTGTGGTATGAGGTCATAAGTTTCCGACCACGGGCATAGCCACCATCTTCATCTGATGCTGGCACTTCACTTGGCGTTGCGTGTTCGCGTTGCGAGACGAGTTCTCAAAATCTTTTTGGTGTTTTAGAAATAGCACTTAATTTGTTATTTCTATGACAAAGGTGTCTATGCCAAGTTTAAGGATGATAAAAATGATTTTTGTCATATATCACAACAACATTATACAATTTAAGTCTTACAGAAAAAAGTTGTGAAGGGCGTAATACTTATTTTTAAATGTTGGAACAACTCGGATTCATCCCATGAGCGCGGGAAAATAGGTAGGTAAATGTGGAAAAAGTAGGCTTTGCCTGCGATACGGCCTTCTCTAAACTATTATTGCTACAACTTATGGGGTATAGTTATCGACTAAAACAGACACGGGGAATTCATTTTTGGTGAAAAAAGGTAGTTTTGTAGTAAAAAAATGTCTGAAAAAATAAATAAAAATAAAACTGGCTGTCGAAGGTAAGATGAGGTATACCTTTCTAATACATATTTAACCGACTTCAAAAAAAGGAGGAGTTTTCTCAATTCGGATGTATTTATTTTTTATTTTTAATGTTTGTTACCTCAGAACTCCTTCATTTATGAACATATTTACAATTATTTTTTTAACTGAAAGTATATTCTTCCAGATTGGTCCCATTGTTTCCAAAACCCCAGTTGGATGATGGGAACCATGAGGAATTGAGGGAACTCCTCAAATATTGGAACACGTATACGCACGTACGTATTGGCACGCGTGTAGTAATTTCGGTATTTTCTATTATAACTCGTGTATTTACACCCGGAAATCATAAATTTGGTGAAGTGGAAGTGATGATGAAGACCACAGATGGCTTGTGGAACTTCTCAATGATGTACTTCAAACTATAACAAGTACGTCACAGATTCTGATATTATTCCGTTGAAATAGCAAACAATGAAGTGCCAAAGGTAATTCTGAGATCCTTGAGGAATCGTCGGAAGTCCTCAAATATTATCGGCCCACATACAGCGATTTGGTTTATTGGTCTAAAAATCAACGCTTTTGTTCTCGAAAATCAGTTCATGTGGTAAATTAGAAAAAAAAATGTGGAAATGTTAATGTGGTTTGGCGGAGTACTGAATTGAAGTCGGTTAAAACTTTGTTTTGAAAGTAAATTATGTTATTTTGAAAACAATATCTAAAAGGTCGTTTAGTTTTCAGAAATATGTGTGCTTTTTGGGCGCTATAAACTATAATTGCTAGGGCTTATGAAGTATAGTTATCGACTAAAACAGATACGGGGAATTAATTTTTGGTGAAAAAAGGTATAGTTTTAGAGAACAAAAAATTTCAGATTTTTTTTAAAATAAAACTTGCTGTCGAAGGTAAGATGATGATATCTAATACATATTTTTGAAAAAAATATCTAAAAGGTCGTTTAGTTTTCATAAATATGTGTACTTTTTGAGCGACGTTCATACAAAAACTTCAAAAATCCAATATTGCTCGCATTAAGGTAAAGTAGCGTTATGCCTTTGTGTTCAGAATTATTGCTTTCAATGTCTAAATTATGAATTTTTATAATCATCATCATTATCATTGATAACTCGAGAACTTTTCCGCCCCAACGGCCATCGGTTTTACTTGCAATGTGCTCCGCCCAGTGCCACTTAAGTTTAGCGATTCGGAGGGCTACAACAGTTACCATGGTTCTGCTGCGGACAGCCTCATTTCTGATGCGATCACGCGGATAATCTCCCGGCATAGCCCCATATTTGGGTGACTGAGCCTTCTTATGAGGCCCATAGTAAACGAACACTATTCAGTGCCATAAAATAATACTCATTCGATTCAGATAACAAAAAGGTTTATCACTGGCATATATGTCATCACTGGCAATACACATGGTCAAAGAATCTTGTCTTGAGACTCTGTCGAATATTTGACGAAAAGATATGCCGTAGCTTCCCGAACGCTGTTCAGCCGAGTCGGATTCGACGATTGGCCTCTTTCTCGAAGTTGAACCTAGAAGAAACCTGTCGAAGTAGGTCTTAAATTCAAGACATTTTATTAATACCTATCAAAATACAAGTTGTAAAATAAAAATTATACAAGTTTTTTTTTATACGTACCACGTCAAAATAACGACCCATACAGACGAGAGTGTATTATTCAAACGGGGCAATGAGATACGGAAATTTGATCTTAGAAACACGAAAAAAATTAAATTGCATGGTTTTTTTTAAAAGAAAGCCATGCGTGCAATATTTTATTTTACCTTATTGTCATATTATGTGTATTGCTTTGTTCGTCACAATAAAAAAAAAATCCTATGGAAGAATACTTTGTTTCGTGAAAAGTTAATTCCTCGTGCCGATAACTATAACTATATTTACCGCACAAGCCCCCAGTAACAAAAGTTTATCAAGGAGGTCATATCGCAGGCGACGCCTGCTTTTTCCACATTCACACCCATCTTCCCTTGTAGATGGGGTGAATCCGAATTGTTACAACATGCAAAAATCTCTCCATCAATTTGATGCTTTTATTTAATCCGAAGCTTACAAATTTGGACGCAAAAAACACTAGAACGAGATTAAAAAAAAAAAAAAAATCCGCCCCTCAACTATTGTTCTTCAAGATTTTCAGATAAATGATTTATGACTAAAAATTTAATAACTTTATCATCTTTAAACATGAAACTATGCTTTCACATATAATATAAATAACAAATTAGTTAAGTGCTTACAATGTCGAAGCCCGAGTAGATGTACTAGCTTCAGATGAATTATGCGTCCGACAGGCTTGCAAACGTTTAAAAGGCTGCGGTGACACAGCATCAGGCAGGCCGTGCGCTTGTTTGTCACCATCGTAGTGAAGTTTACAAATAAAAAGTTTTCCTTACGCTTCATAGCCATAAAGAGTTTGGAGTGTGACATGCGTACTTTGAAATGGCGTTAAAGGTTAATCAATCGAGATTTTTTGTAACATTTTTGGTCAGGGAAATTCGAAAGAATGGTCAGGGAAAGTCAGGGAAAAGTCAGGGAAATATTTTCAGGGTTTGCAGTGGACACCCTGCTCTGAATTCAAGCGGAATCAGCCCAGCGGAGTTCGGCGACCGGCCCAGTCACCATTAATAGATGCAATAACAATTACTCTTTGCAACTGAAGCCATTTCTTAAGGGGCTCCCTGCTCCCAATGACATTCGATCTGTAACTGCCCGTTTATTCGTGTTTTTTTATGGCTTATCGTATTAACAACAACGAGGTTTACCGAAATTATATCCCATGTTTACTACAAAACTTACCGTTTTCGAGATATATGGCACCGAACTTTGGCAATTTTAGGCCAAAAACCAGTTTTTGGGACGTAACTTTTGTGAAAATGAGTTAAAAATAAAAAACGCTAATCAAAATTATAGGTAAGTTCACTATGTATGAGTAGGTACGAGTTTCGATAGTAGAAAAGTTTTAATGAGGATGAAGTGTCGCGATTTGTATTCTTACAGACCTTTCTTTAAAAATGGATAATAGCTAGCTTCAATAAACCAAGGACGAGTGTCGAAATGAAAACTACTAAATTTCGTTGATTTTTGACGGAGCCTCTTAAAAGTATAGATGTAACAAGTACAGTGTGCATTGTGCAATTTGACTATTCTAATAAATTGCTGTTTCACCCAGTAGGCCAAGCATTTCAATTACTCACCGCTTTGCGTTTTTTTTTTTCAGAACAAATATTTCAAGGAACCGCTCACAAACGACCAAGTGATGACGGTTGTTCGAAAATTAGTGAGGATTGTCAATATAGTTGACGAAAAATATATTAACGAGTTCACAGCAATTCTGTTGCCATTGCTCTCTTACATTGCTGAGAAAAGGAGTGATTATTCCACTGACATTGCTAATTATATACAAGAGAAAGTGAAAAAGACACAGTTTTCTACGATACTCAACCAAGTTTTCACCAGTGCCGCTATCTAGACTTCAGAAGACTAAAAATCTTGTACCACTTTGCAGTATTGATTTCATATTAGTGATATTTTACTGATTTTTATTGTTTACGCTTTGTTTATTTGTAAGACATTTAAGTCGTGCAAATTATTTAGTTTGTTAAGTTTGATTACTGCTCAAATTTGTAAAACTGCTCTAAGACATATGTAAGAGACATGATTGTACCTCTATCTAGATCTACTATAGAATATCTGTGCCCCGTTTCACGAAGCTTCTAGTTACTATTTTAAGAGTCTAAATTGGCAACACTGAGGCAGTTGACCAATAACAACTCGCGATTTGACAAGTGTTGTCGATTTAGGCTTGTAAAATTGTAACTTGTAGCTTCATGATACCGGTCACTGGTTGTTAACAGACAACTTTGATTTTCACTTTTTTTATTTTTTTTATTTTATATGATAGGAGCGAAACTGCAAAATATCGTAGAATCTCACAAACCAACAGGCATCTGATTTGTATGTTAGGATTGTTATGTAACTTGTGATTTGACCAAACAGCAAAGATCAGACGAATAACTGTATTTTGGCTTTAAGAGCATTTTGAGTTTTCTAAGAAGTATAGCAGTCCCAAGTTATCTAAATTCTTGACAATATTGTTCGTGTTTGCTAAAATTCGGTATGAATAAAGCTTCAGTAAAAGTAAGAGAGTGTTTCATTTACCTTTGTAAACTTAGCCTATATACATGCTGAGGAACGAACTTGAGCCTGCAGTTCTCAAAATCATTTTTAAGTATATTTTACTTTGACACCCCACATACAAGGGGTTAATTTACAGTGTTAATAAGCATAACAAACCGAGGTTCTGAGGATGAAATAAGAATAAAAAAATAAAGTTAACCCTTTGGACGTTTGGACAAAGAGAATATAAGAATAAGAGACGGGATTTCGAACAAGGTTTTGGATGACAGTGACATTGTCATTTGATTTTGACATGACAACTCATTCGAACTTTAGCTAGTTTGAAATACCACAATACCAATAAAAATAAACGCTAGTACGGAAGTAGACTTACCAACCTAACGAACGAGGACGATAGTAGGGTTGTAGTACTTCGGGGGGCGTCGTGGTGACATGTTCGCGATCCCATGGCGCTCCCATTAACGGCAGGGACGGAAACGCCGGAGTGGTTTTAGTGGGTAGACTCCCTCCCCCTTCTCTTTAAATAGAGATGGCTGGAGGGTGTGAGTCCCACATACCCCCCATTATAGCTTCCCGGCTGGGGGGATGCGTAACTGCATTTCCACTCCGTCAAAAAAAAAAAAAAAAAAAAAAAAAGGGTTGTAGTACTTAACGTTATCGATATCCATAATATTAGAACCCAACAATATCGATAAATTATGATTAGGGACGTCGTTGGGCCCACTGCATGAACAGAAAATTGCTTTACAAAATCTAAAACTAATCCGATTTAGGTATGAAATAATAAAAGGAGAACAAATATTTCATACAGTTTATTTCACACGTATTTCAAAATCATAGTATATTTACAAAAAATCACCAATCAGCGGCGCTAAATACCACGAACTTCGAATCTCGAACTTCATATATCTCCGTCTCTGTCGCTCGAGAACCATAAGCGATAAGTGCGATAGAGACAGAGATATACGAAGTTCGTGGTAGCGCCGCTGTACACATATCTTTGCGGGTCGCAATGAATTCTTCTCGAACTAAGAAATAAGAAACCTCCCGCTTGTAGGTTTTATCCAAGTACCAACCGTTGTTTTTCATAAGTAAATCAATATTGGCGCTTGATATTTCGTTATTTAATTTCATTTCGTCAAAAGCATTGTTTGTTTGACACACACATGTTTTCTCGTGAAGTTATAATATCCATGGTAACCGGCCAAAGTCAAATGACAGAAAGAGAAAGTACGGAAATAGGAGATAGCATGAGTCCGCCATAGCAAAAGCACAGATAGAAAACTTGTCACTTGTCAGGACTTGTCAGATTTGAGTAGAGTTTGTTTTAGAGAATTTGAGTAGTTGGACGTCATTCATATTTTTGTTCCTAGTTGCGCTACACTGCCTTTGGTCGCAGAGAAATCCTTTTTAACCCCTCGTATGCTTAGTGCGGAACCGTGCCAAACATTTGAACTTAGGCTGGGCACTAACGTTCGGTTTCCGGATTCAGTTTCGACTTATAGCGCTCACAGGCGTTTATAGTACAATAATTATCGATCTAGAGGGCTGTAAGTCGAAAACCGAACATCACAGTTCGCATTTGATTGGACAATTTTGACATTATTCGTCATTAAAGATCAAGAAAGCCAGTAGCCTGTCATGGCGAAAGCTGCCAAATTTACTTTCACGTAAGGTTCATATTCGCTCTCTCGTAGCGTAGCTTAGGCAAGATGCCTATTAGATAAGGCTCGCCGCAGGCGCAGCTGCGCCACCGAATTCAGATAGCTGCGGGCGGAATCAGCCTGTAAGTGGCGGGCCTATGCGAGCTACGTCAGATTTTTGGACTTACCTATCCATTTGTGGCTTAAAAGTCCCTGCATCCAAGCTTTAAGAAAGTGTCCCCTGAGGGCCTACCGCGAAAGGCATTCGAAGTTTTCCCTCTCTGTCATACTTGTAATTTCGTACTTAAGTGCGACAGGGAGGGAAAACTTCGAATGACGTTCGCGGTAGGCCCTCTGACAGTGACAGTCACAGACTACTAAGAGATACTGGTGACAGTTGACAAGAATTATGAAGAAGTGACAATAGTAACATTTATTTATTATTTAGCATGATGTTGATGCAACTGTGCATTCATTTTAATATATGAATTATGTACATTAATTTGCTAACCACAGTCAAAAATAAACTTTTAACCCACTTACCTTCAATCATGGCTTCAAGACCGTCCAGCGACATGGCGAAATTTAAAGAAAACTTAAAGTCTGCTAAGAACATCGTCTTTCTATCCGGAGCCGGTATAAGTGCTGAATCTGGGATCCCGACGTTCCGAGGGGCTGGTGGGATGTGGAGGAAGTATCAGGCGACAAGTTTGGCGACGCCCGAGGCGTTTGGAACTACGCCGGCGCTTGTGTGGGAGTTCTACCATTATAGGCGAGAGGTCGCGGCTAGAGCACAGCCTAATCCGGTAATTTGTTAATTAAAATTATGCAGAGTTAGGCGAAGTAGTAAATCCCTTACTAGTCATTTGACCAAGTGAAATAACAAAAAAACTTGGTACCTACATAATTTAGTTTGGCCGCCAATTGTGTCAACAGCAGAGCAGAGACCCTTGTGTAACATTCCATTGTTTAGGTAATATAGTGTAAGTAATAGTGATTTATAGTGTTGAGTATGACTCAGATTCATAATATAGCGGATAGCCAATATTATTCTGCGTCTACAGAGTACTGCTTGAGTAAAGTACTCTCTCTCTCTTTATGCAGAACACGGATTATTGGGCTGTAAATTATAAATAAAAATAAATAAAAATCATTTATTTCAGACGAGAGTCCATATATGGTTAGTAAACAATGAAATCTTATTGCTAGTGTTAGTATGACATAAAAAGAGGGACATAACATAATTAAACAATGACTGCATGCAGTCTCTGCCAGCGGGTGAGCATGGGGCCATTTTCACGCTCCGTAAACACGCTCAGAATGCTGTTGGGGCTGCCGCGCAGGCGACGCATCATGGAGGCGCACCTCTTGCGCATTATCGCCGCAAAGCCGTCAGTTTGTGCCTCCGCAAACATACCAGAGGCACTACAAAATCGCGGCAACCCCATCAACACCCGGAATGCGTTATTGTATTGAACACGTAGGCCGTTGTATGCCTTTTGCGTAAAGTTGGTCCACAGGCTGCAAGTGTAAAACGACTGACAGTACGCTTTAAAAAGTGTAGTCTTTACTTTTACAGTACATCTCGCAAACCTGCGGGCCAACATGTTGCATCGGACAGCCAACGACCTACGCTCCCGCTCAATGTCTAAGTTATCACTTAGGTCATCCGTCACCCAGTGACCCAGGTACTTGAACTTAGTGACAAATTTTAAAGGGACGTCGTAGAGTGTCACTAACGGTACAGTCGGATAAGTTTTCCTGCCAGCTTTAAAAATCATCACTTCGCTCTTCTTCACGTTGTACCTGAGTCCATGGGCCGCAGCATACGACTCGCATATTTTTGTCAACCTCCTCATTGCGTCGATCGAAGGGCCAAGCAGCACCATGTCGTCAGCATAACTTAAATTGTTGACGGCGACTCCGTCAATGTGACATCCGGTATAGGTACTGCTCAGCTCCTCGATGAGTTGGTCGACATACAAGTTAAACAGTTTGGGGGAAGACAGCCCACCCTGTCGTACCCCGCATACCAATTTATAGTCGCTGGATATTGAATTGCCCCACCTTACAAAATTATTTTGATGGCAATACCAATATTTGAACAAGGCTATCACTTCCCGAGGTACACTTGTCTCATTACGTAGCTTGTCCCATAAGATGTCATATGATACAAGGTCGAATGCCTTCGATAGATCCAGGAACACACCATAAACCGGTGTGTTCCTACTGGTATAGTACTGGACGGTATTCTTGAGGGCCAGGATAGCACTCTCTGTGGACAGCCCTTAGATTTAGTTATTTATATGATTTAGATAGTGTTAGCAGATTATAGGGATCAGTTCAAACTTTGGTATATACAATAACACTAATGTTGTATGTTATATTTATATGTTATTGCATTGTTGTCACAAATAAATATTTTCTTTCTTTCTTTTTAATGTGTACTGATATGGTAAGAAAAAGTTTTACACAGGCTTACACATTCAATCTTATCTCAATGACATAAATACTGACAGGGAAAACCTTTTTCACTTTATCTGTAAGACAGTATCATGGATGTGGCCAAAACTTCCAACAGACAGAAATCCAAGAAAAACCATTCCAACACAATATTTATAAATAAAAATAGTTTTAAATGGGATTTATCCAATTAAAATTCAAATGCATTACAGGGCCACATAGCTATAGCACAATATGAAGCAAGACATCCAGAAAAGACAGTGTCAGTGATCACACAGAATGTAGATGGACTGCATGCTCGGGCAGGCACGAAGAATCTACTGGAACTCCACGGAAACTTGTACAAGACTCGGTGTACCAAGTGCAGAGAAGTCCTGGTTAACACTGACAGCCCTATTTGTAAGGTATTTTTCTAGCTTTATTCTAGGCTGGACTAATCTCGATGGAGTATATCATTTGACTTACTAATAGATCCAGGAGGGAGGACTCTTAGGGAAGGCAATTACGCCGGTAGGTACGCACACCCTGTAGAGGTGCAGGCGTTGATACAAATTTTTGACTGACCAGGAATGTAAGAAGAAAAAATGTGATAGACTGACATATTTTACTCCTGATGGACTCAGGAACTTGATTGATCCTGTGGTTTCTGTGATTGTTAGATTGATTTCAATACTAATAGATTCAGCCAGTTTTAACCTTTAGCTAACATACCAAGGCCATACATACAAGAAAAATTGCCAATTAAATTTGAATGAACTGTAATAGGAAATAGAATAGTTTGTTTTGTTTTCTAATCAAATGGAACATAAATAAGAGTAACTCCTTTTAATAAGTGTTTGGGTCCCCAGATGATAAAATATTATTTAAAACTACCCTATTCTAACATACCAATTTGCTTTTCAGGCTCTAGAAGGCCGCGGAATGCCTGATGTAGACCAAGTAGGCTCTGACATCCCTGTGAGGGATTTGCCACACTGCAAGAAACCAGAGTGCAAAGGACTTTTGCGACCCCATATTGTTTGGTTTGGGGAGAATTTAGAGTTGGCTGTGCTTGATAAGACTGGTAAATATTAACAGAGAGTAGGTTTAATATTCTTTAATTCGAATGTTGATTACATACTTAAAATACTTGAAGATTGTGGTGGGTAGATGCATGAAGGTTATTCATGCCATGACTGATCCATTGTCGACGTTGAATCGCTGGTGAGGGTACGTCCATTACTAGCTGCCCATGTAGGATGGTGGACCGCGGAATAAAATATAGCCTATGGTATTTATACTCATGAAAGATTTTCTCAAATCGAATGAGTTGTTGCGGAGTACCCCATACACATTTACAAAAGACCTCACAAAAATATTAATCTAGGTATATAATTAGCATCCTATCATTATCCAAAATGAATGATCGGTATATCCAATGGATAGATCCAGTTCATGTTACAATACGATTAAAATCAGTTAACAATTCCGATGTTAGCTACTAGTCACTCCGCAAAGGTGTCAGAGGGGTCGGACGGGTATGCGTGAGGCGACTCGAGGCGAACTTCAGACACGCAAACTTTTGTGCCGCGTACTGCAGAGTGAAACATAATATGATTAAAGCGACCTCATCATGCTTTGAAGTGTTGTAGAGTCACAAACTTTAGGTTGACAGTCCTGTCATATTGTATAGGAATGCAAATAATCTTTTTGCGAAACAGGTCCTAAATTAAAGAACGCGACCGTATCTGTTACTTGTGCTTCCATATGATCATCTGAGCTCCGGCCATTTTGAAATGCTTCAACTGTACCAGTTAAGTTATAATCTGTTTACTTTGCAGAATCGGCGATGGCATCATGCGAGCTGTGCCTAGTGGTAGGCACGTCTTCAGTAGTGTACCCGGCGGCCATGTTCGCGCCGGCCGCGGCCGCGCGCGGCGCCGCCGTCGCCGAGTTCAACCTCGAGCCCGCGCCCGCCACCACTCACTTCCACTACTACTTCGAGGGGCCGTGCGGAATGGTAGGCACGTCTTCAGTAGTGTACCCGGCGGCCATGTTCGCGCCGGCCGCGGCCGCGCGCGGCGCCGCCGTCGCCGAGTTCAACCTCGAGCCCGCGCCCGCCACCACTCACTTCCACTACTACTTCGAGGGGCCGTGCGGAATGGTAGGCACGTCTTCAGTAGTGTACCCGGCGGCCATGTTCGCGCCGGCCGCGGCCGCGCGCGGCGCCGCCGTCGCCGAGTTCAACCTCGAGCCCGCGCCCGCCACCACTCACTTCCACTACTACTTCGAGGGGCCGTGCGGAATGGTAGGCACGTCTTCAGTAGTGTACCCGGCGGCCATGTTCGCGCCGGCCGCGGCCGCGCGCGGCGCCGCCGTCGCCGAGTTCAACCTCGAGCCCGCGCCCGCCACCACTCACTTCCACTACTACTTCGAGGGGCCGTGCGGAATGGTAGGCACGTCTTCAGTAGTGTACCCGGCGGCCATGTTCGCGCCGGCCGCGGCCGCGCGCGGCGCCGCCGTCGCCGAGTTCAACCTCGAGCCCGCGCCCGCCACCACTCACTTCCACTACTACTTCGAGGGGCCGTGCGGAATCACGATGCCACAGGCTTTGTCTGATTAACCTTTTCAAGCCTAGCGCAATAGCAACCTTCTTGCATTAACATAAGGTTTAACTCCGCACTAAATGTCTTGATAACTTCGCATATGGTTGACAACTTTTCTCTTTGACAGAGTGTCGAAAAGGTTACATACCGAACAACGTTAAATATGGCGCCGGCAGCTGTCATTCCATATAAACTTGTGTAACTCTCCATACATTTAGATTATAACGAACACCATTTACGATTACCGACGGTTCCAACCAGCCTGCATTACAATGTACACTCCGTTTCTATGGGATTTGAACCTTTCATAAACCAAACTAGCATTTCTCTTGTTTCGTTGATTATTTTAACAAATAACATTCATAGCAATTTTCTAATTTAACAAGATTCTAATTACCTTTGCAATATTTTTGTATGTTGGGTCTTCCGAGGCTAGAATATTACAGGGTTAGCAGACATGTTCCCATGTTCTACTGCTTTTGAAAATTGCTCGAAAAACTGAAAATTTGCTAAGGTACATTAAATTGGTAAGCATGTAAACCTTTCATTACGAGTATATGTATAGGGAGTCCTAGGTAGTGGGAATGTTATAATGTAAATATGTATGTATATAAGTAAATAAGTGTATTATTGTACAAAATATATTGAAATGACAAGAAATTATTTAATAAATAAATGCGATTAATTCAAGTAGCATTTTTGTGTTTGGCGAAAAACTTTGCCATGCTGCCAATAGTTGGACCGAATTTGCAGTTAGACATCAGGGATTTCTGAAAAAGTAATTTTAGTTCAAATATAGTTTTATATAAATATACGTGTCCCAAAAGTCAACGTCAACGATAAGGTTATGTGCGCATAAAAGTTGTCAAAAAAACAGAAAAAAAAACCAAGTGATGTATAAACAAAATTAAGATGTTTTAAGTACTCCGGCTACAGATCTTTACATTTCATTATATAAACAGCGTACACACTTTCAGGCAACCGCTGTTTAAATTGGCTGCCTCCTGATATTTTTTTTTCCCATACATCTTAGTATTCCTATATCCGCCCCAGTCCAAGATGGCTCAGGGCGGTTCCACAACACTTCGGGAGCTCAAATACCGCGAGGAATCCGGTTGCCTCTTGGATACAGCAGCTACGCATCATTGCTTTAACTATCACTTTATTTGGAATATAACTTGCATTTGATAGAACAGAACTAAAAAATGCTCGTAAAAACTCATAACTTACTTGCACGAAAGACGGCAAAGCCGCCATAGTCTGTGTCCTCGAATACCTCTCGTCGACCAACAGAACACAGGCGTAGTCCCTCGCATGCCTCACCGCCCGTCCTATACATTGGTTGACGGCCTTCATACACAAGTTCTCATAGTAAGCGCTGCCGGACCCACTGACTGTTCTATTCAGATAGCTCATCTTTTCCTGGAGTTCTGGGGATTTGACGTTTGGGTACGGCATGCCGACTACTATAATGCAGCGGCCTAGTTCATCGCTGAAAAAAGGTTTGTGGTTAGGGGTTTGTGGGAATATTGTGTCCAAATACATTGAACCAATCCCTTTTCGGGCTGGGTTTTTTTTTTTTTTTTTTTCCGTTTTTGCTGCTTAGGCACTTTGCCAATGTCAAGTGGGGGAAGTTTTGGCTTTACGGTTCCGTGGAGTGCACCTACCTAATAATTTTGCCCCAGGGACTAATTGTACGAAACGACCATATTTGAATATTGATAATAAGTGGATAACAGAGTGCCTATATATATTCATAAATAGTTATAATTTGATATTATTTTTATCTATAAAATAAGCCAAAGCCTTGGCGACTTTGAGCTCAAAACTAGCCAAGAGAGTTTTAACATTAGTAGGAAGTTGGACTTTAAGTTTTGTTAGTAGGACATAAAGAGAGAAAAGAGTTGAAGGACACTCGAGAAAAATGTGATCAATTGAACCTACATCATGCCCGCACAGACATTCCGCACTATTTATGACTTTGATTTTAAATAAAAATTCAGGGGAGCACAAATGGCCCAGCCTGAGGCGTATGATGCAACTAGTTACTCTTTTTTTAAATTTGAATTTAAAAAACCAGGGAGGAGCCGGAATATTTCTTTGCAGTTCGTAAAACTGCAACTTGTTGTCGGTAGCCCATAAAGCCGACCATGATGAAAATAGTTTTAACGATGAGATCGCGCCTAAGTCTTTGTTAAAGCTTTGAAAGAAAGTTCTATCACCGTTTTCTGCTGCTTCTTTTGCAGCTTTATCCGCTAATTCATTTCCATGTATACCCTTGTGGCTGGGGATCCAAGATAAGATTACTTCCAAGTTCAGAAGTAGCATGATAGGAGACCCTCCTTGATGAGGCAAACCAACGGTGTTTTGGCCCAGTTTTTAATTGAGTTGTTTGTAATGGCTTGGATAGAGCTAAAGCTGTCTGAAAAAATTACTGCGTTTGCCAGTTTGTGTTCTTTAACATATTTAACCGCCTTCAGAATAGCAAAGCATTCCCCAGTATATATAGAGCAGATATTGGGCTGGGAGTTGAAATATGACAATCGAATGTCAATCTAAAGGCCATTACACACCTAGCAATTTGTTATAACAACTTCCTATTGGTCCAAGTTATTGTGACAAATTGCTAAGTGTGTAATGGCTTTTACACATTAAATTTTAAATTCAAGTTTGAGGTCAGAGTTTTTGGGCGATATAACGCCTCTACCTGAAAAAAGGTTAAGGGTCAGCTCTCATACCACAGCTCACAGAAATACTTGTTAGGTACTTATGAAAGTCTCCGTTTGGTCGATGGTTGAGTAGAGAGAGATGCCTTGAGGAATTATGTCCGCCTTACTTGGTACTTAAGTTTTGTGCAATAAAGTTTACTATAAATAAAATAAATATAATGCATCAGAGCAATGCATGGTATGCGACCAGATGAATCGTGCAGACCAATTTTTAAAGAGCGTAATATATTACCACTTCCTGCCTTGTATATTTATGAGATATGCATGTTTGTTCATAAAAATAAAAGTATTTTTAAAAAGGCATGTGATAGTCATCCACGAACATGTCGAAATCCAGATAGACTTCTACCTGAGGAGCACCCTACTTTGTCAAAATACAGGAAAAGTTGTATAATATTTTCGATTAAGATCTATAATAAAATACCAATAGAGATTAAGAAATTAAATATTAGATTATTTAAACAAAAATTGCACCAATGGCTAAATAATAATAATTTTTATTCTTTAAATGATTTTTTTCTTCTTTGACATGAAATAATGATTTTATAGTTCTGTAAATATTTTAATGTGTAATCTTGTATATTTATATTCTTATTCTTATAAAATACTATTCGTTCAATAAGATTATAAGGCGAGATATGCCCAGGCTGATTTGTGTTACTTACGATTCGATTTGCGAACTTTATGTAAAGTAATTGTATAACCATTCATTTGGTCAAATTATATAATTTATTTATGAAACAAACAATAAGATATAACCATTTAGTACCTGAAATTGAGTCCTTCACTAAGTTTCCCACCAACAACGCTCAACAGCAGTGCGCCATTACGATTTCCTTCTTTACTCTTCACTGCCGCTGCGAATTTATTCAAAACCTGTACACACATTAAAACATGAAACTAAAAAACCGGCCAAGTGCGAGTCGGACTCGCGCACGAAGGGTTCCGTGCCATTATCTATAAAAACGGCAAAAAAATCACGTTTGTTGTATGGGAACCTCCTGTAGCCTAGTTGGTAGTGACCCTGCCTACGAAGCTGGAGGTCCCGGGTTCGAATCCCGGTAAGGGCATTTATTTGTGTGATGAGCACAAATATTTGTTCCTGAGTCATGGATGATTCCTATGTATTTATTAAATTGATTTATCTATTATAAGATTTATAAGTATGTTTATCGTCGTCTAGTACTCATAGTACAAGCTTTGCTTAGTTTGGGATTTGTGTAAGATTGTAAAAGAAAAAAGACATTATTTTGTTTTTTAGTAGGTATTTGTTGTTATAGTGGCAACAGAAATACATCATCTGTGAAAATTTCAACTGTCTAACTATCACGGTTCATGAGATACAGCCTGGTGACAGACGGACACAGGAGTCTTAGTAATAGGGTCCCGTTTTACTTTTTGAGTACGGACCCCTAAAAAACCAAAAGTGAATTGTAACATATTCCAATAAGACTTAAAATTACCTGATCAACTTCAGCCGAAGATTTCGGCTCACGGAATACCGATTTCTTCTTACAAATGGTTTCGATGACTTTATTCGCGTGCATGTGTTCGTATACGGTTTTCTCGTAAGAATATGAAGGCAGGAAGCAGACAACGCCGCCCGGCACAATGCTGCAAACGTTTCTTAGGATACTGCTTACTTCTTTTAACTGGAAATAAGGTTTTATATCTTTTCAGCTCTTTGAAAAAAGCAATTCGTAAATAAAAAGAATCTGGGGGCCGATTTTTGAATTTCGAGCGCTCGAAAATGAAATAAAAGTAAATACGATTTTAGTGTCAAAATTGCAGGCACTAACTTTCTACCGATAGAATTGAATACGATTGGTCAATGCCACTCACTTTTAAATTTTCTATCGCTATTTCAAGAGAGCATTTCGTAATTTTTGTCCGTTTTTGAGTGAAAGATTCGAGCGCTCGAAAGTCAAAAATCGGTCCCCTGAAGGAAAATCATTTTTGAAAAATAATATTTACTGCCGATTTTTCTATGCACAGCTAACCGCTTCCAGGGACGACGCTAACGACCGTGGTTTTGTTATTTTTGACAGAATTTATGGCTTCATTATCAGATCAGCTCTACCTAGAGGTAAGTAGAGCTGATCTGATCTGATACATAATCATCATCATATTGTATGACCACCTGACTTAGAACCCTCGGTACGTAAGTAGAACCTGCGCTGCAGATTCGGGTGTAATTTGAGGTGAGGTGGGGAGGGACGCGTGTATAGTGAAAAAATGATACCCGCTGATTTTTTTTGCGGTTTCTTCTCGTGGCAGAGGGTTTGTTTCCGAACTAGTGGTAGTTTATCGACATTCATAGGTGCATGAAATATGCCTAAATTGAAGAATAAATAACTTAGGAGTGCAGCAAAGGGCGGCGCGGGTCACCACTATTGCTGAGAATAGAAATTAGGCTTGACAACACTCGAAAAGAGACGTGAACGGGGGCAATTGATTGAGACTTTTAAAATCTTAAATGACTATTATGACTGTCCAGAACTGAGCGACCTGTTCACATACAAACACACGCACGAGAGGACACAACTTGAAATTGACAGCAAATAAATGTAAAACAAACATCGGCAAAAACTTAATCACAAATCGAATAGTTAATGCATGGAACAAATTAGCCTGAGAAGTAGTGAACTTGAAAAGTGTTAATCAGTTTAAAAACAGACTTGACAAACTATCTGTAGCAGTGTGAACCTGTGCTAAGTGAACTATGATTTAGACGTATCAGCGTCAGCTGCCTGTCTAAAATAAAATAGTAATAATACTACGGTAAACTAAGAACTAGTAACTTACCAATTGTTTACTCATCCTGTTCTCATACGAGAAGTTGAGATTGACATTAGAAGGTCCCCTGGACAGACACACGCCCAGCACATTGTCCGGTGGGACGACATGCCCACACTTCACCACGTTCACTTCTTTGTCGCAGTCGCTCTTTAGCAAGCCTTCGAATTCGCTGATCGGTTCCATAGTTCCACCCGCTAGGATCACCTGAAAATAAAGAAACAACTGAGTTACTAAGACAACTGTCGACTACTTATCTTATATTACCAACCTGAGTGAGGGCCTTTTCAGATTATATTTTAGCAAATAATCTTGAAAAATTGAGATTGCGCTAAGCAATTAGTAGACAAACTTGTAACAATTAAAGTAATGCAATCATCCTCCTAGCGTTATTGTTCCCGGTTGTGCCCCTAAAGGAGCCCGGGGTCCGCTTTGACACCTAATCCTAAGATTTGGCATAGGCACTAGTTTTACGAAAGCGACTGCCATCTGACCTTCCAACCCAGAGGGAAAACTAGACCTTATTGGGATTATACCGGTTTCCTCACGATGTTTTCCTTCACCGAAAAGCTAGCCGGGATTCGAACCCACGACCGCCGCTTGACAGCCGCATGCCTGAACCACTAGGCTACCGTAGCTTCAATTAAAGTACTGCAATAAACAGTTTAAATTAAAAAAAAAATTTTTTTTTTTGGATGCACTTCGACACAGTGGGATCTTTGTGCAAACTGTCGACTATTAAAGTGGCACTAAATCCTGTCACCTTTGGCCTGTTTAATGAAGCTTTAAGCTACAATTTTAGAGGTCTCAACTGGCAACACTGAGCTGACCGACCACTAACGACTGGGCATTTGACCTGCGTTGCTTATTCAGAAAACATGAATAAATTGTTACTTGTAGCTTCATGAAACTGGCAACTGGAGCTAAGCTTTCACACTAAGTAGGTGATACAATTTTTCATAATAGGGGACATTACTGCAATGTTCTGCCACCAGAGTGCAGCACTAGCACAAACCGTAAACCAGTAGATTTATTATTTAATCGTATGGCATACATTATTTTGGCCTTTGAGTTTGTCACTCTTTAGTACCACCCAGGACACACGTGCAGGGATGAGGTAGGTAGCTCCTGCGGACGCAAGTGACAGTTGTCCCCCCTTTGTCAATAAAACCAGTAGAGGAAGATATAGGGCCTCGCACACACATGCACAATTGGGTATTTGACAACAATACTCATACTCATTTATTTATAATATTATAAAAATATTACACGTCACATATTATTCACAATTTCATATTATAAGCAATTCAATCTTATATTATGTTTATACCGTCGGGTGACAAGCAAAACTCACTAAGTAACAAATACCTACTTAAATCAAAGGTCGTATCTCGATATCGACTACGTACCTAGATACGAGGTTTTGAAGAACAGTGACAGTTTTGGTAGTGACTTTTGCTTGTCACCCGACGATACATAATAATATCATTCAATTATTATATTCATAAAATTTATTAAAATTATAAAAGGCATGTCCAATTAGCCATTTTTTTAAATTAATTTTTGAAGGTGGTTGTGCTTTCCTCCATCGTAATGTCTTCAGGTAGTTTGTTATACACCTTGGGACCTATTACGTGCATTGTCTTGGAGGACTTAGTCAGTCGGTGACAAGACGAAAGAAGTCGCCCTTTACTGCCTAGACGGGTACATGTGGGTTTGTTTGTGTAAAAGGTGTGTTTTTGTGAGTGTACGTGCGCAGCAATGTTGAAAATGTGTTGTGAGGGTAGTGTGAGAATATGGTTATCAATGAATAACTGTTTGGCTGGAGTCCCCGGTGGCGTCATGGTTATTATTCTTATAGCCCGTTTTTGCAAGACAAAGACGCGATGCCAATACCGCATTGATTGTCAAATGAATGAGTCTGTCTCCATCATTAGATCAGCTCGATGGTACAGTCACGGACTTTAATTGTTGAGCCATTTAGGTGTCAACTAATTGGTTTTCATAGTAAGCTTTGAATTGTCCAGTATAAAGTGAGCTCAGTGTAAGTAAGGTCCGTAAATACTCATACCCAAAATTTCAGCTCAATCGGTTGAGGTTAACTGGTTAAAATTCAGTTTCAAGATTTGTCCCACACTAACAAACAAACGAACAGCGGCGCTACCACGTACTTCGAATCTCGAACTTCGTATATCTCCGTTTCGGTCGCTCGAGTACCATAAACCATAAGTGCGATAGAGACGGAGATATACGAAGTTCGAGATTCGAAGTTCGTGGTAGCGCCGCAGGTCAAGTTAAATAAAATCTTGTAAAATACTCACAGAGCGACATTGCTTGACGACACCCGCAAAATGTTCCGCCGGGTTCAATAGTAAGTATTTCAGCAGACCATTCTCGCCCCTTTGGACCAACACTCGCCCGTTCGCACTGCGATCGCAAAGTCTGTCCAGAAAATCCAAGATGGCGTAGAGTCCGCTGCCGGCTGAGGTTTCTGTAGGGACCTAAAATCATTTGAAGGTTAACTGAGGAAGTATATTTATCCCTTTCACACTTAGCATACAACCTGCAGTGAAATGAGTGTGGGATCTGTATTTGTCTCTGACAACACAACGATAAAGGGTCGGCAGCGTGCTTGTGATTCCGGTGTCGCAAGCTCATAGGCGATGGTGGCTTACCATCAGGCGGGCTGTATGCTCGTTTGCTACCGGCGTGGTATGCTATATCAATAGGGGTGTAGACTCAAAATGTATTATTACACCAAAAGAAATTAGGCAAAAAATTAGCCTAGTGACAAAAATCCCATTCAGATATCTCAAAAAATTACTAAGCTACAACAGTTTTAATATTGTTTGTTAGTGAGAGAAAAGGCTAGGGTATTGTGACGTCACGATCCACGAGCATCATAGTAAAATGACATTCGTTACATATGAAGGTGCGTTTTGCGGAAAAGGAACAGAATATACCCGCTCTGAAAGCTTTGGACACATAACTTTGTGATTATTTAATCTTTGCTTTACTTTTTTCCGTATTTTTATTATCCTTTTTTGAGAAAATTTATCATAGTGATTATTTTATTTGGTGTCTATCCCCCTATTATCATGATGCAACTGAGCCAGTTGAAGTCTTATTAGAAATGGAACAAAATTGGACGCTTGCCATGTCTTTCACATGCCCTATATATGCCTATAAATGTACGGGATCAGTTTCGAGACAATAGCTACTGACTTCATCCATCATTCATATTTCTTGTCCATATCACATTTACTTGCGATCAGCGCAGTATGTCTTTTTAGGGTTCCGTACTCAAAGAGTAAAACGGGACCCTATTACTAAGACTTCGCTGTCCATCCGTCCGTCCGTCCGTGCGTCTGTCACCAAGCTGTATCTCAAGAACCGTGATAGCAAGAGAGTTGACATTTTCACAGATTATGTATTTCTGTTGCCGCTATAACAACAAATACTAAAAACAGAATAAAATATTTTTTAAGGGGGCTCCCATACAACAAACGTGATTTTTTTGCCGTTTTTATAGATAATGGTACGGAACCCTTCGTGGGCGAGTTCGACTCGCACTTGGCCGGTTTTTTCCATACTTCTCAGTCGACAGTCACCCGTCATCTCTTCACTCACTTCTGTCTCTCACCCAGTCCACTCACCTTTTCCTTGCCTTACCTCGTCTCTTACTTTCTTCCACATTCAAGATAATAGGTACCTTTTTGGTCACATAACATTTTTCCCTCTGCAATTTACACGCTACTGACGTATTGAGTTGTATGGGTTTGTGCACACTCGCTAGAGCTAGAAAGTACAGCATAATAGCGCGAACGCACTAACCGATATATAGGGTCATTTCGCCGGTTACGCGACCACCTTCGGTTAGCGACCACTTGAAGAACATGGTTTTTTCAATTGAAGATAACATCAATTCTACAGAGCCTATTGAAACAGTCAGCCGTATGCCTTATTGTTTGTAGTTATGGAACATGAATTTACAAAAAAAACGAGAAAATATGCTTTCAGTTCACCAAGTCAGCTAAGTGGTCGCTAACCGGCACATGAAACTAGGTGGTCGCCAACCGGCGAAATGACCCTATGTCACTTTAGTTCCGAATGGGAGCTTTTGATCGCTCGTCATCAGGATGCAATATCGTCAGAAACTGGAGAGCCTAAAAGCACAACATAAACAGGAACACAGCACTACATAACGATTAAAGGTACCTGTATAATTGGTTTTTCTTCTATTTTCACTTTCTCTACGACTTCAGTTTTCTTCTTAGCAATGTTGCTCAGGAAATCTTTGAAAGAACTCTTTTTGGCGACGGCATTTTTACTTTCTTCTTCCAAAGCCTGTTGACTGTAGCGCATTGAAAACCCGTGTAGCTTAGGAGCAAGTCTGGTTTTTCTGCAGAATTCTACCAGCGGTCTCAAGTTCATGTGATCGATTTCAGCCTTTATTACAAAGTCCTCAAGGGTCAATATTGTTGTGTCTTGTTTTTCATTTTCAGTACAAGATTTGAATTTTATCATGCCTGAAATTAAATAACGTAATCATCACGTTTCAATTTATAATTTAAGGAAACCTGGGATCAATATTAAAGTGTTACTAACATCATCTAATATTTTTTACATAAAACAGTTCCATGACAAAATAGTACATTACTTACCTAGGGCGGTAAAACAAATAATGTCTCAGATGGCAGGTATTTGACGCCCGAGCCGCCATCGGCCTTCAAAAGGGCGATAAATATGCGACCGGAGGCTGTCTTTATTACCGCCCGTGGTGAGTACAAAATTTTACGTCTCTCCCTGGCCAGGAAGTGGGATTTTCCGCAGGTATAGCGTGCGGTAATTCCTACTTTATGGCCAGGTATGACATCCTGGAGGGTAAAATTGAAGGCAAGAGAGGCAGAGGAAGGCCTAGGCTAACATATTTTAGCCAAATAAAAGATAAAGCTGATGTTGAGTCATATAAGGAAGTCAAGAGGCTGGCAATGGACAGAGAAAAGTGGCGGTTACTCCAACGACACGAGTAATGATGATGATGACGTAAAAAATATACTACTTTCGGTGGCAAACCAGCGTACGGCCTGCCTGATGGTAAGTATAGTACATTGTTTAATAAGGGGCGTAAGAGGAATATTGCAAACGAGAGTCTATCAGAAGCCCGACGCCGGAGGCGGAGGGCTTTTGATGACTCGAGTTTGCAATATTCTTACGCCCGTGTTATACACAATGTTTTTCATCACAATTGCGAGGAAATAAATAACTACAAAAGACAGAAAAAATCTATGTTTTATACAAGCGCACCAATCAAAAATTGATGAAATTGACAACTTCACTTCATCAGTGCGAGTGGAGCGCGTAGCGGCAATAATTCAACCAATCACAGAGCAGTATTATTGCAGCGCATGGCCTGCTCGATTTTATTTTCAACCAATCACAGAGCAGAATTCTTGTAGCGCGCGGCCGTCCAGATTTGCTTAAACCAATCAGATCACACACAAGCTCATTACTCCCTTGGGACCATTATTCCCACGGGAACAATTTAGGCCATTGTCCTTCTGCATACAGGCATGGAATAACACCAATTATGAGCAAGTGTGATGAAAAATGAATAACAAACTAGTACGCAATGAAAAGGAATGGCGCTTCACGTGTATTGGACAATCTATGATAATCTAGGAGGGGAATACTCAGAGCAAAAATCAAAAATTGAACATTACAGAATACAGATATACTAGTAATGTTCGTTTCTTGATATAGCTCACGAGAGTCACGAGTCAATATCGGTGAAGCTGCCTCGTGGCAAGCCAGTCACTTGCAAGCTGGTCTAATTTGACTGACATTCAGATGTACTCTATGAGTAATCATTTTAAGGATAAGTCCCTGGGCGACCGAGCTCTGCTCGGATGAAAATGGAGAAAATACGGAGAAAACGAATTTTCCCGGACCTATCTAGATCGATTTCCCGCCCCCGTCAACCTGTATGCCAAATTTCATCGAAATCGTTAGAGCAGTTTCCGAGAACGCGATTGCAAATAACATCATCATCATCATCATATCAGCCGAAAAACGTCCACTACTGGACATAGGCCTCCCCCAAAGAGTGCCACAATGGCCGGTCCTGCGCCACCCGCATCCAGCGGACTCCCGCGACCTTTACCAGGTCCTCAGTCCACCTTGCGGGGGCCTACCCACGCCGCGCCGCGCCGGTACGTGGTCGCCACTCGAGAACCTTTCCGCCCCAACGGCCATCGGTTCTTTTGCAAATATGTATATATACAAATATTGATCGTTTAATTTAATTGTATTGGATTTTTTTTTTATACTACGACGGTGGCAAACAAGCTTACGGCCTGTCTGATGTTAAGCTGGTACCGTCGCCTATGGACACTTGTGACTCCAGAAGAATCACAAGGGCGTCGCCGACCCTTTATTCACTTGAGGATTCGCTGTGTTGGCAGATAGAGACATGCAGGTCCCTCACTCCCAACACAGCGCACCCTAGGGAGCTCTGGCGACCTTACTCACCACCAGGAACACAACACCACATGCTTCATAGCATGCAATATTATAGCAACACTACAAAGCAGTGGTGCTATTATGGCTGCGGTCTTCTGTAAGGTTCTTCCCCAGTTGGGCTGCTCCACATAGGAGCGAGATGACATTCCGCTGTGCCCTACCTCTCTTAAAAGGATACATATACAAGTCAAAATCTCGAGTCAATACGTACCAACAAGCTTCCCAACCACAAAGCTCATCTGATTCAGCGTCAAAAGGTTCCTACTGCTGAGCCGGCTTCTATACTTGTCTATGTAAAACTTCAAGAACGTTTTCACCGAAGTCAGTTGCTTGGCAGACACTGGGGCAGAGTGGGCATTCTCCAAAGCTGCTGTAAGGCCGTGGGCCTCGTCCAGGATTAGTATGTTGTTATGCAGTTTAAGGGAGACCCCGGAACGCGCGCCGGCGCTGACCATACCGGCGTGGCTTACTAACACCACCTAGTGAAAATTTATATTGATATAACGTATGTGTCGCCGAATCGCTAAACTTAGGTGGCAGTGGGCGAGGCACATTGCACGTAGAACCGATGGCCGTTGGGGCAGAAAGGTTCTCGAGTGGCGACCACGTATCGGAAGGCGCAGCGTGGGTAGGCCCCCCACAAGGTGGACTAATGACCTGGTAAAGGTCACGGGAGTCTGCTGGATGCGGGTGGCGCAGGACCGGTAATTTTGGCACTCTTTGGGGGAGGCCTATGTCCAGCAGTGGACGTCTTTCGGCTGATATGATGATGATGATGATGAACGTATGTGTCCTTCTCAGGGACAAAGGACCCCTCTCTCTGGGTGGCCCATAAAGGCCCAAACAATATATGGGGCTGGCCGCTCTGCAGGCCAAAAAGGACATAAAAAAAGTGACAAGGGACCTTATTGTCATTCATCATATCAGCCGAAAGACGTCCACTGCTGGACATAGGCCTCCCCCAAAGAGTGCCAAAATGACCGGTCCTTCGCCACCCGCATCCAGCGGACTCCCGCGACCTTTACCAGGTCATCAGTCCACCTTGTGGGGGGCCTACCCACGCCGCGCCGGTACGTGGTCAACACTCGAGAACCTTTCCGCCCCAACGGCCATCGGTTTTACGTGCAATGTGCCCCGCCCACTGCCAATTAAGTTTAACGATTCGTGCATTGCGATTATTTTCATTGGCGCATGTATATTATAAACAAATTTATATTATTGGAGAAATTATAGAACAAACGCGTTCCAAAACGTATTGTATCGATAAAACTTATACTAGAGCCCCAGAGCGGCTAGCGCAAAACGCTTGTTTTGTTCGTATATCTTCCTCTCTGTCGCTCGAAAATGCGAGTGCGATAGAGATGGGGATACACAAATGAACTTTGTGGTAGCAGCTCTGGTAAGTAAGTAATTATTGAGACAAGAGTGAATTGATTGAATCTGCAACTGTCCCGGTTTGGCTAAAGGTCGCAATTTCGCAAACGAATAAATTGTTAAATTCTCCAGTTCAATATAGATTTGTTTCTTACAGGGTGTCATGTTGTACCTACTATAGACTGCAAGATATTTAAGACCTGGTATGTCTACATGAGAGCAATAAAGTATTCTATTCTATTCTAGGTCTTACCTCAGCATCTTCCAAAGCCATTCTCGATGCGTAATACGGACACGCCTTGAGCGTTTTGCCACATTTCACTAAATCCTCGATATCCATCATTTCGACTAGCATCGTCTCTTTCAGACGCGTTATGTTGCTGTGGTTGTAATAAGGACAGGAAGTGCACGATTTCGTTTTAGTTCTCTTGAGGACTTTGCCGTCTTCGCCCACTGATGTTGATTTGTTCTTGGACTTTTGCATGTCTAGACATCTGGAAATACAGAAAAACACGAGTTGTAGTATTCATTGTTGGCACTAGTTTCTATTGCAATATTGTCTCTCTTTGCACCATTAACAACTGGCGGCTTCATGAGCAGTAGAAGTCGCGAGTGTGTATTTAAAAAAAACAAAAATATATTTAAAAAGCTTCGAAAAATAAAAAGTACCTAAATAAAAAAACCAATATAATTATTGAACCTGCTCACAAAATTTCACAAGAATCGGTTCAGTAATGAGACCTATAGAGGATAACAGCCGGACAGACGACATACGAAATAATTTTTGGCCAAGCTGAACCCGTTCCGCTCGCTTGTTCCGTAAGTAATTACTCGTGGAGGTGATTCTAACAAGTCACGATCTGATTGATTTATCACAGAGTTTAAACAACACTTTAAACTCTCATGCTTTGTACAGTCACTGGCATCAATATATGATGGAACAAAGGCAGCAAATATATCTGATGACAACTCTATTCCTAGAGCCTAATTAGAGTGTGTCAGATATTTTTGCGGCCTTTGATCCATCATATATTGATAATTATATAAAATAAAGTTCATTCTATTTTATTCATATATTAATGCTGGTGTAGTTTAAATATGTGTACAGTACATATTTAAACTACTATAATGTATATCGCGTTAGACCCGTGTAAAACAGTAATTTACAGTGTTTATACAGTCACCGTCTGTCTAGCTAGTTCCACAATTAGACCACGTTATAACGTCATATATCTTACATAAAAGTCACATTTCCATTCAATAGAACACTGGACCATGGATTTGGAACCTATGTGCACATACTCAGAGTTGAATTTTCAATGCAGTGCTCTTGTATTGTGTAAGGGTCGTTCATCCAACTTTACAGGATAAATGCATAGACATGGGCACTCGCAAGTGAAATTATGTATTTACTCTCAGAAAATATCATTTAGCATAATACGATTGATAGGAATTCTTGCCAAAATGGTATTTTGTGCATTTATTAAAACAATATTTACCAAGGACCGAAAAACCCCTTTTCAGGCCAATCAATTTGGTAACCTTATCAATTTGGTAATCTTATGATAAGGTAACTTTACTGATAGGTGACCCTACTGTTATGGTAAGCATATCGAATGTGGCAACCATAAGTTAACCCTATTGAGATAGGGTTTTGTTTAGGGTTAACTTATGGTTACCACATCCAATATGCTTACCAAAACAATAGGGCTACCTATCAGTAAGGTTACCTTATCATAAGGTTACCATTATAGGTAGGGTTTTAATAACAACTTCTAAAATAACCCTATGGAAAACCCTAATAAGGGGAACCGGTTCCGATCCCTGCACAATACAGACCTTTCATTAATTAGATTAACATTCTTCAGCCTGGTCACCTCAGTATTGATGCAGTAGTGCTGCCGAGAGGCGAGTGTGACCACTCTGGTGTCTTCTCTGAACACTGTCCTCTTTATTTCACCGATGAACTGGGACAGTTGACTATGAGTCCTACTGCTAATGTATATCTGGAAATAACATTTAGATAAGCTGGCAATCATCCATACTAATATTATAAATGCGAAAATAACTTGTGTCTGTCTGTCTGTTACCTTTTCATGGTTATTGCTGAACTGACTATGAAATTTGGTGTGGAGATAGTTTTAATCATGGGGGTGGAAATACACTTTTTTTTTATTCCAGATGTCATCCCTTAAGGATGTAAAATGGAGGGAGAATGTTTGTATGGAGCTATGATACAAACGAGTTCCACACAAGCGACTTTCACATGAAAAATGCACGGGTAATCAATAATTTTGGATAAAGCTCCACATTTTAAACCACAATGTGTCACACATACCTTAGTGTCTTGATTTTCATTTTCATCCGTTTCTTCAATCTCATCTTCTGACTCACTGTCTCTCTCACACTCCTCTAAAATTAAATCTCCATCCTCTGTGCCTTCTTCACTTTCCTTATTCTCAACTTCAATATCATCTTTAGTGTTCTTTTTATAATCAATAGCTTTCTTTATATCATGTTTCTCTTTTTTTTTCACTCTCTGTTTCATTTCAATAAAGGAGTCTATCCTTTTTTTGTGGTTTACTAGTATTAGTTCTAGTGCTATGAGATTCCTTTTTATTGTTAGTTCTTCAAATTTTTCTTCCAACCAGTTGTCTGTAGCTAAAGAAGATTTTTTACTAATTTAATTTGATTTTTAATGGTGTAAAAGGTATGTTAGTTGGTATGCTTAGTGCAGTATGATGTAATTGTACAGTTGAGGTATGGAACTTTAATTCAATAAATATAAATAAATAAATATCAAGGTTAGGGGGCATATAATAATTTTACATGTAAATCAAACTAGGCCCATAGTAAGCTCAAGCGGGCTTGTGTCATGGGTACTAGACATCAATATATTTAATAAATACTTTGGACCCCTAGATTCCAAAGAAAAAGACAATGAAAATGATGGTCCGATGTCATTAAAAAGATAGCAGGCATTTAATGTACTGCACAGCTATAAATAGAGAAGACTGGAAGAAGCTCGCGTGCATTTGTACCACCGCAGACCACGCCAGTGTGATTCAGGGCTTAGGGTTAAGCCATACCATGCTTATTACACAGATAGCTACATGATGATGTATTCCTGTCGTCCCTCATTAGGGACATAGGGCTCGCAGAAGAGTTCTTCATCTTGCGCGACTTCTTCTAGCTCTTTCCAGCCGAGACCAGTTGAGCCAGCCTCTTTCTCAACTGATTGCCTCCACAGTAGTGATAAACTTACATTCTATGCTGGAAATCTTTTGTTTTAACTCTACTATTTCCGTCTGAAGAGATTCTAAGTAATTCTTATTAAAGATCTTTTGCCACTGTAGCGCTGCGCAGCAAATACTCAACGATTTTCCCTGAAATTAAAAACAATCCCGTCGTAAACATAACCTAAGCCTTTCATTTACAATAAAAATGTTTTAATTAAGACTTACGGTTCCAGTGGGGCTCTCAAAGATACCAAGTTTATAATTTTCTATAGTGGAGTATAACTCACGCATAAATTTCTTTTGGATTTCATATGGCTCAAACGGAAATGGAAATTCGAGATCCATCATCCAGAACTGTTAATCTATTTATTATTCAGTGATTGAGAAAGTCTCGAAATGTTCACTTTTATAACACGCTGTGTTTATAATAACTAATTAACACCCGCTTCAAAATAAAGCAATGTATTTTCGCGCTTAAATCGAATATCAACATTGAATATTCAACAAAAGTCATTCATTTTTCATTTTGACAGTACCATAACATCGGTCTCTGTCAAGTGTTCGAGGTATGTTCCGAAACTAAACATATTACCTACTACTACTCCAGAAAAATACATTTATTTTTTACATTCATTTATCAGGGAGCCAATTATGCATGGCTAAATAATGTACCTACGGTCCGATAATATAATCCACTTTTTGTGGACTAGGATTGTTGGGGTCGTGCATTAGTAGCCCGAACAGAGGTGGCGGCATCCAATTATTGCCCCGGACCAAGTTTGCTCAGGGTGATACAACAATTTCCAATTTCCAGTGACTCGAATTCAGCAATAACAGTTGGAAACGAGTCACTGGAGATGGTTGAGCGGTACGTATACCTTGGTCATACTATATCCTTTGACAAGGAACATCAAAACAAAGAGATCTCCAGGAGAATTCAGCTGGGTTGGGCGGCATTCAACAAGTTAGATGACATCCTCAAATCCGTTGACGTTCCACAATGCCTGAAGACTCGTCTCTATAATCAGTGTGTCCTGCCCACAATGACGTATGGTGCTGAGACATGGACGCTCACAAAGGAGACTGTGCATAAAGTACGGGTAGCACAGAGAGCCATGGAGCGCGCCATGCTCGGCATTAAGCTACAAGACCGAGTGAGGAATATTGAGATCCGACGTCGCACTAAGGTGCGTGACGTCGGCGAAGTCATAACCAAACTCAAATGGAGTTGGGCAGGACATATTGCCAGGCAGCGTGACGGTAGGTGGACCAAAACGTTAACGGATTGGTGGCCAATTGCAGGAAAAAGAAGCGTTGGTCGTCCACCAGCTCGATGGGTTGATGACATAAAAAAGACCGCGGGTCATTTCTGGATGAGACTAGCACGGGACCGGGATAAGTGGCGTACGCGAAGAGAGAATTATGCTCAGCAGTGGGCGATTACAGGCTGAAAATGATGATGATGATGATGATACAACAATACAGTACAAATATTCTTTAATGCACACTTCACACAAACAAAGCAGTTACAAAGAGAGACATTATAAAAACAGGTAGGTAGAGGTAGACAACAGGCGGTCTTATCACTGAAGAGCGATCTCTTCCAGACAACCTTTGGGTATCGGAGAAAGAGATAAAACTAGATTATGCAGTAGGTGGTGCAAAGATTAAAATAAAACAAAAATCTAAATAATTATATGAATACACGTAGGCACTCTTTGGGGGAGGCCTATGTCCAGCAGTGGATGTCTTTCGGCTGATATGATGATGATGATGACAGTCGCTATCACATACATAGGTACACTATAGGTGACTAGGTGTTCAAATATGCACCCTAATGCCTTGAAAATAGAGGTGTGTTCCGATGTTTGTGACGTGCTTGTTTGCTCCGATGTATGTGATGGCGACTGTACATAAAAAGCTCTATATATAAACATACATACTCAATCATATACATATATAAATATCACCAATACAAATATATCGACGGTGGAAAGGCAAAACCACTGAAGCGACATTTTGGTCAAAATAGAGTTAACTATATAACAGCCTAGCTAGCACACTAGGTTTTATGTCGGCGAAAATGTACTGAAACGTCACGTAAAACGCGATATAAAACCTAGTGTGCTTAGCCCCCCCAGGTATCGTTGAAATCAGCGATTTTCTGCGTCGATTGAGCCGAGTTTAACGACGATCGCACCACACTTATGGGGGTTCGTGTTCGCGTTGCGTCGTTGCCTCTCTTTCATTTGCCGTAGGAAGGAAAAAGATGCAACACGAATATTTGGGCGAACACCGCCAAGTGTGGTGCGACTAATGACTTTCATGTCGCTTAAGGTACCTAATACAGAAATAAGCGCCAAATTTAAAAAAAACGTTACTTTATGCGACACACTTTTTGAGTAAAATCTAACCTGTGTCACTTAACCGTACACTCAATCATAAAATTCATAACCACGGTCGCATACAGTATTTTTAAAAATGGTTAATTGTCGATATTAACTATGTCACTAAAGTGTTTCTTCCAGGTACATATTTCATAAGATACCTAAGGTACTTAAGTGTTTCTTCGGAAATTTTAAAAATAACTTTTGTCGCATGATAGTGTCGCTTCAATGGTTTTTCCGGGATTTTTTTTGGGGCCTTTTTCACTTAAGCGAAAATTATTTTCGAATCCGCCTTGTTTAGGGGAATAACATTATTTAAATTAAATAGTTATTCAAATTGTAAATAACACGTGCATACCTACCTATAACTCAACGCTCTAAGTAGAAGAAATGAAGTTACGATTTTTTTAGTCAAAAAAAAATCTTTAAACGCTCTCCTGTAAAATTCAAAAAATGTCGCTTTAGTGGTTTTGCCTTTTTACCGTCGAATGATACATAAACAGTCAGCCAAAAAATAGTAATAACTAGCTGTTGCCCGCGACTTCGTCCGCGTAGAACTTTTTATCGTCTTAGAAAATGATTTCTCTCAATACAAAATTTGAACCCTCTTTTAGGGGATAATTTAAAAAAAAGTTGATGTTCATTTTCTAGTTTGTGAACAAACAGTCTAAAACCAAAGTTAAAAATCTCATACTTTAAAAATGCCTTGAAATACTCAAACTTTGAACCAATTTTAACACTCTTAGGGGATGAATTTGGAAAAACTCTGAAATCAGTTTTGTAGTCTTTTAACGTACAGAATAAGACCGAAGTTAAAAATTTCTTACTCACACTTTAAAATTTTATTGCTCGCCATTTAAAATTTGAACCCCCTTTTAAACCCCCTTAGAGGTTGAATTTTTCTAATCGCTGAAAGAACTTTTTTCGTAAACTTTTAAGTCTCTAGCTCAAAAAAAGTGTTGCCCCTACAAAGCTTTCTTAACCCCCTTAGGGGTGGAATTTTCTAAAAATCTGAAAGTACTTTATTATTAATTTTAATAAGTAACATTTTGAATAGTTTTAAGTCTAGTAAAAAAAAAGGTTTTTCCCACACAACACTGGCTACCCTTCTTAAGGATCTTAAGGATCCCCTTAGGGATGGAGTTTTCTAAAACGCTGAAAGTTCTTTTTTAGTATTCTAATAAGTAATCTTTTTGCAAAGTTTTAAGTCTAACTCAAAAAAAAGTGTTGCCCATGCAAAGCTTGCTCTCCTTTTTAACCCTATTAGGGGTGGAATTTTCTAAAACGATTTGTGTTCTTTATTGGAAATAAACATCCATTCGTTTACTTAATCTATGGAGCTGTCAAAATGACGTTCAACTTAGCTGTCAAGTTGACTCTGTATACCATTCCCTTCTTACCGAACCTGTAATGGCGGATGATGTGCTTAGAAGTGCTAAGTACTAAAATAAACGATATAGACTTATTTATGGGGCTTTTAATAGTTAATTCCATTAGGTTATGGGCCCAGTGCCCATGAGTAAGTCAGATCGACAAAGGATAGCGTAGAAAAGTGAAGAAATCCCAAACGTGGTAAACGGCCATAAAAAAAGGTCACATGTGTTTCAATAAGGGGTAGGCTTTGTTAGGTTTGCGAAAAGCGGCTGCTATCGCACTAGGGCTCGTGGGCCGACTGTACCACATGGAATGAGTAGACAACGATATACGTACAAACCTTTATTCATAAAGATCTACGCAAAAATGTTTTAACAACACATCACATATATAATCAGCTGTATGAGGCCTCACATTTTATCAGGTAATATTAATTATTTAAAATACATTTATAAAAATGCATGTTCACACCATTGTAGGATAGCAGAGAAGAAGGGGAACGGGAAGGTACCATAGACATGCAACGAACAGTTTTAAAGATAGATAATATTTATGGTTTGAGAGGTTACACACTATCCAACACTTCCCTTTAAGCTCTACAAACCATAAGCTCTACATTTATTAAAAGTTATACAGATTATACTTTAACATTCATTAACTTTGTAAAGTTTTCATGCTTAATTCTACCTAAAGGCTTCGTAAGAACATCTGCGATCATGCTTTCTGTTGGTAGGTATTTAACTTGAGCAAAGTTATCTTTTATCATATCTTTTACAAAGTGAAATCGTATATCAATATGTTTACTTCTTTTATGACAGTATTCTTTACATTCTAGTAGCTTATGTGCACTCTGATTATCATTATATATTACAATTTTGATATCTTTATTCAGAAGTTCACATATTAAATTCTTAATGAAACATAAGTCTTTACATACATCCCCAATAGAAAGGTACTCAGCCTCGGTACTTGAAAGCGCGACGCATTTTTGCTTTCTAGACTCCCAGTTTATTACATTATTGCCTAGTTTTACAATAAAACCACTATATGACTTACGATCTAGCAAATTATTGCCATAGTCGGCATCTGCAAATGCGGTAATTTTTAAGTCATTACTCCTATAGAAATATAGTGAATGACTTAAAGTCCCCGCTAAATATCTTAAGACGCGCTTGGCTGCTAACCAGTGACTTTTATCATAAGCATGGTTGAACTGACTCAACTGACTACAAGTGAAAGCTATGTCTGGGCGACTACATACTGAGAGGTACATCAAACTGCCTAGCAACTCTCTATAACGAAAGACTTCGCTATCAAGCAGAGTTGTAGCAGTAGGATCAGATTTGTCAAGTTTACAATTCAACATCATGGGTGTCTTTACAGACTTACAATTTTCCATGTTAAAGCGCACCAATAATCGTTTTATATAGTCACTTTGGTTCAATTTTAAAATGCCCTTTGTTCTATCACGTTCTACTTTCATACCTAGACAATTACTCAATTCACCAAGATTTTTAACATTGAATTGTTTTTCCAGTAAAATAATTAAGGAATTTGCACATTCTGGGTCTTGAGAAAATACATAAAAATCATCCACATATAGTGCTATTATTGACAATTTGCCATTCGATGTTCTTACATATACACAAGGCTCACAACGACTCTGCACATAGTCATTTTTAATTAACAATTCATGCACACATAAATTCCACATTCTACTGGCTTGTTTTAAACCATACAAGCTCTTTATTAATAGACAAACTTTGCTAGGGTCCCTAATGAAACCTTCAGGTTGTTCCATATAAATTACCTCGTTTAATTTGCTATTCAGAAAAGCATTAGCGACATCAATGTGATTCATATCCATGTCAAGATCATTAGCTAATGAGAATAATATTCTCATAGTCGAATGTCTCACTACAGGAGCAAAAACATCATTAAAATCCTCGCCCTTTTTCTGTGAAAAACCACGAGCTACTAAACGAGCTTTGAACCTATCTTTACCCAAAGCTTCATCTTTAATTTTAAAGACCCATTTACACTTTACTATGTTTGTATTATTTGGACGATCTACTAGTCTCCAAACTTCATTATTAATAAGAGCATCATACTCTTTTTGCATTGCAGCTTTCCATTTATCTCTACGTTCGGATGCCATTGCTTCATAATAGAAAAGTGGCTCAGACTCAACTTGAGTCATGAGTGATAAATCATATTCACCATACCTTTTGGGCATAGCACCCCGCGTGCTTCTGACGGGACGTGACGTACTGGGCTGTACAAGGACGTTAGCCTCACACGTCACTGGCAACTCGTTGGAGTCTTCACTGTCACTGCACGACTGGTACTGGCTGTCTGGAGGACTCATGGCCTCCTCTGGCTCATCAGCACTGCTCTGCGGCTCGGGCTGCACATGCACAGGCTCAGATGAGGCTGGCTCCTCACTCAGGGGCTCATTTCGCAATCTGGTGGTCTCAACACCAGGGCAGGGCTCCGACACTGGAGTCTCTGAAACATTACAATTGCCAAATGAGTCATAAGCAACAATATTATTTTTATCGTTAGGATTTCCTTTTTCCAATTCTATAAAATTATCATTTCTTATAACATTGTCAATATTTAAAATATTATTATTCTCATTAATAAAATTCTTATCAGTATTATTTATCACAGTTGTTTCAATAAAATGGACAGATCTTGCTTTAATAACCCTAGTAGGATTTTTGGGATCTATAAATCTGTACGCTTTCGATTCCTCGGAATAGCCTGTGAATATACATTCTATAGCCTTTGGACTAAATTTGAGACGCTTGCAATCTGGCACATGGCAAAAAGCTTTGCATCCGAATATCCTTAAGTGGCTCAAGTCAACTTTGGACCCTGACCACAGTTCCTCTGGAGTGGCACGAGACACAGCAGCTGTTGGGGACCTGTTTTTCAAATAAATTGCTGTCTTAACAGCTTCACCCCAATACCGCACGCCTAAACCTGCATCAATCAACATGCAGCGCGCCTTCTCCACAATAGTCCTGTTAAGGCGTTCCGAGACCCCGTTTTGGCTCGGGCTATAGGGTACAGTCACCTGATGAATAATCCCACAATCAGATAAATATTTATCAAAATTACGATTACAATATTCCAAGCATCCATCTGTCCTTAAACATAACACCTTCTGACCTGTTTGCTTCTCTGCCAAGTTTTTAAATTCAATAAACTTAGACATAACCTCACTTTTATATTTTAATAAATAGCCAAATGTTTTACGAGTAAAATCATCGGTATATGTGACTAGATAGCGTGAACCACCCCAAGTGCATTCTTCAATAGGACCACAAACATCAGAATGTACTAATTCTAGAGGCTTTCGCGCTCTTTTTGCTTCACCCTTGGGAAAACTTTTAACAGTCAACTTCCCTTTAATACATGCTTCACAATCAGCCAACGGACCGTCCTGGCCACTAAAATTTAAACCATTGGACATATTACGAAGTTCACACATACCTGCTTTGCTAAGGTGTGCTAGCCGTCGATGCCAGATGTGCATAGGCACATCAGAGGTTGTATGAGCACATTGATGCTCCCTCGTAGCATCCGACGACGCACCAGTGAACCCCTCCTGTGTACATACTGTGTCCTTGTGACTCAGTATACACGCTGAAGCAGTCTTGTTCTGTGAAGTCAAATTAGTAACACAATCTAATACATAAATACCTTTCCTATTAGAAGCAGTGGCTAAACATTATTGTTTAGTGTCATAAATATGACATTTACTGTTATCAAAAACAACCTTATAGCCTTTTTGGGTCAATCTAGCCACAGACAACAAATTAGTGGAGAGATTTGGGACATACATCACATTTTCAATCATTCTTACAGTATTATTAGGTAAGGTAATTTCTACGGAACCTATACCTTTGCATTGCAAGGTTTCATTATTAGCTACGGTAATGACACTGCTAAAATTACTGTCAAGAGTCTTAAAATAATGTAAATGCTTACATAAATTAGCCGTACAGCCTGAGTCAACTACCCAGTCTTCAGAGTTGTAAGCAGCGAGCGCTGACACGGACAATGTTTGCTGCATTTTGTCACCATCAGCCTTTTTCTTCTGGTCATTTTTAAGTTTGAAGCACTTCGACTTGAAATGACCCGCTTTCTTGCAGTAGTGGCAAAATCTCTTTGAGCTATTCTGAGTTAACAGTGCTGAGCTCCGGTTGGCACTTTCATTGTTCCCGCGACGAAAATCTTCTTGTAGAAGACGTGCTCGCACCATTTCACTGGTCAGCGACTGAGACAGGTTAGCGGCTCCTAGACTTGACACCAAAACGTCGTACTCCTGTGGCAGTCCGGATAGAAGGAGCTCTGCGACCTCTTCATCAGCAATATTTCGACCGATGTCATCTAGCTGGCTTACTAATGTAGTGACGGCCTCGATGTATTGCTGCATGGAGCCGTAGTCATCATAACGAGCGTTATGAAGCTGCCGTAGTAGCACGACACGCCGGAACAAACCTTTGTCCTCAAAGATATCTTGAAGGTTATTCCAGGCCTTCTTAGCCGTGTCCGCCGTCCTAATGTGCTGTATGCAATGTGGTTTTACAGACAAACAGATTCGAGCCAAAGCACGCTGGCCTCGAACTGGATCCGTGTCCGTACCTTCAACAGATGCCCATAGTCCCTCCATTATGAGTGCATGTCGCATGCAGAACTTCCAGTTTAAGTAGTTACTGATGCCATCCAATTTCTCGAATGAGAATGAAGCTCGGGCACTCTCGTTGTCGACCGGTGTCGTCACCATCGTTGTGTTGTAGTTAAAAGTTTGAGGTTAAGTTATACCCGATACGCCGCGGCCGATCGTTGCCTTCTCGATTCCTTCTTGGAATAAAATGCTGGTTCCATAACCTGTTAGGTTTGCGAAAAGCGGCTGCTATCGCACTAGGGCTCGTGGGCCGACTGTACCACATGGAATGAGTAGACAACGATATACGTACAAACCTTTATTCATAAAGATCTACGCAAAAATGTTTTAACAACACATCACATATATAATCAGCTGTATGAGGCCTCACATTTTATCAGGTAATATTAATTATTTAAAATACATTTATAAAAATGCATGTTCACACCATTGTAGGATAGCAGAGAAGAAGGGGAACGGGAAGGTACCATAGACATGCAACGAACAGTTTTAAAGATAGATAATATTTATGGTTTGAGAGGTTACACACTATCCAACAGGCTTCTTACTTTCAGCTTTCAGCCTAAATAAGCAAAATATTAAGAATGGCGACGTCCGCGAACCATATTCCACAGCTAGAAAGTGGAAACTTCGAAAATTGGTTGTTCAGAATTGAGATGGCGCTGGATGAAAAAGGTATTAAAGAAACAGTTAAAAGTAAAACTGAGGACAAAGCTAACAAAAGCGATGCTAGAGCACGAAATGTAATAATTCAAGGACTGCCAGACAAATATCTAGAGCAACCACAGCATTTGAAATGATCGACAAACTGAAGGCTGTATTTCAAAGGAAAAGTACGCTAAGTACCTTATGTCTCAGGCGAGAGTTTATCAACTTAAAATGCAGAAAAGAAGAAAGTGTACAAGAATTTCTTAATAAATTCGAAAAGTTGACACATGACATAGAAGCAAGTGGAACCAAAATAGACGAGAAAGAGAAGGTTTGCCAGCTATTGCTTAGTGTAGAAAAGGCTTATCAACCTTTGGTAACAGCTTTAGAAATGTCCAATGTTGAACTCACAATCGAGTTCATAAAAGGAAAATTGCTGGATGCAGAAATGAAAGAGAAAGGATATCACAAAGAAATAAACAAAACTAAAGGCGAATATGTGTTTCAAAGCTATTCAGTGAAGTGTTATAGTTGTGGAGGTCTAAATCACTATGCCCGAAATTGCCCAAAGAAAACCAATAACTACAGGGGCCGTGGCAACTTCAGAGCTAGAGGGGCCAGAGGAGCTGCAAATGTCGGAGAGAGGCACACCAATTCAAATGCCATAACGTTTGTAGCAGCTCAAGCTGTATCAGCTGATAATAAGCCCCAGTACAAAGAAGAAATCCAACTCGTGATCGATTCAGGGTCAACATACCATCTGATAAACAAAAGATATGAAAAGTATATGACCAACATAAAACAAATTCCACAAATTAATATAAGAGCGGCCAACGGTGGCATCATTAAAGCTACATGCAAAGGGAATTTAACAGGAATGTCTGAAGAAGGATACGAAGTTACAATAGAAGATTGTCTAATAATAGACAACTTGTCACATAATCTTTTATCAGTACTTAAACTAAACGAAAAGGGTCTTCAAGTAATATTTGACAAGGAAATAGTACTTATACAGAAAGGTAACATCAAAATACAAGGCGACTGCAATGGAAAATTATTTACTATGAAACTTGACCTTAATAGAACACATGCATTGGTATCAAAAGAAGAAGACAACCTTTGGCATAGAAGAATGGGACACCTTAATTATGGAGGAATGAAAATCTTAGGTCTACCTTTATCTACAATCAAATGCACAATATGCATGGAAGCTAAAGCAAGCAGATGTCCATTCAGTGAAAACCCGGTACCTAGAACCAAAAGAATAGGCCAGTTGGTGTACTGCGATATAGGAGGGCCAGTTACGCCTATTACTCATGAAGAAGATAAATATTATCTAACGATAATTGACGACTATTCGCATTTTATGGAAATACACCTACTACACTCAAAGAGTGAAGCGAAGAACTACATCATGAAATATAAAAAAATTATGAAAAATAATGGAAATAATGTGAGACGAATTCGAACAGATCGAGGTGGAGAATTCCTCAACGAGGATCTTGCTTCATTCTATGCAGAGCACGGAATTATACAAGAGACTACATGTGCCTACACCGCCCAGCAAAACTCTATTTGCGAGAGGATGAATCTCACTCTGGGAAATAAAGTCAGAGCTATGTTACTAGAAACAAACCTTCCTAAGTACCTATGGGGCGAGGCGATGAGATGTGCTGCCTACACTATAAACAGATCACCTACAAAAGCACTACAAGGAGACACGCCAGCAAAGATATGGTATGGTAAAAATAATTTAAATAAAGTGAGAGTTTTTGGTGCGAAAGCTTGGAGCATGATCTTTCCAAGGCCCAACAAACTAGAGCCTAGAGCGAAGCCCATGAGAATGATAGGATACTGTGGATCAGGATACAGACTATGGGATCCAAAGACCAATGAGATAATAGAATCGCGAGATGTAAGATTTGATGAGTCAAACTACAGATATGAAGACAGTGAAAAGATTGTACAAACTATTATCTATGATGAAGAAGAAGAACCGTCAAAATCTAACTACACTACACCGGAAATGACAAACATGGAGAATACAAAAGAACCAGTTCAAGGCACAGAAGAACCAGCACAAGGTACAGAAGAAAACCAGGAACAACAACCTCAACAACGTGAAAGAAGAGAAATAAAGTTACCCAAGAAATATGACGACTATGATATGATAACCATAGCATACGCACTGCTATCTGAAGATCCTATAAGCTACAAGGAAGCTATACAAAAAGAAGGATGGTCGGAAGCCATAAAGAAAGAACTACAAGCTCACAAGAAGCTAAGAACATGGGAGGAGTGTGAATTACCTAAAGGTCACAAGGCTATCGATACAAAATGGGTATTCCGCACGAAAGCTGACAACACAAAGAAAGCCAGGCTAGTGGCTAAGGGCTTTCAGGAACAAACAACTCAGAATGTTTATGCACCTGTAGCAAGGATGACAACTGTGAGACTATTTTTGAATAAAGCTTTTCAAGAAAACTTACATATTAATCAGCTAGATATACCTACAGCTTTCCTAAACGGGGAGTTAAAAACTGATATTTACATTAAATATCCCGAAGGAGTACAAATGAAACAAGAAGGAAGAGTCTTAAAGCTTTGTAAAGCTTTATATGGACTAAAAGAAGCTCCGAGGTGCTGGAATGAAAAGCTCAACCGATTCCTAACAGAAAATGGACTTAAACAATCACAAAGTGACTTCTGCCTATACACAGGTACAAATGTGTACATACTTATATTTGTAGATGACATACTAGTAATTGGAAATGGACAGAACATAATACAAAAATTAAAAGAAGAATTTCAAGCAAAAGACATGGGAAAAATAAGCAAATTTTTAGGAATGGAAATATCTCAATCCAAAGATGGGATGGAAATTAAACAAACACAAATTATAGAGAAAATTTTATTGAAGTTCAACATGCAAGATTGCAAGGGATGCAATACACCAATGGAAGTCGGATTAAAAATAAATGAAAATGAAAAAGTGATGAACGACATCCCTTACAGACAACTTATAGGTGCACTTATGTATCTAGCTACAATAAGCAGACCAGACATAGCCTATGCTACGGGATTTTTAAGTAGATACATGATTCGCCCAACACCAATTTTATGGACAGCTGCGAAGAGAATCCTAAGATACCTGAAACAGACAAAAGAAAAAGGATTAGTGTACAGAAGAGAAGATAATAATAATTTACTAGTCTTTTCAGATTCAGACTGGGGAAGTGAACAAATTGACAGGAAGAGTGTCAGCGGTACTGCAATATTCCATCAAGGCAACTTGGTCAGCTGGAGCTCCAAGAAGCAGTCATCAGTATCACTGTCTACTGCAGAGTCGGAGTACTATGCAGCAGCTTTATCTGTAAGTGAAACAGTGTTCATTAGAGAAGTGTTAAAAGATTTGAATTGTGATAAGAACTTAATTTGTTCATTGCTCATTGACAATCAAAGCACAATTAAAATGATTGAGAGTTACGAAAATAGTAAAAGGTCTAAACACATTGACATTAAAGCTCATTTTATCAAGGATATAGTGAACAAAGGTTTAATAACATTGAAATATGTGTGTACTAATGAAAATAAAGCAGATATACTTACCAAATCATTGTGTCATGTTAAACATAACTATTTCTGTGAATCTCTTGGATTGTATTAGATATCGCTTTAGATTTGAATTGTACTAAGTTGTTACTATTGTTATGTTTATGATTAATCTCAAACTTTGAGGAATTTCAGACCTGTTTTATGCTTTGAGTAGATAAATACATGGAGAGGCCCTATTCTACTATAGATACATTTATGTTATGCAAATATACATGAAATCTACATAGAAGGTCAAAAACACAACTTATCTCTTTCTTTCCAACTTTCGATAGCGTATGGTGAAAGAGATAGCATGATATTACGTTGCTCTTACTTCCGATACTAGCAACAGACATTACAGCCGCGTGCCATGCGCCATTTTATGCGCCAAATGTCTTTGTAGTACATGCGCTGTCAAGTGGTAAACAACTCAGAGTTAAAATCGTAATTTTCCGTATTAAAATAGTTTTTTTGGACTTGGTTTTGTGTAGTGAACACATATAGATGTGAACGCAAAATGCCTGCGTGCTCAATAAAGCAATGTGGTGCACGGAAATCAAGTAATCAACCGAATTTGACCATTCATAGGTTAGTAGCCGTTTTTCTTTGTTAACTGCCAGTATATCGCACTATCCGCCAAATGATAGTCAGTTTTGAAATGGATTTATCGTTCCCAACAAGAAAATACTCGTTTCGCTATATTTACAGCAGTATTATTAGCATTTAAATCATACATCTTATTTTGACTAGTGCTGCGCTCTGATATCGACAACTTGCTATTAAATTAAAGACTATGTGAGTAATTTTATGATGTTATTTCAGATCAATCCGTTGACAGGAAGAGGGTGAAATTTCAATTACTAAATTTGACCCAAGAAACAAGAATAAATAATAAAAACAAACGTGGTGAGCTAAATAAAAGCTTGTAAAAATACCATTGTTTTATTCACTTCTGCACCATTCATATAGTAATCATAGTATATGTTAGGTTTGCGAAAAGCGGCTGCTATCGCACTAGGGCTCGTGGGCCGACTGTACCACATGGAATGAGTAGACAACGATATACGTACAAACCTTTATTCATAAAGATCTACGCAAAAATGTTTTAACAACACATCACATATATAATCAGCTGTATGAGGCCTCACATTTTATCAGGTAATATTAATTATTTAAAATACATTTATAAAAATGCATGTTCACACCATTGTAGGATAGCAGAGAAGAAGGGGAACGGGAAGGTACCATAGACATACAACGAACAGTTTTAAAGATAGATAATATTTATGGTTTGAGAGGTTACACACTATCCAACACTTCCCTTTAAGCTCTACAAACCATAAGCTCTACATTTATTAAAAGTTATACAGATTATACTTTAACATTCATTAACTTTGTAAAGTTTTCATGCTTAATTCTACCTAAAGGCTTCGTAAGAACATCTGCGATCATGCTTTCTGTTGGTAGGTATTTAACTTGAGCAAAGTTATCTTTTATCATATCTTTTACAAAGTGAAATCGTATATCAATATGTTTACTTCTTTTATGACAGTATTCTTTACATTCTAGTAGCTTATGTGCACTCTGATTATCATTATATATTACAATTTTGATATCTTTATTCAGAAGTTCACATATTAAATTCTTAATGAAACATAAGTCTTTACATACATCCCCAATAGAAAGGTACTCAGCCTCGGTACTTGAAAGCGCGACGCATTTTTGCTTTCTAGACTCCCAGTTTATTACATTATTGCCTAGTTTTACAATAAAACCACTATATGACTTACGATCTAGCAAATTATTGCCATAGTCGGCATCTGCAAATGCGGTAATTTTTAAGTCATTACTCCTATAGAAATATAGTGAATGACTTAAAGTCCCCGCTAAATATCTTAAGACGCGCTTGGCTGCTAACCAGTGACTTTTATCATAAGCATGGTTGAACTGACTCAACTGACTACAAGTGAAAGCTATGTCTGGGCGACTACATACTGAGAGGTACATCAAACTGCCTAGCAACTCTCTATAACGAAAGACTTCGCTATCAAGCAGAGTTGTAGCAGTAGGATCAGATTTGTCAAGTTTACAATTCAACATCATGGGTGTCTTTACAGACTTACAATTTTCCATGTTAAAGCGCACCAATAATCGTTTTATATAGTCACTTTGGTTCAATTTTAAAATGCCCTTTGTTCTATCACGTTCTACTTTCATACCTAGACAATTACTCAATTCACCAAGATTTTTAACATTGAATTGTTTTTCCAGTAAAATAATTAAGGAATTTGCACATTCTGGGTCTTGAGAAAATACATAAAAATCATCCACATATAGTGCTATTATTGACAATTTGCCATTCGATGTTCTTACATATACACAAGGCTCACAACGACTCTGCACATAGTCATTTTTAATTAACAATTCATGCACACATAAATTCCACATTCTACTGGCTTGTTTTAAACCATACAAGCTCTTTATTAATAGACAAACTTTGCTAGGGTCCCTAATGAAACCTTCAGGTTGTTCCATATAAATTACCTCGTTTAATTTGCTATTCAGAAAAGCATTAGCGACATCAATGTGATTCATATCCATGTCAAGATCATTAGCTAATGAGAATAATATTCTCATAGTCGAATGTCTCACTACAGGAGCAAAAACATCATTAAAATCCTCGCCCTTTTTCTGGGAAAAACCACGAGCTACTAAACGAGCTTTGAACCTATCTTTACCCAAAGCTTCATCTTTAATTTTAAAGACCCATTTACACTTTACTATGTTTGTATTATTTGGACGATCTACTAGTCTCCAAACTTCATTATTAATAAGAGCATCATACTCTTTTTGCATTGCAGCTTTCCATTTATCTCTACGTTCGGATGCCATTGCTTCATAATAGAAAAGTGGCTCAGACTCAACTTGAGTCATGAGTGATAAATCATATTCACCATACCTTTTGGGCATAGCACCCCGCGTGCTTCTGACGGGACGTGACGTACTGGGCTGTACAAGGACGTTAGCCTCACACGTCACTGGCAACTCGTTGGAGTCTTCACTGTCACTGCACGACTGGTACTGGCTGTCTGGAGGACTCATGGCCTCCTCTGGCTCATCAGCACTGCTCTGCGGCTCGGGCTGCACATGCACAGGCTCAGATGAGGCTGGCTCCTCACTCAGGGGCTCATTTTGCAATCTGGTGGTCTCAACACCAGGGCAGGGCTCCGACAATGGAGTCTCTGAAACATTACAATTGCCAAATGAGTCATAAGCAACAATATTATTTTTATCGTTAGGATTTCCTTTTTCCAATTCTATAAAATTATCATTTCTTATAACATTGTCAATATTTAAAATATTATTATTCTCATTAATAAAATTCTTATCAGTATTATTTATCACAGTTGTTTCAATAAAATGGACAGATCTTGCTTTAATAACCCTAGTAGGATTTTTGGGATCTATAAATCTGTACGCTTTCGATTCCTCAGAATAGCCTGTGAATATACATTCTATAGCCTTTGGACTAAATTTGCGACGCTTGCAATCTGGCACATGGCAAAGAGCTTTGCATCCGAATATCCTTAAGTGGCTCAAGTCAACTTTGGACCCTGACCACAGTTCCTCTAGAGTGGCACGAGACACAGCAGCTGTTGGGGACCTGTTTTTCAAATAAATTGCTGTCTTAACAGCTTCACCCCAATACCGCACGCCTAAACCTGCATCAATCAACATGCAGCGCGCCTTCTCCACAATAGTCCTGTTAAGGCGTTCCGAGACCCCGTTTTGGCTCGGGCTATAGGGTACAGTCACCTGATGAATAATCCCACAATCAGATAAATATTTATCAAAATTACGATTACAATATTCCAAGCCTCCATCTGTCCTTAAACATAACACCTTCTGACCTGTTTGCTTCTCTGCCAAGTTTTTAAATTCAATAAACTTAGACATAACCTCACTTTTATATTTTAATAAATAGCCAAATGTTTTACGAGTAAAATCATCGGTATATGTGACTAGATAGCGTGAACCACCCCAAGTGCATTCTTCAATAGGACCACAAACATCAGAATGTACTAATTCTAGAGGCTTTCGCGCTCTTTTTGCTTCACCCTTGGGAAAACTTTTAACAGTCAACTTCCCTTTAATACATGCTTCACAATCAGCCAACGGACCGTCCTGGCCACTAAAATTTAAACCATTGGACATATTACGAAGTTCACACATACCTGCTTTGCTAAGGTGTGCTAGCCGTCGATGCCAGATGTGCATAGGCACATCAGAGGTTGTATGAGCACATTGATGCTCCCTCGTAGCATCCGACGACGCACCAGTGAACCCCTCCTGTGTACATACTGTGTCCTTGTGACTCAGTATACACGCTGAAGCAGTCTTGTTCTGTGAAGTCAAATTAGTAACACAATCTAATACATAAATACCTTTCCTATTAGAAGCAGTGGCTAAACATTGTTGTTTAGTGTCATAAATATGACATTTACTGTTATCAAAAACAACCTTATAGCCTTTTTGGGTCAATCTAGCCACAGACAACAAATTAGTGGAGAGATTTGGGACATACATCACATTTTCAATCATTCTTACAGTATTATTAGGTAAGGTAATTTCTACGGAACCTATACCTTTGCATTGCAAGGTTTCATTATTAGCTACGGTAATGACACTGCTAAAATTACTGTCAAGAGTCTTAAAATAATGTAAATGCTTACATAAATTAGCCGTACAGCCTGAGTCAACTACCCAGTCTTCAGAGTTGTAAGCAGCGAGCGCTGACACGGACAATGTTTGCTGCATTTTGTCACCATCAGCCTTTTTCTTCTGGTCATTTTTAAGTTTGAAGCACTTCGACTTGAAATGACCCGCTTTCTTGCAGTAGTGGCAAAATCTCTTTGAGCTATTCTGAGTTAACAGTGCTGAGCTCCGGTTGGCACTTTCATTGTTCCCGCGACGAAAATCTTCTTGTAGAAGACGTGCTCGCACCATTTCACTGGTCAGCGACTGAGACAGGTTAGCGGCTCCTAGACTTGACACCAAAACGTCGTACTCCTGTGGCAGTCCGGATAGAAGGAGCTCTGCGACCTCTTCATCAGCAATATTTCGACCGATGTCATCTAGCTGGCTTACTAATGTAGTGACGGCCTCGATGTATTGCTGCATGGAGCCGTAGTCATCATAACGAGCGTTATGAAGCTGCCGTAGTAGCACGACACGCCGGAACAAACCTTTGTCCTCAAAGATATCTTGAAGGTTATTCCAGGCCTTCTTAGCCGTGTCCGCCGTCCTAATGTGCTGTATGCAATGTGGTTTTACAGACAAACAGATTCGAGCCAAAGCACGCTGGCCTCGAACTGGATCCGTGTCCGTACCTTCAACAGATGCCCATAGTCCCTCCATTATGAGTGCATGTCGCATGCAGAACTTCCAGTTTAAGTAGTTACTGATGCCATCCAATTTCTCGAATGAGAATGAAGCTCGGGCACTCTCGTTGTCGACCGGTGTCGTCACCATCGTTGTGTTGTAGTTAAAAGTTTGAGGTTAAGTTATACCCGATACGCCGCGGCCGATCGTTGCCTTCTCGATTCCTTCTTGGAATAAAATGCTGGTTCCATAACCTGTTAGGTTTGCGAAAAGCGGCTGCTATCGCACTAGGGCTCGTGGGCCGACTGTACCACATGGAATGAGTAGACAACGATATACGTACAAACCTTTATTCATAAAGATCTACGCAAAAATGTTTTAACAACACATCACATATATAATCAGCTGTATGAGGCCTCACATTTTATCAGGTAATATTAATTATTTAAAATACATTTATAAAAATGCATGTTCACACCATTGTAGGATAGCAGAGAAGAAGGGGAACGGGAAGGTACCATAGACATACAACGAACAGTTTTAAAGATAGATAATATTTATGGTTTGAGAGGTTACACACTATCCAACAGTATACACAGTGGGCTGGGCCTGAATAACCCGACAGATTTTAATTGTATTTCTGACCATATTGGAAGGGTCCACGAAAAGAACATGTCTACTCAATTTTTTTTTTCAAAATGAGTTTCTAATGACAAAATGCTGAGCTCGTTATGAAAACTTGACATTAAAACCTGAATTTGAAAAAAAAGTGACTACACCTGTTCTTACCGTGTCATTCACACTATAGGCAGCTGCGACCTTATCGGTTGTACCAATAAAATGCAATGTTGGTAAAACACTTCACAAATAATATAGTTACGGTAATAGAGTAGTGTACTTGGATATTATTATTCGTCTCGGTCAGTTTCAATTACAGAGAAAACTCAAATATTGATGTCGATATTTTTCAAAGTCCAAGTTGATATCGATAATTGTCTCTAATCGATGACAACCCTACAGCCACGAATTGACAGGCCGCCATATTATGCGCCAGGATTAGGTATACACGCTCATTTCGTAGGTATTTCGTGTCCATATAGTTTAATTAGTCTGAGGTTTTATGTATATGTAAAAGTTAACCTCTAAATTTAGGTTAAGTAAGACACTTGTCAATGTCAAATGTCAGTCATTGTGACAGCTCATGAGTGTTGCTACTTTCGAAATGTTATTATCATTTGCAAGTTCAAGTTAATTTGTCATAAGACTTGATCTTGAGCCGGGGTATTGGAAATAAACATCCATTCGTTTACTTAATCTATGGAGCTGTCAAAATGACGTTCAACTTAGCTGTCAAGTTGACTCTGTATACCATTCCCTTCTTACCGAACCTGTAATGGCGGATGATGTGCTTAGAAGTGCTAAGTACTAAAATAAACGATATAGACTTATTTATGGGGCTTTTAATAGTTAATTCCATTATTCTTTTTTTGTATTTTAATAAGTAATCTTTCTACAAAGTTTCAAGTCTCTAACTCAAAAACATAAACTTTCCCTGATAAAAACTTTGCACCCCTTTTTATCCCCCTTAGGGATAGATTTTTTCAAAACGCTGAAAGTCTTTTTTTTTGTATTTTTATAAGTAATCTTTCTACAAAGTTTTAAGTGTCTAGCTCAGAAAAAGTGTTCCCCACACAAACCTTGCACCCTTTTTTAACCCCCTTAGGGAATGATTTTTGTAAAACGCCGAATGTAGTATTTTTCATGTTCTAATAAGTAATTTTTCGTCAAAATTTTAAGTCTCTATTAAAAAAAATATGTTTTTCCCATACAAACTTTGCACCCTATTTTACCCTCTTAGGGGTGAAATTTTCCAAAACGCTGAAAGTACTTTCTTTGTATTTAAATAATCTTTCTACAAAGTTTTAGGACTCTAGCTAAAAAAAATAGTTTCCCACATACAAACTTTGCACCCCTATTTTAGCCCCCTATTTTTAGGGGTAGAATTTTCTAAAACGCTGAAAGTACTTAATTTGTATTCTGATGACTAATCTTTCTACAAAGTTTTAAGTCTCTATTTAAAAAAAAAATTGTTTCCCCCATACAAAATTTGCACCCCTATTTTACCCCCTTAGGGGTAGATTTTTTTAAAACACTGAATCTAGGTACTTTATTTGTATTTTAATGAATAATTTCTCTACAAAGTTTTAAGTCTCTATTTTAAAAAAAGTAGTTTTTCCCATACAAACTTTGCACTCTATTTTACCCCTTTAGGGGTGGAATTTTCCAAAACGCTGAAAGTGTTTCATTTGTATTCTAATAACTAATTTTTCTACAAAGTTTAAGTCTATAGCTCAAAAAAAAAAGGTTCTCCCATACAAACTTTGCACTCCCATTTTACCCCCTTAGGGGTAGAATTTTCAAAAATCCCATTTCATCCCTAGCCCACGTTATAAAAGAGCATACTGTGCAAAAATCAACTCTCTAAGATTAGTAGTTTCGGCTGTGCGTTGATGAGTGAGTGAGTGAGTGATTGAGTGAATAAGTCAGTCAGGACATAGGCATTTATTATGTATAAATAAATAGAAGATAATGAAACTCCCATTCAAATATCTCAAAAAATTATGAAGCTACATCCGTTTTAATGTCGCTTGTTAGAGTGAGAAAACGATGAGAGACTGTGACGTCAATATACTCGAGCGTCATAGTAAAAAACAAGCGTTTCATATGAAGGTGCGTTTTGCGGAAAAGGGACAGAACATACCCCCTCTTAAAACTTTGGACTCTTATAACTTAATCATTACCTATATAACCTCTTGCTTTGTTTTTTTCTCCATTTGACTATATTTATTTTAAATTCTTTTTCGAGAAAATACATTATGATTATTTACCATATTTTCGATTCCTGAGCTATAACCACGAACTTCGGAATTCGAAAATATTCGGGTATCTCTATCGCACTAACCATACTCGAGTGACAGGGATGCAAATATATGAACATTGAGTTTTGAGAACGGTTTTCATGGTAGCGCCGCAGGTACTTTGGCTGAATGCGCCGAGCGCGTGCCATTGTCATTCAAAAAAAACAAATTCGTGTTAATTATATTGTTCAAATTTGTTGATTTCATTTATTGAAATTACGACATTAAACGACATTTGCGCATAATTATAAGTTCTCATATCAGAATCGAATATTTTTTTATGGTTTATATTTTAGCATTTGTCTCGTAAATGTCTATCGTAGACGGGATTTAAATTATTAATAAGTGAAAGGCAAAGCAATTCCGCCATTTTGACGAAAATTTGACGGTTCTTATAGCTGACAGTTGGAGCAGCGTTTGATTTCAATAAAAATAAATGAAAAATTAAATGAAGTCGTATATTTCGGAAAATTAATTAACTGTCGCAGTCGGATAAAAACTATCCTAAGTTGCAGCTAGAATAATAATGTACCTATATAAAATGTTTCATATTTTTCCGTTCATGGGATGCTGAGAACATTCGAACCGCGCAAAGCTTAGTTTCAAACTGGCTGATTCTTTTTTTAATTTAGAGATTTATTATAAGTGGAGATGGAGATAATAAGACAATCAGGGTTAGGGGAGAGACAATAGTAGATTGTCAACCAAGGGCTGAAAGGCACCCATTTGAGTCAGTACAGCAAAACCCAAGTAATAAGGCGCGCGGATTAAGCAATAATAGCCTTTCGGTCAACGAATTTAGCACTTTGACGCGCGCCATATCAGTTGGGTACTACTGTACGGATCGATTTGCACGACCAATATGTATGAAAAATCTATCCGTCTGGACCCCGTCAGCTTTACTCTAAAACGCCCCCGGAGGGCCTACCGCGAAAGGCAGTCGAAGTTTTCACTTGCGAGTTCGTACCTAAGTACTTATGTGCGACAGACAGGGAAAACTTCGAATGCGTTTGCGTTAGACCCTCTGAACTTAATACATATTGGTACGATGCGGAGCGATTCTAGTCCAGGCAATGAACTAACAGCTTGTATGGAAAATATGTCAAATTTGGAAATAATTTATAATAGCAGATTTTTTTTATGTAATGGATATATTATCAATTAAATAGTTTCTTAGTGACAAAATCCAACAAAATTTCAGACATCAAAAAAATTATAACTTAACTAGCTTCTGAAAAGTCAGAAAAAATATTAATAAATGGTTTTATCTTTATTTTGGTTCATTTACATTTGCTCTATAATATTCAAGATAAATAATAAAAAAAAACAATTCATTCTTTTTTTAAATCTATATAAATACTTCCGGATGGAAAGTTTGTTGGATTCTTGAATAAAGCATCTTAGATCAATGTTTTAAAATGATATAAAGAAAAAAAAACGCTATTATAAATTAATGTTTTTCAAAACCGTATTTTGCCTGGAGTATTCGTACAGTCGCCATCACATACATCGGAGCAAACAAGCACGTCACAAACATTGGAACACACCTCTATTTTCGAGGCATTAGGGTGCATGTGCCGATATTTTTGAACATCTATAGTGTACCTACCTATGTATGTGAAGGCGACTGTATTTACGGTCCACATGACACTAAAACCAGCCTAAGAGTGGGGCGCGGTCCCGTCCGCGGTCCGCGCTGGCTGGCCGCTGACGCGTGTTCAGTGTGTGCCTGTGCTTGCATAGCACCGATATACTTACTTTAATCTTAGAGCATTAAACCTAAGACTTTAATAGCACACATGCGCTGGGCGTTAATAATTGTATTCAAGAAGAAAACACAGTTGCAGATCAAGAAAATGTAGTAATTAAATAAAACCTAACTTTATTTAACTCGTTTGCACAATATATACGAGGTGGCTAGTGAAAGATGAGCCTTAGACATCGATTACACGCTAATTCTGGCTTCAGTTCAGTCTATTAGTATGATCTGTCTGTCTCTGTCATTCACAACGGTTACCTACACCTACACGATCATTCTCTCATCATACTGATGGACTGAACTGACACCAGAATTAGCGTGTAACCGATGTCTAAGGCGTGAATCACAGACTGACGCGTCCTGGCCGCGGCGGGCAATGGGAAACTTGTATTTGTGATTCTTATGTTATAGCAGGGACTGGTACTTATAAATATATGTGTAAACGATTCTGCTAAATAAATGTCTTATGTCAGAGACGGCGTAAGGTGAAGGCACGGCGCAGGCGCAGCGGAGGCATGATGCCGCTTCAAACTATTGTAGACCTTAATACAATTGAATAACTAATCTAAGCCGCGCCAGTCTGTGAGAGGCCTTAAGCACACTACAATTTGTCACACCCACTTGCAATAGTTGGAAAGAGACGGCCGTACATTCCTTTCATTCTAACAACAGCAAGTTGTTGTGATACATTGCTAGGCAAAATAAATATTTAAGGGGGCGTATACAACAAACGTGATTTTTTTTGCTATACCTATTAATAATGTATAACAGTTTTCCTTTGTGCGACCAAAAAATATGAAAAACTTTTCAGTGTTTACCAACTTTCGGCAATCTAAACTATTCACTAATCTGGCACTTTTGTGCCAGGTCCCATCACAAATTCGAATATAATGTACGAGGCACAAGTACCTACCTATATTAATATTGTAGACAGAAAATGTCCGTTTTTTTATCGTATGGGATTAGTACCGAATCAGCGAGTCTACATGTTTACAAATTAATATCTCAGGACCGTATCGGAAAGAAAGTAGACAACTTTAGGCATCCCTAAAAACTGGTACGTAATACATAAAATCTGCATTTTTTTTTAAATAACGAACTATATCCTTTTCTTTTAATTGCAACAAAAAGCAATTAATACTTTTGTCAAACTGTCAACATGGGGCGAATTAGCTTACACGTTCGTAAAAATATTTTGGACGATTGGTGTAAAATAAAATGTATAACGATTAGACAACTGGTTAAAAAGTACGAGTTGAGTCCCGCGGGCGTGCACTAGATAATAAATTAATTTGGTGACTTCTGTACTCTCGAAGATTTGCCTAAATCTGGAAGAAAACCGGGGACAACCGACTTGGCATTAGAAAAGAAAGTCGTAAGAATGTTTAAACAAAATCCGTATTTCAATTCGAGATGCGGCGAAAAGAGCCAAAACTTCTTCGGCTATGATACAAAGAATCAAACTAAGATGCAACCTAAAGTGTGTAATTGTTAAACCGATGTACCTATTTAATTATTTCATGAATTAATTTGCATGCGTAGTTTCAAGTTACTTCAATAATTTTGCATGCCTTCATTGTTGGCGAGATATTATGATTATTATTTCATTTCATTTCATTTCATAAAAACCTATAAAAAAATTAAACAACCAAAATGAGATGAAAATCAAACAATAGCTGTCAGAAGACTGGCAAGGAAATTATACGACCGTATATTTATTGACCAAGAAAAATCAGTGCATTATAATGGATGACGAGACCTATTGCAAATTGGACTTTAAAGCCTTACCAGGACCTCAATTTATTACGGTGCCGACTTATAGAAGGTTACTCGAAAACATAAGGTCATCAACATCGAGAAATTCGGCAAAAAAGTATTAGTGTGGCAAGCGATTTTTCAATGCGGTATGCGATCGCAATTTTTTTTCACTACAGGCACTTTGAACGCTACGGTATACCGTGACGGGTGCTTACAGAAAAGATTACTACTAGTGGTAGTAAAATAAAGAAGCACAGGACTAGCACTTTATTTTGGCCAGACTTGGCTTCTTGTCATTACTCTAAAACAACGAAGGAATGGTATAAAGCCGATAAGGTAGAAGTAGTGGATAATAAGGAGATGAATCCTCCCAATTGCCCAGAAGTTCACCCAATTGAGCGATATTGGGCTATTATGAAACGACACCTCAAAAAAATCGGCCAAGTACGAATTTGACTCGCGCACAAAGCGTTCCGTACTATCCGTACTATCTATAAAAAGCGGCCAAGTGCGAGTCGGACTCGCACATGAAGGGTTCCGTTAAATAAATTGCAGTTTGCGATTTATGACGTATTAAAAAAAACTACTTACCAGATCTCGTTTAAACCAATTTTCCGTGGAAGTTTGTATGGTAATGTACATCATATATTTTTTTGAGTTTTATCATTCTCTTATTTTAGAAGTTACAGGGGGGGGGGACACACATTTTGCAACTTTGGAAGTGTCTCTCGCGCAAACTATTCAGTGTAGAAAAAAATGATCTTAGAAACCTTAATATCATTTTTGAAGACCTATCCAATGATTCCCCACACGTATGGGTTTGATGAAAAAAATTTTTTTGAATTTCAGTTTTGTGTATGGGGACCCCTAAAACTTAATGTTTTTTTTTTCGATTTTTGTGTAAAAATCTTAATGCAGTTCACAAAATACATCTACATACCAAGTTTCAACAGTATAGCTCTTATGGTTTCGGAAAAAATGGCTGTGATATACGGACGGACAGACAGACAGACAGACGGACGGACATGACGAATCTATAAGGGTTCCGTTTTTTGCCATTTGGCTACGGAACCCTAAAAAGGCAAAAAAAACACGTTCGTTGTATGTGAGCCTCCATTAAAACATATTTTATTTTGTTTTTAGTCTTTGTTGTTATAGCGGCAACAAAAATACATAATCTGTGAAAATTTCAACTCTCTAGCTATCACGGTTCTTGAGATACAGCCTGGTGACAGACAGACGGACGGACGGACGAACGGACGGACAGCGAAGTAATAGGGTCCCGTTTTACTCTTTGAGTACGGAACCCTAAAAAACGTCAAAGCTGCCACCTCAGTTGACAACTTTAAAAAAAAGTGGAACAGGGCATCATCAAATGTGTCAAAAGTGATTGTCCAGAATTTAATGAGACACATTCGAAACAGTTTCTTATAAAGACCTTATTTTGCAGTTTCTTTTTGTTTCATTATCAGTTTTCACACAGAATTCAAATAATACCATTTTGAAGTTGTCTACTTTCTTTCCAATACGGTCCTTAAGTTCTTCACCCATTGGGCTGCGTTTCCACTTAATGATAATAAGTCCAGAGGATCTCCAGTGTACTTCCTTTTGGGGCACTCGTGGTAATGTGATAGTTAGGTTGACTGTATGGATGCCCCACAGTCACACTTCGTAGAATCACGCCACCCACACCTAAACATAAACTCGCCACATCGACCGTTCAGTGCGAAGTCTGTTTAGTTGGCACCACTCTAGTTTCGGAGCCGCAAATCCCTCAGGTTTTTTTGGGTGGGATCGTAATTAGCAAGGGTGACATGTCAGTGAGCTTGAAATTTCGTAAGTTTGTATGTAGGCGGTCATTTCCAAAATCACTTGACACTTATCCGATTTCAAAAACTCTTATGCTTATTAGAACAGACTTTCTCGGTGGACACAGGCATATTTTATCCCGCGGGTTTGCCTGTGTTCTTTGCCATACGAAAGTGAGACCGTGACTTACTTTTAAGGCAACGTGAGCGCCAAAAACGGGTTTTTTTAAACTTAGTTATTTTTTGGATTATAATACAGCTACCCTAAATTTAATTAGCAATCTTGAGGCCTTTCTCGAGGGACAACAGCTATTCGAATCCTGAGTTTTTGACTTTCGCTCAAAAAAAATCACGAACATAGGTTTAAAATACACTTAAAAAAATCCTAACAAATTATGCACAACAACAGCTAAACATTGGTTCTAATGATCGGCAAAGGGAATTCAGCTATTATTTATTAATTTATTTAAACGCACAAAAAAATTAAATTAAAAAAACATGATATCCGCGCTTCCGAACACCCACTTCCATCACGCTCACTTATGCTCAGTGAGAAGACCACGAACCTACATCGCCTTAAGTACATTTAACTGATTTAACTATCTTAGCATTTTCGAAAACTCATTTTCGTTTGGTGGTTATGGTACCGACTTTAAAAAAAGAGGAGGTTATATGTTCCACTGTACGTACGTATTTTTATTTTTTTTATGTATGTATGTTCGCCGATTTCTCCGTCAATTGTGGACCGATTTCCAAAATTCTATTTTTATTCAAAAGAGTATACTCATGAGGTGGTCCCATTGTCACCAAGTCAGGATCTGATGATGGGATCCCAGGGAAATTGAGGGCAACCCTAAAATTGTATAGGCACGCGTTTAGTAATTTCGGTATTTTCCATTATAACTCGTGTATTTACCCTCGGAAATCGCAATTTTGGTGAAGTGGAACTGATGATGAAGACCACAGATGACTTATGGAACTCCTCAAAGATGTAAAGTACGTCAAAGATTCTGACATGATTCCGTTGAAGTACCTAGCAACTAATGAAGAGATAGTTCTGAGATCCTTGAGGAATCGATGGAACTCCTCAAATATTATCAGCCCACATATGTGGTATGTGGGGTGTGATTACTACAGAAAACACCCAAGTCGCTATATAGCGACTTGGGTGTTTTCTGTAGTAATCAACGCATTTGCTCTCGGAACATGTGGTAAATTGGAAAGGAAATGTGGAAATTTTCATGCACCATGTGGCTTGGTGAAGTACTGAATTGAAGTCAGTTTAAACTTTGTTTTTAAAGTAAATTATCTTAAATGTTTACCTGTATGAAATTTAAGTTAAAAAAAAATTAATAAAGTTCATGGAAGCTATTTAAACAAAGTTTAACCTATATGTTTTTATGATAGACAATTATTATTGCAAACATCAAGTCAGTTTGTAAAAAAAATACCTACTCTACCTACGCCAAATGGTGTCGTGCCCAATTATTGATTAGTAACTAGAATATTAAGTAGGCAAACACCACATTATGATCACACTGATGAAAAACACCCACAATCTCGACACACGTCAAAGATAAGCAAAAGAGTATGTTCACAACTCCAACTTCGCTGCAGGCTTTAAGCCTCTCACAGACTGGAGCGGCCTGGCCGCGGAGGACAATAGAAAACATGTCATTAGCTGTCAAATTTACTATGGTCCGCCACCGCAGGCCGCGCCAGTGTGATGCAGGCTTTACGGTTGCGGTATCTCTCATAATATAATAAACACCTGTATGCTTTGTGAACGAGCCATTGACGTCAGTGCCTGGACAGCGTGAAAAAACCACCGATCTCAACAGCCAGCCGTTTTGAAACCACACCTTAAATTTTTATAGATAAAGTCGCTTGTCAGTCTATGGTATCTATGGCGCTTGGGGCGTTTGCGATTGGCTTTCGCGTCGAAGGGTTGCGCATGTGCGGTAGAGCACGACGCCATTGTCACTGTCAGAACGCGGTACTCTGTCTCAGAGGGCGGTTGTGTATCGTTGTATTCGCGAACTTCGCAACGCGCGCGATCCCTACCGGTAAGTGTATGCTATTTAAATAAATTAACTATTTGTTTTTACTACTAGCACTGGGAGAATTTTGAATTTATATTGAGTTCTTGAGAAAGGGAAAGCAGTAAAATTATTTTATGCTCGTCCACCGGCTGCAAGGAAAATTACGAGGGTCTTGTCTATGAATTTGTTTTATGTTCAATTTATTTGAAGTACAGGTTTCGTAATTAGGGACGGTGGTTCAATTGGGAATGGATGAAAAATTTAGAAGTGGCTGATTATTTTTTGGTGGTAGGAATAACCTTCCTTAGAACCAGAAAAAAGTTACAGACTTTTCAGCTACGTCAATTATTTTTGAAAAATATAAACAGTTTCCTCACTTACGTTTTGGGTTTAGGACGGCGAATGAGACATTTTGCTTGATTCGTCATATTACAAAAAATTATCCTAAAATCCGTGATAAACTGACACTGGCAATGATATTGACAGCCGCAGCAGCTATATTTGTCATTTCCAGGGTCAGATATTTAAAATATTTTTGTAATATGAGACGGATCAAGGAAAGTTTCTCATTCGCCGTCCTAAACCCAAAACGTAAGTGAGGAAACTGTTTATATTTTTTTTTAATAATTGACTCAGCTGAAATGTCTGCAATTTTTTCTGGTGCTAAGGAAGGTTATTCCTACCACCAAAAAAATAATCAGCCACTTCTAAAATTTTCATCCATTCCCCATTAGAGACTAATCGGGTCATGTTTGTTATGATTTGTGGCAAAGGGTTGCAAGTGGTTAATTAATTTAAGTATCTAATTCAAGTTTAGGAATTCTACGACTGTTAAAAAAAGTTAGTCAATGTGGATCCTTATTTGTTGTCTTTTGTGGAAATAACTATTTTAACGTGGTTTTGTAGAATTACAAGTTTAAAGAACAATATAGGTTAATATGCAAAACATAATGAAAATATTGTGTAAATAATAACAACGTATCTTAAGGGAGTATTCTATTTTAAGACATAGGTATGATAAATGACGTGATATTATCTACCACATCAAGCTTTTCGTAATTAAAACTGAAAAGTTAATTTGTTTACAAAAATTAAAATCTGATATTTAACTGAAATTTTAGTATGATAATAATAAAACATATTTTATCAGCCAGAACTACTGATCTATCTATGGTTTATATTGTTCTAACTGATTCTGTGCGCTTTCATTTTATTTTATTGTTCCGCCTAATAATAAATATATATGTAGGTACTTAAAAATACTACGTACTCGTTATTTTTAATATCTTTTAAACAAAACCTTTCACAGTTTTTAATATACTTAAATAAAAATAAAACACGTTCGTCACTTTTATACGTCTCTCGATTACTTTTTGTAATCGTAAAATTTTAATGAATAGCGTAGCCCGCTACGCGCCTACGACAGCTACGGCGCGGCGTAGCCATTGTTCGCGTTTTAAACGATGCTCTACTAATCTCTTTGCTACGAATCTCTTTGCTAAATAGTAGGAGATACGGATATGGGCACGACGTTCAACCATCTGTTTAAAGAATGAAAAGTAGTTTATTATCGAATTTAGTACATCAAAATTATGTTGCTAATGGGTTGGTTAAAAAAGTCCTGGCAAGAAAAAAGATACTTTTTTTACGTTGCACTTAGTAGTTTAATGATCATATTTTATACTAATCGAAAGTATGAAGCCTATAAAATATATAAACGAATGAATAATATTTTTTATAATTTATTAATCAGATGAGCGTAAATTACTAGATTCAACTTACCATTTCACACCTACCAACCCAATAGTTAGGCTAGGAAAAAAAAAACAATCAATATTTTATAGGCTTCTTACTTATTTATGATACAAGTGCGCAAAGTACGTAATTCTCAACGAGTGACGGCGATGGCCAAAAACACGACCAGAACCATATAAAGGCGCACATTCCGAGCAAGTGCGTTGTAAACTTTTTCAACACACCTGCTCGTAAAGTAGGTCTTATTACAGCGTATTTACACTGATAATGCAGAATATTACCCATGCCGTGCCTTTTACATTACATTATCGCACTAGTGCCTTTTCATTACATATCTTTTTAAATATTTGCAAAATCATGCAGAATATTACCCATGCCGTGACTTTTACATTACATTATCGCACTAGTGCCTTTTCATTACATATGTTTTAACATTTTCATTTTTTTTTTTTTTTTTCCTCGCAAATGTGTTGAAAAACGTCGTATGAAACACGTGAGCATTGGTCATTACACTTCTCGTCTCCATTAAGCCTTCGCCTTCGGCTCAGGCTTAAAAACCGACTCGAGTGTAATGACCAACTTAGCACACTTGTATCATAATGTACTATTACAATGCACTTGCGCGGAATGTTGCAGCACGGCGTCGCGGGAGGTGGACACCCCGTTCGGGAATTTGTTTCAGTACAATATTCCCGCATACTGTGCGATAATGAGATTTCGTGACAGTTCAAATTTCAAAGATCAAAGTTTTTATTTGTCAAAACACAGGTCACCAAATGTCACCTTTTATGCATATTTTTTATTTCCTCGCATGATGCATTGTAAAATATTGTATGATACACGTGCGGATAGGTAATTCCCAACTCGCTCCCTAACGGTCGTGTTTTTGGTCATCTCCACTCGTTGGGAATTACCTACTTTTCGCACTTATATCATAAATAACTATTATGAATTTTTAATTTATTCATTGTCTTGCCAGGATTTTTTTGTACCCATTGGCAAAATATTTTTTAATGTACCCGTTATATTCGATATAAAATACACTTCATACATTAAACAGATGGATGAAGGTCGCCGGACCATTCTATTTTAGGCTATAATGAGTAGGTAATAAGTAGGTAAGATCGGAAAGTGATTAATATTAGTACTGATATTTTTTAGCTCCGTACGCGTGGAAGCGAGCACATGAAACACATTAAAATGCGAATAGTAGGTATGCTTCAGATAACGTTCAGTTGTATTTATACAGCCAGTTGAAGCTCAACCGCAATTTGCTAAGCTGCCATAACAATAACAAGCAAGAAATACCAAAACCCCGAAACTCATAAGTTTAGACTTTAGACTTCGTAACAGTTCGAAACAGTATACCTAAAAGTTGCGTTCTGTAGGCGCTTTAAGGTCTTCTGTAAACTTGGCCTAGGGGTAACGCAAAATAGCATACTATGCTAAACTTTGACAAACTGGGCTCAATGGGCAACATTACTGCAATGTTCTGCCGCCACAGTGCAGCACTTGTCGCGAAGCCACTTCTGGCCACTCTAATGGCCGCGAATGAGAACCTATATCACTCTAGCTTAGGTACCTGTATTAACATATATGCAACTTTAAACATACCCTAACAACTTGCGTAATCCTTTATATATTTATCTGACATGGGGGCTGCCGCCTCGCGCGTGCCAGCTTCCTATGAGGTGTGGGGACTTTCGTCCCCGAGAATGTCCTCCAACATCCCCTTATAGACATCCCTTACCACACAACTGATACTGTCCCAATTTGCACGGGTGCAGTGCCTTGGCTGATGATGATATGGCCTGAGGCCGAGAGTACCGAACCGAACTACCCTGTTGTTACACTAATACACTTTTAACTAATGCCCTCGCACTAAAGAACTCCACAACTAAGAACTGTGTTGTGTGTCCTACAGGTCACGTACATGCACGACCTGTAGGAAAACCTTATTCATCTACATGATATATCGCCTTCCAAAGAGAATGAGACCTGTGGACGCACATAAATACATCGCATTATAAACAGTCAACGTCCGATCTGTGTAAGCACATGAACACACGTGTACACTCTGCTAGTGTCGCCCCCTAGGCGGACTTTTGCGTAATGTTCCCTATTAAGGAACGAGTTTTGCAATATTTTTAAAGGTTTATGCTTGTTTCCCAGTATGTATCGTAGTTTAAAAAAGTGCCGATTACCCTATTTATAAATGCTCCGCGTACGTGTATGTCTGTTCGTCTGTCTCAGGGCTGTATCTTTTGCGCCGTGTAGATAATAATAATATGAATGTATACAACAAATAAGAATATTTTTTTTTGCTTAAACTGTAGGTGTATTACGCGGAAAATAGTAGATGTAATTATTTTAATGTTGAAGCTTAGATAACTTTTCCATCTCAAGAAATATGTTTTTTTTTTCTCTTATTGGTTTTTGACATGTACCTACGAGTACAAATTTGTTAATGTATATATTTATTTTCTATTGAATAATGTATGATTTAAAGTAAATAGGTAGACGTTTGAACTTGTAAAAGTGCCCTTGTGGTATTCTGTAAATAGTTGCAGAATAAATGTTTTGACTTTGATTTGAAAAAAAAACTGACTTTTTAATGAATGCGTGAATCCGATTCCAACTGGATCTGTTTGTTTAAAAGCAGTTTAGTGTGAGTAGCTATGATTCGTTGTAGTTACTATGAGTTTTCCAAATTTTAAATTTAGGTTAAGTTAGGTACTCGTAAAATAACTAAATGATTAAATGAAATCATGGATGATTTAATTTAATCATTAAGCACAGCATTGATATTGAATTAGTAACGCAATTTGTATGAAAGCACAGGCCTCATAAAAATATACCAAATGCCCATTAATTCAGTTTAAATATGTTTCCAAGTCATTAAACAGTATCGGATTTTCTCTCTCTTTCTTTTGTTTAATTTTCACCAAGCTATACAATAGTATTTTGCCTATTAATTACAGTTTAAAATTAATTTCAAATCTAGTTAGTGGCTAGATAAATTCAATTTCAATCACTAACTTCGTCAGATTGCTGAAGATGGCACATGAGATCTTAGGGCATCTTTCAGATAATTTCGGGGAATGGCTGAATCAATAACAGACGAATACTTTTTTCACGGATTTTCTTCTGTAATAATGGAAAGGAAACTGAACCTTTTCATGTAATAGTTTAAGCTTAAAAGCATGCAAGGATATAACCTTCTTGTGCAGATAAAATTTTTTCACGCCACTGTTCGGAAATGTGGCAATAGATGGTCTAAAACCAAGCTGGAAAGTAGGCAAAAACTGTAGCACCTGAACCAGTGGTTGGATAAAAATCAATAAAAGGTCTTTTTTGGCGCGACAATATCCTTCAAAAATAAAATTAGGTTATTTATAGGACCAGTTACTTGTTTAAAAAAATAAACGTCAAAACCATTCAATTCACGCTTAAGGCGTTTTTACTTTTGTAGCTCATTGTGGGTTTTTTAGGAAAAACGCTTCTTAGTCGGTTTGAAGCAAATAACAGAAAAACGCCTCTTAAAAGTGATAAAAAAAGTAAAAAAGGCGGGATCGGAAAATACTTACTGAATTAGATAGTGTAAATTGTGTTCGACTAAAAAATATACGAAACACGTATCTACGCTATAATTTACTATATAGTTATGCAAATGTTTCTTATTTCCTCGCAGTAGTCGTGAAAAGCACTATGTAATGCCTCGGCTGGAAACGCTAAAGATGGACTCGTATTATTTGAGGGCCTCCACTAACGTGTCGGCCGTCAAACTCACTCGTCCACCTTTGAGCGGTTTTCCGGCCTCTCCTACAATGTACTATAACAAGTCTGACATTTTTTCTTTTAATAAAGCAGTACCTACCTTAACTACCTACTTACCACAGCAAAGGCAAAAAATGCCAAATGTTCTGGTTTTACTTCGTGCCTGAGAGACACTACCTAAGAGCTAATTGGAACGGGCCGGGAGTGTGACAAGAAAGTGTGAATCTACAGAGTACACAAACAAAACAAGATCAAGGAAGTATGAATGTACGTAATAAGATTTAACCTCACCAAAAGGTATTCAGATCAAAACTGATGTTATTAAAATCTCATTTAAAAATTAAATTTTTAAACCAAAAATCCACTGGCCTTTAGGTAAAAAGTAAATGCGACGTAATTTTACAGGCACAATCACAATTTCCCAAGGAAATTCCTTTCTAAGGAGTCTTTATACAAGCTTCTAAATATGTGGCTTTACAAAGAATTACGCTTACAATTTCCTTTTACCTGAAGGCTTGTAGGTAAAGTAGAATATCGAGGCAAATTCAATTTTTATTTTACTTTATCTTGATGGGACGCAGCGTAGAGGTTTTTTTTAAATGGGTTGTTTTTCATTGTTTGATATGTTAACGAAGACAACTACCTACTCGTTTATACACTGGCCTGCAAAAGAAGGTATAACAGTTTTAGTTATCGTCACATATTTCCAGCAGTGGCGTCTTTCGGCTGATATGATGATGATGATGATATAGTTAAAATCATTGCGGAAAAGATAATCAATGATTAAGAGAACTTTGGGCATTTTTGGGCTATGTATGTATGTAAATTCTTTATTGTCCATGAAACATAACACAACTACCTATACAAAAACAAAGGCGAGCTTATCCATGGAAGCTGCATGTAAGGGATTTCTTCCAGCTAATCTTTGAGCAATTGAGTGGAGATAAAGATTTATAGTCAAATCGGCTACAATGATGTAAGAGTATAAAATAAAGTGACCTATCATCTTGCAGTTGTACACCGCTCAAAAAAGTGGTGACAATAAAATATCTTGGGGTTATTTTGGACCAACGGTTGTGTTGGAATCCGCACATTGTACACATCAACAGCCGTATCAGAAAATTAATCTGGATTTTTAAAACTCTCAGACACATTGCCAGCAAACCATTGTTAAATCAATTGTACAAGACGTTTGCGCAATCAGTGATGACATATTGCATTGTGGTTTGGGGTGGTGCCACAAAAACATCTTTTTTACAAGTAGAGAGAGGGCAAAGATGTCTTCTCAAGGTAATGTACAAACTGCCCTTCAGACACCCAACGACTGAATTGTACAGAGAAAGTAATGTTCTTACCATGCGAAAGTTATATATATTACTTACCGTTCTAAAATTACACAAAACGCTTAATTTTGACCCATCGATATTAAAACGCAGGCTCCAACACATAGTAGCCCCTAAATGCTATACTAAGTCAGTCTTTGCAGATAGACAGTTTAAAGCAATATCATCGCATTTATATAATAAAATAAATAAAATACTTAACATTTACCCAATACATCAAGTGAATTGTAACAAAAAGATTACAGAGTGGCTACTTACGCTTACATATGATAACACCGAGTCACTCCTTAAATATACATAGATTCTATAAGTTACAGACAATCCCTCTCATAAACACACACACACACACACATACACACACACACGCACACACACACACACACACTTTTTTGTAGTATTTTTTTCACTATGTAATGTAATTAAATTCTTAAACTAAATTTAATTCTGATAAGAACTATGTTATCAGTATAACTAGAAATGTAAAATTAATGTAAGATTTGTGTATTCAAATTATGCATAACTCCGGATGGGAGGGGCGGCTTCTCCTAACACAAGTATTGTCATACTTACCTGGAGGGGCCAGCCACGTACAATTGTAAAAACCAAATTTTTGATACCAAATAAATATTTTTGATTTTTTTTGATTCTTGATTTAATTAACCTTTGAATAACATGACTATTGGAGTATACATGATAAAATGCATATAGTGGAACATATTGCCTCCTTCTTTTTTGAAGTCGGTTAAAAATAACGTCAACGATCTTTCTCTGCTTTTAGATATTTTTCAATCTTAAAGCATGCAAATTATGTATCTGACTAAAGCAGAATTTCGTGTTTAATATAGGTAGGGTGAGTGTACCAGTCCCAAACCATTTAAGAGACATTTTGAAGTAGTATTCGATATTGTACCTTAATTATCGCACCAATGTAGATGAAAAAAATATATAACACTCCTCATTTATCGCTGAACCAATTAGTGAGTATAGACTTAAAATTATTAAGATTGCAAAATGGAATGTGCCTAAGTTTGACCAGCTTACACCAGTATTCGACCGATAGTTGCACCAGTAATGGACCAGTAACAAAAATGACACTTTTATTAAAGAAAATCTTTATTAACTTGTATTAATCTGTATGTGGGGTCAAAATAGCGGGAGGTCCCATTTTCCTTTGTACTGGATGTCTCAATTTCATCTTATTAACAATCGTTGAGTGTGAAACATTATATTCTCGGCATGTCTCCCTTATCTTAGCACCTTAGCTGATTTCGTCAATGGCCTTTATGACGTAGTCTTCTTTGTTCTTTAAAAATACTCTTTTTGATTTGACTGAATCAGTAAATTTGGAGGCATGATGTCTGGGAAGGATAGTTTAGATGGTCAATTACTGGAACACATTTTTTTGTATAGATGTCACCAGTAATAAACCACTGGTCCACTTTCGGGACACATTACATTTTCAAAGCGTTTTGTATAAGAAGTCAATAAGTGAACATGCCTGTTTGTTAAAAATCAATAATAAACCAAGAATCTCACAAAAAGCAATATCACCAGTAGCAAACCAAATGGTCAACTACTGAGACAATGCGAACTTTAATGTACCAGTAGTTGTTCAGTGGAAATTAACTAATAAAACTAGCAATATTTAAGGAAATAATACAGAAAGCTCATAGAGCACACGTAACAGTAACCCATAAACACAAAAGTGAGACGAAATCCGAGTAAAAATCAAAGATTCCGAACGATTAGAAAAACTTACCTCATCACACGTGCTAACTACAATGGCTGCCCGGGACGAAATTAACGAGGGGGGTTCGCAAATAAGCGTTGAAAAAGGATACAGATGGCGTCTAAATCGTATTTTGCCGTGATTTGCCGATTGATCGATAGCCTTCGCGGCTGACAGCCAATATCAAACAGGCGGGAAATTTAAACAAGTCTTAATATTCTCGGTGGAAGTTAGAAATGGTCAACTACTGGTGCCTGGTTTGGGACTGGTACACCCACCCTATATATTTAGCATCGTGTATATATTAAACTACAATTTCAAGACAGACTGGACACCTACATAGATAGAACCAAAGATTTATACAGCTGTCGTTTACATAATGATAATTAATTAAACCTTTATCCCAAAAGACTTTATCAATGTTTCATTAAAATGTCAAGGCCCTTTCTTTTTCGCGTCCATTCGTTTCGTTATAAATAGTAGTGATAAAAGGTTGTATTTAAGTAATACATTATCAGTTTCAGTACCCTTGCCATTTTGGTCCAAAAAAAAATTGACCAATCTAGTGGTTTTTACAGAAAAAAAAAATCATCATCATCATCATCATCATATCAGCCGAAAGACGTCCACTGCTGGACATAGGCCTCCCCCAAAGAGTTCCAAAGTGACCGGTCCTGCGCCACCCGCATCCTGCGGACTCCCGCGACCTTTACCAGGTCATCAGTCCACCTTGTGGGGGGCCTACCAACGCCGCGCCTTCCGGTACGTGGTCGCCACTCGAGAACCTTTCCGCCCCAACGGCCATCAGTTCTACGTGCAATGTGCCCCGCCCACTGCCACTTAAGTTTAGCGATTCGGAGGGCTATATCGGTTACCTTGGTTCTGCTGCGGATAGCCTCATTTCTGATGCGATCACGCAGAGAAACTCCCAACATAGCCCTCTCCATTGCCCTTTGGGTGACTTTGAGCCTTCTTATGAGGCCCATTGTAAGCGACCACGTTGCAGTGCCATATGTCATCACTGGCAACACACACTGGTCAAAGACTCTCGTCTTGAGACACTGCGGAATATTGGACGAAAAGATGTGCCGTAGCTTCCCGAATGCTGCCCAGCCGAGTCGGATCCGACGATTGATCTCTTTCTCGAAGTTGGACCTACCTAACTGGACAGTCTGTCCTAGGTATACTAATCGTCTACAACTTCGAGTGTAAAGTGTCCGATTGTAATGGGAGTTGGTACTACGTGGACATTTGACATGATCTTCGTCTTGTCCATGTTCATTCTAAGACCAACTCGCTCGTAAGCTTTACTGAGGTCATCGAGCATCGTACTTAAGTCCTCCATGGTCTCAGCCAAGGCTACTATATCGTCAGCAAACCGAAGGTGAGTGATGTACTCGCCGTTGATGTTGATGCCTAGCCTTCTCCAGTCCAGAGTCTTGAAAACATCCTCCAGTGCAGCGGTGAACAGTTTTGGAGAAATAACATCTCCTTGCCTGACTCCCCGCTGCAGCGGAATAGGTTTCGAGCTCTGGTCCTGGAGTCGGACTGACATAGTGGCGTTCTCGTACAAACACTTCAGAACTTCGATATAGCGGTAGTCAACTTGGCACCGCTGGAGAGACTGCAATACAGCCCAGGTTTCGACCGGCTTTCTCGTAGTCCACGAATGCTAACCAGAGAGGCAGGTTATACTCTTCAGTCTTCTGTATAACCTGGCGAAGCGTGTGGATGTGGTTTACGGTACTAAAGCCTCTTCGGAAACCGGCTTGTACGAGATTGTGATGGCTCTCAAACAGCTCAAGAACAACAAGGCACCCGGTGAAGACGGAATAACATCCGAACTCCTGAAGGCGGGTGGAAAAAAAATCAAAGTCCATGAAATTACTGCAATTATTTTTTGTTCAAAAAATAAATAAAAGTATCGTTTGTGTGTACCTACTTAACAATTTCCAATATTTAAGGTACTTCCACTTCATGTGGCGTTCTTTTTTACCACCCTGTACAACTCATACTTTTTACATACATTACTTTAGTAAATTATTTTGTCACATAAATAGTATCTAAAAAATATCTTAAAACGCATGCTACTACTATTTCTAAGTTACATTACGATTTAGATAGATTAGATACGATATAGAGTGGAGTTCACCTCCAAAGTAATATGGCAAAATGAAAAAAAAAATGTTTGAATAATCCTCAGCTACTATAGCTACCTATACAATATAGAGTTTGTAAGATACGAGTGGTATTATTTCGGGACCCCCTGGGAGTTGAACACACGGTAATCAAAAGTGTTTACTACGTAATTACCTTACAATCCTTATATTATATTATCAGATGTCACTATACCCTTTGATATAAATAGTACAAAACCAGTTCTTATTGAATTCCAGAGGGTTTTTCTAAAAATAGCTTCTTTTATCAACTGACAGCGCGAGCGTAGGTATTATTTCCATCTGAGTCGATAGAATGAGCTCTGAGTGCCCCTTTCAACTTTCTTTTTACTCTTGTTACGTAGTTCAATGAATAAACATCTGATCTTCAAAAATATTCTGTTATATCGTTAATTACATTTTTAAACATCAGAAACGAAAATAACTTCGTGATCGGTAGACTTAAGTTTGTCGTTGGATCTTCCATTAAAGATATTATTATTTTTTTGTTATCCTGTTTCGCAATCTAATAGGAGTTTTAATACAGTCGATATTTTTCAACCTCGAAATTCCGGGCAGTTTGATGAAATTTGGTACGAATGTTCGTTGGAAGCCCTGTTTTCGTCTCCAAAAAAGGCCCCGGGTCAGGACCTTGAAGAACAATTTTTTTAAAAGTGATCCTGTGAACGTAATCATGGCAACTGTTGCGGACGCAACCTTTTTTTATTTGTATAAACTTTATTACTTCATTCGAGCATGGTTTGCATGAGAGGGGCTTTTAAATGCACCAGTAGAAGCGCTACACATAAGTATAGTCTATGTTTTATCCAAAAATAAAGGCAAATCTTGCTAATCACTTACCTTTCACATACGATACCTTAGAACACCACTTCTGTGCATCTATCTTTCGGTCAAACTATTTTTGTATCAATCAGAGCCTATTTGAAATTATACTACAGTCAACTTTTCATCGAAGCTGTATATAAAAGTCGTCGAGCTACTTCCATCATCGGCATCGGCGCCAACAGCAACTAACCACAAGAAAAGTTAAACCCAACTGCAACAATTTTGACTTGTTAAATATTTCCATTTCCCATATTAACAACCTCACGCAACCAATAAACAGTTTCCAACCTTCATCCATACTCGTAGATAAGTTAAACCAAGCGAATATATTTCGTTTGGATTCAATTTGCGCCGTGAGTGATTTGAAAGTCAAATGACTGAAACCCGAATTAAGGCGCTCTTATTAGACGATATTTAGGTATTTGCGGAGGTGAGGCAGACGGAGCGGGAGACGCGCGTCCCGCGCACCCCGCTAACGGCCCTATTCTGTTGGCATCCGTATTCGGCTCGTTTTTGCGGATCATACGATCAAATGTTTGTCTTCTTGAATAATTGTTTTATTTTTTAAATCTTGGTTGATTTGTGTAAGATTGTCCCCAAATATTTATTGTTTATTTATTTATTAAAATCTATTTTTTTAGAAAATAAGGAATAATAGGTAGTTACAGTTCTTAAGTACATCGTAGTATGATGACATCAATTATGGACACTTACTTTCCAAAGATATGTTAGTGCAGATTTCTTCATCATCAATCCACCTATCGTTTTCCCAGTTCCTATGTGGGTGCTTCCGTTTTCCAAATACGTAGAACTGATAAAATAATAGTACATCTTCACTTCCTAAGGGTTATTCCGTCACCAATTATGGATTGTACTAATATATTACAGTTTTTTTTAAACCGAAATAAAATCGATTACTTCTAGGTAAAGTTATAGCGCCGGTTAACGCCCGCTTAAGAAACCATCAAAAATAATAAACAAATAGCTATGTTCATCTATTTATCTCCTGGCAAATTATATTATTACCATAATTATAACCTTTGTTACATAAGTATGACTGACTGATCAAAAACTGGATAATTAGACCACTGTTAGTCAGAAGAGCATTTTATTATACGGGGTGGTTATTTTCAGTACATGACTATGTCTATTAATAATGACCGCCATTTTCAATGCCTCGCGAGTCAAACGAGCTACGTCAGTCAATGTTGCTATATATACCGATTTATCTGTGCTTATACAGATTTTAGTGAATTAATGCAGATATATATTTTACGGGGACAGCCAACAAAGAAGTATCCACTTAAACTTAATTAACGGTTGTATCTCCGACACAACCCGCTTCTTTTTAAGTTATTCGCATTTCTCATTGATCTCGAACTATTTTCACCTCTCCTTTGAAATTCATTTGGATAACGTTTAAAATACATCAAAACTTCCAATGTATAAGTTGAAACTGATGTTAAGATACTAAGTTTTCTTAAATGTTCGCGACTCGTGTATCTGTACTTTGCATTCGCAAGTACTCTAATTGCACGTTTCTGGATCTTTAGAATGCGCTCATAATCCGTACTGTTGCCCCAAAGCATTATCCTGTATGAAAGTTGAGAGTGTATGTACGCATAATACAGCTCTTTTAAGCAACTTTCTGACACAAGCGGTCTTAACTGTCTTAGAGCATAGATCCCTCTTGCTAACTTACTGCATAATGTATCTATGTGATCTTTCCATGACATTATTGGGTCAATCATTTCAATCAATAGATCAATATTTGATTGAAAAGTGTTATTATACCATTAAAGATTACTTAAACGACCCTACGACATAACATGGTTCTATTCCAGACATTCCTTAGTTATAGTATTCTTTAGGTATAGTATTTTTTGAGAGTTTTTGACATGTGTTTGAAGTATTTAACACCAATCACTGTATTGACATTTTTTTTTAATTTTTTGAAATCTATTAGCTGGCTGAAATATTTTGAAAACCTATATTGTGGGTAATGCACAGAGGTCTTATATTTTGTATACCAACAATACTTGTAAAAGTTGTAACCTATGTTTAACAAAATAAATTGAATTGAATTGAAAGTACTTAATTTGTAATCTAATAAGTAATTTTTATGCAAAAATTTAAGTCTCTAGCTCTAAAAATAAAGTTTCCCCAATACAAACTTTGCACCCCTATTTACCCCCTTTAGGGGTGTTCTTAGCGTTGCCTACGTTGTAAAAAGTAGTTCTGGTGTAAATTTCAACTCTCTAGTCTTAGTAGTTTCGGCTGTGCGTTGATGAGTAAGTGAGTGAGTGAGTCATATCAATAACTTCATGCCGACAAAAGGTATGTTCACTTAGATAACGTCACATTTATTTGCTTTAGTGGGCTTATTTTTAAAGGGGCGTGGCGGGGGAGGTTTTCTTGGTAGTTATTTAGAGAAGCAGCGGCGGCAGAGTGAGTGCGAGATGTGAAACGGCATACTTTAGTGTTTTGTGATGGGTATCATGTGCACAAAAAGCTGGCAAAGTTTTGCAGCTGTATAGGGGAACACCCTGTAGTACTTTGTACCCGACTGCCTCAGAAGGAAGTTTATGTTTTTCGAGCGTATGTATCATCATAATCATCATATCAGCCGAAAGACGTCCACTGCTGGACATAGGCCTCCCCCAAAGAGTGCCACAATAGCCGGTCCCGCGCCACCCGCATCCAGCGGACTTTACCAGGTCATTAGTCCACCTTGTGGGGGGCCTAACCACGCCGCGCCTTCCGGTACGTGGTTGCCACTCGAGAACCTTTCCGCCCCAACGGCCATCGGTTCTACGTGCAATGTGGCGCCCACTGATACTTAAGTTTAGCGATTCGGAGGGCTATATCGGTTACCGTGATTCTGCTGCGGATAACCTCATTTCTGATGCGATCGCGCAGAGAAACTCCCAGCATAGCCCTCTCCATCGCCCTTTGAGCCTTCTTATGAGGCCTATAGTAAGCGACTACGTTTCCGTTCCATATGTCATCACTGGCAACATACACTGGTCAAAGACTCTCGTCTTGAGACACTGCGGAATATTGGACGAAAAGATGTGCCGTAGCGTATGTATGCATGTATGTCTATGACGAAGATGAGGAAGGGCCGTGGCCTGCTGCTGGTGGAGTGGCAGGATCTTTTTCCGCACTCGTTTTTAATATAATCTACTAAACAGCAAGTAAATATACTTCAGTTCACCAACTACTTACTACCTAAAAGTTCTACGTATTCAGGATAACTGAAGATTTTTATTGACATCTTGTCAATATGCTCCAGCTACCTATTAATACGTTTTAGGTGCGGATGTAGAAACGCTTTAATGTAGTAAATATCGCATACCTTATATTTGTAATTCTATCATTTCGAATATGTTCTCCAGCATGTATTAGCGTTTCCTATTCCTTTAAGTATTTTTATTTACCTTGATAACTCGAAATAATTGCTGCAAAAAGGCGTATTTGCGTGCCAGGTAAACATTCACAGGTCCGTCGTCGGCAGTGGCCACGGGCGTACTAAATTGTACTCGCCACCGCGCATGCACGACGCGGACACCCGGTTTTTCAGACAAATGACCAAATGTATTGAATTATCAAACATATTGAAATTCTAAGAAGCCGGTAGATAGATCTACCAAAAAGCTACCTATCACAATAAATTTCATTGTTATGTTCCAAATAACTTTTGAGATATTTCGAGTTTGGTGGTAAAAAAGCACTGTTTTGAAAGGCAAAATCTATCGAGGTTTTTGTAAGCAATCGTGATTTTACGAAGCACGAACATAGCCAATGAACTGAAGATATACATATCAAAAATTTGGATCTCTAGCAATAGTACAAGTATACTAATAATCGGTTTGGAAAAGGCACTTTTTCGATGCGCAGCTGCATACAGCGCCTTAAGATTCTCGAGGCTGTTGCGATTAAAGTTTAGTGCTCTAGGAGCTACAATTAAAAAATAAATGTTAGCGGACAATGTTAGGTACACGAATAAAACTAGCCTCATAAAAAAGCTCAAAAAGTTTACCCCCTAAATACAAACTTACTACCTCACAGACTTTTCTTCTTTATAATATTAATTTGGACTCTGAAGGCGCAGCGTCAACTGATGACGCGGTAAAGGTCGCGGGAGTTCGCTGGGTGGCGCATGACGGGTCATTTTGGCACTCTTTGGGGGAGGCCTATGTCTGCAGTGGACGTCTTTCTGCTGATATGATGATAATGATGATTTATTCTAGGTACCTTGCACAACCGATGAGGGATTGTAAGATCACCTTGTCACTACGAGAGATATTGACTGGATACGTAAAAGTGAATTAACTAGTTTATGTGAAATATAGTGACACTTCACGACAAGAATTATGTGAATAGGTATTTAATCTCAAAAAGTGTCCTAAACCTACCTACGTCCCACCATAAATTGTTCGACATAAAGTAAATATTAAGTTGTATAATATAAACTTTGAATAGCGAATTGTATTGCCATTAATAGCACCTAAGTGTGGATTAAACCACTCGTTTGCTTAGGCACGGATCCATGCCAAACATTTGAACCCATTGTTGAGCTCACAGTCCTGGACAATGAAGGCTCAGGACAGTGAAGACATACCACTTAACAGTATAATACTTGCCAGTACATCTTTAAAAGCACACGTTTTTGGTCACCTAAATATATGCATTTTTTTGCTCTATGTATCACGATTTATTTTTTAGGTTGCCAGTTTATTGGTTAAAATAAGCGTCCTGTGAGTATTACCGCCACGATAAATAAATTTATCTACAGAGTTGGTCCGACCTCTCCAATCCCGCCGCTCATCAAACCCGCCGATTCAAAATTAATTTGGTACAGTCCAAGACTTTAATTGTTGAGCCATTTAGGTGTCAACTAATTTTGGTTTTTATAGTAAAGTTTTGAATAGTTCAGTATAAAGTGAGCTCTAAATGGCTCAACAATTGAAGTCCGTTGAAGTCCGTGACCATACATCACGATGTCCACTTCAGGCCCCGTAGCATGGATGGCGTTATCACGCGATAAGTGATAGGATAAGCGCGTCGTCTCATTCTATCGAACGGTGTCAGCCAGGGACGGATACTCTATCCTGTCACTTATCGCGTGATATGCTACGGGGCCAGAACAAAATACTGTCAACTGAAAAATAATTCTAGTCAAACCTGAAAGCAAAGTTCCGCCAGCAGCACTAAAATGATATCGAATACAAAAGGATTTCTTTGACAATAAACCAAACTTGCACGCTTTGTACTGCAGAAGAAAAACTTAATTACTAAACATGAAAGATTCACTTACACACACTTATATACACTTTTTTTAACTCTCTTATTTCTACTGGTATAATCATGTCTCGGCCTAATATCAAGTGCACGGGTGCCTCTGGGTGCTTCATTGTGCGTATCTTACCTTTGTCTTTGACCCTTTCTCTTTGATTAAGGCCCAAAAACCCACGCACGCTGTAAACATTCCATTTGTAACCATTCAAGTTTACATAAGGCGACTTCGCGGTGCGGAAGCGGTACGATGTCAGTAGGCTGTCAGAGTGTGTTAGTCGAGTCAGTACCGATATTTACCTTACTGCTCGCCTACTTTTAAATGAGTGCTTCCTGAGTAGCGCGTTATGCGCGGAAGCGGGCGGTATGAATGCAATACTTTAAGTGTACCACCCTTCGAGCAACACGGCCTTCCTAGCGCAAGTGAGTCTCCTTAGCTATGAATATTACAGTCGTAGATGGAGGATATATACATGACGTCCTAGCGTATACCCAAAAGGGACGATGGTAAATTAACCTTACTAAATTAAGACGTATCAGAAGCTAATACATTCTTGACGTCTAATGTAATTTATAAGTTGTGTTCGTGTGTTGGTCCAAGACGTCTTATCATTCTTGACTTGTAGTAGACGCATCGTGTCGCCATCATCACGTGTATACAAAGCTTAATAAAAATTTAAACGTTTCTTACGTCGTCTGGAACGCGCCCAATACCACCTGCCATTCGACTTCTTCGTGCGCGCCGAAAAATCACGGATTTATTAAATTTCTAATAAGAAGCATAAAATACAAGTTAATTACAAGGTTTTTTCCATCATCGTCATCATGGGAAAACATAAGAAGAGAAAAAATGAAGATGAGGAGTTATTCTCGTTATTTAAAAAGTTTACCAAGAAAATGAAAAAACGACACAGGACGCCGACAACAAGCGAGAGTGACACCGAAAACAATGCTGAAGGTAAATATAATAGGTTTTATGGTATACAAATACAAATTTGTCTCATTCAGTAACGTAAAATACCTTGGTTTTTTTTTTCACACTCCGTTCATTTCATGACACATGAAAATAATGGTAACGGAAAAACGAATTTTTTCAAGCATAGTAATTACACTTATAGCTTAAATATCGTATGTTGAATTATACGTTTTGTGGATCTACTCGTGTGGTAACACTGCGAGTGTTATTCGTGAGGTTTATCCCAAATCACAAATAGCAATGAGGTTATGTTCGTGAGGTGGTACTGCGAGTCCCATTCGTGTGACATATTCCCGTTATAATATTATAAGGTCTGTGGATTCACTCATGTGGTGGTATTAAAAGTACTATTCGTGTGGTTTATCTCTTACCTGATGATATAAGAGCATTAAAATTATTTTTTCATTGTAGCACCATTAAATGGTCAAGAGGCTCTAATAGAAGAACCAGAGATATCTGAGGCTGACCCTGTTCCAGTAGAGCTTGGTGCAGAGATATATGAGCCTGATTTGGTTCCAGAAGTGCTTTGTGCAGAAAAATCTGAGGAAATAGATGAGGAGATTTTGAATCTATTAGGGGAGGACCCAAATAAAAAGTCCTACGCTGAGGCCATACACAAAGACATTGCCACCATGTGGCAACATATTACTGGTAACGGGATAGAAAAAGAAACAAAAACCGAATTGTATAAATTACACCCGCTACCAGAAAACTGCCTTTTTCTTGAGGCCCCTCAGCTTAATGCTGAGATTAAAGCAGCTGTATCCGATCAAGTTCTGAAAAGAGATAATGATATTCTAATAAAATCCAAAGAATGCAAGGAGGCAACAAAAATCCTTAGTGATGCTGGGCGCATGATGTGTGATCTGTATCATACAGAATCAATGTCACGCAGAGATCTTTTACAATTTGCCTTGAATAAGAGCACAAAAGATATTGTTACCCAAACAAAAGTTGGAAAATATCTCTTTGGTGAAAAGTTGCATGAGGATCTCAAAGCTGGAAAGGCTATTAATAAAACTGGTTCAGAAATCAAATACAATAATACTCAAGCTAATAAGCAAACAAAGCCAGCTAATTTAAACTCACGGGGCCCGCCTCGAAGATACCGACCACAATACACTCCGAGTGCGGGCAATGAATTCAACAACAGACCTCAAACAGCATATCAGAGGTGGCCAGCACCCCTACGAGGTCCAGCACCCCAGCGATGGCCAGCTCCAAAGAAGAGATACAGCCCTCCGCAAAAGAAAATCTAGAGGTAAAAAGACTGTCATCTTACTATTATAACTGGTTGTCCATTACTAATGACAAGACTGTTTTATCCTGGGTTGAAGGATATAGAATACCATTTGTACATATACCGCAACAAATAATATTACCTGAAAATAACTTGAAAGGTACGCAGGCTGAAGACATGCAATGCTCTATTTCCCATCTACAAGACATTGGTGCTATAATTGAATGCCAACCATGTAAGGATCAGTTTCTTTCTCACATTTTTTTGACCCCAAAACCAAACGGTGATAAGCGGTTTATTTTAAACTTAAAAAATCTTAACATGTTTGTAGATACATCTCATTTTAAACTTGAAGATATTAGGACTGCCACTAAACTACTCTCAACTAATTCATTGATGGCAAAAATTGATCTTAAAGAGGCATATTTCTCAGTAAGTGTTCATAAACTATATAGAAGGTATTTAAGATTTAAATTTCAGAACAAAATATATGAATTCCAAGTGCTTCCATTCGGATTATCCACAGCACCCTATATCTTTACAAAAATGATGAAGCCGGTTATTGAGCACTTACGAAAACAGGGCATTGTGTGTACAATTTACTTAGATGATATACTTTTCTTTTTTGATAGTGTTTCAGAGGCAGGGAAAGGTATAGTTAAAGCTTGTGGTTTATTAAAACACCTTGGTTTTACCATAAATTATGATAAGAGTATGCTTGTTCCTAAGCAAAAATGTAAATTTTTAGGATTTGTGCTAAACTCAATAGACATGACTCTAGAATTGCCCCCTGAAAAATGATTAAAAGTTGAACAGGAATTATTATCCTTTTATACTAAATAAAACTATAAATGCAAAATAAGGGAATTCGCACACTTGCTTGGGTTACTAACTTCAATATGTCCAGCAGTTAAATATGGCTGGGTCTATACAAAAGCCTTTGAAAGACTTAAATATCTAAATCTACTTAATAATGACAATTACAACAAAATTATGAAGTTGCCTAAGTTCTTAAAATCAGACTTTGACTGGTGGCTGAAAAATATAAAGGCACCCTGTAACAATATTAGGTGTGACCATTATGAAATAGAAATTTATTCAGACTCTTCACCAAAAATGTCAGATACTTCTGCGAATAGATAATACAACCGCTATATCTTACATAAATCGCATGGGAGGAGTGCAATTCCAGCATTTGAATATTCTAGCTAAAGAAATTTGGCAATGGTGCGAAACTAGGAATATTTTCGTGTTTGCGTCCTACATCCAGTCTAAAGAAAATTGTATCGCAGATGCAGAGTCTAGAAAAACTCAAACAAACATAGAATTTGAATTAGCTGATTATGCATTCCAGCACATAGTAAAAGTATTTGGCAGACCTGACATAGACCTATTCGCTTCCAGAAGTAATAAAAAATGTGACAGGTACATATCCTGGAAAAGGGATCCGGATGCTTTTTCTATTGATGCTTTTACCACTTCCTGGTCTGAATATTTTTTTTTTACGCCTTTCCACCATTCTCACTTCTATTAAAAACACTCAGAAAAATTATCAATGATAAAGCTATTGGTATTGTCGTTGCACCCCACTGGCCAACCCAACCTTGGTACCCCTTGTTCAAAAAATTATTGTGTTCAAAACCAATATATTTCGAACCTAACAAGTCATTATTAATTTCTATCAACAGCACGCCCCACCCGCTTCACGAGCGCCTTACCCTGGTTGCAGGAGCCTTGTCAGGAAAGCATTAGAAAAACGTGGCGTTCCTGATATGTCGATCGAAATTATGCTAGCTTCTCTAGAGAGTTCTCTGCTAGCAGAGAACACTATAACACAATACAACACATGTTTAAAGATATGGTGGTCATACTGTACAGACAACAAAATAGATTGTTATAGTGCTGGGATCCCAGATATATTAAAATGTTTAACTATGATGCACAATAAGGGCTCGAAATATGGGTCTCTTAATTCCTTTCGTTCGGCAATTTCGTTAATAGTTGGACAACATGTTGGTTCAAATGAACTGATAAAAAGATTCTTTAAAGGAGTCTTTCGGCTAAGGCCGAGTAACCCAAAATATGACATTACCTGGGATACCAACACGGTGTTGACTTATTTAGGTGGCCTTTACCCTAACAATAAAATATCATTAGAAATGTTATCAAAGAAACTGGTAACCTCCCTGGCCTTAATAACAGCACACAGGGTACAGACTTTAAGCCTCATCAAATTAGAAAACATCAGTTGTTCAAAGGAAAAAATTATAATTAAAATCACTGACCTTATCAAAACATCAAGAGTAGGTGCAACTCAACCTGCCTTAGTCATTCCTTTTTTTCTCGAAAAACCAGAAATCTGCCCTGCACAGTCATTGGTTGACTACATTAAAATGACTGAAAGATTGCGTTCTAATAAATCAGGACAATTATTCGTAAGTTTCAAAAAACCATACGGGAGTATAGGATCACAAACTATTAGCCGCTGGATCAAGGATATAATGACCAAGAGTGGCATAGACACTACTAAGTTTACTTCCCATAGCACACGCCATGCGTCTTGCTCCAAGGCAAAGGCTTTGGGTCTTAACATTGACGTGATTCGAAAAACGGCAGGTTGGGGTGAAACCTCGTCAGTGTTTGCGAAGTTTTATAACAGACCGATTGTTCAACATACATTTGCAGAAACTATTCTAAATTCAAGTCTCACATAAATTTGGAGAGGTACAATTATATTATAGTATAGTAATTACAACCGTAAATTTATATTACTAATTTTATTAAATTGAGTACAAGAAGAAATGAGTACATGTTATGTTATAATAATATAAATTTATATTATTAATTTGAGCACAAGAAGAAATTGAGTACATATTATGTTAATTCATTTTAATTTTTGTACAACGTTAAAATGTTAAATAATATACGAAGTATATAAAAATGTGTGTTATATTTCACGACTCTTTAAACATCCTACAAGTCAAGAATGATAAGACGTCTTGGACCAACACACGAACACAATTAGAAATCAAACGAACTTACCAAGTGAAGTTCGATGTTAATTGTGTGAGGGTGTTGGTCCAAGACGTCTAGACTCCCGCCCATGCCCCTAATTATACTAATTCGTTCCCTAGCCTTACAGGTCGTGAAATAAAAACTTTAAACTAAATGACAGGTGGTATTGGGCGCGTTCCAGACGACGTAAGAAACGTTTAAATTTTTATTAAGCTTTGTATACACGTGATGATGGCGACACGATGCGTCTACTACAAGTCAAGAATGATAAGACGTCTTGGACCAACACCCTCACACAATTAACATCGAACTTCACTTGGTAAGTTCGTTTGATTTCTAATTAGTCGTGTTATATCGGTGACGTCATGGTGGTGTCAGTTTCAGTACAAATTTTGACAGGTGTGGTGGCAAACAATCATACATCTTCGTCAGTCATGTGTGTACATGTGTGTATGTGTCCCTCTATCTATTCTACCTCAATGATTACAGTCAAATAATTCTGTCATTTCTTGCGCGTTCGGGTGGGCGGTAAATTTGCACACAAATGCAAAAACTAAACTGTAATGATGACACTAATACATCAAAAATGACACAATACACCGAAAAAACTTAAACACCTTCATCAATTTTTGTGTACGAACCATGCCCACTTGGGCTTGTGCTTTGACAGGTGGGGGAAATGGTGCGAATGCCTACTCCCTTCCGTGTTGCTCGAAGGTACCACCCCGCTTTCGCGCATGATATTAATTACTACTGCGCAAATGTAGTACTGACAGTATACCCAGAAATGAGGAACTCTGTGCGATTGGAGAAAACTTATACGTCAAAAATAAAAATAGCTCATACTGATCCCGCCCTGCCAAGTCAGGAAGTCGCCTAAAGTAGACAAAAGATCCAGTAAAAACACTTTAATTCAACTGTAATCATTTAACAAAAAAATATCCTAGATTGTGTGTTAAAGTTAACTCAACCTTTCAAATTCTTACTTACAAACCGGAATAAAACCAGTGTCCCTTGAAATTACACCCATAGAACGGAGGGAACTTCGATAACATTTTGTGAATTATTTTCTTATTTTCCGCCTCCATTCATTTCAGTTCTTCTACGCCGTGAAGTGAATTTCTAAATTGGGAAACCATCAGTTTTTGTGGATAAAGAATTTTCCTTGCGAATTCTCTTCAGCGAAAGTGCGATGATATGATATGACTAAATGAAGTTTCACTTCAGTTTTAGCGTTGACCTTGTGAAGCCATTTCCAGACGGTGTCAAGTCCTAAATCCGTTTTAATTTACAAACTTTAAATTGCTTTTTCTTATTTAAAGAATGATTCAATTTTATCCCTACAGCGTGCGGTATTACAACTCTTACTATTGTTAAGGACATAAATGGACCCGGTGCTGAGTATTATATACCCAGTGCCATTTGTAACTCAATTACTTGAAGGAAGAGGCCAATGAATCTCAATGAAATACGCGCTGATCATCGAATTAAGGTGCAGACAGAAACTTGAGATAGGTGCCTAGATTTTAGTTTGAGACTCATTTGTTTTTAACCGCCCTCAATAAAGGACATTTTCTCAATCGGAATCTTTTATGTACCTACTATGTTCCTCGATTACTCGATGACGCCTGGCTGGACCGATTTAGAAAATTCTTTTTTGTTTGAAAGAGTATCTTTCCCAGGTGGTCGCATGATCATCAAGTCAGGATCTGATGATAGGATCCTGGAGCTAATTCTTTAAATTTAATAGGCACACTTGAAGCGATTTGGGTACTGATTTGAAGTGGCTTAAAACTTTGGTTTTAAAGTAGTTATTATTTGTATCATCTATCAGACTCAATTATTGTATGTCCGTGCGAAAACAATGTTAAAGGTGATACATTGATAATATGTTTTGTTAGTGAACAGGAAACAACAGAACCCTCATCCTTAAGTGCTTTTCTCTTAGCTTATCTTACGTCAAAAATACGCAAGCGGAAAAAAATATACACGTATATTTGAACCACGGATTCCTAGAGGATAAGCCGAGAATGTCTTTGTCCCTAACTTTTCTTTAGCCAGCTTGCGTAGTGCTTGCAAAATCAACTATGTTTGCCTCGGGTAACGCTTTATCTTCTTTATGCTGACAGTATTAGGTCGTGGCCTTCATAGAAAAGTGTTAAACTGTATATTGGCCATGTTGGTGCTTTAGCCGCCGATTAAATTGGGAGACGAAAGTGTGTTAGCTTAAAAAATAGAACTGGGGAAATGTACTAATAAAAATGACACACATAAGAACAATAGGAACATGCGAAAACTTTTCTTGTGTCACATTATTATACTGTAGATTGATCAATAAACGAAGAAGCGTCGTTGTCCCAATGCTATTTATTTGAACTTTGAACACACATGCTAACAGTACGTGTGTGAATTATTGCCATATATTATGCTGTTTACAGCGACACTATCTCAGGGCCAAATTGTGGCTTGTCAGGCTTTACCAACTTTTCCGTAGTCAGGTTACAGTTTTTTTCTCAAAAATGGCCCGCAAAGTGGACATAACTCGCTACATATTGGAAGGTAAAGTGTATAGTTTAAGGCCAGATCAAAATTAAAAAATAAAAAACATTGCAGGCCGCCTGGAATGTTACATATAAATTCCTTTATTTGTCGAGTACCAAACTTTTTAAAAAGTAGAAACTGGCATATAAAAGACGGCACAGGTCGTATTCAGCCAAATCCAGTCGTATTTTTCTGTTGCAAACGCGACATTTTTGCATGTGTCATAAAAAGATTGCGTTTTTCGGTGGAAAAATACAATTTATGAAATTTGTAGTATGCTCAATTTCAATGCAACACTTGATTTCAATTTAGTCTTTTTTATTCCCCCATTTTTGAGAAAAGCACTATATTAGCCTCAGCCGGAATGGCAATTGCAGGCTTCGTATTATAATTAAACGGTCTCGCAAGCTCGTCCGTTTAAACAAAATACTCAGCCTGCAATTGCCTCCTTCCCGGCCACGGCAATAATGTACTATTGAACTGTTTATGCTTAATGTTACAAATATTATATGCCAATGTCAATCCCACACCTAAAATACTACGAATCTAATGATATCCTAGATTTATACATCAATCAAGCCGTATAAACTGCAGAGCGTGAAATAGGGGTTTCCCTTGTTAAACCTAATGTTTCACTACACCTTATGCATTTTCCCTCGAAACAGTGAACTTTTCAGGTTTTCTTTGAATATCATCAAATATAAGTCATTAGGGCTTAACAACTTTAGCCCTAATGTTTCATTAGAATTCATTTTCCTTCGAAACAGTGAACTTTTCAGACATAAATACTAATACTACGCAGTCAGAAAAAAAGCTTTGACATGTACTGAATTATCTGTATCCGTGTAATACACTGCCCAGCTAGTACACTAATCGGACATATATTTACGTTCGGACGTATAACTTTACGATTGTGCCCATTTTTACGTTACTTGGCTAACATGGTAATCACGCAGCATATATTTAAGCCATAGCGTAAAATATACGTAGCAAAATTATTACATTCATTTCATTCGTTCAATAGTAGTCTATGGTTAGAAGCCTATTATAATACTACCTAATTAAAGAGTAATGATAAGCACTGCACAGTTTACTAAACAGTTGTTCTCCTGTATTAAGTTGTGTTATAATAGTTTTTTGTTTTTATTTACGTTACTCCCACCCCACAAAAAGTTTTACGTAGTTAGTAGTTTTAAGTAATTTAGCGAGTACCAAAACACATGTTAGTTTATAATTGAATCAATAATATTTGTAAATTTGTGTAATATACTTTATTACAACACAAGCAAAAAATCATAATCATTGCGTTATTTATACTAATTTATAGTTAGTAATCATGATCTAGCTAAAATTAAATGCTAGATCATTGTTTCAGGAGACGATAGGAGTTTTGAAACTGAAACCGTATGTGTTGTGACAGAAATCGGAGAAATCCTGCGAAAATTATATTGTTTTCATAGTGTTAAAATTTATCCGGGGTCTCGAGTGACCTACATAAAATTTCGTCCGTCAACGGCTCATATCGTCAAGTTTTATGTGCCAAAATCAAGAGCATGTTAGCATTTGACGTAAAACAAATAGTTTTATGTGCAAGACATATAAATGGTCACATTTTACGTAAATGATGGTATAGCATGTTAGCTCATGACGGTAAAATTTTATGCATCGGTTGTGGACATAAAACATGTGCATAAAAGTCGTCATTTTGCTAGTGTGCTAGCCGGGCTGATGTACGTATATATGTATATTATGTATAGAGACTTTATTTCAATTTTCATCAATACAAACTTGTCGAAAACTTATTATTAAAGTCGTGGTAATCAATATGTCGAGTCGGCGGGGGCCGTGCTCGGAATACGATCAGCTGACAACACCAGACACGGCAAGTTAGAAAGTTATCTCATCTTAGCTTGGCAGCTGGGCTGTCCGTTAAGAGCTATTCAATAATTTTTTTTGTAGTGTTTGTCACTTTAAAATTCATCAACGACGCAACATAAGTATTCGCCGCTGGCACTGTTTTGCATACAATAATAAAACATCAACCATGTTAACTTTTCAGCATGAACCTCAAATGATTTTCGCGTTCAAGGGTGAAAATCAACTTTACCAATATTGTAAATTAACATAGTTTGAATTGCAATTTATTTCTCAACTCGATATAAAATAGTTGCCTTGAATCTCTCTCACTGCAATATCACATTTTGTCTGTATTTGAACCCACAATTGCTAGGAGTGGATAAAATTTCATCTGACCTGCTTCTGGGAACACAGGCGTGTATTCTCTTAAGGCCCACCATACGATAAAAAATGGCATTGAAATATGAAGGTAATATAGTTGAATTTCGTTTGTTTAAAAAAAAAGGGACAATATTACACAAATCGAACCCCATCAAGAAATCAGAAGCCCCATTAGTTAGTTCAGGGATGTGTACCTAAGACCTTCGGCTTCGTAGGCAGCGTCACTAATACCCACTAGGCTAACCGGTCGTCAAAAAACAACAAAAAACTACAATAAAAGTTTTAAATTCCTTTAAAAAAATAAGTGGTGTACCTATGTAAAATAGTCATTTGTTATATCGCTGATTTTATGAAAATTCAATTCTACTTACCATATGCTAGCGGAAAATGTTCATTATGTTATGATATGATACATGGGAGTGTGTTAGCCACAGATCCACAGGCCTGCATTAGTGATAGTCAGTCATCGGAATTCTCGTAGCATTGTTGAGCTGTCATAGGGACTTCTCGTTTAGATATCGACTTCCTATATACATATTTTGTCGATACATTATAGAGCACAACACAACATATCAAAGAAGATTAAAAGTAGAGGTAAACAACAGGCGCTCTTATCGCTAAGGAGCGATCTCTTTTAGATAACTTTTGAGTGGCTGAAAATGTTAAATAGAGATTTGCAATGAAAGCAATGAAATATTAATAGTTAACAATTTTACATTTAATCAGTTCACAAATTATATATAAGAAATAATAAGATATTATTATTTTAATTTCTATTTATAATTTCCTAAAAGTTGGTATCCAAAGGTTATCTCGAAGAGATCGCTTGTTCGCGATAAGACTGCATGTTGTTTACTTCTACTCGTAATGATAACTATTTTACATATTGTATTCTGTATTTATCGATGTACATATGTATAATCGGAAGTCGATAAACGAGAAGTCACTATGACAGCTCAAAAATGCTACGAGAATTCCGATGACTGGTGATAGTAAACCCAATGGATACTTCATTATCAACGGTCATCGTTCGTTTTGACACATTTGGCTTTCCTCTATAGCTAAATGAGTGTGTCGGATTCGATTCGTTTCCTATCCAATCTCAATACGTTATTAGCGCATACGATAATCGAGTCGGTGATTTATCTTGATAATTTATAGGATAAAGTCTAAGAACAAACTGGCTTTGACGACGACGAAATGATGAATTGAGGGATTTTCAAATAAAGTGTAGGTATAGGTACCCTAATTAGAGTCAAATTAAGAAATGTTAACTTTGTCAGTTTTGCCACTAAAATTAGCCGTATAAATGTATGGCAAATTTTTGTGACAAAACTGACAAAGATAACGTTTCTTAATTTCACCTTAAAAAGGGTACACTTTATTTGAAAAACGCTCTGATACCATGTACAGTCACGGACTTTAATTGTTCAGCCGTTTAGGTGTCAACAAATTTTGGTTTTATAGTAAGCTTTGAAGTGTCCAGTATAAAGTGAGCTCTAAGTGGCTCTCAACAATTAAAGTCCGTGACCATGTGAATGTACCAATAAAAACTTGTACCTGCAGAAAATACGATTTTTGAACAAAACTTTTTCGTCCATACCACTCGTACCTCTCTGTCACCTATCACCTCGTCACTCACTTCCTTCTGATTCGTATTATATATTAATAAAAATAAAAACATTAAGTTCATCAAAAACACAATAGAATATACAATTAAAACTAGATTTAAAATTAAAACTAAAACTAACATAAAAATAACCTACCAAAAACTATAAATTACTATCTAAATTTGGACCCTTTGGTAGGGTTCCCATCACGCAGGCAGCGTTCCCGCATTGGATTGCGATTGCGATTGCAAAAAAAAAATATTATATATATATTTGCGGACAATCTTACACAAATCTACCTAGTCCCAAACTAAGCAAGAGTATTCCAAGATAGACATACAACAATGATATTTCAAACGTATTTAGACACAGTAAAAGCAATACGCCCGCAGGTCTTCATATTGACTTATCCCGTTCCAAATTGACCTGACACACAATCTGTCGAATGCGCACTCAATTTGATTTATTGCCGGTCCGCAAACAATGACATTTGAGTTGCATCAACTCAATGGAAAGCAAATAGAAATGATTATAAATCCTCTTACAGATATTGACTATGACGTTTTATGATTAAGTTTTCTTTTCTAGAAACATTCACGGTCTACCTACCTACTTATCTACCTACTACCACAACCGCGATAATATTTAACCCAAAATGCAATTATTAAGGTCGCTTGTTGTTGAGAGACTAATGTTAGGTACAGTCAGCATCAAAAGTAGCTGCGCAAACGAAAACGTCAAAAGTCTTTATTAAAAGGGAATAAGAACTTTTGATGCTGACTGTACTATAATGCCATTTGGCACACAGATTAGTTTATAACAGGTGATGAAATTGGTGGTAGAATTTGGTATGGAGCTTGGAAATTAACGCTTCCGAAGTCGCAGGTAAAAGCTAAGTATTATCAACAAAATATATTATATATACTCGTAGACTCCTTTTGATACATTAAACATTATGACCTTAACCATAATATTATTATCATCATCATATCAGCCGAAAGACGTCCACTGCTGGGCATAGGCCTGCCCCAAAGAGTGCCACAATGGCTGGTCCTGCGCCAACCACATCCAGCAGATTCCCGCGACCTTTACCAGGTCATCAGTCCACCTTGTGGGGGGCCTACCCACGCCGCGCCTTCCGGTGCGTGGTCACCACTCGAGAACCTTTCCGCCCTAACGGCCATCGGTTCTACGTGCAATTCCTGCCCACTTAAGTTAAGCGATTTGGAGGGCTATATCGGTTACCTAGATTCTGCTGCGGATCACGCAGAGAAACCCCCAGCATAGCCCTCTCCATTGCCCTTTGAGTGACTTTGAGCCTTCTTATGAGGCCCATAGTAAGCGACTACCTTGCGTGCCATACGTCATAATATAATTTACTTTAAAAACAAAGTTTAAACCGACTTCGATTCAGTACTTCACCAAGCCACATAGGTACATGAAAATTTCCACGTTTCCTTTCCAATTTACCACTTGAACTGCTTTCCGAGAGCAAATGCGTTGATTATTACAGAAAAAACCCAAGTCTCTATATGTGGGCCGATAATATTTGAGGAGTTCCGTCGATTCCTCAAGTATCTCAAAATTAACACTTCATTAGTTGCTACTTCGACGGAATCATGTCAGAATCTAAAAAAATAATTTGCCTCTGTCACTTTGACATTGGTGTTTAAGAGACGGCGGTTATTAAAGTTTTATGAATTAGGTACCTATGTATGGGATCCTGCCGTTTTACCAAATTTATTTTGGTCAAATTTCATTTCCCAACAAATTTTAGCAACTATTTTGTTTGCCAATGCGAACTTTGGCCTAATTTTAATACGAATATTTTCATTACGTCAAATTTTCATTCAGCAAAATATTATTACGAAACATTACATTATGGCATTTGGTCTTTTAGCAAATGCTTTAATAAGGCAAAAAAACATTAGACAGTAAACATTTAGTCAAGTTAATGTTATGGCAAACCATAAACAGACAAAAATCACATTTGTATAGGTTATGAAATTTTACCAAAATAATATTAATAATAAAACGGCACGGTCCTTTAAATAAAAATAAATAGCCGTAATAATTGTATTTTAAGTAGGTTAGGTTAGGGTTCACTTCTGTCCCTCAGAGCGAAAATAGGCACCCCGCGAAGCGGGGTGACGTCGACACGCTGGGGCGGTAAGGTTAGGTTAAAATAATTCATTTTGTATTTTAAGTTACTCAAATTATTGTTTGTGGGTTAGGTTAGGGTTCACTTGTGTTCCTTAGAGCGGAAGTAGACGCCCGGCGTGAGCCGAGCGTCGTCGACATGCTGGCGGCCCATCAGAAAAAAGAACTGCTACCAGACGAAGTGCAACTACAACCAAAGATAGTACGAGTACGATGCATAATCAATCATCTTATACACCATTGAAATAAAGATGGAAATGATTTGTAATTGAAGAGCTCCTCTGCTGATTAACCGACGGAATAGAAATGGTAAATTGAATATTGACTATACAAATCATTTGCCTTATTTTGTTTTGGTTAAAACATATTATGCCAACTAACCTATTTGGCTGAATAAAATTTGGTCAAAGTAATAGTTGTTAAACGAGATATTGCTTAAACATGAACATTTGTCAAGTGGTAATTTGGCAAATGAAATTCTACGAATAATTTTTTGGGAAGGGATAATTTGTTAATTTTTTTTTGACAAAACAAAGGTGACCCAGTTGATTTTCAAACAATTAATTGAACTACTACCTTCCGCACTCGGTTAAAAGCAAGCCCGGGTGCACCGGGTCGCAGGCCCCGAACTGGGTCACCCGGCCGCGTACCTACTAACACGGATACGGTTAAAATCCATAACCATCCCGCAGGATATTCAACAGGTTATGTTTATGGAGAGATTTGGGGTTTGATTGGATTTGTTTGCGTCTTACGCCGAATCCCTAATCTGATGGTAATTTAACCGCGAGTAAATTAACTAATTTACGGGGTACTTAATGATCAGACATCGTTAATTTTGTAGCGTTTTCCGTGCAGCGGTTACAGTGCTTAATTATCGTTAATAATGTTAATGCTAAAACACTTTTGATTGATATTGTCAGCGTAAACACAACTATGCTACACCGAAAATGCTACAAAATTTACGATGTCTGGTAATGATTTACGGTTAATACAATAAAAAAAACCGGCCAAGTGCGAGTCGGACTCGCGCACGAAGGGTTCCGTACCATTATCTATAAAAACGGCATAAAAATCACGTTTGTTGTATGGGAGCCTCCTGTAGCCTAGTTGGTGGTGACCCTGCCTACGAAGCCGGAGGTCCCGGGTTCGAATCCTGGTAAGGGCATTTATTTGTGTGATGACTGATGAGAACAAAAATATGTTCCCGAACAAAAATATGTATTTAAGTAAGTATTTATTTATCTATATAAAGTATGTTTATCGTCGTCTAGTACCCATAGTACAAGCTTGGCTTAGTTTGGGACTAAGCCGATTTGTGTAAGATTGTAAAAGAAAAAAATATTTATTAATTCAGTTTTTTAGTATTTGTTGTTATAGCGGCAACAGAAATACCTACATCATCTGTGAAAATTTCAACTGTCTTACTATCACCGTTGTTGAGATACAGCGTGGTGACAGACGTACAGACAGACAGACAGACAGACAGGCAGACAGACGGACAGCGGAGTCTTAGTAATAGGGTCCCGTTTTACTCTTTGAGTACGGAACCCTAAAAAAGGAGGAAACTCCATAAGAATGCATTATTAAAATGACATAAGTACTTATACATCCCGACGTTTCGAACTCGTGGTCAAGCGGGTAGAATGAGAGAGTACGTCTTAGAAGATCGAAAATTGATATATCGACAGTAAAAACATCGAAGTACAAAATATCTAAAATCAAAATATCGAACGATCGAAATATATTATAATGCGAGTTGTATATTTCGGACAGAGTGGATTCGTCTTCGGCTTCTCAAATTCTACAAAATTTCAACAACATCGCTCCAAACATTCAAATCATGCTTAAAGAAAGTTTACATCTCCTAGGTTCACCCATCTTTGATGAAGCCATCCCTCCCTTTTTGAGTAAATCTATTTCCAAATTTAATGACCATTCGGACCGACTTACCAAAATTAGCAGTCACTCTGCTCTATTTGTTTTGAAATGTTGTTTACTCATCCCCAAATTTACTTACCTGCTGCGCTGCTGCCCTGTTTGGAAATACCCCCAACTCGTCCAACCTATCGATCGCCTTCTAAAATTCCAAACAGAATCCATTCTTAACATCCATTTCAGCGAGCAGGCATGGACCCAAGCCTCCTTACCGATAAGGTACGGTGGTTTGGGTACTCGCAAAATTTCCAGTATTGCTCTGCCGGCATTCTTGGCTTCAGTCCATAGCATCTCCGATCTCGCAGGTAAAATCCTTAAAGCCTCCCCGGCTACAAACTGCGAGATTGCGTGCTTCGCTGAAGCCTCGAATGCCTGGCTGGCTGGACCGAGCCCAAATTATCCATCCCGACCTAAAATACAAAGGGCCTGGGATACCATAGCCTCTGTTTCAGTTTTAAATTCGCTGATTGACGACACGACTGGCAGGGATAGAGCCAGGCTTTTGGCTGTATCAAGTCCAGAGTCTGGACACTGGCTACATGCCTATCCCTCGCCTAATACCGGGACATTCATAGACCCATCCACACTCCGTATAGCCGTCGGTCTCCGGCTCGGGTCTGAGGTTTGTGTGGGCCACAGCTGCGCCTCCTGTGGGGCCCCCGTAGACCGCCTCGGCCACCACGGACTCGCCTGCTCCTCAGGTGCCGGCCGCCTGTCCCGCCATGCCTCTCTCAACGACATCCTCAGAAGGGCGCTCGTCAGTGCCAATGTTCCCGCCGCTCTGGAGCCCCAGATTGTGCGGAACGATGGTAAGCGCCCTGACGGGATGTCGTTGATTCCGTGGAAGATGGGCCGTGCACTGGTGTGGGACGCCACTTGCGCTGACACGTTGGCTGCGTCCTACCTCCCTTCGACCAGCAGACGTGCCGGCGCGGCGGCAGACGCACGGGAACGAGCAAAGGCGGTCAAATACAATTGTCTCGGCACCCAGTACGAGTTCGTTGCATTTGGTGTCGAGACACTTGGCCCGTGGGGCAAGGGCGCGCGTGGGCTTCACGGGGCACTCAGCAAACGCTTGAGGGAAGCAACAGGCGACCCTCGCGCAGGCAGCTTTCTTGCACAAAGACTTGCAATCGCAATTCAACGCGGGAACGCTGCCTACGTGATGGGAACCCTACCAAAGGGTCCAAATTTAGATAGTAATTTATAGTTTTTGGTAGGTTATTTTTATGTTAGTTTTAGTTTTAATTTTAAATCTAGTTTTAATTGTATATTCTATTGTGTTTTTGTAGTAATTTAATTTAATGTCAAATTGATTACTCGTGAGATTAAAAATAGCAGCTTGAAAATTAAAATTATAATGCTGTTATATTGACTTCTAATTGGTCTACAATGCCGAACGATTTAAAAAATCCAAATATCAACAATTATGCAGGCGATATATTAAAATTTCGAATGACAATATACCTATCGAATAACGAATACTTTCGACGTTTTAAACTATGGCCTAATAAAATTTCGATGTTTTAAATTCGATATTTTCATTTTCAAAATGGTTGTATTCGATATTTTAATCGATCGGTAAATTAAACATTCGACATTTTGAATTTCGACCATTAAACCGTTCAATATTTTGTACTTCGATGTTTTCACTGTCGATATATTAATTTTCGATCTTCTAATACGTACTCGAATGAGCAAACCCTAATTTTCTCTGTCAACTTTCATTGTGCAAACTATTAAGAAATTATTTTCTAAATGATGATGTTGTCCCGACGGATTTCGGCCACAGCGACTATGTTCTGGATTTGAAATTAACGATTAACAATATGACTGGAGTGTTGTTGTTCTACTCTATGGTGCCCTCTCATGTGGCTTGCATATCTTTTCTAAATATAAACAAACTCGCTGTACATGCCAGGTGTTAAGCTCTTAAGCCAAGTTAGTGAAAAAAACCGATATACCTACCAAAAGATAATTTTAAATGCTAACGGTAATATACCAGCTAAATCATTCATATTATAATTTAGGTACTAAAACTTTGTTAATTACTTGATAACTTAGTCCCAAAAGCGGTCGCTTTCCCCGAACAAGGAAGTTTATTCTATTCTTTACCAACTTTAATGAGAACTTTGCTTAGGTTATGGTATAATTATGATGATAAACATACTACATATTTGAGATTCGTTGTTTTAATACTTATATTATAAGTTTTGGGTCTAGTTTTAATTGAAAAGTAACTGTGGGCGACAGAATGTAGTTTGTGAAATGTAGGACCTACGGGTCACGAAGAGAAAGGGTGTTGTATAGTATGTGAACGATAAGGCCTACGGGCCACGAAGAGAAAGGATGTGTAACTATAATTCCTTCACATAAGGACGGCAATTGTGCCCAGATTAAGCTCCTAAAGCAAACGGCTCATATAAGAAGCGCGCAATTTATTTAGGACCTAAGTACCATAGGTACAGACAAAGAAAATAGCTTAAAGTAAAGATAATGGTACCAGGTACCTCCAGTAATTATTTCATAAAGATCGATAGAGGGAGAGCCCCTGATAAATGAGGGAGAGATAGCCAAATTATTTGTAAAGAAACCAACTTGAGACTATATCCAGATCTAGTCCGTCAACAAGGGACATCGGTAACTAGAGTTACATAAAATGTGAAATAAAAATGTACACAACGTATGCATAGAGATTATTGCTTATTATGGTGCAATAATGGTCAAGGTTCAGGTTGATTTCTCTGATTGGCTAAAAAGACGGGAGCAAAGTCAAACTTATGCTACCACGTTAATGTAAATGTGAAAATTGACGGTCTCACCCGGCCATAGCTTCGTAACCAGATGAGGTACGAAAGCAATTGAGGTATCGTTAGGAAGGTACGGTAAATGCCCTTACGTATGTATAATCACTTTTGATAATTAATGTTAATTAAAGCCACTAGGGCCTGGCAAAGCCATTTCATGTTACCAAAGTTGATAATTTTACGTAAATATCGACTTTCCCAATTTAAACGGGAAAAGCAGGAAAACTAGTAGATATTGTAATGTATAGCTCAGAAATAGTTCTTTTGAAGGAAAATATGTAAAAACCCTTAAGGTTTCCCTGAAAACCAGGAAAACGTAAAAACTAGCTTTTCCATAGTAAAAGTGGGCGAGGTCTTCAAAATTATATCCCCACCACTTTTAATGCCTTAGGGGTATAAAAGAGGCTATAATCGCCGGATGAAATTGTGTTCGCTCAGCCCCACCAGTGGGAGCTCCTAGGAAGAAGAAGAAAGGAAGAAGTAGGGAAATTGTGATAGGAAGTAGGAAATTGTGATAGGGAAAGTTTAATCAGTAGTTTGTGTCTCATTATTTTATTATACCGTTTCATTTATTTTTCGCCAAGTATTATTTTATCGTCACCCTCACCCCATCCTTCAACAGTGCAGCTCAGTCTGCGGGATTAGTGCTCCCCTAGAGCACCTGCGCTATCAGAGCGCGTTACGGCCGTTTAAAAACACGCTGAGCGGTTCAACCGCCGCGGTTCACCCGCCGCGGTTGAAACGCGCGGTTCGCCCGCCGCGGTTTTTAAACGCCCCTTGTTAGGTGACTGTGAGGTCGCGAAGGTCAAACCCAGGCCTGTCGCACATCGACCACGTCGGCGCCACGCGTCGTCCACAGTCGTTTTGGTCCTTCGAGCCGGATCTGTAGATCCAGAAAAAGTGAAAGTTATAAAAAGTGATAGTACGTGTGGGTACTCAAAGAAAGTCGTTTGGGGGTTATAAAAGCAACAACGATAGTAAAAACAGTGAATCTTGAAATTTGTCGCCGTGACGCGACCAAAAGTGGTGAAAAAATTAGAAATTGTGAATGCATGTATGTCACTACGGTGTGACAGCATAAACTGTATACAATACGTGCGGTGTATTGAGTAGAAGCCCTTTCATGCCTGTAGTGTAGGTTGCCCAGAGCGCAACCGCAGGCATTCGAATAGAAGAGTTCTAGTAGAAGTACTTATTCGGTCACTACGGTGTGACAACAGTGTTATTAAGTGCGCGTGCACTGAAAAGCCACAATGAGAGTGGTATAAATAGGCAGAATTAAGCCAACATTATGAACGGAACGATTCCAATGAGGCCAGTCGGGAGCGAGCGGACACCGTATCACAGATACATCCCTAGAACATGGCTCGCCGAGCCAGCGGCGTGCGGCGCACACACCGCGCACGCCGCCCGGGTTGCCAGGAAAATGCAACCGGAAAATTATGCCCGAGACGCGGTCTGGGAGCAATGGCTGAGGAGAAGAATGCCAGCCCCTATGAGTATCGACGATACTAGAAGAGCCGACTCCCAAGGAGGGGCGGCCCCCGCAGTTTTATCAAACATGGACGTTACAGAGTCCCCATATGAGAACGCGAATATTTCGTGGTGCATAAAAGCTGAAAGATGGCTGCAGCAGCAGTACGAATATGAGAACATACCCCTGGGAACTCACCAGAGAGGAATCCTCAAAAACCCCCTGACGGGGGGAGCGCAGGTCAGCAAAATGAAGAAAAGAGTCACGTTCGCTGAACCACTGACGACATGCCGGCCGGAATCGCAACAGTCAACCGAAAGTCGGTTATCGGCGACACGCCAGCAGGAGCTCGAACAAGAAGAGAGCGAGCAACTAGCCAAGTTACGGCAAAAAGAAATGCTGCAACAAACAGCACACCAGGAAGAAATAAGGAAAATAGACGCCGTTCTTAGACAAGAGTTACTAAAAATGGAACAAGAATCCATAAATAGGCAAGCCCTATTAAAGAGAGCACAGCAAGAGGAACATAAGTGCTGGCTAAGAAATGCCAACGAGAGGCTTATAGCCGCTGCAGAGCGTCGCCGACGCGATGCAGCATCAACGTCGGAGCCCGTCCGGCCAAAAGAACCGCGATGGCGCGACCAGTTGCCGGAAGTCGTCGACTTCGGCACGTCTAGGAAGCCCCAACAACGGGGGCCCCACACGACTGACACTCAGTCATACGGGCACCTACAGACCGCTGGTTGCGGTGCCCCACCGTCCGGACCACCACCGGAAACCTACATCACGCTCGCCATGGCTGAGGAACATCGCCTATGCGACGCGATATCCACGCCAGAGCCCGCCCGGCCGACAGAGCCGCGACAGGGCGACGCCTTGCCGAAAGTCGCTGACTTCGGCATAGCTACAAGGCCCCAACAAGAGGGAGCCTACTTGGATGACAGCCAGTCATCCGGGCACCCGCAGACCGCCAGTTGCGGTGCCCCGCCGTTCGAAGTTATAAATACAAGCGCCGAGGTGGCGTTCGCCGTGCACAGCAGCACAGAAGACATCACAGTGTCTACAATCATGGCCCCAGGAGGCGCCATGGCCCGCCTCATCACTGAACCGACCCGCGGTCGCCCGGGGTCGGTCACGGCCACTCTTAACATATCGGCCCCCGGACCAGCGGGGTCGATCTCCACCGCAACGCACGAGAGTGCTGCGGTCGCCAGTTGCGGAAGGGCGAGCCAGCTCGCCATCACACGCACTGCACACAGCGGAACATCGTCGGCGGCACAGCGCAAACGGCGCCCCGCCGACCCGCCAACCTTCGCGACGCGAGAGGCAGCGACTAGTAGTGTCGCTTACATGAAGAAGAGCCGCCGGGACGCGCAGTTGACACTGCGTACCGGCAATAGTGGACAACCCCCGGCTCCACCGGAGCCACCGGATGACGCAGCGCCTACAAGGCCTGCTCAAAACAAGAAGAAGAAGGTAAAGATCAAGATCGGCGATGGCAGGGTCATCGCCGACCCCGCCGACCCACTACGCGATTGGGGGTACCGGCTACCAAGTGAAAATGTGTTACCAGTGGTGGCCGCTCAAGGGCCACATAAGGTAATTAAAGTGAAAGTTTCTATTCCGGTACGAGGGGCAGGCAGCGACAAGGAAAATGCGCCCCCCCCAACCCGTACGGAACCCATCACCAAACCGCAGCGGCGGCTGGTGGCTGTGAAAAAGTAAATAATAAAGACAGTGAATGAACATGAAAGTAAAAGGGATTAAAAGTGTAATTGGTAACGAATCGTGCCGTAAGACTTTAATGTAGACTGTCGCTTACCCTTGCAACCCAGTATGTATCTGCGATACATACCGGCGGGGGCATTGTGGGCGACAGAATGTAGTTTGTGAAATGTAGGACCTACGGGTCACGAAGAGAAAGGGTGTTGTATAGTATGTGAACGATAAGGCCTACGGGCCACGAAGAGAAAGGATGTGTAACTATAATTCCTTCACATAAGGACGGCAATTGTGCCCAGATTAAGCTCCTAAAGCAAACGGCTCATATAAGAAGCGCGCAATTTATGTAGGACCTAAGTACCATAGGTACAGACAAAGAAAATAGCTTAAGGGTTGTTTTCAAAAAAAGTGTACCCTAGTTAAGGTAAAATTAAGAAACATTAACTTTGTCAGGTGAGTCACGAAAATTAGCTGTATAAATGTATGGCAAATTTTCGTGACTCACCTGTAAAAGTTAACGTTTCTTAATTTTACCTTAACTAGGGTACACTTTTTTTGAAAACAACCCTTAAAGTAAAGATAATGGTACCAGGTACCTCCAGTAATTATTTCATAAAGATCGATAGAGGGAGAGCCCCTGATAAATGAGGGAGAGATAGCCAAATTATTTGTAAAGAAACCAACTTGAGACTATATCCAGATCTAGTCCGTCAACAAGGGACATCGGTAACTAGAGTTACATAAAATGTGAAATAAAAATGTACACAACGTATGCATAGAGATTATTGCTTATTATGGTGCAATAATGGTCAAGGTTCAGGTTGATTTCTCTGATTGGCTAAAAAGACGGGAGCAAAGTCAAACTTATGCTACCACGTTAATGTAAATGTGAAAATTGACGGTCTCACCCGGCCATAGCTTCGTAACCAGATGAGGTACGAAAGCAATTGAGGTATCGTTAGGAAGGTACGGTAAATGCCCTTACGTATGTATAATCACTTTTGATAATTAATGTTAATTAAAGCCACTAGGGCCTGGCAAAGCCATTTCATGTTACCAAAGTTGATAATTTTACGTAAATATCGACTTTCCCAATTTAAACGGGAAAAGCAGGAAAACTAGTAGATATTGTAATGTATAGCTCAGAAATAGTTCTTTTGAAGGAAAATATGTAAAAACCCTTAAGGTTTCCCTGAAAACCAGGAAAACGTAAAAACTAGCTTTTCCATAGTAAAAGTGGGCGAGGTCTTCAAAATTATATCCCCACCACTTTTAATGCCTTAGGGGTATAAAAGAGGCTATAATCGCCGGATGAAATTGTGTTCGCTCAGCCCCACCAGTGGGAGCTCCTAGGAAGAAGAAGAAAGGAAGAAGTAGGGAAATTGTGATAGGAAGTAGGAAATTGTGATAGGGAAAGTTTAATCAGTAGTTTGTGTCTCATTATTTTATTATACCGTTTCATTTATTTTTCGCCAAGTATTATTTTATCGTCACCCTCACCCCATCCTTCAACAGTGCAGCTCAGTCTGCGGGATTAGTGCTCCCCTAGAGCACCTGCGCTATCAGAGCGCGTTACGGCCGTTTAAAAACACGCTGAGCGGTTCAACCGCCGCGGTTCACCCGCCGCGGTTGAAACGCGCGGTTCGCCCGCCGCGGTTTTTAAACGCCCCTTGTTAGGTGACTGTGAGGTCGCGAAGGTCAAACCCAGGCCTGTCGCACATCGACCACGTCGGCGCCACGCGTCGTCCACAGTAACATTTGTTTTTAGGGTTCCGTAGCCAAATGGCAAAAAACGGAACCCTTATAGATTCGTCATGTCCGTCCGTCTGTCTGTCTGTCTGTCTGTCTGTCTGTCCGTCCGTATGTCACAGCCATTTTTTTCCGAAACTATAAGAGCTATACTGTTGAAACTTGGTAAGTAGATGTATTCTGTGAACCGCATTAAGATTTTCACACAAAAATCTAAAAAAAAACGTTAAGTTTTAGGGGTCCCCATACTCAGAACTGAAACTCAAAATTTTTTTTTTCATCAAACCTATACGTGTGGGGGGTATCTATGGATAGGTCTTAAAAAATGATATGGAGGTTTCTAACATAATTTTTTTCTAAACTGAATATTTTGCGCGAGAGACACTTCCAAAGTGGTAAAATGTGTGCCCCCCCCACCCCTGTAACTACGTACTACCATGCAAACTACCAACGAAAATTGGTTTGAACGAGATCTAGGAAGTAGTTTTTTTTAATACGTCATATATCGTAAAAAGCAATTTATGTAACGGAACCCTTCATGTGCGAGTCCGACTCGCACTTGGCCGCTTTTTTAGTTGACGAGCATGTCTGCGTTGCCAGTTCCCCGAAAGTTGACAGATGTCGAATACTTTATCGCACTAAGTCCGTCTAATGTAGATACGTTCTTATTTTTCGGATATCTAAGTATGATATAAGATTATAATATAACTTCTTCATGCCAGATTCCTGCCCGGATTATTATCACGATTGATTGTTCTCGCTTGTGTTACCTGGTTCGGCGAGCAAATCAATTTAAGATCTCTGCATGTACACTTGTACAGTCGAGTACAAAAATATGTACCGAAAACTTAATCCACTGAACCAAAAGAGCGATGGGACATATTTATGAGTAAGTTGTATGCACCTATGCTATGTGTATATTTTTACACTTGACTGTAGGTCGATCACGTAACGCATTGTACGAACGTCGGGTAGGTCTAAATGTCACTTTTTATACGGAAAATTGACAGTTAAATTGTACCGACGCGCGCTCGGAACGTTACGTGATTACCCCTTTGTACTACGAACCAGGGATCGGAACCGGTTTTTAGGGTTCCGTAGCCAAATGGCAAAAAACGGAACCCTTATAGATTCGTCATGTCCGTCCGTCCGTATGTCACAGCCATTTTTTTCCGAAACCATAAGAGCTATACTGTTGAAACTTGGTATGTAGATGTATTTTGTGAACCGCATTAAGATTTTTACACAAAAATTGAAAAAAAACATTTAGTTTTAGGGGTCCCCATACACAAAACTGAAACTCAAAAATTTTTTTTTCATCAAACCCATACGTTTGGGGTATCAATGGATAGGTCTTCAAAAATGATATTAAGGTTTTTACGATCATTTTTTTCTAAACTGAATAGTTTGCGCGAGAGACACTTCCAAAGTGGTAAAATGTGTGTGTCCCCCCCCTGTAACTTCTAAAATAAGAGAATGATAAAACTCAAAAAAATATATGATGTACATTACCATGCAAACTTCCACCGAAAATTGGTTTGAACGAGATCTGGTAAGTGGTTTTTTTTAATACGTCATAAATCGTAAACTGCAATTTATTTAACGGAACCCTTCATGTGGGAGTCCGACTCGCACTTGGCCGCTTTTTTGCAAAAACCTCAGTTTACCACATATCTCGAACTACTTACTTAATATGTAGGACTCAATTGTGTTTTGAGGTAACGAGTACGTATTATTAGATTGCCCAATTAGAAATGAAATAATTAACAAAAAACGAAAAAATAACGTTTTCGTTCCCATACAAAAAATACCGGTTTCCAATCCCTGCTACGAACGTGAACGAATAAATGTGGTGCGAATAAATATGTTATATCACAAAAATAATGGAAATTTAGTCGGAGTAATAAAAATTAAGGAAAATAATATATATATGATAAATTTCATATACCTACCTATTGAGAGTATGTAGTTATTTAAAATATACAATTTTATTTCTATGCCTAACCGTGTTTGCTCACTCACCGAATAATCTTATAGCGAGTTGAGAGGAATATAAACTGACAATGTTTTGACAGGCTATAAATGGTTAAAATATAATCGTGCATATGAATAAAATATGTATTTGTATTATCACGCAAATACTTTTATGCTCTTATTCAAAAACGTCCCTCAAACCTAGTTATATAAAGTGAAGTTTTTAGAATAAGTAAGTCTTTAAGCATCACGCTATTTGTAAAGCAATTTATTTTTATAACGCACCTGTCTGGGATGATCTTTAAATCCAATCAGCTTTATCCAGACAGTGTTACACAAAATGCATTGTGTTGTTTATTCAATATGTCACACGCACACACACACACACACACACACACACACACACACACACACACACACACACACATACACACACACACATACACACACACACATTCACACACACTCAGGTTCGCTTTACAATTCTTATAGAATGATGGAATACATTAAATATTTCTGATTAGAAAAATTAAGGTGGAATTATTTTCAGAAAAATATTGAGTGCGTGTATTGAACAGAGGGGTGATCACGTAACGTTTCGAACGCCCGTTAGGTAAGGACAACTTAACTGTCATTTTCCTATACAAAAAGTGACAGTCAATTGATTGATTTGATTTTGTGATACGTGATGAATGCGTTACGTGATCGACCTGCAGACCGCATACCGGTATTCTTTATTGTACAAAAATAGCAGTACTCTATTTTGGTACTCGTATCTCGCTTATTATTATACCTATTTGCGCATTCTAACCGACGATACACCAAATATTTTAATTTCTATAGAAAAATGTAGTGAGAGAGTTTATCCTTCAAAATCACGAGTAAGTAGGTAGATGATTTTGTTTAAGAAAAAAGTTGATTTATATATTTTTTTTAATCAGGATCAGTAGTAGGTACCAGTGAGTAGTAATAACTTTGCTTTTTGCTACCCACAATCCACAATTTACCACAATTTTTGGTAGGAAAAAATTAAAATTTTGAAATTATGTAGTAATAAATAGGTATGTGTCAAAATTTTCAAAAAAAATTTCATATTTGAGACAAGCTTTTATTTAACTGACAATTTTTTGCTAACTTAGTAACTACAATTGGAACGAGTATGCGACTGGTATATCATGTCATCATCATCATCTTATCAGCTGCAATAAGACGTCCACTGCTGGACTTAGACCTCTCCCAAAGAGTGCCAAAGTGACCGACCAATCATGTGTCCATGTGTAATTGGAGAACCTTGCACTCTCCTATAGCCGCCTTCCGTCTCCATCATCAGATCAGCTCGTTGGTACAATACTATTGTCTCATTTTAAACACCCTTTCGCTCCTTTTTACGCAACACAGTCAATGAAATGCAAATTAGCTATTCATTCGCTCTACTACTTATACTTAACTTTCTCATTAGTAACACGCCGATCTTACGCCAACGTAGCTACCCTGCTTAATATAAGATCTCGTTTTAACACGTTTCAAGTTGAAATATGAATATGATATTTTCTTGACGGTAAAGTATGTAAAGGCCTCCACACACCGGTCGCGGGCGCGGGTCGGGCGCGCATCGGGCGCGGGCCTGCGCAAGTTGTAAAACATTGAAACTACACTTCAAACACACATCGAACGCGGCCCCGCCGCGGGCCCGCGCGCCAGCGTTCGATGTGTGTTTGAAGTGTAGTTTCAATGTTTTACAACTTGCGCGGGCCCGCGCCCGCAACCGGTGTGTGGAGGCCTTAAAACTAGGGATCGGAACCGGTTAATTGCTAAAACCTCGGTTTACCACAAATCTCGAACTATTTTATACTTCACATGTAGGACTCAGTTGTGTTTTGAGGTAACGAGTGCGTATTATTAGATTGCCCAATTAGAAATGAAATTATTATCAAAAGAACGAAAAAGAACCGTTTTCGTTCCTATACAAACAATACCGGTTTCCGATCCCTGCTTAAAACAACAGATGAAACAACAAAAGAAAATGTTACTTCGAACCAATATTATAACTTCGTAAAGTAGAACGTCGGCGCTAAAAGTACAATACTGTTTTCTCTTGTTACCTTTCACTTAACATACAAAACATTGTTATAATGTAAAATTGTTCTCAGAGTGCTCTATTACCCGCGTTTAAAAAGCTTATACTTCGATAAAAGCGGTACTCTGAAGTATATTGTAACAATCAGTTGTTTTATTTGTGTTATCTACGCGAGGTAATCCTTTGATAAAACGTTGCTCTCAATAATGTTCAAACAAAACGGGAAGTTATTTTCATGAATATTGAAATGGAACTATGTAATTCCCAAATAATTAAAACAGCTTATACAAAGTTGTGGTGAACGTCACGAGTAGGCGTCTCGTTTTGATGTTAACCGTGAACGTTGCGTTGCAAATGTCAATCAACTTCGAAATAATTCAGTGATTTGTATTGAAATTGTACAAAATATATATTCGCATTTTAAGTGGTTAATATCTTTAGATAAATGTGTTATTTTAAATGTGATCCCAAGTAATAGCTTGGTTCGAGAAAGCCGTTTGATTATATTCATCAGCGCTACGTGGCCCCCATGTATCTGGTTTATGAACACGACTATTCACATAATAATTATAATCTCACTACATCAAAAAAACCTTTCAGATTGGTCCCAAGACAATCAATTAAAAAGAAAGACGTACACTGTGTGTGGTGTTTATTGGCTGAACGACCTAGTCACGTGACTTGTTACTTGTACTAATCGAACATATTGTCGTCGGGTGACAAGCAAAACTCACTAAGTAACAAATACCTACTTAACCCATTCATGGCCAGTGACGACACATATGCGTCAGACCGGTACGAGCGCTTTCCTCAACATACGAGGTTTAACCTGCTACGGACTACGGCGTAGCGCTACGAGATTAGCGTGGCCGTGAATGTGTTAAATTAAAGGTCGTATCTCGATATCGACTACGTACCGAGATACGAGGTTTTGAAGAGCAGTGACAGTTTTGGTAGTGACTTTTGCTTGTCACCTGACGAATTATGTACAGTCGCCATCACATACATCGGAGCAAACAAGCAGCTCACAAAAATCGGAACACACCTGTATTTGCAAGGCATTAGGGTGCATGTGCCGACATTTTTTGAACACCTATAGTGTACGCGCCATACAATAAATAAACAAATCGAACGAGCGAGCACAGCGAGCGAAGTTCTATGCTTCTAGTCCAGGCAATGAACTGACAGCTTGTATGGAAAATATGTCAAAAAAAAATTATAGCAGATTTTTTTTATGTAATGGGTATATTATCAATTAAATAGTTACTTAGTGACAAAATCCAACAAAATTTCAGACATCAAAAAAATGATAACTTAACTAGCTTCTGAAAAGTCAGAAAAAATATTAATAAATGGTTTAATCTTTATTTTGGTTCATTTACATTTGCTCTATAATATTCGAGATAAATAATTAAAAAAAACAATTCATTTTATTTTTAAATCTATATAAATACTTCCCGATGGAAAGTTTGTTTGATTCTTGAATAAAGCATCATAGATCAATGTTTTAAAAAGATATAAAGAAAAAAAACGCTATTATAAATTAATGTTTTTCAAAACCGTATTTTGCCTAGAGTATTCAGCTTGGGCCGAAGTCCGGATGACTCGCATTTCTCAACGGAGTCTCGTGAAATTTTGTGAGCAGGCTCGTTAATTGTATAGTTTTTTTTGTTGATTCACATTATAGAAATAAAAAAAAACTACCGATTTGCGAGTTCTATAGCTCAAAGAACCGCTAGTTAAGATAGGCTTATACATTTATTAAATATCTAAATGGAATACAGTACCAGCGTAGAGTACATCACTCATGATTAATTGTGATGGCGCGTCGGCGTCGATTGACCTCACAATAATAAAATTCTATTTTGCGACAAACGCAAAGAAGGCGGCTTAAGGAATCGATACTTTAGCACTTCCTTGCACTTGCACGGTTTCGTGTTGCTCTGATTGCACTTCCTAGTAGGGCTGCCACTAGCATAATCAGTTACCCAATGTTAAATGTTAAAAACACAGATCACACGCAAGATGCGCAATGACCTTTTGTAAATATATTTTTTGCCATCTTGTTTTGTTTGTGTTAATGTGTGTCTGTAATAATATTATCTTCAAATAACAGCCCTCTCAAACTGCTGTGCCCCTGCAAGGCGTCACATGTGTCTATATTCTTATTTTGTAATTCCACCTGATGCGTAAATGTGATACGCAATAAACGTTTGATATTGGATATTTGAAGATAAAGATTGCAAATATTGTAGTTTGACACTTTGTAACTGATAGCCATGTCTGAGTCAAGTGTAAAAATATGGATCATCATCATCATCATCATCATATCAGCCGACAGACGTCCACTGCTGGACATATGCCTCCCCCAAAGAGTGCCAAAATGAGCGGTCCTGCGCCACCCGCATCCAGCGGACTCCCGCGACCTTTCCAGGTCATCAGTCCACCTTGTGGGGGGCCTACCCACGCCTCGCCTTCCGGTACGTGGTCGCCACTCGAGAACCTTTCCGCCCCAACGGCCATCTACGCGCAATGTGCAAAATATGGATGCATACAACTTACTCATAAAAATGTCCAGTCGCTCTTGTATCAGCGGATTAAGGTTTCGGTACATATTTACGAGAGGATTAAAACGATACATATAAATGCACTTGACTTTGCTATGGAGAATTCAACGTCGATAATTTTAAGCCATTTCCATAAAGCGGCTGATAGGATCCTTTGAAGAAGTCTGGTCAGCAAGAATAGGACATGATGTCACGATCCTCAGCATTGAGGGAACTACTGATGATGATGATGATGATGACGAGAACGACGATGATGATGATGAGAATGATGACGACGACGATGGTGATGATGATGATACATTTTAAGCCAAGACTTGCACCACTTCGGTGTTAATTAGTATAATGTTGCGCGATTAAGTCCCTTTTATACTAATTGTTATGCAGACTCAAAATAAGCAGATACAAGTTTCTAGTAGCCGTATTAATTTGAGATTCTTTTTTAACAATACAATTGGGCCAAAGCAAATGTTAGTTGATCTAAATAAATAAATTGAAACTGTACAAAATAAACTTATCATAACAACAACCTAGACATTTGTTTGTTAAGGTTATTATGTACATCGATTCTTCCACTAATTCATATTCACCGACTGTTTGAAACATAGGTACAAACATTGCTATGTTTAATAGTGTCAAGGGTAGTTCACCTGCCACCCACGTAACGAATAGCTACTCCCACGTGGTTTGTCATTTAGAAAATGGTTTAGCTAATTTGGTAAATAAATTGGTTAACATTTGAACATGAACTTTTAATCTACAACTACTAATTGCCTATCATCTACTCGTACTACTACAAATGTATCCTAAATTCGTATAATTTACAATACTAATTAAATGTAAATCCCAATATAAATTCGATCGAAATTTTGTTCTTATGTAAATCTTTCTGTATCTTAACATCTTAAGCACGCAGAAGTTTGAATAACTATTTGTCCCATCGTCGTTTTGAATAACCCATCGTTAAAATATAGTACCTACTATTCGTATTTTATATAAACAACCACTGAATTACAAATATCAAGTTACTGATCAACTAATGCACAAACTCGTCACCGCTTCGCACAAAAAAACAAATAATTAACAAATATTACAAGACAATCTTACAAAAATCGAGCTAGCGCCATAGTGAGCTCAAGAAGGCTTGTGTTATGGGCACTAGACGACGATATATTTAAGCGATATAAATACTACATAGAAAATATCCATAACTTAGAAAGAAATATGCTCATCACACAAATATTTGCCCTTACCGGGTTTCGAACTCAGGACAGTCAGCTTCGTAGGCAGAGTCACTATCCATTAGACTAAACCGGTCGTCTATAAATACTGCAATTTAAAGGTGATATAATATTTTACACATCCCTATCCCGCCACTTCCGCCTCGCACATCCACTTAAAGCCATCAAGATGTAACCAGTGCACACGAGCACAACTATAAAGGCATTGTACCGTATAGGTACATATGAAATGCATCGCACGGGCTTAACTCGTTTTGAAGGGTGGGTACTTAACAGGAAATAAAACCGCAATGAATCTATGGAAATAGTGGTTCTGATTGTACAGTTAAATGCTGCTATTGCACATAGGCCTCCCTCAAAGAGGTACCAGTGATCAGACCTGCCCCACCTGCATCCAGGGGACTCCCGTGACCTTTACTAGGCCATCAGTCCACCTTGTGGGGGGGGGTCTACCCACGCTGCGTCTTCCGGTACGTGGTCGCCAATCGAGAACCTTGCCGCCCCAACGGCTCGCCCCCTGCCACTTAAGTTTAGCAATTCTAAGGGCTATATCGGTTACCTTACCTGGTTAGTTCTGCTGCGGATAGCCTCATTTCTGATGCGATCACGCAGAGGAAATCTTAGCATAGCCCTTTATGTGACTTTGAGCCTTCTTATGAGGCCCATAGTAAGCGACCACGTTTCGTTGCCATGTGTCATCACTGACAACACGCACTGGTTAAAAACTCTCGTCTTGAGACACTGCGGGATATTGGACGAAAATATGTGTCGTAGCTTCCCGAAAGCTGCCCAGTCGAGTCGGATTCGACGACTGACCTCTTTCTCGAGATTGGACCTACCTAATTGGACAGTCTGTCCTAGGTATATAATATAATCGTCTACAGCTTCGAGCGTAAAGCGTCCGTTGTAATGGGAGTTCGTACTACATGCACATTTGACATGATCTTCGTCTCGACCATGTTCATCCTTAGATCAACTCGCTCGGAGGCTTGGGCCGGTCATGCAATGGGTACTTAGAACTTAATGCAAATCCAGTTTCTTATTGGAAACAGTGCTACCTACTTGATAGCCGGTGAACTCTGAAGCTGTAGCGATTGCTAGGCTAGGCTGTCAAGGTATTTCGAAATTCGCCGTATTGGTATAAGACATCAGTAGCCTAGGACGGCGGTATTTGGAGTCGATGAGTCGGAGTTCAAACCCTATGACCCACGCACTTTTTGTATGTTTTAACATTGAAAGAAAAGTTTTAAGTATCGCAGAAGAGATGGCGCCTGTACGCAAGCATTAAATGCCTTCTCAATTTGGACGAGTTGCCTGTCTATCTCAGTCTTTGGGGCCGCTGTCGGATCCGCGATATTTGACAGAATGTGACATGTATAATATACTTTGATAGCACTCTCATTCTGATTTTGTTAAGGCATAGACATGGTAATAGGGATGTGACCCCTCTCTCAATATAAACGCGGATATACATAAATTACATAATACCAATGATGTAATATAAAATATACGTAGATATGTTATAAGCGGTCCAAAAATGGCACACTAAATTTTGGTCAAGTCACACAGCTTGCCATAGTTTTGCGTCGTCAATGGAAACGAATGCTGTCACAATTTGGTGGCCATTTTTAAACACGGAATTTCGTATAGACAACATATCTACCTATTTTTATATTACATCATTGCATTATACCATTCCTGATTCAAGCTAAGAATAGTGTTGCTTTTATAACTATTATAAAGGTTAATAAAGCCCCATTATTCTTAAAGTTACCCGTAGTCTACGGTTATCCAAAGCATTTCATCGTGAAGACTCCTCCCGTTTGTTAAGCCATGTTTGTTCGGGACCGCTTACGTTCCGAGTGTCTCCGTAATGACGAAACTTGCCGCAAGATAAACGCGAGTAGCAGCGTATTTTCTTCACTTTAGTTATTCCGGGTAAGATTCTTCTGGGATTGAGGATGTTGTTGAATAGTTAAAACTTGGATTAAGATAACAGGACATTGACTATCTCTGGGAGAGACAAAAATACCAGTTTTCTAAAGGTATCTATCAAGAATTTCTATCCAGATAAGTGAGACTTTATAATATGATCCATTTAGATATATTATTATTGTTGGATATATATACCTATAATGAAGATCGTACCTATTTCAGTTTCAATGACAGTGCCATTTGCCATGCTCAGACAAGTCAGTGTCAGAGAAGTCAGTGGCATAGACCTAAAAGAGTGTATTTGCGACAGCATCTCTTAAGCCTCTCACAGACTGCTGCGGCCTGCGGTGGCGGTCAATAGTTAGTTTCACAGCTATTGTCAAACTATTTGACCGGCACCACACAGGCTGCACCAGTGTGATTCAGGCTTTAAGATGAAGCAGTCATCGAGGTGTATCGAAATGCCATCGTGATGACCGCCATGTTTCGATATGTCAACAAGACGTCTTGATTATGAATTATGACCCCAAGAGATCAATCTGACTCGACATATCGTTTACATTCACACCATAGTATAGAAATAAATAAATAAATAATATTAATGTCGCGCGCGCTTGCTTCCTGGCGCATTGAGCTTATTATCTGCCAGAAGTACCTACGCCGCTATAGCTGCATCACATTATTGATTTGTACCATATTGGATGCGTTATGTTTCGTCCAATTATTTTTCTATATTAATTACGGTATTTAAATAAATAAATAGCAATTTTATTTGTTGTCAGGTAAAATGGCGTCGTTGTGGTTCCTGGCCCTGGCGCTACTGGCTGTAACCTCACCAGCTCTGTCGGCGCCCGCTGCCCAGCACGCAGGTAAACTACCCTAACCCTTATATAAGACATATTTGACCGGGTTCGATTCCCGGCCGTAAATGAGGCTTTTTTGAAAATGTTCAAATGCAGTTTTTATTTTTTTCTAAAATCGGTCTCGTGACACCTAAGAGCAAATTTCCGTATCTCTTGTAGTTTCGGATTTTCTCTCACTGCCCCGTTTGAATAACACTGTTGTTTATTGATGGACACCAGGTAAGTGGTGTGGCTTTCCTGATAGTGAGTAAAGTTGCTAGAGCTCCCGAGGATGCACTGTGTTGAGAGTGAGGGATCGGCATTTGTCATTAGCTGTCAACAAAACGATTTTCAAATCAATAAAAGGTGGTAACGCGCTTGCGATTCCCTGGAGTCACGAGAGTCCATAGGCTACGTGTCTGTTTATCATCAAACTAGCCGCATGCTTGTTTGCCTCCGAGATGCCATTTTAATAAACACTGCTTAAAATTAATAATTTTTTACATAATTTCCTATGGTTAATGTGACTGCCCTCTAAGGAATATTAAAATAAAGAATAAAAAATCCAATAAGAATTCTTAATTGACTTAAGAATCTAAAAGAGCTACTTACTTATTCATGCCTCACAGAGTCAGGAAACTCGAGGGAATATCAGACTTGATAACGCTTTCAATCATTATCCCTCATCCTTATACGTTTTTGTAAGTGTAATTATGTCACTTTGATTATAATACAAATTCGTGTATTTATTATCTTTATTTTTTTTGTATGCTCGAGATACATAATATGATATATTAATAATAAAAAACAAAAAGATGAATGGTCGAATTATTATTTTATCATAAAATTCTACTTACACACATAAGTAAATAGCTATGACAAAAAGGATAAGGGCTCAAAATGTGATAAACGCATGATTAAAGCTTAATATTAATTGGACAAGATTGGTAGTATTAGCTATTGTCTTGGTTTGTGTCTTATTTATCGCATTGTACATATCTCACAATTAGCCAAGCTGTTGTGATAACTCGTGCGTTGGGCGGTGGCTCATTGTACAATGTTGTGTCTCATGTCGTGATGGGGTGGGGACATCAGTTGGCCCAAGCCCCCAAATCCTGTATATCTAACTTCAAGATGGCACGGCAAAAAAACCCTGACAAAAGATATACCTATCATAAAAGTCTAACATGATGGACAATATTTGAGATTTATTTTAACGAGTTGTCCTTCAGAACTGAATTGGCTTTCATTCTTCAAACAAGGCTTATATATTTGTTGGGTGTAATAACTTCGAATGTACGTCAACTAACGATAACGGTCAATATCCTGTTTACTCGTATTCTCCAAGAGTTAAACGTTCAGAAAATATAAAATCTCAATATCACATTTCATACCATATTCGTTGGATTATTGCTGCCAACATTGTCATCTTGTAACTCGCTGAAGAATCACAATTGAAATATGTATTATTCTTTTCAATATTTTTGTTCATTATTATGACAAGAACGTTGCTGTGGATACTTGAGTCCGTGGACTATCCAGGGGGTGAATCTGAGACATGTTTCGGACTCCAATATGATTTCAGTGTGTTTTATCTACTCGTTCATTCTACGTTTGCTCGACGGTAGCACCCTTGCGAGGCAAATATGTCAAAAGTGTATCAAGTAAAAATTTAAAATCACCCCCTACAAAACAAATATACATAAGAACCATCTCGATAGACAAATCTTTAGATGAAAAAAAAACTGCACTCAAATCGGTTTATCCGTTTAGTAGCTACGATGCCACATACATACACACAGATACACATGCTGAACTTATAAAACCCCTCGTTTTCGTCACGTATTAAAAACAAAGTAAAAAAATCCAAACACATGTTCCAGAGTGACCCTCTATAGTGGACCATCGAGATTAATATTCCACGTAAATTCTGATTGGATTGGAGAGCCTCAAGTGGCCTCGATACATTGATTCGGTTTCAGTTGTCAATTTTACGGATACAGCTTGAAATCTACCGCTTTATAACAACATTGTTGACATTTGCGAAACGTGGCCTGAATTCTACTATGCATTTGTATACGAGCTTATTTCTGACTTAACAAGATTGTGAACAACTTTGTCGGTGCATGTTTGATGAGTCGAACCCACGCTTCTGAATTGAACGTTGGAAGTAGGCAATTGTTATGCGTAGACACGTGGCAGATACCCATGCTAATTCTGAGAGGCTCAGCGTCACCATATTTTCTCAATTTCTTGACTAGCATTGACCATTTATCGCAGTCGAAAACGCTCGGCTCTTTCGCTATAACATACTTGCTAGAAAACTACGAATACTTCACGCATGTGATAAACTTGACCTTGCTACAATACAATAAACTGTCTTTAGTAAATCGAATGCCTGTAGCTTGCAATACTAGTCAATGACAACTTCAAAAAACGTACCTACTGCTTCAAGGAAACAATTCTAATTGAACTAGTTCAATTGACTTATTTCCAACTTTCTGTTGAATAAATAAAGATAATGAGCTGTGTAGGAATTCAGACCAGACTTAAACATAGCAGTATTTTCTCACGGTAAAAGCTATTTATTAATATAAAATATATATCATTCATTACGCTTTTTAACCAAATTAGACTGAGGGCGGGTTGCATTGACCCCACTTTACTGATCGGTAATCTTTAAATATGACACCGACAACTGTCATCTCATAAATACCTGTCAAACTCCCCATTCAAACAATGTTTAACGGGTTCGTGTACGATTACCGACGGTTTATAACAACCGAGCCTTAAATACAAATGCGTTTATGCAAATATTATCCACATTACTGTAAGCCGTGATGTAATTCTTTCCAATTCTCTTGACATTGGGGGGCTTTTATTTAGAAACCCGTTTCGTCCAGCCCGGAACAGTTGAATTCGTTAATCGCTTACATAACATTGATTGACGTTATACAATATTTCCTAATGAACCTTATATACACAGTTCTAGAATAGTCGTTCAATTACGTTGTCTTAGGAGAAACTAATTACGTCGCGAACAGATATTTGGAGATAAATTTGATTTGTCACTTAGCATCTCAATTAGATTTCAAGTATACATAGCGTGCGTTTAATAGTGACTATGTAGGTTTTTGTAGTAACATTTTCACAAAACAATATCCAACACAACTAACCGTTGCGGTGGTTATACTTGTCTCAATGCTTAGGTAATCACTTTTATAAAATCGTAATCATGCCAGAAAATTCTAATTTTAATAGTACATTATGATACAAGTGTGCTAAGTTGGGTATTACACTCGAGTCAGTTTTTAAGCCTGAGCCGAAGGCGAAGGCTTAATGGAGACGAGAAGTGTAATGACCAATGCTCACGTGTTTCATACGACGTTTTTCAACACATTTGCGAGGAAAAAAAAAATTAAAATGTTAAAAGATATGTAATGAAAAGGCACTAGTGCGATAATGTAATGTAAAAGTCACGGCATGGGTAATATTCTGCATTATTTTGCTAATATTTAAAAAGATATGTAATGAAAAGGCACTAGTGCGATAATGTAATGTAAAAGGCACGGCATGGGTAATATCAGTGTAAATACTGCATTATCAGTGTAAATACGCTGTAATAAGACCTACTTTACGAGCAGGTGTGTTGAAAATATTATTACAATTCATTTTCCGGATGGTTTACTTCATCCTATTCATCCTTATTTTTCCTGCTTGAATTATTTTATAGCCATGTCGTTTAACTGCAGAGTCGGTTTCTGCTGTAATTTGAGCTAGGTATGACGTCATACAAACAAAGATCATCGAAATATTGAATATGGAAATGAATAATTAACAGAGTGCCTTAATCAACACCAACGCGAGATAATTAATTGATGCTGAAATTCTCACTACCTTGTACGGACTTGTGTAGTGTAATGTTGGTTTAAACTTAACGACTGTTTCTGGGTAAATCAGTGTGACAATGACTTTTAATTAAAAGCAATGATTAAAAAAGCGGCCAAGTGCGAGTCGGACTCGCACATGAAGGGTTCCGTTAAATAAATTGCTTTTTACGATTTATGACGTATTAAAAAAAAAAACTACTTACTAGATCTCGTTCATCCTAGTTCAGACGCAATCTAATGTATGTACTATGTATTAATACGCAAGCACTTTGTTAAAATTAGCAATAAGGTTTTTCAATAAATTATTAATATGAAAAAAAAAAAAAAAAAAAACAATTTTCGTTGAAAGTTTGCATGGTAATGTACATCATATATTTTTTTTAGATTTATTGTTCTCTTATTTTAGAAGTTACAGGGGGGGGACACACATTTTACCACTTTGGAAGTGTCTCTCGCGCAAACTATTCAGTTTAGAAAAAAATGATGTTAAAAAACCTCAATATCATTTTTAAAGACCGAATATACCGATAAAGAAGAAGAGAAGAAAAAAAATTTTTGAGATTCAGTTCTTAGTATGGGGAACCCCAAAATTTATTGTTTTTTTTTTATTTTTGTGTGAAAATCTTAATGCGGTTTACAGAATACATCTACTTACCAAGTTTCAACAGTATAGCTCTTATAGTTTCGGAAAAAAGTGGCTGTGACATACGGACGGACAGACATACAGACAGACAGACAGACAGACATGACGAATCTATAAGGGTTCCGTTTTTTGCCATTTGGCTACGAAATCCTAAAAACCGGCCAAGTGTGAGTTGGACTCGCGCACGAAGGGACCGTACCATTATCTATACAAACGGCAAAAAAATCACGTTTGTTGTATGGAGAAAATTATTTAAAATAAATATTTTATGTTGTTTTTAGTATTTGTTGTTATAGCGGCAACAGAACTACATAATCTGTGAAAATTTCAACTCTCTAGCTATCACGGTTGTTGAGATACAGCCTGGTGACAGACAGACGGACGGACAGAAAGCGAAGTCTCAGTAATAGGGTCCCGTTTTACTCTTTGAGTACGGAACCCTAAAAAGAACTTTTGTTTTTGGTAACTGGGTGAATTGCAAAACAACTGTAGGTACATAGTTAAAGGCCTTAATGTACACTTAATTTTTTTTCCATTGTATAATGACAAAAAGACATAATATATTTTATATGGGTAACTTTCGCTACACAGTGGAAATATGCGTAGATTAAATTAAGGCCTTAAGTATGTTGGTATACATTGTTAAATTGTAAAAAGAAAAACAATCACCCCAAGTAAGATTTTTAAATGTGTCGGGCATCGATTAATTAATAAGATAAACGACGAGTAGGTTTTCTGCATATTTTTATTAGATATAATTTACATTGGTAGTAATGTAAAAAAAACATGTAAAATCTATATAACTTTAAATTTTCATGTATAAACCAATAAGTGGAAAACAAAGCTACGCATAAATTGCATTGTATCCCGCCATGGGAAAGTAATTGTCTACTCTTTTCCAAGTCTAACGAGTTGCCTTTGACGTGTGAGATACGAAAGAAGCTCAAAAAGGCGGGAGTGTGATAATGTAACAAATTCTTACGCCATATATATACAGCGTGTATTTTTTTTTAATATTACCTCAAATTATAACCAGAGGTAGGTGTTAGGGCTATGAACCGATATTGCAAGATTTTTTTTCTTAACTAATAACTTTTTTTCTTATAAAATAATTCAGCACGCAATGTACATTGTCTTACTGATGTCATGATGTGACGTCACAACTGTCACAAGTAACCTGTTTCTTCCATGTGTCAAATGAGTGTTAGCATTACATTGCTGCTCGATAAATTTTCAAAAATTAATTACTCTTTGGTAGTTAAGACTAACTTACAATTTTCTTACAATATCGGTTCATAGTACTTAAAGCTGGTTACAATTTGAGGTAATATTAAACATGCAGGATGTACCTATATACAATTGGGTATTTTCCTTATTGTTTGTGTAACTATAAATACAATATTTATCAAATTACCAGTAACACTAATCGTTACTGCTGAGAAAGAACCAAACTGTGTGATAATTAAAAAAAAAGTATTTTACAAAGTTAAACCCACCCCCCTGTTTGATTGAAATTATTGAATTGAAATCGGTTTGATATTGTTAACACGATAACAGCTTGGCACACCACAGGCCCCGTAGCATGGATGGCCTTTATCACGCGATAAGTGATAGGATAGAGCTGCCGTCCCTGGCTGATACCGTTCGATAGAATGAGACGACGCGCTTATCCTATCACTTATCGCGTGATAACGCCATCCATGCTACGGGGCCTGAAAATGAGTACGCCTGATAAGTACCAATTCGATTCTAATTCAATATGTCAAGTAAAATAAGCCCTTTGACAAAATATAGTCATATCGTCTTTTACCCCGATTTTAATATATCTACGGTACGTTACCAATTATGATAGTATTCGAGTGAAGTCGTTTATTTTGGCAAGAGGTGACATACTCGTATATAAAAAGTAAAATCCTATTTCCTACCTATTTATTGTAATATAATCTTATGTACTCTGTTGGTGTCCCGAATAATAATAACAAAATAATATAAAAACTAAAATCCTATTCTAAATGGTCGCGGACTGTGTATAGCTATTTATGAAGTATACGTCTTGGTTGCAAGTCTTTGTCTTTGTCGCGAATAAATGCTTTTTCCATTTTATTCATACTACACTCAAGAGAAAATAAAACGGAACACGTTTTCATTGCTATTGAATATAGCCAGTGCAGAACAGAAAAATAACGAACTCTTTCTTCGGATTTCGCTATTTACACTTTCACTGCCAGGAACCAGCCTAGCGGGCGCCTACGCCGTAGTCGCTTTCCGCTACATACGAGGAAAACCGCGGGATCGGCTACACTAGGTGGGTTCCTGGCAATGAAAGTGTTAGGATAAAATTTCGTGGAAAATTCTGTTTTAAGGAAGCACGGTGGTCGGTGACTACGTTACAAACCTTACGGGGTTCTCAAATTACGCGTGTCTAATTAGTATCAAGCGAGGCATTGATTTATCATACTTTCGCGATTTTCACAAATTATTTTCTCTTCACTCATTAATTATAATTATTAAGTCTAAAAAGCCTCTCATCCTGTTATATTTCTTACAGAGGTCCTTGACCTTTAAGGTCGTTACCCGGTCGCTGTATAGACCTCGATGGGATCTCCTGTATCCGTCGACGTGAAAAGTAGACTGATAAATGTACTCTGTGAGGGCTATTTTGGTTCCTGTTATGGGCTCTCATCAAATAAAGTTGGGAATAAATAAACAGTAGATTTTTTTACCTGTATTGAGTGTTCTGTATGTAGGCGAGTTCACCGTAAATGTAAGTATAGGTACTTAATATAAAATATCTTGCATTTGTAAACATATATTTCGTTAGTTAGGTAGCAGGGATAGGTAGTAGGTAGGTCCATTTCTTCATATTATAACTTACATTGCAAGGAACATAATCAAAACCGAATTCATTCATAAAAATCATGCATCTACCTATAATAAAATTTAACCAATTTGATTTTAATTTCTATTTAATACTACTTTTCAAAAAAAATTTTGTAGTTTTTATCTTAACTTGGCTTGAATTCTCTTGTATTTATCAATCATTTATTCATTCATTCGTTCAATCAAAAAAAATATAACATCGTCTCCTTTGCTCTTTGTTCACTTTTGCCACCAAACATCCTAACTCTACTTATAACTCACGCTTGTATTTCAAAAAAAATGCAGGCCTTGTATATATATATATTTGTTTGTACCTTTTGTAGCAATGACAGACAGGGTAGGATTGAAGATTTAGAAAATGTGATATGGACTCAGATAGTTAGTATTGCTCGTATGTACATACAAGCACATCGCCCACACAAGTCGACTCTTATAAGGTTTTAGCGGTTTATCTCCGTCACCCCTGCAGCCCTGTACCTAATACAAATTACCTCAAATATGACTTGTCTTAAACATACTAACGAGGTACTAAGTATGTCCCACTGAAGCTAATAAATGACGTTAATTAACGGAATACAATATTATTATACTCATACTCCTTAATTAATAAAATAAAAAAATGTACATGTCAAAAATAATATTAATTATAATAGATAATGTCAAATTAATTCGATTTTTCCAATTGGGAATGGGTGAAAATTTTAGAAGTGCCTGATTATTTTTTTGGTGATAGGAATAACCTTTCTTAAAAAAGAAAAAAGTTGCAGACTTTTCAGCTGCGTCAATTATTTTTGAAAAATAAAACAGTTGCCTCACTTACGTTTTGGGTTTAGGACGGTGAATAAGACACGTGGCATTGCACCCGTGCGAAGCCGGGGTGGGTCGCTAGTAATATATATATACAGGGTGACTGGTAATTCGACCTCTTTTAAAGATTCCTTTAAAGGGGTTATACTAGAGCTAATTTGCAACAATTTATGTCCAGTCAACCAGGGGTCGAAACTCGCTGGTTTCCGAGATATTCGAGTTTTTAGTTTGTATGAAAAAAAATCTCCTTGCAGCCTTAAGCTGGTGATTGTGACAAAAGTACTTCCATTTGGATGGTAAAAAAACATTTTTGTCACAATCAGCACTTTAAGGCTGCAAGGCGATTTTTTTTTTAAACAAACTAAAAACTCGAAAAATTAAAAAAAAATCGTGTTTTGACCCCTCGTTGACTGGACATAAATTGTTGCAAATTAGCTCTAGTATAACTAGTATAATATTTCAAGGAATAGGTCGAATTACCAGTCACCCTGTATAGCCTATGTTCATCTAGAAAGTCCATTCTTTATACTGGTGAAAGATTTTTTGAATACGGTTGCCTAGTTTCGGGGATTACCCCTACTACTCCAGGCAAAATACGGTTTTGAAAAACATTAATTTATAATAGCGTTTTTTTTCTTTATATCATTTTAAAACATTGATCTAAGATGCTTTATTCAAGAATCCAACAATCTTTCCATCCGGAAGTATTTATATAGATTTAAAAAAAGAATGAATTGTTTTTTTTTAATTATTTATCTTGAATATTATAGAGCAAATGTAAATGAACCAAAATAAAGATAAAACCATTTATTAATATTTTTTCTGACTTTTCAGAAGCTAGTTAAGTTATCATTTTTTTGATGTCTGAAATTTTGTTGGATTTTGTCACTAAGTAACAATTTAATTGATAATATATCCATTACATAAAAAAAATCTGCTATTATGAATTATTTCCAAATTTGACATATTTTCCATACAAGCTGTCAGTTCATTGCCTGGACTATACCCAATTTTACAAAGATACATATAAACTTACCTCTTTATAATATTTTTTCCAATGGCCGTAAAGACTAGCGACAGTACCGACCTAAGTTGAACAAATGAGGATAAATGCTTCACCAAACGCGTAGGCGTATCGTCAATAATGGAGCCTCCAGGCGTCAGGGCTCAAACCAGAATGTAACAGAGTATATTACGAATTCTCTCTATACACAAAATTGAACCTTACTTGCGTATTTATAGAGTCTAAATACCCTTTGTGTCGTAGCTACGAATGCGTGGGTGTCCGCAGACGCCTTGGCAAATGACTACGTATATAATTGAGTTGAAAATGCATTTTACTTAGGAACAGTGGATAGGAGTTAGCTACGTTGTAGAATGAATTGAAGCGCAAATTGCCTTAATTAAGCTTAGCGCTATTTCTTCAACGATGCTCTGTAAAAACGACAAAGATACCTTGTTAATAAATTATGTAAGAACACATAAAAATGGATTGTTCATATCAAGTTCAGAAAGTTTGTATGTAACCTCCGGTACGCCTCATCCAATAAAAAAATACTACCAGTGTATAGAATGGATCTTTGGGATGAACATAAAAGGCAATGTTTAAAACCGTGGCTTCGATTGCGTTCTATTTAAAAAGTGGGTGGAGCTAACTAATTATGTAATACGTATTTAGTATTTAATCAGTTTCTTTTGCAGTCAACAGCAAAATAAACTGATTAAATAGGGTCCCAAAATAATATATACAATAAATTAAGTCAAATGTTACTGACTGTTGTAGTTTATTAGAAGTAAATGAAATCGTAACGTGCCATAAGTAAGTAGGTACTTAATCATAATCACCATTATTTCGGTCTTTGAAAGACACTTAGTGACATGCCATTCAAACAGTTAAAATCATTGTTGAGTGTTTCAAATTAAAGTTAAAGTCTCTTTCTCTCAGTTATATTCGTCAGAAAAACGTGCGAAGCGACTAATACTATCTCGTGTCCGCCAAGGTTTGAAATAAGTTCTTATTAATCAGCTTGATTTTTGGAAATATTTTAAATAAATCCTTTTTTTGCCGAGTTTTCATTGCAACAATTAAATAGAATGAATCAAAATGAATTTTATTCTGAATAAACTATGCAATGTATATTCTTCTATATTCGTTAAAATTCACGGAAAATTACCATCGATATGAGTTATGGTAAACAAGCTATAGGTTAGGTGTTAGGTTGTAACATTATAATGAAATACGCGTTATGAAAAATTCTTGAAATCTCTCACTTTGAAATCTTTCTACAACGTAGTTTAGAAATACCGAAGTCGACATATTTTACTAAAGGCGTTCGAAATTGCTGCTCTTGAGTCAAAATGTATTTTATTTCGGTACTTAGGTACTTGAAAGATTTCACTGAAGATATTTCCAATTTACTCACAAAGAAGAGTGGGTGAAACAAATTACAAAATCATTGGGTGAAAGTTATAAACTGAATCATGGCCTTGCGGACCCTCAAAAACCCTATCTGTATTTTCACATTTCCTAATTCTGACAAAATTTAAATAATTTTCAATTGCCAATGATAAAGGTAAAGGCCACCAGAAACTTTTTACCTATATTACTTCTTCGAGCGATCATAGGGCCTATCTGACTAAACATGGTTTAGTGAAATTAAATCGAAATTTAAATAATTCTTGATTGCAGATGAAAAAGGTAAATATCACCTTTCCTACTCTAGGAGTAGACCTATAAATATATACCTTCTCGAGCGACTAGATGGCCTATCAGACTAAAATCAAATTGATATTTGTCACGCGCTTCAAGCTTAACCAAGAACGAGTACGTCAACGCAACAAATAGGTTGTTAAAATACGATACGATTGTCAAATAGACCCCCAGTTCATTACCTCCGTCTGAATGATTACGTCGTTGATTGAAAAACTTCCTCACTTCATTTGAAAATGATGAATTTATCAGCATATTTATCAACCAGTTCGATAAAGGAGTCTATTTTCTTGCAGCGGACGCTTTCACAAAAGGCTACCTTTATAGAGGAAGGACTGAAGGGAAGGCGCAATTATGTTTCATTGTTTTCTTTAAACATTGTGAAGGACTTTGTTGTTGAAACAATGGTTCGTGCAATGAGCTGCAGATGAACAGATTTAACTAGATACGTCTTGTGTTAGGTACGTAGACTAGGAAATTTAATTTAAATTAATCAACTACCACGATTAGAAGCCTCTTAAAAATAATTTTAGATAACGAGATACCTATAACACTAAGGTTACTGGGGGGGGGTATATGATTGTAGATTTTTCTCAACTTTTAAATATGCCTCTCTACTAATGTATAAAGTTCATTGTAACAATAAGGAAATAATTCTTGGCTTTTGATACCCTCTTTGTATTGACTCTTACAGTCAATTTGGGTAAATTACGAGTCCAAGTGTACTCTTTCCTAATATAATTAATGGAGTTGTATTACGACTCGATTTTATACTTTTATACCGACAGCAAACTACAACATAATAAACTAATTTTGTCAAATCTTTTTAGCATCAGAAAAAAGTCATCTTTAAATATATAAGTAGCAACCAGAATGTGTCTAAGGAAAAGCTTCTAGCAAAGGAAAGTATTTCTGTACTATATATATAACTCCAGTGTTCGCGTTAATAGAGTAATTAATCGAATTAGAACACGGCAGGCTGGCCAGTCGTCTATTCGGAGATAACACACTTTGATCTCGATAGGCGACTACGAAGGGTGAAGGGTCTTGGGACTCTTGGGCTAAGCATACTTGGTACTCAGGTTTAAGTTTATAACTGGAATACGAGTTGATTAATACATTTTATTAGATGGAAACGAAACTCTATGATGGTGATACAATTTATACATTTTAGATGGAAACGGAATTATACCGATGATACAATTTAATTGTTTACGCATAAGTATTCTGTATGTTTTAGTTGTTCTAATTGCGTTCATATATGACGAGTTGTGTGTCTGAGACACTGCGAAATTCAACAGTGATATTAACATGGCGGTCACATGACTACATAGTTAAGCGAGTAGATATGCAAAATGTGGGGTTTTGAAGCGCTAAGGATCTTAAAGGAAATGAGTGTAATGACTGAAAAACAAATCTCATTCTTCAATATTTCATTATTATGCTACTATTTTTTTAAAGTCACCTAACGTAAACGACCTACGGCAAAATAATTGAAAATCGCTGTTTTAATAAATTTTACATTCGTTAGATAAGTAGGTACTGTTTCGAAACTGCAAGTGATATATTTTTCAAACGATTCTCGTGAGATTTTGTGAGCAGGTTCAATAATTGTATAGATTTTGTTCGATTCAGTTTTAAAATACATTAAAAATGAATAAAAGACATTCGCGAGTTCTACATTTCACAGAGCCTAGTGGCTCTTAGTGATTACATGTCACTGTATCACGTAATCCCAATTCTATCTCGATCCGATTTATTGTAACATAGAATTCTTCACCTTTAGGTATTCTTTTACACGTGGCTGGGAATTCCTCCTTTGATCATAGTTTTCTTTCTTTTTATTGGGTCAGAGGTATTTGATACAATATCAGATTATCCAATTATCGTTGACGCTAAATAAAAAACTACCTAGATACCGAGGGGTGGTTGCTGGGTAAATGAAATGAGCACTATAACTATTTAATATTTTGACCAAAAGGTGTGGGAAATCGAATTTGTAGGGAAAATAATTTGTGCTCCCCGTACAGAATACCCATCTTTATGGATAACACGAAATATAATTCCCTTCTTTTGGGATAAATGGTTAACTGGTAGAGAATGCCTGAAGGCTAATTGTACTTTTTTATTAGTGCAATAAAGTTTAATAAAAAAATAAGCATTTCTCGGCATTGTCCATTTTCATCTACTTTAAAACCATGTGTATTCCTAAATTACTTGAGAGTAATCTTTTCCTGATTATATTACTAAGACTATTTCAGAATTCCAAAGTCACACAAATTGTTTACTCGAAATCAGTCCTCATTATGCTCTTGTAGTTCTAAAATTTTGCCTTTTCGTCCCTAAATTTACTTATGTGCTCCGTTGTTGCCCTTTTTGGAAACATCAAAATTTGCTTTCACCATTAGACGTCTTAGTCAAAACTAGTTTAGAAATGATTTTAAATATTCAGCTCAATGAATCATCTTGGTTACAAGCATCCCTCCCTATCCGGTTTGGCGGCTTAGGAATACGCAAAATTTCGAATGTTGCGTCGCCAGCCTTCTTGTCGTCCACCCACAGCACGTCATGTCTCATAGGAAATATCCTAAGGGCTTTGCCCACAAACTATAAGACTGCGGGCTTGGAGGATGCCAAGAATGCTTTTAAAATTGCTTGCCCGGGTAAAGATTTTCCAGATAACCCAAAATCTCAAAGGAGCTGGAACGATATTTATTGCGATTTAACCTACAAATCGATTCTGAGCCGTAGTTCAGGTCCAGATCGCGCAAGGCTTTTGGCGGTTGGAGCCAGAGAGGCCGGTCACTGGCTACATGCCCATCCCTCTCCAAATACCGGTACCTTCCTGGATCCGACCTCCCTTCGCCTGGCGACTGGTCTGCGGCTTGGGGTGACGGTATGCACTCCACACGTATGCCCTTGTGGCACGGGCGTGGACCAACTGGGGCACCACGGACTTTGTTGTCAAAAAAGTGCAGGCCGCTTTTCAAGACATGCGACACTTAATGACATAATCCGCCGGTCTCTTGCCACCATCAATGTGCCTGCTCTTCTTGAGCCGCCTGGCATTGTCAGAGATGATGGCAAGAGACCTGATGGTGTGTCTCTGATTCCTTGGAGTTTGGGACGGATGCTAGTATGGGACGCTACCTGTGTAGACACACTAGCACCGTCCCACCTCCAACGGACTTCTTCTAAAGCGGGTGCAGCGGCGAAAAACGCCGAACTTCTAAAATGTAATAAATATAGTGGCCTCGGCAGAGAGTACAACTTTGTACCCTTTGGCGTCGAGACCCTCGGTCCGTGGGGTCCCAGTGCACATAAGTTATTTGCGGAAATCGCGAAACGTCTGGTTGATGTAACTGGTGACCGAAGAGCTAGCGGCTTTCTTGCGCAACGCATCAGCATTGCAATTCAACGAGAAAATGCCGCCAGCATCCTCGGTACAATGCCTCGAGGGCCTTTTTTAGATTTAACGTAGTTTTAATTTAATTTAGCTTATGTTAATTATCATGTATTTACTATAGAAAATAAAGATTTTTTCTTGAGAGTTATTTAAACCAAACAACAGGAGAAAATACTTGGGCACACTAAGGGGGATACAAAAAACGAGGGTAGAATAAATTTCCATGTTTAACTATTTGTTGGGAATAAAACTTATATAACATTGTCATCCCAGGAGAACGTATTCATTAGGCGAAATGTAGTCCCATGTAAAGACGACATTAGTATTGGAATGACTCGTTTTAAGGTTCCTTTGTGTTTTTTGTCGTGCCTCTTCTTTGTTTGAACTTAGGGCGGGTACTTACAATTACAGAACGATCAACTTTAAATATGTCGCCGGCAGCCTGTCATTCGATATAAACTTGTCAAAGTTTCCATATTCAGATTTTAACGAACACCGCTAACGATTACAGACGGTTTTAGTGTAGCCCACCCTTTAGATAGCATTGTTACGGAATTTTATGGTTTTCATGCATTCATTGTATTGTTATAAATAGTTAAATGATATTTATACAAAGTTGCATGATTAAAAGTACTTTTATTGACTTCATGTGATTGGTCGAGATATTGACAGTTATCAACGACCAATCACAAGCGAGCATAGTAGTGGGGATCAGAACTAACAGCGGGCATTGCAGTGCAATGCCGGTCATTCATTTCACGGCAGCGGTGATAATCACTTGTTTTTGTATTGGTCTTAGTTGGCTAATTTAAATTGTACTTCTGTAACTGTGGAAATACATCTCATCATCAAATTCATAAGTGTTTGCATTCATAGCCCTTACTTCAGTTAAACTAGTACGGTTGTCACAGTATTACCTACAAAAAGTTTGATTTCTTTGTCAGGAAATGGGAGCAAGAGATTGACTCGCTTTCCGTTGTATGTATAGATACACAACTAATTACAAAATCAGCGGCTCCTAATATGCACCTGTCGAAGAACTATATCATACAGGGCGTTTAGAAGCTGAACTTAAAGCTTTCAGAGATGGTAAAGGAAATAATTCTGGTGATAATTCACTTTACTTAGCCTTGTCCTCCAGTAGTTTTTGAGATATTATGTTATATGTTTTTTTAATTTTATAAAAAACTTATTTCATAATCTAATACTGATATCCTGTATTTGTTACCCGTACTCTGTAGTCCGTACCCAGAAACAGCCCTAGGTAGCGACCTAGTATACACCAATTAAACTTGTCTTATCTCGTCGAGACCATAGCTAAAAATAGAATATAGGTACGTATCTCCCTCACGGAACATGTCGTCGCAATTCAAAGCTTTGCGAGCTCTGTGGTTGCGTCATACAATATGTACCTAAGTAATAAAGCAACCCTGTTCGGATTGCTGTATAAATATTTTGAAAAGACCGCGCCCAAACGACGCCGGCTTGAAAGATGTCACGTCATATTACTGAGTGAAAACCTGCTGGTCGATTTCGTAACATATTGTACGTGCGTCAGGTAGATCTAAATGTATTTTTTGTATGGGAAAATAATTAAGAATTATGGGTCAGAACTCAGAAGAAGAGAAAACAAGAACTTTACTTAAGAACACGTTAATGAGGCTTCAAGTAATAGAAGCCTCATTGATACACGCTATCAACCACAGACAACAGAACATGAGCAATATACTATGATACCAATAGTGATGGGACACATATATAGGGATTTGACATTGCTTCTATAACAAAAATGACAGTTGAGTTGTCCTAACGGACGTTTAAACAGTTGCGTATTCACCCCTCGCGGGAAAACGTTCAAACACGTTCAGTTAGACGTTAGCTTTTTATTTTCTCTTTCGGACAGATGAGAACTCACTGCGTATTTACTGTACGGATTTGTTTACGTGAAAACTCATGGAACTTACTAGAGGCCATCTTGTATTACACAACAACCAAGAAATGAAATTGTGGAAAGTATAAATTAAGGTTAAGCGGCATCGTCTTAAATGATGTACAGTCAGCAAGATTACCAGTTATAAAAGACAAACGCCAAAAATATCTGTACACAATTATTTTATCACTGACATACTTATAGATTAATGTTGCTGACTGCACTCATTTGCCTTAACTACCTCAGTTAAAAATACTAGCAGACTGGTAAAGGCAGCTCCCCCTTAACCACTCACCCAGTGAAAATGGGTTAGTTGAACTTAACTGTTGAGCGTGTAATCGTATTATTCAACAGGTTAACAAGGTATTCGATAAGCAGCAGCCAGAAATTCAGCTCCCTAAGCAGTCAATCGCGAAGTAATATATGCCGCCGTTTGACTTACCTAACGTACATATCAACAGCCCCCCTATTCTGTAACTTGTTTTAAGCTCACCTCAACGCTCACCCACAATTATACCTTGACACCGCGATGCGTAGCAATTAAGCGTAGGTAGAGGTCTAGTTTCGTAACGGGTGACCGGCGGGGTGAGCCGCATTGACGCGTAGCGAATAACACCAGGACACTCCTTGGACATCGCCTTTTTGGCCGATTACGGCGGAGCCAAAAGGGTGGGATATGATTTTAGCAGTATATGTTAGTGCTTTTGTATATTTACATGTGTTCCACCGCAGCTTTTAAGAGACTGAACTGATAAATGAAGTGTCAATCGAGTCAAAATTATGCTCCGGGTGCAATAGACAACCTATTTTATTTAAAAAAGAAACTCATTTTTCCGCTTCTTCGTCACTTATCGTCATTGTGATTAGAGGAGTACGTTGTATTAGAAAATTTATGAAATGCACTTCTTTATTGCGCGGTTTAACATTTATAAATATGCAATAACATTTAATTACGCATTTCCCTAAAAGCCTTCCCTGGTCCATGTGCGCAGTGGGGCGACTATTAGGCATGCTAACATTAGTCGAGCGTGAAACCACTTCGCTAAATGGAGGTAACACAGGGTTGTCTCGACACTCGACACCTCTGTGTATTTTAGATATATTCTTTTAGTATAAATATTGTCATTTCTTGATGATTCCCTAGCTCGGTGTACTCAAGTCGACTCTCAATAAAAACATAGTTTGGTTCTCATTTTAAAATGGCATTCTGAAATAACATGAAACCTTTTGTACATAATGAAGTCAGATAGTAGTTTCTGTTGGTATCACTACATAGTATAAAACAAAGTCGCTTCCCGCTGTCTGTCTGTCCCTATGTATGCATAGATCTTTAAAATACGCAACGGATTTTGATGCGGTTTTTTTAATAGAAAGTCTTAGGATAATAAAATGAGTTGGGCTATGGCAGTAACTTATTTATTCATGAGACAGACCACCAAATTACTTTGAAAACATGAAATATTATTAGAACAAACGTCCCTTCTAAATGTATCAACCAGAATGACAATAATAAACAAGACTTGACAGCTTTCCATTTTCAGTTCAAATATAAATCTTTGTCATGCGCAGTCGATTGCATCAAACCATAGTTTTCTGTTTGGCCAGTGTGTACAAAGCCCCAGATTAAGTAGGATGAGGTTAGGTTTGTTATGCGAAAATGTTTGTATCAAGTACTACGCACGCACAATCATAGGTAGTACATAAAATTGCAATTTAGGACTTTTTCGTCAAGTTGAATTAGGTAAAACGAAACGCCAGAATGTTAACGTTATCTGGAATATTTCGGGAATCCAATTTGTTGCCGGAGAGTGGAGACACTTCTAATTATCCTCGAGTTGGAGAGACAAATGTGAAAGACGGAGACAGTGATGCTCTTATCATTTCAGTTATTCAGGTAAAAAAATCCACTGTTTCAATAACACAATGTGTAAGTATACCTACCGATCCATATTTGAATAAGTGAAACAATAGATTTACTCCAGTAACTTTATACATCCAGATTTTGCGTCGAACTTGTTTATGATATTGAATCAATGAATAATCCAAGTTTGTGACCTCGAGCGCCGAACCCAACTTTGTCAAAAATCGAAAATACCGCGATTTTTTTTCGTTTTGGCGATTATAAACCTAAAGGATTAGTTTTTGACAGAGAGTAAAGAGGTAACAAACATTATGTTACCTATGTAAAATTCTAAACTACTTGTATGATCGCGAAACGCATCACTGCGAAATGTGCAAATATTGACTTAAGAAAATGACGTAGGTATTAATACCTAGTTATCTAACTCAAAATATGTTCCTGTCACAATTTTTTTTTAATTCAAGCTATTGCCGGCTTTTCTGTATACCGCCATCAATTGATACGATTCTAAAGAGCCCAAACTCAACGGGGTTACGTCGGTTACGTACTGAATTCCCATGGCCACCTTCTGTCTCCATCATTAGATCAGCAAGATGGTACCATAATATTGAATTGTCATCCAAACGTATAGTTTGAGTATAGGATGACCCAAAATTTCAGCTCAATCAGTTGAAGATATCTGCTTCAAAATTGAGTTGCAAGATTCCACCCGAACAAACATAGTTAGGTAATACATTGCAAGCTAATAGAAAGCTTGTAAAAATATACGTCTGTTATTTCACTTAAGATAAAATTAATGGGTAAACCCATTTAAATAAACCGTCTCAGGCGTTCTTTTTAAAAGAATCCAGAAATTACTTTAACTAAAGTGTAATGAAAAATAGTACATAGTAATGGAGGCCGGGAAACGAAGAGTTGCATGCCAAGTAGATATAGACGGATAGGGATACGCGGCCGGCAACCCCGTTTCTCGCCGAGATTTGTATAGTGCTTTTCTCAAACTTGCAATGAAATCCAAAGTAGTCAATTTGTTTTATTCGTACAACTAAATAATACGTTTCTGATAGCTGTCAGTGCTGTCACATCGTAACCTATAATTGTGTCCCACATTTCTTACTAACAAATATTCCGCTTATTCCCTAAAATAAGTATTAGTTTATAGTTACATGAACTTATATCTAACTATATAGACGAGGCACAACAACAAAGAAAACACTTGTAATTTTTATGAAATTTTGTGTGTACCTACCTAATTTTTGATTTCGGGGGCAGTAAATTATTCATGGCTACTTCTGCTCGCAATTCCGGAGGCGTACAGTTCAATTCCATATCATTTTTGTCCGAACTCATTTCGAAATCGATGGCTTTTATTAGAAAGTTTCAAAATAATTACGAACTATTGACAAATCCGGCCAACAAGAAAAGAAAACTTTTTTCAATTTACGCGCCAAACTTTTTTTTTAACCTGTTTGAAGCAACGTTTTACCCGGTTACATTAACATTAGTCCTAATCTTTTTTTTTTTGGTGATTGAATGCCAAGACGTTCTGTCACAATTTGACGTTTATAAACAAAAGACGGTTGCTTTGCAGGCCTAGATGTGTAAGGTTGTATGAAATTCCTTTACATATCATCTTCACTAGTTGCACCGGATACGCAGTATTTCCGGACCTAATTTGAAGTAAGTCATGTCATCATTTCATTGCAAGTTTCAGAAAACTCATTTAAGTAACTGGCAGTTCGTTCGTTAGTACGTAAGTCAGTTAGGAGGTTAAGTTAATAATAACATTATTAATGGTCTTCTTTCTTTATAGCTGAAGGTCGTATACGTCTTAATCCTTTTAGTTTAGGCGATTTTGTCACTGGTGGTTTCCAAGCCACACTGGCCTGTCAGAGCAGCCACCTGCGGCGCGGCGCTACCATGAAAATTGAAACTCGAAGTTAGTAAAAATACACAGTTTTAGTGCCAGGAACCCGCTTGGTGGGCGTCTGCTCATTACCTCTACAAACCTTGAAGCGTTCATAGCCCTGCGGCGCCTGCGAATCGGAAACGATAACGCAGGTAAAGCAAAGATGGCAGCGGTCAGTCCTTGGATGGGTGACCGCCTGTTTGAGTGGTTACTATAAATGAGCGCTTCCGTGCTTTGGAAGGCACGCTAAGCAGTTGATCCCGGATGCTATCTATGACAGTAGTCGTTAAGCCGAGTTAGAAGCCTTCGGGCGGCTTAAGAACCTCTAACAGTCAAGTTGCCCACTCACTTGACAAAGGGGGGACAACTGTCACTTGCGTCCGCAGGAGTTACCTACCACAACCCTGCACGTGTCCCCTGGGTGGTACTAAAAAGTGACAAACTAAAAGGCCAAATAATTTATGCCATACGATTAAATAAACCTCTACAAACGATTTTTCGCATGGCTAGGGCTACGAAACCGTTTGCCACTGAATCCTATATTATTAAACGAGCAATATATATGTATATATATTTGCATTCACGTTCTCGAAAACGGCTCTAACGATTTCGATAAAATTTGGAATAGGTATAGGGGTTTATGAGGGGTGAAAAATCGATCTAGCTAGGTCTGTTTTTACCCGAGCAGAGCTCAGTCGCCCAGGGACTGTGTTATTTAATACCTATTAAAATCATGAATTATTCTTTACTTTTAAATGTACATCATTTAAATGCATTGAAGTCCAATTTAGTGTGAGCGCAATCCACTATGAAGCGCTGAAAGCAAAATAATTAATGTCACGCACCAAATCCCACAACCAAGGTCATACACAGATTTAAGTTCACAAGAACCAGAACAAAAAGTAGTAGGTAGGTTTACACTTTTACAATTTTAATGATTATAATTTTTTATCCTATGTTTTTATTTAATTTTTTTTGCAATGTCTGTGATTGATGTGTTTTTGTTGATATGGGTGCTCAATGCCTGAAAATAAAACTTTTTTTTTTAAGTTCACGTCTTTCCAGTGGACATAGTCAAAGTTAAGGGCTATAAAGCCAATTTTTTTGTTGGACTCCTAGTCCGCATAAACGGCTTCTGCTCTTATATTTGATTATGCGATAAAAACATTATTTATATCAGACTAGCTTCTGCCCGCGACATCGTCCGCGTTGAACTCATTTATATCATAGCTCCACACAAACTTTCACCCCCCATTTCACCCCCTTGGGGGATAATTTCCTGGATAAAAACGATCCTTTGTCCTTCCCCGTTTGTATACTAAATTTCATCTTAATCGGTTTAGCGGTTTAAGCGTGAAGAGGTAATAGACAGACAGATACACTTTTGCATTTATAATACGAGTATGGATTAGTATATGGATTTATATGTACGAGTACATAAGCATAAATTGAGTTAATTCATGCAGAAATACTTACGAAAACATTAACACTATGGATTTTATAGTCCGAAATAAATAATTTGTATTTGTATTTGAAAAATGTCTACCACTTGAATCGGTAGTTATGCTAATCTGAGTTTAAAAAGGGGAAGCTGTTTATTTAGGTATCCTAAACACACTACCCGTTTTCGATTGTATTAAACTTCGCTTAACGATTAATCCAAGTTACGGTTCGCATACTGAGGTGCCGACGGAAAGTTTCCTATAAGGAGAAATTTTTCTCCAATTGAACACAGGAAAATTTCGATAATTTCTCTAATTTTTGTATGAGAATTGAAACATTCCATTTCCAAAATGGAAATTCCGTACCTGATAAGCATAAAACTGTAACTCATATACACTATGTACTTCTAAGAGTTACAGTTTTATGCTTCTGAGTATATTATTGCATGCTATGAAGTATGTGGTGTTGTGTTCCTGGTGGTGAGTAAGCTCGCCAGAGCTCCCTAGGGTGCGCTGTGTTGCGAGTGAGGGACCTGCATATCTCTATCTGCCAACACAGCGAATCCTCAAGTGAATCGGAAGTGGTCGGCAACTTCTTGTGGAGTTGATTCTTCTGGAGTCACATGTGTCCATAGGCGACGGTACCAGCCTAACATCAGGCGGGCCGTAAGCTTGTTTGCCACCGTCGTAATATAAAAAAAAAATAAAACATTTTTGGAAACTTTCCGCAAGTTGCACATCACTAGGTTCTGAGCTTGTGTCATTTGTTTTTATCCTCTTTAATACAACTATTATTTGTCCTACTCGTTACATAAATATTGAATCTAGTTCGTGAAAACCGTCGCGGATTTGTATCGGTCGGATGACAGACTCGATATAAGCTGCGATAAGCCCCAGGACCCTCGTTAAGGAACACGTGCGTCCACATACCTTCATAGAAATAGACTACAGTTTCCAAGGAACATGCGATCTGTCAAATGTACCGCGTAATAGTTACTAAACGAGGCAATACACGAATAAATAAAAGGTGCAAGGAAACTTCGTGAGACATTATTTGTTTTCAAGTAATCATGGAAAAAGTTGACGGCGGAAATGTGTAGAAAATTAAGTACCTTCTTCACATTGTTACTATTACGAAACGGGACTTAACCGCGTATTTATTTGTTTATTTCCAAATATACGCAATTTACTTATTTATCTCTTTAAAGTTTATCTACTTTTCAGATGTGTCACGACATCAAGATCAATAACTAAATATATTGATGACAAAATAGGACAATTTGACTGATATACTTAATTTGTACAACATTTTGTAGAATTTACAAATGTGCATTGATTGAAAATCGATTTGTAACACATGTGAAAATCTTCACATACCTACAACAATAAAAACGGATATCTAGGTCACACGTTTTTAATTATTAAATTTGTACCACCACTGCAGCACTTAGTGAACCAATTTTTGCCGCAGTTAAATGTTATTGAGAAACCAATTTCATGTAGGAACGTGTCAAAATCAGGTACAATACGTTTAACGTGGATCGATGATATTTGTTTTGGTTAATCCCAGTTACAAACCTAAGCGACAAACACGGCACACATGCTTCGCTACAGGAACTTTTCATACATATTTTTTTTTTTTTTATTTAAAGTTCCAAATAATTCATACTTATCGCAGAGTTTCATAATTAGGTGCTAAAGCCATTAGTGGCTTATTTACAGCTATAGTACGATCTAACTATTTACTATTTAAGTAGGTATGTTAGTTTACATCAATATATGTACTTACATTCCGTTTACTGTATCACTGATGAACAATAACTTGGTTGGTTACAAGGCGTAATCATAGTTGTTGCTTGACATATAATACTTGTTTACATCTTTAGCTGATATAGGGTTGGATAGGTATAAATCTTGTATGTGTTTTGGGAGACTATTTATTATTTTTGGAAGCATGAACATTAACACTTTCACTGCCAGGAACCTCCGTAGCGGGCGCCTACGTCGTAGCCGCTTTTGCGTAGCACGGGGCGATTCCTGGTACCTAGTAAATGTGTTAACCCATCCACGGCCACGCTACGCTCATAGCGCTACGCCGTAGTCCGTAAGCAGCTTAAACTCCGTATTAACGGCCTCCGTAGCCCAGTTGGTAGTGACTCTGCCTACGAAGCTGGAGGTCCCGGGTTCGAATCCCGGTCAGGGCATTTATTTGTGTGTCTTATCACGAATATTTGTTCCTGAGTTATGGATGTTACATATGTATATGAGTATCTATATGTATTTATCTATTATATATATCGTCGCCTAGTACCCACAACACAAGCCTTATGAGCTTACCGTGGGCCTAGGTTGATTTGTGTAAGATTGTCCCGTAATATTTATTTTTATTTATTTATGTAGCGAAAAGCGCTCGTAGCGCCCTGACCCATGTGTGTCGTGATTGGCGCTGAATGGGTTAAGCTGCTACGGACCACGGGTCGCACCGCTAAGCGTTGCGTAGAATGGGGATGATTGGGTTAGTATGTCATTGGTAACCCATCGCAATCACTAAATTTCATTTCCCAACTGTATCGTTTGTCCGAATTTCAATTTCGGCAAAAAGCCACTTATCTAGCCAATAGTCCCGCTAAAAATTAAATATAAATATAGAGATAATTATCATAAACTATTTAAATACTGCAGAGTCATGAATGTATTCGATAAAGTTAAAATGGCAATTGTAATGCAATATAAACATAAATTGGGAGATATTGTTAAGTACACAAGGAAAGGCAACCTACGAACCCTGACCAGTAAGAATGTATACATAATTAACAAATATAACAACACATATGGGCAAAGAGTGTGGTCTAACTACCTACCCTTTGTATTAAACAGCTTTCCCAAAACTATTGTAGAAAATATAGAAAGTAAACCTACAAAAACTAAAAATATAATTAAGAAAATGTTCAATTTGGCCCCCAGTAGTAACATAGATAAATATAACTAGTTATTAAGATAAAAAAGTTTAGTAAATAATCTTAAATATTAAAGATTGTACTAAATGTAACTGATATATATAATTTAGTCACAGATCTGAAAATAAACAGTTCAAATTAATTTTTTTTTTTTTTTTTATCTCGAAACCAAAAAAGCTTTTAATTTTTTTTTAGTACCTACTTATCGCGTAGAATCCATTAAGTTAGGTAAGGTTTGTTTTATAATCATCCTGAAAATGTCATGGCTTCAGAGAAAAACGGCTTTTAGGAATGAAAAACGATACAGTTGGGAAACCATTTTTAGTGATTCAGATAGGTAACCACTAACCATGTCAATAAATAATGAGTCTGAGAGCCTTTTTGTTAGGACATCACTAAACATATAATCATAAAAATTTCCATATCTTTTGCATAAGAAGATTATCACTTTTAGCAGACATTATACGTATCTGTTAACTCTTTTATGTATATCAAAGTAATCTTTGCTGAATTCACCCTAATCGCTGGCAGGAACAGCCAATGTCAAAGTCACAGATTATGTATACATTTTTAGTCGTATTACAGAGGAAGGTGCAAAAGTGTATTTAAAAATATCTTCGACGTCGACAGCAATTTGATATCGGTCATAATGAAAAGGGACCCTCTGTCACGGCATGTCGCGACACGTGACGTGTGCCCTGTGACGATTGTGACACGTGGCTAATACCGTCCTTGGCCGTTGGATAAGCCAGTGCGTATGACGTAGCAAAAACTTGACGGGGCTTAGTAATTATAACGTCAGGCAATGACCAGATATATGTAGGGCTGTCGTCGGTGTAAAATGTTTGTAATTTAGGTCTATTTTTAACCCCCAACGAAAAGAAGAGGGTGTTATAAGTTTAAGAGTCGGACTCAACTTGACTCAAGTCAACTCTCGATACAAACGTAGTTTTATTCTCATTTTAAAACGGCATACTGGAATAAATAACATGACACTTTTAATAAAAAAGCAGCCAAGTGCGAGTCGGACTCGCACATGAAGGTTTCCGTTAAATAAATTGCTTTTTACGATTTATGACGTAATAAATAAAAACTACTTACTAGATCTCGTTCAAACCAATTTTCGTTGGAAGTTTGCATGGTAATGTACATCATATATTTTTTTTAGTTTTATCATTCTCTTATTTTAGAAGTTACAGGGGGGGGGACACACATTTTACCACTTTGGAAGTGTCTCTCGCGCAAACTATTCAGTTTAAAAAAAAAATATATTAGAAACCTCAATATCATTTTTGAAGACCTATCCATAGATACCCCCCCACACGTATGGGATTGATGAAAAAAAAATTTTGTGTTTCAGTTCTTAGTATGGGGAACCCCAAAATTTATTGTTTTTTTTATATTTTTGTGTGAAGATCTTAATGCGGTTTACAGAATATATCTACTTACCAAGTTTCAACAGTATAGCTCTTATAGTTTCGGAAAAAAGTGGCTGTGACATACGGACGGACAGACAGACATGACAAATCTATAAGGGTTTCGTTTTTTGCCATTTGGCTACGGAACCCTAAAAATGGGGCCCGCTATATCTAGGTCGGAAACTAGTTTCATGTTGCTATAAATTATAACAGAAATACTTATAATGGAATAAGTATAAACGATAGAGACTTGGTATGAAAAACGTTCTACTCGCTCTATTTTTTAAGATACACACAGATTGATTAGATATTAATGAAGCTTATATTAAAGAATGTTTACGTAAAACATCTAATCCCAAAATAGAATTAAAAGTCTCATTAAATTCATCTCTTATTTTTTTTACATCCCATTTGCGTTTCAATACGAGTAGTTCGATCAGGCAGATCACGTAACACATTGTACGCGCGTCAGGTAGGTCTAAACGTCACTTTTTATATGAAAAATTTATGGTGAAATTATCCTAACGCGCTTTCGGAACGTCAATACGTGATTACCCTTAACATGTGTATCTGTGTATATGTGGGTCTGTCTGTGGCATCGCAGCTCCCAAACGGATAAACCGATTGGTTGCAGCTTATTTTAATTGACTGTTGATTCTTATTCAAATCACAATACAATCTGATCCAATCTCGTTTCCACATACGCTATGCTAACTGATAAAATGAGCGAGAGAATTAAATAATGAGACAGAATGAGATGATTCAAGTGTGTCCCTAAATTCTATATAACCAAATGTCTGTTATTTATTAACGTAAATCTAATTTATCATGCAATATAATTACAATGAAAATATAGACACTCACTAAGGATGAGGAGAATTAATTATTGATTCAGATTGATTTATTTCATGATAAGATAAAATGTTTCCTATTCGTACGCTCGCTGCAGGTCAATCACGCAAAGCATTGGTACGTTAGGTTAATTAAAAAATAAAATTGTAACGTTAGGTTGTCATCAATATTAAGAGGGCCTGGTCCTCTGTCGTTGCAGCATTCTCCATTACAGTCTATCTTGGGCAGTCGTCTTTACTTCTTGGTATGTGAACGTGAGGTAAATGTTAATTTTTAAATGGAAAAATGACAGTTGCATTGTCCTAACGCGCGTTCAAAACTTATAATGATAGATATTAATCTATTTAAATGAGACTGTAATGATATTTTGCGATTACGTATTTTTTTATATAAGCATCATTATCATTAATATTAGGTCCTTACCTATGAAATTGGCGGTGTGTATGGAGAATTTTATGAAAACTGTGATTTTCATACATTGAATTTGCGGATTATTCAGCAATGTCAAATTCGAAGCAAACTAAATTTTGGTAGGAATATAGAAAACTTTTAAGCTACTTTACACATATCTTCATTCCTTAAAAATAGTTCGCATCATAAAACTATACGTAATTGAAACACTTTAACCGGCAGCACATGAAAAGGGCGGTTTTCAAGCTTTAATTTGAAACACTAAATAAAAAATTCAAACCTATTTTTTGTATTTAAAACCTTTGTTACATAGTCTAATAATGAAATTAAAAAATAATTTGGAAGTTGCAATAGAAATGAATAAATTACGTACAAAATAATATCTGCGAAAAAACCGCCAATTTCATAGGTAAGGACCTAATATCTAAACAATCTGTGTGTATCTTAAAGGTTGCCAGGACGCACGTTTATAATTTACTAATGACCCGCCCCGGCATCACATGGGTTTATATGTACTTACATTTAATACATGCATGTATTATACATATAAACCTTTCTCTCGAATCACTTTATCTGTTGACAGGAGGTGTGAGTTATTTTTTGTAGATAGATAGTATCTAGTTTAAGTTGTTTAGGTAGTAAGCAACTTAAATTGATGATTTGTCTTGGTAATTCATACTTTTTGGTACCTACCTACACCTAGTCAATCAATATAAAACCAACCATACTTAATTAAAATGGAGGTGATGAGTACTGAGCAGTTCATTATCACTTGTAATGAACCAACTTTATTCACCATTTTAAACTTAAGTACTAGGAATAAAAACAAAATTGTTGTTCCGCTCCGATAATTAGTACATTCTTCAATACTAAGACGGTGTCAAACAAGCACACGGCCTATGCCTATGGACGCTTGTGACTTTAGAGAAGCCCCTAAAATACTGAATGATAATAAATTAACCTTAAATTTATTTGCACGTACTTCACATAATTTGGCAGCGGCAATCCATTAATCAAATGCATAATCCAAATAGCTAACCTTCCTAGCAGACCGCATTCAAACAGGGCTGTTATTCGGAACGCGCTAATGCGCCTCACCTCTCCCGTCACGCCTAACGAAACAAGATCTCTGCCTACGATTAGTTAAAGCGTCTGCTAGACGATCACCAACAAACCCCTCCGAACGAGCGACCTTGGTCCGCATGGACCGTGTAGACAGTTGTTTCCAGCAAAGTTTCGTTTGACCTTCGGACACCCTTGGTCGTCAAGCGCACGCTAGCGACCGCGAGTGTAGCGTGGTCGACCGACCGTCTAGCCAGAAAACTCACAACGAGCCACCGACGAAGGTCGCGCCCGTCCGAGGCTTGTTGGCGACCGTGTAGCTGGCGCTTTAAGCCCCTGCTAGACGGTCACCAACACGCCCCTCCGACCGAGCGACCTTGGTCGGCACCGACCACTGTAGTATGAAATTTTACTGCAAACAACTGTCTACACGGTCGGTGCGGACCAAGGTCGAGCGGGTCGGAGGGGCGTGTTGGCGACCGTCTAGCAGAGGCTTTACTACGACCTACACAAAATTGGCAAATTAATAAAGTTCCTTAAACGTTATTTGGCATTATTGCAAATCATTAGAAAGAGGATAGACTACTAGTAGAGAACTTTTTTAAAGAATTTTAAGAACTTGATCTTTTATGTTTTTTTTTTAAATTGCAGATCAAATTATTCCATGATGAAAATTTTGTACCTAGAATTTTATTTGAGGATCAGTAAAAAAATAATTAGACGTTACTTGCAAATATCTTTGACTTTGATAGAGACGTACAATGTCAAATATAACAATAAAATAAAAAATAGGCTCTACCACTTCCTTTTTTTTTAAATTCAATTAGAAATTATCAAAATTTATTTAAAATATTATAAAAAAAACCCGTGGCCTCAAATGTTTTTTCAATGTCGGAAATGATAGCAAATGATCCAAACTACCTGCCGTTTCAATTTGGCAAACGATGGACCAAACACCCTGTATTTCTGGGTGAACGGTAAGGTGAGCTTAAAACAAGAGACAGAATAGCGGGGCTGGCTGTTTTGACCACAATAACATTTGGAAATTAATGCGAGTACAACGTGACCTAATTCGTTGATGATCCGGATTGCCGAAATCCCGAGATACCCTTCATGGCTTCTGTGACGACGTAAACAGATACACATCAAATTAGATTACACGGCTCAAATCGTTTTGTATTTAGTAACCGTAACCACGAATAGTCTTATATGTATCTGACACGTTGTATTGAACGTAAACTGGCGAACGAGGATAGTTCGGACATATTTGTTTAGAGATAATGGGAAAATTTGTGAACCAGTAAGTACAGCTTGGTCTTAGACAAAGCTAAAAAAACTCTATCTAGCCTAGAATTCGTCGACGTGCTTTTTTATCTAGGGTACTTTCATAATGTAGAGGTTTGTTGTTTAAGAGGTTTGTTGTTTAAACCCATAAAAAATAAAGCATCTTTATTAAAAAAATATATAGCATATTGAATAAACTGTCAGATAAACAAATGTGTTTTGGTATTTTACAGCAATCCTTCGTATGTATCAACTGGGGATAAAATGTATTTTGTAAATATAAAAAGATTTTAATAAACAATCCACTGTCCCCTTACCTGACTAACTGTGGCTCTACCCTGAGATAGGCCTGAGATAAGGCAGCGATAGAGAAAAAACCGGCCAAGTGCGAGTCGGACTCGCGCATGAAGGGTTCCGTACCATTATCTATAAAAATATTTATTTTATTCTGTTTTTAGTATTTGTTGTTATCGCGGCAACAGAAATACATCATCTGTGAAAATTTCCACTGTAACTATCACGGTATCAGTGAGATACAGCCTGGTGACAGACAGACAGACAGACAGACATACAGACAGACGGACAGCGGATTCTTAGTAATAGGGTCCCGTTTTACTCTTTGAGTACGGAACCCTAAAAAGGAACGTCTAACGATGGGGACAAATCAGTGCTTAAGGCACTGGTCCCACCGCGAGCGAGTAAGCTATGAGCTATCGGCTATTTTCTAGCTCAAGAAACGAACAAAAGATAATCGCTTTCGTGTAAATAAAAGAGAGAGTTATATATTTATAGTTTATAGCTGGCTGTTCACACCGCCGGCGATGAACTATACATTTATTTACACTTGAGCTATTATCTTTTGTTCGTTTCTTGGGCGAGTAATCGCCGATAGCTTATAGTCTGTAGCCGGCGGTGGGACCAGTGCCATAACTATAACCACGAACTTTGAAATTCGAAGTGTGGGTATTTCCATCTGTATCGCACTTACAATACTCGAGTGACAGTGACGCTGATATACGAACTTCGAGTTTCGATTTTCGTGGTAGCGCCGCAGGTGGCAGCTCTGACAGGCCAGTGTGGCTTGGAAACCACCAGTGACAAAATCGCCTAAACTAAAAGGGTTAAGACACGGTATCCGACCTTCAGCTATAAAGAAAGAAAACCATTAATAATTATTAACTTAACCTCCTAACTGACTTACGTCCTAACGAACAAACTGTCAGTTATTCTTATTAAAATCTACTTAATGAGTTTTTTCATTAAGCTTTAGTTAAAGTAATTTTATGATGCGATTATTTAAAAAAAGAACGCCTGAGGCAATTTAAATAAGATTATCTCAATGCCATAAGGCTAGTTAGGTCAAGTCTAAGACAAAATGAATTAAGTTGTAATCCGCTAGTCTAGCCCCTTCAAAGACACGGCTAGGCACTTGTATTAAGTATTCTTGTCAGCATTTTCTATTTGTACAATTTTTGTGTTTAAAAGTTACATAATGAAACAGTAGGGACAGGCTAGTAGATCATGCAATACTCGTAGTAGATTGTACAACAAGTGCATAAAACAAGCCATTTCCAAACATTTATTGATCCGAGCCGCCGGCGAGGTCTGATGCAGAATTGAATAAAATGTTTTTTTTTTAAATAAACGAGTCACTTTGCGTTTCGCTTGGATATCGAGTAAATAAACAAAAAATAACATAATCCATCTGTACACTCCAGGACGTTCAAAAATGTTTCTATACTCGTATTTGTAAGCAAAGCACCTTGTTCGCTCCGATCAATCTGATGGCGACTGTACTGCTGATTATAAGCTTGCCATAGTTTGGTAAGGTAAATAGGGTGAACTTGTGTTAGACTGTCCCCGAATAGGTAAGTACACTAAGTAATTATTATTATTATTATTATTTATTCAGAAAACCAACAGCGATACAAAGTATGTAACTTATAATATAATACACAGTAGTATGGCCAATTACAGGTTTCCCTAGATAACTTGATATGTAAAGTTGACAGTTGAACGGACTATCATAACATGTGTGAAAGAGAGATTTTTTTTTTTTAAATTAAGTTTAAGTCATTGTTTTTTTTTTCTTTTTTGAAGATGAAAGCATAACTAAGCATGTCAATCTATATAGGTTACCGCAAATGAGAATATATTGCTATATTTTATCCTAGTGACAATATTATTGTATTTATCCCATATTTACTCTAAACAAATAGATTTATTAACTTATGTACAATACTACAACATTGTTAAACATGATAAGAGGTGAGTTACCTATTTCAAAAACTATTTATGCTGCTTATTCTTAACACTTATTACCTATTATATTTCAATTATTAATATTTAAAGTTCCAAATAGCTTGATGCATCGCAGAATTTCGTATTTTCACTGCTAAAGCCATTTAATGGCTTATTCACAGCTAGAGTTCGGACTGACTATTCAGTTTTCTGTATCACTGATGGATGAACAATATCAAAACTATCACTAGATTATCCTGTATCAAGGCATAATCATAGTCGTTTCTTGATATAAAGTATATGACAGTCAACATTAAGTTTTTATTAGGTGTGTTCTGTACAGTCGAGTTCGAAAATATGTGCAAGGACAAAGTGATTAAAAATATGCGAACATGATTTTATTATTAAGGGCAAGGTTTGAACCTTTTTGGAAGGGAATGTATACTCGACTGAACATAAATACAATAATTCTGGTTGTGTTGGCTAGGTCAATCTTTCCTTAAAAAGCTTTTAAATTATCATGCTGACGGAGATCCGATTTACAGCACTCAACGAACATTGCCTTTAAGATTACTTATTATATGCACAAAGAGTATAACAAAGGGTAGGAAACTCGTATTTTATGGCGAGATATTAAAAATAAGTGTGAGTTAATGAAATATTAATGCTCAATTGTATACATCAATCGTGACATTAGTTATCAATGTTATCTTATAATATATGTTTGGAATAAATAAATTTAAATTTAGATTTAAAATATAGGTACTTATAGTTAGCGTTTTAAAATCGGTAGTTCTTCCTTGTTCTTACCTATTTATTTTACCACGAGTGCTCAAAAGTATTGTCAGCTCCTTTTTGTGAGAAGGTAATTTGCTACCTTTATTAAGAATTCTATTTTACTACATGGCCTATTTTCATCGCAGAAAAACTGTTCATGGGCCGATAAATGACAACCTAGAAATAAACAATGTACCTACTCGTCTTGTAAATTTCAGGTATATGTAAAAGAGGCCTGGTACAGTTGAGTTCTCCAATTTACAAACAACGTTTCTAAAATATCTACTAGTATACACAGTCTTTATTGTTACTGACATAAGTCGCATGTGTAGATATTTTTGAAAGGATGTCTGCATAGACACTTGACACTCCGATTGGCATCACTCTCTCCAAAAACCCCAAGGATTCGTTATCTATTAGATCAATTCTTTATTCCAATGTGCACGAAAAAGATCGTCGCACTTGAAAAAGGGAATACATTGGCAATTGCCTTTCAGTAGTTTCCCCTAGATGATTCTGTGAGATTGAAGAAACTTATTGCGTTTATTTATCGGGAAAAGTGGGACTGAATATCGGCTTTCGATGATTTGTTATTTGAAACAGTGAAGAAGGGATAAATAAATAACTTATTTGTCAGAGAATATAGTTTGGTCACTTTATGATTATTTATACCAAGAGAAAAATTCTGTGAAGTGCCCGAATGAGAAATATCAGTTTGGAAATAAAAATTGTAGGTAAACAAAATAATACACAAGCATCAAAACTGTGGAAGTCTCAGCAATTTTATATCTTTGAAATGTTGTAGATAACTGTAGAAGTGGGTGAAGTATTTACCACCTTTAAATTGACTACAAGCTTATACAGAAGTGTTAGGATTGTTTAGTGGATTTCATAAACGTTTCGGTAGGACATAAACGTTTGCCCTTTTCATGAAAGGCACCGTGTATCCTTTTCATTATTTAGAGGGTGTAATGGCTACACGGAGATTGTGGTGAAGTAGGAGTTCATTTCCTTTTATTTTGAATATTCGGGGTGGCATGTACACTTGCATGTTGTGATGGGATCATTAAAGTATCTAAGATCTACTATATCTCCAGGTATAATTGAAAAAAAAAATTATGGTATATTTTATAAGATAACATAACACCTATAGTCTGTCTTGCACACGAAACTTTTAGATGTTCTTAGTGCTCAACGAGTTAACAGTTTAAGTTCCTGATGTCCACTCAATTACTCAATCACTTGCTCCACTCAATTGCGTGGGAGAAATCCCTTTCAGGGATAAGTTCGCCTTTGTACTGACTTAATTTATTGTGTCTGTAATTTTACTCGTGTCTTGTGTACAATAAAGTATTTACATAGATACATGAATACATACGCTAACAGTAGTATCGCACGTACGTCACTTCTCTGTCGCTACTCACTGACCGCAAAGGTCACAGAGCACTAAGTTCCAGTGTTTTGCATACTTAATGCCGCCAACGCACCAAGTTTCTGGTGCCTTATATAATATTAATGTATGTGAGGCACCGAGTTCTTATGTAATGTAAATTTATGTTGGACATATAACTCACTTTAATTCACGAGGACGGTAGGATATCACGTACGTTTTATGTACCTTTGTAATTTCTGTTAGGCTCTGGTTGGTTGGAAGAAGCTTTAATTAGTTGCCAGTTAGTAGCCACCGATTTGTTTAAATAGGGATAGAGCAAAAATAACTCTTATTTATTACCTAAACTCATTTCAAATCAAGGTTATCAAGCAGTAGGTACCTATCCTATATCATTATGATAACTATGACCTAATATGCGGCGCGCCCATTTGTTGATTATGATTACTAATGAGGTGATTAAATCAAAACAACCCAACTCTTCCCGTTTGGTATGCATAGGTATTCAGGATTTTTCGTCGGTATCCTATTTATAGACGGTCTGAATATTCCCACGCTCCCGCGCGAATAGTCCATAATGGAAAATGGTGAGGGTGAAACGGATGGAACTGTCAAGGTGAAATGACATGCAAGACCGATGTCTGTTGGCGTTATCAAAACAAAATATGGAATACTCGAAGAAAATATCGGTGAAGTGTTGGAACAGGGAATTATCATGACGCGCGATTTTGGTTGAGCGGACATTCTTAAGTAAATAAGAAATCAACTATAGGACGTCATGAGTAATGAATATGTTTATAATCTTATTTTATTTATAAAAAAACGGTTTATAGAATGTTTTGTCAAAAAATATCATTTAATTGAAAGTAAAATAATTTTTAAAACTGCCGTTTGGGTTTCTTAAAACATTAATAGAAATATTAAAGAAAAATAACAAATACAAGCTTGGGCGGAATCCACATAATTTTAATAAATATATCACACTTACCTACCGCGCCAACTTCTAGAACACTGGACCACCCTTACGCCTTTTGGGATTGTCAAAAACAAACCTAATCTGTAATGGCGAGTGTTTAACAGTCACGAAAACGGGATTATTAATAAAGTTCGCTGCAAAATTAACAATTTGTTAAATTCAGCGAAATAGAAGGATGCCGCATTTCAACGAAATTTAATCACACCATGACCTTTCCAAGGTCAACTCTTAAAATATGTTAGTATACGATATGAGTCTTATTCTCCAGTAGTTATAAAACGTATACCTACATATTATTGAACTTGGTTATACATAACATAAGCGTTGTTCAGTAGAAAGTAAACGCTATTGGTGGAATGGTCGTGTATTATTGCTGTCTAGACGTCTCCCCGGTGCCCTAAAGCCAGTACTCTCAGACTTAAGCAATCTTATCACCGCCATTATAGACGTGTTGGTAATGTGCAATATAGAGCTTATGAGACTCAGAAACACAAGTGCTATAAACATTAACCTAAGAGACCATTAACACTCTGATTAATGAAAACATCATCTATTTGCCGTTATCCCATTTACCTAATTTGGGGTCGGCGCAGGTAGTCTGGGCCTTCTGCCCTGGAGTCCCACACATCCAATCCGGTCCCCCTCCGACCGGGCGCATAAACGCATTCCCCCATCGTAAAAATAAAAAAAACAAGAAGTATGTCTTTTTCTGCCATTCCTTTCTATCACCCGTCACTTCGTCAGTCACATCCTTCTTATTCATATCGTCTCCCGAACAGATCGCCCACCTTTTCTTTGGCCTACCTCTTCTCTTATAAATAAACCACCACTTTCATATCAAACACCCTTTTTGTAACATGACCTTCATCCCTCCGGAGTGAATGGCACTTCTAGTAATCACAATCTACAAGCCCTTCAAAAGAGGAGACCACGGTCGAGAAGAAACATTTAAATAAACTTCTAGCTCTCAGCTAACTTAGGTGCCATTCTTCTTTCAATATTTTAGATTTAGACACACTTGTTACATGTTTTATGAGTTTTTTACTGTTTTTTTGTTTGTTTTATATGTGTGTCCTGTGTGTTAGTGAATAAATGTATCTTTCTTTCTTTCTTTCTTTTTATCCGAAACTGTAAGAATAAATTTGCTCAGTTTAGGACGTACTATACCTGTTTATTTAAATATAGTATGAACCAGTAAAAATGCGCAATTCTCTTTCTCGATGCTCAATTTCCAAACGATTTTTTGTAATAAAAGAGGTACCGAAATAAAATATATCTAATTCAACGGGCGGTAATTAATTTAAACAACGACACGCCTGACCACAAAGTTCTTGTTTCGCATCCGTGACAAGTAAACTGCCGCGGGAGCGTGTACGTGGAATGAATGCCTTCCCGGCTCGAGGAGTTTGCAACTCGTACGTAATGATGGATGCTGTTGGTAACTCGGGGGACTTTAACGACGAATGGACTGGTGCTTTGAATATATTATCCTGACGTACATTTTGCAGGGAAAAAGTTGTCAATTATTTAAGTAGCATTAAATATAACCTGTTCTTCGTACGTTTAGAATGATTGAATGAAATATTTATTTGCTACAATACGTTACAATTGGTGGTCTTAAAATAATTACAGAATCAGTAGTCAGTCGACTCGATATGCAAAATATAGTTACAAATTAAATCATGTCAAATTTAATTTAAATACTGTGCATTAAAATTTAAGTAGTCCTTAAAATTATAGGAACAATGATCTTGTAGCCATTTGGTTAATTTTGTCTAAAAAACTTTCGCATGCAACGTCCTCAACTTATTTGGGAGTTTGTTAAATAAGACAATACATTTTGTAGATATCAGATCTACAAATTGGATGATATAACACATTTGTATACTGCATCTCAGCGCTCTAAGTAGTGACAGTGTAGTAACATTGCCTCACGTTTTTTGAAATATTCTGGGTAGCTTTTAGCAAGCAAACAAGTTTTAAAAATCTACATGCAAGCTAAGAATTTGAAACTTTTAGAAAAGAGGTCTACAACTATCGTTAAATCTAAAGCCACCTGAAAAAGATGGGGGGTGGGCTGAAATCCTGTGGTAATGGAAGGAAAAGATGAATTACCTTTGTTTCGTAGTTTTATTGTAAAATACTAATAATCACAATTAGATTCAGTATGAATGACAGCGATCAACACAGAAGACCAAGAGAATGACATATCGAAAGAAAAATGTAGAAAAACAATATTCAAATTTGACATAATCTTTTATATACGAAGTTGGCAAAGAGTTCGCAACACCACCTAATGCTCTTAGACATTTTTTCTGCATTATAAATGCCCTCTGGACATTAATAGAGTTGCCATATTTGGTCCTATATTTTACGAATTTACTGAATCGGATAATCATCTGTTTTGGTAATATCGACCGTGACAATGAAATTCCAAACGCGCGGAGAATAGATCAGATGCTAATTGACATATGCATTTACTTTTTTCACCAGGTGGCGCTTCTTGTGCCAACATCAACAAAAGTTACGTCTCACAATTTAATTCAATATTAATGTTTTTACGATATTCCGAGTAAAACTATTTAGCGTCAGTGTTTCTATATAGTCTAAATACCGAGTACAAGTGTTATCGTAGTGAATCTTGAGTTACATTAGTCATAAACTGCAAAAAACCCGTGTTGCAATGACATTGAAAGGTTAAGTGACCTTGAGTGCTTCATAATCATAACTCACAATGTTTGAGTGAAGTGTTGGAACATTTTAACTTTTCAAATACAGTGGAAAAGTACCTAATAGTGACGTTTTAACAAGTTTCAGTGCAATTTATCCTAAAATAAACATAATAACTATCTATTAACACTCCTTTGTACCAGCGCCATCTAACATCAAACGAAGAAACTACAATCGCCCTCACTCTGCTCGGGTCGATGAAACACATACCGGAGAGAGTTGGGCTTAAGTAATACGCTCTTTCTCCGCTGGAGGACACTAGTAGTTTTCTAGAACCATTAAAAGTTCTTAAGTGTTAAATATTCACTAAAGAAGCCCGAGAAGATGCTTTGTGGAGCCTGTAATAACCATCTGAAAGGGAAGGGCAGCGATGATGATGCTGTTGCATGTTCAAAATGTCCGAAAATATATCACTCCCGTTGTGTCAAACTAACTCGGGAGGAAACAAAGTCATCCAAATCGAATAATAATAAATATGTGTGCCCAAGCTGTAAGGCGAACAAAACGGTAACAAAAACCGATAAGACCCCACCCTCAGGTCGCATCTGCCCCCCGTCAACAGGATCTGAGCCCTCTGGCTCAACATCGAATGACGATTGCGTTGCTACAGACTTCATGAACTCTGCCCAAGTCCTTGCATCAATGGCTGTCCCCAGCGAGGTATTATCTTCATTCACAGCAGCCCTTCAACAGTTACAGCGCGTCTTCGATAATATGAAACGGGAGATGAACGACTTCACCGCATCGCTCAACCACACTACGGAAGATGTTTCTATGTTCCGTAACGAGATCTCAGAAATGAAAGGCCAACTGAAAGAACTTGATTTTTACAAATCCGAGGTAAAAAACCTGCGTGCCGAGGTCGTCGAGCTGCGCCAGGAACTTGAAGCAAAGGAACAACGCCATCTACTCAGAAACGTCGAAATAACTGGTTTAACGGAAAACAATAGCGAAAACTTACATCAAGTGGTGAATACAATTTGCAATAAACTGTGTGTCCAATTAGACCCGCGCGACGTCGACGATGTGCGGCGCGTCGGGCTGCGCGGCGGTGGCGCGGGCGGCGTCGAGAGGCCGCGCCCGGTCGTACTAACGCTGACGCGCCGCGCCCCGCGCGACCAGATCCTGCGTGCCGCGAAAGTGCGTCGCGGGCTCACTACCGATGCGTTGGAGATACCCGGAAACCCTCGACGTGTGTACATTAATGAACATCTTACTAAAGCTAACAGAATCTTGTTCAGTAAAGCTCGAGCTGCCGGAACCGAACTTAAGTTTAGGTTCGTCTGGTCCGCGAACGGATCCATCTACATGCGACGTACCGAAACAAGCTCGGTAGTCCGAATCACATCGGAAGCAGTGTTGGATAAGCTTCAAAAAGATCCTGCACCCAGAAGCCAGGCCCAGCCGTTTCGAGACAGTAGTAATTAAAAGCAGTTGTTTACTATTCATTTTATTACTATTATCTGTAATGTTACCAACAGCAAATGTTGGTGCTGTCGAATATTTTATTTCATATAAATTTTATATAAAAGTGTACCTCTTATGTCAACATGGATCTCAAAATAAGTTAAGTCTAAACAATATGTGGACCTTCAAGGATAATTCTAAGCCAAATCTAGTCAGCACAAAAGCAACTGCAAGCAAAACTAAATCGTTACATTGCCCCAGGTATCAACTCTATATCTCTTATCTTTTAATCAAAAACTTAGACACAAAAAACTCACTGTCTACTGTACCAATTGATGTGCTCACAATAAGCAAACGTTTACAAGGCCACTTATTTCGAAATAGTTTATCATATCTTAAGATCGTTTTAACTGTCGCCAAGAGCTCTCTTTTTCCGTCCTACTCTAGTCTAGCTTTATCTGAAATAATGTTTCCGCTAAGTCAAAATGTGTTACCTTACTACATAATCACCTCAAATAATTATGAAGGAAGTGCATGTACTTACTATATCTATCCAACAATAACATATCTTATATTTTATTCCCAAAATGATTAGCGCTGATATAGGAGATGATATAGATTCTGTTTTAAATATACCTTGTCATGAAGTACACAGCCCAGACTCTTGTAATACCGTTTTTAAATCCAAAACGAACTTTAAAGTCTTAACTTTCAATATTCGCAGTATAAATAAAAATTTCGACTTTTTCCTTCTGAACCTACACCGTACACACGTGGAGTTTGACGTCCTTGTTTTAACTGAATGCAGATTACAAGATACATTAGCAATAGACCAAATACCCGGCTACTCTTCTTATCATACCTCACACAACATAAATCAGAACGGCGGCGTCGTAGTATATGTTAAAGATCTCTGGAACGCAACTGTATCAGAACCACGGTTTGATGAGGCGTGTTGTTTGCTAATAGATATTCCAAAACAATTTACAATACTCGGTATTTACAGATCACCATCTTTTAAAAACACTACAAATTTCCTTTGTGACCTAGAGAACACACTGATAACGCTCAAGCATGCCAATCAGTTAATTCTCACTGGTGACATAAATATCGACATTATCTCCATTAATAAGCAATGCACAAACGCAACAGAATACCTTTGTCTTCTTGCTGAGCATGGGCTTGTACCGGCGATCACTCTACCTACGCGGGAAGGAGCATGTCTGGACCATATATTTATTCGAACTAAACGACAAGTATCTGGTCTGGTCTGTGACCTCAACGTGACAGATCACAAAGCCGCAGCTATCGAAATTTCGTCTCATTCATTGTCCCACCCGAAACCAAATAGAATAAAAACAGTAATTGATTACGAAGGTGTCTCTAATGAGCTTTCATCTAATGACTGGCATAAAGTATATGGTGAATCTGATGTAAACATCGCAACTAGCAATTTTATGTCTATAATACAAAATGCCGTAGTCAAAAACTCTAAACAAATAAAAATCTCCAGATCTAAATTTACACTAAAACCCTGGATGACCCCCGGACTAGTACGTTGTGCACAACATCGCGACAGGCTACACCTAAAATCAAAACAGTTTCCGAATGATGTAATTCTCCAACTAACCTATTATAGGTACAAAAACTTCTGTAACAATCTCCTAAAACAACTAAAAGAAAAACATGAAAATCTTGAACTCTCTGCCAATAACCACAATACAAAGAAACTGTGGAACGTTGTTAAAAATATCTGTAACATAAACAAACAAAATAAGCAACCAGTTGAACTCATTTCCACCCCGTATCCCAAAGAGTCATTAAATAACTGCAATAATTTCTTTTCATCCGTCGGTCAAAAATTAGCCAAAAACATTATATCACAAACAGGAGAGACAGAAGAAAACCTCGCCAACAAAATTCAAATCGGTGGTGTCACGGACAAGTGCTTTTTCATGCAGCCTACTGACTGTACAGAAATTGAATCCATCATCATGCAACTGAAGGATGACAGTGCACCAGGCCTGGACGGGATTAATAACAAGCTTATAAAGTGTGTCAAAAATAATATTATAGAGCCCATCACTCACATTTATAATTTAAGCCTCAGCTCGGGCTGTTTTCCTGAGCATTGGAAAATAGCAGCGGTCGTTCCAATTCACAAAGACGGCCCCAAAGATATTCCTGGAAACTATAGACCGATATCTCTGCTTAGTACCTTTTCAAAAATTCTGGAAAAGCTGGTAAACACTCGTTTAGTTAAGTACCTTGAGAAGTTCGGTCTTCTATCTAAGAGACAGTTCGGTTTCAGGCAGAACCTTTCCACCGAGGACGCCACCTCACTTCTTACCAACCTTGTTTCTTCCTACCTAGATAATAACTCCAAGTGTGTGGGTATCTTTCTAGATCTGGCAAAAGCCTTTGACACTGTCTCCTTTCCAATTTTGCTACGGAAACTACAAATGTTAGGCATACGTGGTGTACCGCTGACGTGGTTTGAGAGCTATCTGTCCGGGAGGAGTCAACTGGTCAGAGTGGGTTCTATTAGCAGTACTACGGAGCAAATTAAATTTGGCGTACCGCAAGGAAGCATACTCGGACCCACTCTTTTCATTATTTACATCAACGATATCCTAAACCTGCAAATTCCAGGTTCTGAAATAATTTGCTACGCTGACGACACGGTAATTCTGTTTAATGACATTAGCTGGGAAAAAGCAGTTGCTGCTGCAGAAACAGGCATGAAAATTGCCTCCGACTGGTTTCGTGCCAACCTTTTGACCCTTAACAATAATAAAACAAAATTTCTTTGCTTTCACAAAACCGCCTCATCGAAACCGTCCCTCAATCCCGTTATAAAAATTCATTCTTGTAAAGACTTCCCTGCCATCTGTAACTGCGATTCCATCCAGCGCACTGACGTTATTAAGTACCTGGGTCTATTTGTCGACGAACAACTAAATTTCAAGCACCACATAAACAAACTCTCCGCAAGAATTAGAAAATCTATTTATATTTTCAAAAAACTTCGGCAGTCTGCAGATAGCTCTTTGTTACTACTAGTCTACACTGCGCTGTGCCAGTCAGTAATCAGTTATTGTATCACAGCGTGGGGCAGCGCAGCAAAGACGACCATGTTGGAAATTGAAAGAGCGCAACGTTCGGTGCTGAAAGTCATGTTAAAGAGGCCCTTTCGATATCCAACTGCGACCTTGTATGCCGAATCACACGTTTTAACCGTACGTCAACTTTATATCCTTAAAATTTCATTATGTACACACAAAACCTCTAAATATATGACTTGCTACGACACACTACTTAAAAAACGCGTCTTTAGGTTACCAGTTCCTAGAGTTCTTTCCAGCTTTGGTAAACGTTTTGGCGATTATATAAGGGTAGCAATATATAACACTTTACTGAAATATTGTAACCTAACGGGCAGCACAAAAAATGAAGCCAAATCACTTATTTTTAAATTTCTTCATTCGTTAAATTATGCCGACACTGAAGCTATCTTTAATATCTAAGTTAGTCTCTAAGTATAAACTTTTCAATGTAAAATATTTTTTCTTACTCCTCCAAATGTAATTAATTCTGTGGTAACTTATTTCTGATGTTTAAAAATTAACTGGTTCTCCACGATACAGGCGTAGCCTAGTGTGGGGACCTCTGGTAACTATGTAAAACTCATTCTGTTTAAATAAATGACTTTTTACTTTTTTTTTTTTTTTTTTACTTACCAGACCGGCTTAAAAAGATAGAAAGAATATAAAAAGAGACTGTGAATGTTCCACTTTGTTTATTCTCTAAGCGCGAGACGCGTAAACTATCCAGGGTAATAGCTCTAATACTAGTCAGCACTTATCCTAGTGCAAACAGCTCTTTAATGCACACTTAAATCATAATGCTACCTGCTTCAGCGTTTCAAGACATCTACGAGTAGAGCCGTCGCGCTCTCCGCAACATTGCTGAGCGCATCGAGTAAGGGCTTATCTGAGGTAGCTACTCTATTTAGTACATACATCGCTCAGTTTGAAAACCGGATGATACCTAAGTGATTTTCAGTGCCCGGTCGCAGCATAATAAGTCGCGTTCCGGACAAACAGTCACATCCGGCACGAAGGACCGTTATTGAACATTATAAAATGATGTTGAGATTGAATGTCGTTAAGTTTATTGTGATGTTTGGTTTTATGGGTATGGTCGTTTGTTGGGTGGACATTATACTGTGATGATTAAAAACGTTAACATCGACGAAATTTTGGCCACTGTCTAGTCTCTGACTTGATAATTGAGTGAGCACTTAAAGGCGACGTAGACGCGTGGTCTTCTCTGCCTCTCACTGAGCATAAGCGTGAGCGAGATGGAAGTGCGTGTTCGGAAGCGCGGATATCATGTTTTTTAATTTTAATTTTTTGTGCGTTTTAATAAATAAAAAAGCGGCCAAGTGCGAGTCGGACTCGCACATGAAGGGTTCCGTTAAAAAAAATTGCAGTTTACGATTTATGACGTATTAAAAAAAAACTACTTACTAGATCTCGTTCAAACCAATTTTCGGTGGAAGTTTGCATGGTAATGTACATCATATATTTTTTTGAGTATTATCATTCTCTTATTTTAGAAGTTACAGGGGGGGGGGGCACACATTTTACCACTTTGGAAGTGTCTCTCGCGCAAACTATTCAGTTTAGAAAAAAATGATGTAAAAAAAACTTTATATCATTTTTGAAGACCTATTCATTGATACCCCCCCACCCCACACGTATGGGTATGATGAAAAAAAATTTTTTGTGTTTAAGTTTTGTGTATGGGGACCCCTAAAACTTAATGTTTTTTTTCGATTTTTGTGTAAAAATCTTAATGCGGTTCACAAAATACATCTATATACCAAGTTTCAAGAGTATAGCTCTTATGGTTTCGGAAAAAAATGGCTGTGACATACGGACGGACATGACGAATCTATAAGGGTTCCATTTTTTGCCATTTGGCTACGGAACCCTAAAAAAGTACTAGTTCCCTCAAATATTGCCGATTTTTTGAACTAATTTTAATATGTTTAGCAGTTGTGCATAATTTGTTACGAATTTTTTAAGTGTATTTTAGACGTATGTTCGGGATTTTTTTCTATCGAGCGGAAGTCAAAAACTCAGGATTCGAATAGCTGTTGTCCCTCGAGAAATGGCCTCAAAATTGCTAATTAAATTTAGGGCAGCCGTATTATAATCCAAACAAGAGCTACGACTTTTTAAAAATCCGTTTTCTGAGTTCACGTCGCCTTAATATGTTTCACGCAGCTTAGTTTGCACCTTAGCTCAGCGTGAATACGATTGTTTGATAATGAATGGGTTAAAGCTCCTTTGCCAGCACTTTCAGCACAATATACGGGAAAGAATACGTTGTAAATAAAATTATAATAAACATTCGTTTGTTTACAACATTAAAATTGCAATTCAATGGAAGCATTTTGTCGTAATTATTTTGATACATTAAAAATATATATATATATAATGTAACTAAAACAATCTATCTATCATATTGTACAACATTGAGGCTTATACTCTTTTTGTTTTAAGATTAAGATAACCTATTCGAAAATTATTATGCAACTGGCATATATCCACATTTTCTTACATATTTTTACAATAACATATGTGTTTCAGATTTATCGCATGTTAAATCTGTGGAAGTCTATTTAAATGTGGCAAAGCGTTCGTCCAAACTCTCCTGCTATATTCGTCGTAATTTAATCGTATGACATACAAAAACAAAGTTGGTATTACAAATTAATTCGTCGTTAATAAGTAGGTATGTAATGTTTCAGCAATACTACAGTTTTTAACATGGCTGCGTTTTTCCTACATATACGTTCCCGTAGCACTTTTACGAGCCCTTATATATATATATATGCCTCCCGAGGGACGCTGGCCGTTGAACTGGATGGGCTTGGGTCTCGCGTGAAAGTGATAATACTCACACATGCCTCATTCAATTTTGACACGAATAAATACGAGTAAAGGTATAAAACATTGGCTGCATGTTTCACGGGAGGATTTAATTATAGAAAGCTTTAATTGACAGACAAACTGGTGTATTCGAGTTAAATGTGTCTCTTTGTGTGACGTGTATAAGACCAATTTTATTTAAATGTTTCTCGTGTGCTCGTTCCGGCACATTAACTCGGGCACTATCGAGTAGTTCCTATACAAGTTTCTATGCAAGAGTACAGTCGCCATCACATACATCGGAGCAAACAAGCAGCTCACAAACATCGGAACACACCTCTATTTTCAAGGCATTAGGGTGCATGTGCCGATATTTTTGAACACCTATAGTGTACCTATGTATGTGATGGCGACTGTACGCAGATAACTACATGGCTGACTGTACGTCTGTACGATGATCTGAAGTATGTTTAAGGAAGCAAGCCCATTTTATTTCATTTTGACGAGCAGATTATTCTTTGAACATATTTTAAAACAGTACTTACATCTTCAGATCGCACTCTCTCTGTCTCAGGTTTCATCATGCTGTCCATCAGAGTAATATGCCATTTAGTATAATAATAAAAAAACCGGTCAAGTGCGAGTCAGACTCGTGCACGATGGGTTCCGTACCATTATCAATATACATATTTATTTTATTCTGTTTTTAGTATTAGGCAACAGAAATACATCATCTGTGAAAATTTCAACTGGAACTATCACGGTATCAGTGAGATACAGCCTGGTGACAGACAGACGGACGGACAGACAGTGGAGTCTTAATAATAGGGTACCATTTTACTCTTTGAGTACGGAACCCTGAAAATAAAACACCCTTGACACGACAAACATAGCTAAGAACCATCTTGACAGACAAGACTTTCGATTACAAAAACCAACTTCCATTTTGATGCTACCATGCTATAAACAGATACACAGATACACATGTTACACTTATTAACATGTCTAACCAGATAACGTCTACGGTGTTAAGGCGACGTAGTCTTCTCTCCCTTTCACTGATCATAAGCGTGAGCGAGATGGCAGTGCGTGTTCGGAAGAGCAGATATCATGTTTTTAGGGTTCCGTACTCAAAGAGTAAAACGGGACCCTATTACTAAGACTCCGCTGTCCGTCCGTCCGTCCGTCCGTCCGTCCGTCTGTCTGTCACCAGGCTGTATCTCACTGATACCGTGATAGTTCCAACTGAAATTTCTGTTGCCGCCATAACAAGAAATACTAAAAACACAGAATAAAATAGTTTTTTATAGATAATGGTACAGAACCCTTCGTGCGCGAGTCCGACTCGCACTTGGCCGGTTTTTTAATTTTAATTCTTTGTACATTTTAATAAATAAAAAAGTAATAGGTAAGTTCCCTCAAACATGATATTTATTGCCGATTTTTAGAACCAATTTTAATATGTTTAGCTGTTGTGCATAATTTGTTACGAATTTTTAAGTGTAATTTAGACCTATGTTCGTGATTTTTTTTTCTATCGAGCGAAAGTCAAAAACTCAGGATTCAAATAGCTGTTGTCCCTTGAGAAAAGACTCAAGATTGCTAATTAAATTTAGGGCAGCCGTATTATTTATAATCCAAACAAGAGCTACAATTTTTTAAAAATCCGTTTTCTGAGCTCACGTTGCCTTAAACGTGGGAGATAAATCCGTTCCTCAGTTCGACTTTCAATAAGCGTCCGATATTGCGTAGTCATCGGTTTCATATGCCACATCTGGCACGACCTTCCCGAAAAATTTCCAATAAGGAATGATTCGCTTTCGTTACATGTAGGGTAAATCGTCAGGAACTGGCCACCGTTCAATAACTGGCCACCTCATACTAAAATGAACTCTTTTCACCTATAATAGAATTGACAACCGCTTTAGCCTAGTTGGTAGTGACCCTGCCTACGAAGCAAGAGGTCCTGGGTTTGAATCCCGGTAAGGGCATTTATTTGTGTGATGAGCACGAATATTTGTTCCTGAGTCATGGATGTTTTTCTATCTATTTAAGTATCTATTTCTCTATATAAGTATATATATCGTAGTCTAGTACCCATAGTACAGGCTTTGCTTAGTTTGGGACTAGGTTGATGTGTGTAAGATTGTCCACAAATATTTATTTTATTTTATTTTATTTTTTTAGTATAAGGTTTTAATTATTGGCCACCCTTCCCCTCATACTAAAAATAAACTCTATTCACCCATAATATAATTTAAGGTAGTATAACGTGGCCAGTTATTGAACGGTGGGCAGTTACTGGCGATTTACCCTACTTTCAAGCAAGAGTTATTGTTATACTTCTACTGCTGAGCAGACGACAGGACCAGTATTCGAGTTACAAAATGTGATGTTTCATGGGTCTATTCTAATTTTGAAGGCTCAATCGCGCTCTAGAGCCAGTATTCCACAACATTTGACCACTTACCTGTCTCCGTCTTTTGGAATCACAATGGCAGACTGGCGTTTCGGCCTTTACCTGAAGATTTTTCACCGACATAACAGCAAGCTAAACCTAAAGTAGATTATAAAACTCGTCATCTGCTTATCGAGTCCCAGTGGGCCGCATAACCGGTTATTTTCGCCTCCATCCTTGTTATTTTTTCTTATTTCCATTTTCCTCACTCCGCTCCGGAGCGCAATTCCACAGGCGCTAAATTCAGCATGTAACATAACAGGGCAATAATTTTAACCCGTTAAAACTTGAATGGATCAAAATGTATGGCACATGTCTTCGTAAAAACGGGAAAGTTTTTTTCTATATTATACTAAACTTCGCTACTACCTAACCCGAAGGAAAAAATTGTATTTAGCGCCTGGTTTTGAAGACCAATGCCTACATACAATATTTCTCGCGTCCAAAATTTTGCGGGTTAAAATATTTGCCTTTCGTTGTCTGTCTTACTTGTAGTTATACTGTACCTCTTCCAAGTTATTGTTGCTCCGAATTGACGTATCTTATCACAAAATATGACAAAAGTTTTTCGGGAGTGTTATGAAACAAACCTAACCATTTTTCTGTACGATGTTGTTTTCAAAAGTCTTAATATTAAGACATTTCAGAATAAAACACGTTAAAAAAATGGCAAGAATATTAACCTGAATTGTTATCGCGTCCCGTACTTAGGTATTTATACTAAGTTAAGGATGACTCACGCTAGAACGGGCCGTGTCCGGCCCGGGCCGTTTTCTCAGAAAAACGACGGCGTTTTTTCGCGGCCGAGCCATACCTAAGCCCGGCCGAACCAAGGCCGGGCCGTGCCGACACCGAGCCGCTTCCGAGCCTCGCCAGTGGCTCGGCCGGGCTTAGGTATGGCTCGGCCACGAATAAACGCCGTCATTTTTCTGAGAAAACGGCCTGGGCCCGACACGGCCCGTTCTAGCGTGAGTCATCCTTTACGCATGATGAAGTGACATAGAGGACAGGTTACGGTTAGCGTAGTGGGTAGTGACGCTGCCTATCAAGCTGAATGTCCTGGGTTCGAGTACCGGTAAGGGCAAATATTTGTGTGATGAGCATGAACATTTGTTTCTGAGTCTTGGATGTTTTCTATGTATTTAAGTATGTATATCTATTAAATATATTGTCATCTAGTACCTATAACACAAGCCTTATTGAGCTTACTATTGGACTAGTTCGATTATTGTAAGATTGTCCCTTAATATTTATAAAATAATATTAATATTTAAATAATAATCTTAATATTTAAATAATAATCTTAATATTTTAATATTTATTATGAATAGACTGAAGCTCAGGAAGTCGGGACGAGCAAAACAGACGTCGCGACTTGAGGCGAGAACATCAATCTACTGTTTCTAAATTGCAGAATCATAGTGAAATAGGAGTGGCGCGCGACGCGTGTTAGCAGCAAGTAGCACAACTTGTGGAAAACTCTCCTGGTTGAAAAATTGTACCTTCAATAACTTATTTATACCCACGCCTCAAACGTACCTATTTATTAAGTAGTTACGAGTATAAGGTTTGACCGCGCAGCTTGGCTTCATTAAATCGTTTTATCTGAACCCTTTCAGAGTTTACTCGACAATAGCACTGAAACGGTTTCGTAGAATACATTTATGACCACAATAATACGAACTTTTTATGTTTTTATACAAGCTGAGGTTTGCTTCAGCTGGAAATAAAACGAAATATTAACCGTTGAGGACAGCTGGATTTTCTTCCAATTTGAGATTTTGCATATCCTGCAAAACGAAAAGGCTTGCTAAGGTAAATTTAATAATACTCCCAAAAACCGGGTACCTTTGCAAACTTTAATTGACGTCGATTAAATATTTAATTTGAAGTCTGGCAAAATATTTTAATGCAAAACGTCAAGAGAATAGCCTACTTAGAATAAAATAAATATTTTTTATGAATATATAATACTGGCAAATGCCGGTTCATGCCGTAATGTAAAACTGACCCTTTTTAGGGTTCCGTAGTCGACTAGGAACCCTTATAGTTTCGCTTTGTCTGTCTGTCCGTCCGTCCGCGGATAGTCTCAGTAACCGTTAGCACTAGAAAGCTGAAATTTGGTACTAATATGTATATCAATCACGCCGACAAAGTGGTAAAATAAAAAGTGTTTTTTTTATTAGGGTACCTCCCCTATACGTAACGTGGGGAGTGTTTTTTTTTTAATTTCAACCCTAACGTGTGATATAGTGTTGGATTGGTATTTAAAAATGAATAGGGGTTTGCTACAATATTTTTTTGATAATGTTAATATTTTCGGAGATGATCGCTCCAGAAGTAAAAAAAATGTGTCCTCCCCCCTCTAACTTTTTAACTTTAAAAATATGAAAAAAATCTCAAAAGTAGAACTTTATAAAAGCTTACTAGGAAAATTGTTTTGAACTTGATAGGTTGAATATTTTTTGAAAAAATTACAAAATAATGTCACACACTGTGACGGACGAAAAACTACGGACCTACACTGAGCGTGGCCCGACACGCTCTTGGCCGGTTTCTTTAACCTATCCTTACTCCACATTCACATACCTGAATTGGGGGTAGAAGAACAAAAAACTATGACAATCCTGTGCGTTGGGTCGAGCTCCCTTGGATATAAAATCCCGCAAGTGGACCAAACCAAGTAAATCTGCGCGATTCTATCGCCATCCTACACCCTGGGCAGAAAAAGTAAAAAGAGTGTACGTCGCATCCAATTACACCAAGCACGCTCGGGGCAAATAATCAGAAACCAAGTTTGCTTCCCAATTTCCCTTTTTTAGGGTTCCGTACTCAAAGAGTAAAACGGGACCCTATTACTAAGACTTCGCTGTCCGTCCATCCGTCCGTCCGTCCGTCCGTCCGTCCGTCCGTCCATCCGTCCGTCCGTCCGTCCGTCCGTCCGTCCGTCCGTCCGTCCGTCCGTCCGTCTGTCCGTCCGTCTGTCTGTCACCAGGCTGTATCTCAAGAACCGTGATAGCTAGAGAGTTGAAATTTTCACAGTTTATGTATTTCTGTTGCCGCTATAACAACAAATAAGAATAAGAATAAGAATAAATTTATTTCAAAAACATACAATATAACCAACATACAATATCCAGCAGGCCCCGAACTAGGCTGAGCCAGTATCTCACAATTACAATTTACAAATATGACGTCAACTCAGACTATATATATATATTTTTTTTTTTTTTTCAAAATACTATAAATATATCTAAAACTATGTGTGTGTGCACCTATGTGAGTGTGTGTGTGCGTGCGTGAGTATGTGTGTGTCTGAGTATGTGTGTATGTGCGTGTGTGCATGGGCAGTTTAAAGTAATAGTCACTACTAAAAACAAAATATATTTTTTTTTAAGGGGGGCTCCCATACAACAAACTTGATTTTTTTGTTGTTTTTATAGAAAATATGGTACGGAACCCTTCGTGCGCGAGTCCAACTCGCACTTGGCCGGTTTATCTACTTTTTCTTCGATCCCAAATACATAGGTAGGAGGTGAACGGTCAGTGAATACGTACAAAAAGTATTTTTCTTCCTGGAGCAATGACAGGTGCAAGAATATTACATTTATTCGGCACAATTTGAAGCAATGATTCTCAGATGTCTATTCCCATTTTACAATAGTCTTCTTATAAAATCTTTATGCTTATGAATATTACATTTATTCGGCACAATTTACAGCAATGATGTTCAGATTACGATTCCCATTTTATAATAGTGTTCTTGTAATTCTAAACTTATACTTATTAGGAGTGGCAGACATAAAGTGCCCATGCCATATACTAGTACAGCGTTGAGCACTCAACCTTATAACAAAATAAAATGCTTCCAAAGTGGTGCGTTCCTTCACAGTTATATTTCCGTTCGTATTAAATTTTTTCTCACGATCTCAGACACCCTAAATACTTAATTGGTTCAAATGGAACTCGCGTCTCCATTTTCTAGTAAAGTCATGTTTGTTTGAACCAATTCTAAAATAGTTATTTACTCAGTATTCTTTTATAGTATATTGATTAGAGCACAAAAATAACATTAAATAAAGAAAAATATACTTATGTAAGTAAATTTATTTAATCGTATAATAAGGCGATTAATAAAAACAACAATATAAAACTTAACCTAAAGGTAAAAAATTAATAAACTTGCAAAAGTAAAACCAATTTTCGCGAGTATCTTACTCAAGTTTATGTAATGTAATGCACTTTCAAAGCAATATATCATGAATTTGCGAAACAAAAGATGGTGAACATTACTTAATCATTCTAGAATGCAACTTGATTTACGTGTTAGATATGTTGAAAGTTGTTTCACTACAATATTGAAGTTAGTTTAGTTTCGGAAGTCATTGCACTATAGGATCTGATGTTTACAAAAAAAACTTTTACTGAAAACCACAGAACATGGAACTTTGCTACGAAAAAAGAAGCGGGTTGTGTCGGAGATACAACCGTTAATTAAATTTAAGTGGATACTTCTTTGTTGGCTGTACCCGTAAAATATATATCTGAATTAATTCACTAAAATCTGTACAGATATATCGGTGTACATGGCAACATTGACTGACGTAGCTCATTTGACTCGCGATACATTGGAAATGGCTGTCATTTCAGCATTATTTTCATGTCCATCACATACCTACACTAAATAACATTTTGTGATTAACAACTAATGACAAATAAAAAAGGATTAAGGCGCTCTTATTAGACGATTTTTAGGTATTTGCGGAGGTGAGGCAGACGGAGCGGGAGACGCGCGTCCCGCGCACCCCGCTAACGGCCTTATTCTGTTGGCATCCGTATTCGGCTCGTTTTTGCGGATCATACGATCAAATGTTTGTCTTCTTGAATAATTGTTTTATTTTTTAAATCTTGGTTGATTTGTGTAAGATTGTCCCCAAATATTTATTGTTTATTTATTTATTTAAATCTATTTTTTTTAAGAAAATAAGGAATAATAGGTAGTTACAGTTCTTAAGTACATCGTAGTATGATGACATCAATTATGGACACTTACTTTCCAAAGATATGTTAGTACAGATTTCTTCATCATCAATCCACCTATCGTTTTCCCAGTTCCTATGTGGGTGCTTCCGTTTTCCAAATACGTAGAACTGATAAAATAATAGTACATCTTCACTTCCTAAGGGTGAACGTCACCAATTATGGAGTGTACTAATATATTACAGGTTTTTTTAAACCGAAATAAAATCGATTACTTCTATAGGTAAAGTTATAGCGCCGGTTAACACCCGCTTAAGAAACCATCAAAAATAATAAACAAATAGCTATGTTCATCTATTTATCTCCTGGCAAATTATATTATTACCATGTATGTCTTTCCCGCTCACGGGACAATGATGTCCCGGACCTTTGGGAGGCATGCGTGGGGCTAGGTACCTACAAAGTACCAACGGAGCCAACACGTAGAGGCCCTTTTGACAATTTAATGAAATGCAAGGAGTATTATTACCATAATTATTACCTTTGTTACATAAGTATGACTGACTGATCAAAATCTGGATAATTAGACCACTGTTAGTCAGAAGAGCATTTTATTATACAGGGTGGTTATTTTAAGACCAGCAAGTTCTTCAGTACATGACTATGTCTATTAAAAAATGTAGTTTGACCAAACATCATATAAAAAAAAAACAAATTCAATTTGTCTCTTAAATACCTAAAAGTGTTATGTCACTGCGCTCGCGCGGCGCGTGCTGCCTACCATGCTACCTCGACCAGCGGCCACACCGCGATGGACCTTGATACTCTCAACAAGCCAACAAGATTAGGCTTATACTTGGCTCTATACTCCAGGCAAAATACGGTTTCGAAAATCATTAATTTATAATAGCGTTTTTTTGTATATTTCATTTTTAATCGTTATTCTAAGATGCTTTACACAAGAATCCAACTAATTTTCCAACCGGAAGTAATTATATAAATACAAATTAAGCTTTAATTGTCTGTTTTTGTTTGATTTATATTGAATTTTTTAAAGCAAATGTAAATTTAGGTAAAAGCCTCCTCGATCTCATGCCATTTTTTTCGGTCTTTAGCCAACTGCATCCAGCTAGGTCCGGCGACCTCAGTTATGTCATTGGTCCAACGTCTTCGTCGTCTACCTTTCCTTCTTTTGCCTTTCGGCCTTAACCAGTTTGTTGCTTCCAGTGCCCTTCTTTTCTCCTAATATCTGGCGATATATGGCTTTTACCCGAATGGGGTCCATATAAGAAAGAAAAAATGGCATAAATCTTTTAGATTTAGTAAATATGTACTAACACAAACAATATGGAATAAATAAAGCTTAAATAAATATATATATATATATAAACTAGCTGTTGCCCGCGACTTCGTCCACGTATAACATGTTATCGTCTAAATGTTTGTTTAAGAAATTTTAATTTTTGTTAAATAAAAAAAAACATTGAAATTAGTTTTGTACAGTCAGCATCAGATAGTTAGTAGCAGCCTAGGTAACCAAATATATCGCAACACGTCTTTGTTACTATAGGTGTAAGGATGTGTTACGATATATTTGGCTACTTTGGCTGCTACTAACTATATGACGCTGACAGTACCTAGTCTTTAAGTAAACAGTCTAAAACCGAAGTTACAAATCCCTTACTTTAAAAATGTCTTGCTCTCCATACAAACTAGAAGAACTGTATATCCTAGAAGTAGGTATTTTTGTCAAGACCAATCCAAGCATGTTCAGTAACGTTTCAGAAGGCCGCAGATTTCCGACACGTAAACAAACAAACAAAAATTGAAAATTTTGCAGGGTAGCAACAACACAGCGCTAATCAGAGGCGGAATCTTGGGAATGGCACCAAACATTTTCAATAAAATTCCAGACCGAATTAAACACTGGATATTAATAAATTTAAAAGACAATTGACTTCAGATTCAGATTCAGATTTGTTTATTATCATAATTTTACAATTAAAATCATAGTACAATGAATATACAGATAAAAATGTGTTAAAATTATAACTTGTCAGTTACAATAAAATACAATAGATGTGTACAGTTGTGTACAGAATTGTTATTATTTGTAAATAGTTTAATAATACTCATACTCATAGCATAATGCTATTACATAAAATAGAGAAAGAAAACATAATACAAATATTAACGTCAAGCTTTTAAGATCTTGTTATTTAGTCATTTGAAAGAAATTCTTGTAAACTATACAGTGTTTTTTCAAGCAATAGTTGTTTTACATGGAAGCGAAAAGAGTTGTCGTTCGTTATGGTTTTAAGGTTTGAAGGTAGCCGGTTAAAAAGTATTTGTCCTATTAACTTCGGAAGTTTTGTGCCTATTCTAAGTCTGGGCGAGGTTGTTTTGAAGTGGATACTTCTTTGCTCGCGTTCTTGTATAGGGGTACAGTTCAAAATGTATCACGTAACTTCCGGATTAACTTTTTGTAGAGAAGCCTAATCTGATTTCAAATAATTGTTTGTTACATGTTTTAATCCTTCTTTATTTGCTATTAGTTGTTAATCACAAAATGTTATTTAGTTTATGTGACGGGCATGAAAACTATGCTGAAATGACCGCCATTTTCAATGCCTCGCGAGTCAATATATATACGAGCTACGTTAGTCAATGTTGCTATATATACCGATTTATCTGTGCTTATACAGATTTTAGTGAATTAATGCAGATATATATTTTACGGGGACAACCAACAAATAAGTATCCACTTAAACTTAATTAACGGTTGTATCTCGGACACCACCCGCTTCTTTTTAAGTTATTCGCATTTCTCATTGATCTCGAACTATTTTCACCTCTCCTTTGAAATTCATTTGGATAACGTTTAACATACATCAAAACTTCCAATATATAAGTTGAAACTGATGTTAAGATACTAAGTTTTCTTAAATGTTCGCGACACGTGTATCTGTCCTTTGCATAGGGAAGTACTCTAATTGTACGTTTCTGGATCTTTAGGATGCGCTCATAATCCGTACTGTTGCCCCAAATCATTATCCCGTATGAAAGTTGAGAGTATATGTACGCATAATACAGCTCTTTTAAGCAACTTTCTGACACAAGTGGTCTTAACTGTCTTAGAGCATAGATCCCTCTTGCTAACTTACTGTATATTGTATCTATGTGATCTTTCCATGACATTATTGGATCAATCATTTCAATCAATAGATCAATATTTGATTGAAAAGTGTTATTATACCATTAAAGATTACTTAAACGACCCTACGACATAACATGATTCCATTCCAGACATTCCTTAGTTATAATATTCTTTAGTTATAGTATTTTTTGAGAGTTTTTGACATGTATTTGAAGTATTTAACACCAATCACTGTATTGTCATTTTTTTTTAATTTTTATAAATATATTAGCTGGCTGAAATATTTTGTAAACCTACATTGTGGGTAATGCACAGAAGTCTTATATTTTGTATACCAACAATACTTGTAAAAGTTGTAACCTATGTTTAACAAAATAAATGTAATTGAATTGAAAGTACTTAATTTGTATTCTAATAAGTAATCTTTATGCAAAAATTTAAGTCTCTAGCTCTAAAAATAAAGTTTCCCCCATACAAACTTTGCACCCCTATTTACCCCCTTTAGGGGTGGAATTTCCAAAAATCCTTCTTAGCGTTGCCTACGTTGTAAAAGGTAGTTCTGGTGTAAATTTCAACTCTCTAGTCTTAGTAGTTTCGGCTGTGCGTTGATGAGTGAGTGAGTGAGTGAGTCATATCAATAACTCCATACCGACAAAAGGTATGTTCACTTAGATAACGTCACATTTATTTGCTTTAGTGCGCTTATTTTTAAAGGGGTGTGGCGGGGGAGGCTTTCTTGGTAGTTATTTGGAGAAACAGCGGTGGCAGAGTGAGTTCGAGATGTGAAACGGCATACTTTAGTGTTTTGTGATGGGTATCATGTGCACAAACAGCTGGCAAAGTTTTGCAGCTGTATAGGGGAACACCCTGTAGTACTTTGTACCCGACTGCCTCAGAAGGAAGTTTATATTTTTCGAGCGTATGTATCATCATATCAGCCGAAAGACGTCCACTGCTGGACATAGGCCTCCCCCAAAGAGTGCCACAATAGCCGGTCCTGCGCCACCCGCATCCAGCGGACTCCCGCGACCTTTACCAGGTCATTTGTCCACCTTGTGGGGGGCCTAACCACGCCGCGCCTTCCGGTACGTGGTTGCCACTCGAGAACCTTTCCGCCCCAACGGCCATCGGTTCTACGTGCAATGTACCCCGCCCACTGATACTTAAGTTTAGCGATTCGGAGGGCTATATCGGTTACCGTGATTCTGCTGCGGATAGCCTCATTTCTGATGCGATCGCGCAGAGAAACTCCCAGCATAGCCATCTCCATCGCCCTTTGAGTGACTTTGAGCCTTCTTATGAGGCCTATAGTAAGCGACCACGTTTCCGTTCCATATGTCATCACTGGCAACACACACTGGTCAAAGACTCTCGTCTTGAGACACTGCGGAATATTGGACGAAAAGATGTGCCGTAGCGTATGCATGTATGTCTATGACGAAGATGAGGAAGGGCCGTGGCCTGCTGCTGGTGGAGTGGCAGGGTCTTTTTCCGCACTCGTTTTTAATAGTATCTACTAAACAGCAAGTAAATATACTTCAGTTCACCAACTCGTTTAGGACTTTAGTCTAGGTAGTCGCTATCCGGCGCAATAGCCCTAAATGCTTTTGATATATTTCTGTATGAATAAATAAATCTATTATTCGTACAGTCCATAATTGGTACCATTACCCCCCCAACCATGTGCTCGTGTCCGAATCCGATTTACACCCGACTACTTACTACCTAACAGTTCTAAATACGTATTCAGGATAACTGAAGATTTTTATTGACATCTTGTCAATATGCTCCAGCTACCTATTAATACGTTTTAGGTGCGGATGTAGAAACGCTTTAATGTAGTAAATATCGCATACCTTATATTTGTTATTCTATCATTTCGAATGTGTTCTCCAGCATGTATTAGCGTTTCCTATTCCTTTATATATTTTTATTTACCTTGATAACTCGAAATAATTGCTGCAAAAAGGCGTATTTGCGTGCCAGGTAAACATTCACAGGTCCGTCGTCGGCAGTGGCCACGGGCGTACTAAATTGTACTCGCCACCGCGCAAGCATGACGCGGACACCCGGTTTTTCAGACAAATGACCAAATGTATTCAATTATCAAACATATTGAAATTCTAAGAAGCCGGTAGATAGATCTACCAAAAAGCTACCTATCATAACAAATTTCATTGTAATATTCCAAATAACTTTTGAGATATTTCGAGTTTGGTGGTAAAAAAGCACTGTTTTGAAAGGCAAAATCTATCGAGGTTTTTGTAAGCAATCGTGATTTTACGAAGTACGAACATAGCCAATGAACTGAAGATATACATATCAAAAATTTGGATCTCTAGCAATAGTACAAGTATACTAATAATCGGTTTGGAAAAGGCACTTTTTCGATGCGCAGCTGCATACAGCGCCTTAAAACATGTAACAAACAATTATTTGAAATCAGATTAGGCTTCTCTACAAAAAGTTATTCCGGAAGTCACGTGATAAATTTTGAACTGTACCCCTATACGAGAACGCGAGCAAAGAAGTATCCACTTCAAAAATACTGCAAACAAACTAGGTTGAAGTATAATCTTACCAGGCAGTCAGTTAAATAATGACGATCGATTGTCAATCGTAGGTAAGCCCTATCTTATGCAAATAATATTACTAATATAACTAACGATGTATCACTCTGCGCCTGGTAAAGGGTTAACTAAAAAGTAAAATAATGAACTTACTCGAACCAAACAAGTGACTAGTGGATGTTCCTGAGTGTGTAAAATGAGAAAACAATCCATTACCTCGTATCCCTGAAAACAGGATAAGCGTAGATGCGGGCTTTAACACTCCGATTGGATTTCAAATTGGTTTTGAGCGGGAAAATACCTCGTTAAATATAGAATAAATTGGATGGAGTGAGCAGTATAATCTCATACGCACATGTTTACTATAGTGCGTTATAATATAATAAGGCCCCGTCGCAGGCTTATAACGGAATTCTAACAGGTATTTTAGTTAGTACTATATTCATCCACGAAAGTGGCCTACCACTTCTCCATAATTTTTTTTGGATCTTCTAAAGTGGTAGGCTACTTTATTGGCTTGGCCACGTGCGTGCGTGCGTGTGTTGGCGTAGATACGTGGTATTAGTAACCAGTGAAGTCACACGTAAACAAATGGCATCACCAAATTAAACACGTCCCTTATAAAGTATGCAAATAATTACTTTATGATGCTCGAGGGACTCATTAAACAAGCGTACCTAAATTTATATACCATTATTATGCGAATCCACTGGCGCAAACATTTGTGCGCAACAGCGCCAAAGATAGGAAACACTACCTTGTATCGGCCGTGTTCATAAACGTTCTACAAGCCTACTTTGACATTTGTGTTCGTAAGAAAGGGACAAAGCACGTTTTGTTTAGCAGAGGCATATTAAGTTTTATGAATAAGGGGGTATATCTCAGTAATTACCATATACTATACTAGTTCATATATACAGAACGCTAACAGAACACTTTAAAGAGTAAAATTTAAAACGACGAATACTTTTTACCTCACAAACAATTCTAAGTGCAGTCTCTTGCTTGAAGAACAATAAAACTGTTGTAATATACTTACCTGTATTTTAAATCCTTTAATTTTTTTGGAGTTGTTAAGAATTTAGGTACCTACCTATTTAAAAACTCTCAATTCTTGAAAATATTCTTGAATTTATGCAGATAAGTTTGGCAGATTTGTCTTAAACAGCAAAGAGCTTGTGGTTAAATGAGGAAACGAATTCAAACGGCTTTTTGGGAGAGATTGAAGACGCTCCAGTCCTAGGTTTCTAAGATGCTTGTGGTCCAAACCGTTGATTTGCGTTGCGCAACCTGATGCACAATGTAATGTTGTCTGACTGGCATCGTCCAAAAAGTACCCATTTTGCTGCATTGCATAGGTAAATATATACCTAGTTTGTAGTCACGGCAAAGTGGCTGTGTCCATTTAAGTTAACGCTTTCATATTTTACACACGTGTAATCATTCTGTATATCAGTTTGTATATCAGTTTGCTGATGACACTTGTATTGTGGTAGCGCACAAGGATCTTAAAATCGCAGAATTGAATATACAAAGTGAATTCAATACAATGTGTAAATGGGCACACGATATCGGCTTGTCAATTAATTATAAAAAAACTAAATTTATGCACATTCATTCACCATATTTGAGAACAAACCATAAGCCAAGCGTTGTGGCCCATGAGCACCATTGTATGCACAATAATTATGTAAATTGTGCCTGCCAGCAGCTTGAAGTTGTCACCGAATATAACCTATAATATAATAGTTGTGACCTAGGACTTACAATCGACCATAAATTCAACAGGGGTTCACATGTAGACGTCGTTTGCAAAAAACTGAGATCAATCCTAGCTAAACTAAGTATTTTAAAACACAAGCTCCCCTACAAAACTATTAGACTACTGTACCTGGCGCTAGCAGACTCAGTAATTAACTATGGCTTATCAAGTTATGGGAGAACTTATAAGACGTCCCTACAAAAGATATACGACATACAACTAAGACTCCTTAAGGTCATAGTGCCATATAAGATCAAATGTAAATTTAAAGATAACTATAACCAATTGTTTAAGTACTGCAAAGTTATGAATATATTTGACAAAGTTAGCGCAAGTATAATAAAAGAGCAATTTGACAAAATACCGTGCCTAACAAAAACAGAGAGACATAAAAAGCTACGCCATCTACAGTATTTTTGTACTCCATACCTAAGTCAAACAACGTATATGGTAAAAGAACTTGTCGGTGTATTCTTCCAGATATATTAAGGGGATCCCATACGCCAATGACCTTCGATCTGAATCCCTTAGTTTTCTAATTTTTTTTGTAGCTTATCATATTAACATCAACAGCTTTAAGCAATATAGCATCCCATATTTACTTCAAACTTCGAGATATTTGGCATCAAAGTTGAACAATTTTAGACCAAGAAACAGGTTTTCTGGCCATAACTTTAGTGTTAATTAGTTTAAAAAGAAAACCGTACACACATTTATAGATACATCAGAGACAAACCCAAATATGTAGATTTTGTATATGTTAGATCTTTCACAGCAATCTTATAACAAAAAAGGTGTTTTTTAGACAATGTTTAAAAAAATCATAAAAAAATAACTATCCATTTCTTTCAAAATATGGTACACCAAAGTGGAGATTAAAGATTGAAGAATCGATAACCGTTTGCTTTATAATTCTATCTGTAGTGCAAAAGTATTTGTATCAATTCAAAACTAGTCAAAAATCGATGAAAACCTCGGGTAGCCCCTTAAATAAACTACCTAAAAAAAAGAGCTCGTAAAATTACTGGAAACAAAAAAACATCCACAAATTAAGAAAATTCTAAAAGAATATTTTACAAAGGGCAAATATGCTGGAGAATATACTTACACACTACCGAAATTAAAAACTACTCATAATAACAATGTGTTTAAATTGTAATAGAATTTATAAAGTATAATAGTTAAGATAACAATTATGAAGTGAGTCGAGTGACCGCGCACATAATCTCGCAGAGATTTGCAAAAAATGTAATTTAGTTAAGTACTTTATCTGAAATAAAAAGATTCAAATTTAAAATTTAAATTTATTCTTTGTTTCTCAACTCGTCAAAAAATCATTATTTACAAATCATTGAGCAGTCTTTTTAATACACAAAAACGTTATAACAGAGCTGACCGCTCCCACAGCTTATTCGATAGTCATTCATGTCTAAAACCAAATGCAATTAGATATAAGGCCTATATAATACCTCTTTGTTCTTACGGGTGAATGGATAAAACGACCTGATACGTTTCTTATGGGATTCCAAGCGCGAAGATTTGCGAAAGCAATTATGGTTCCTCCGACATAAAGCTTGTCCCTGAAAAAAATGTCGCTTATAAATTAGTAAAAATTCCATATTAATTATTAAAATTCAACAAATTTTCCAATACAGGTTTATTTGATATTCCTTTCAATATTATTATTTACACATAAAGATCAGTTTAAGATTGGTTCATCCAGAAACTTCTTAATTTTCCCTTGACCCCTGCCATCAAGTTTTGTAATCGGTGATTAGTTTGGATGCTTCATTCCACTTCCGTTTGAAGTTTTCGACTGAAGTGTCATTACTTTTAGGTTTTAAAAGCTTCTCTTTCACACGAGCCCAATATTTCTCAATGGGTCGTAGCTCCGGGCAGTTGGGAGGATTGAGGTGTTTTTCAACAAAATCGACATTATTTGCTTTGTACCACTCCATTGCTTTCTTCGTGTAGTGATACGTGGCCAAATCAGGCCAGAACAGTACAGGTGAAGTATGCCTCTTAATGAATGGCAACAATCGTTTTTTGAGGCACTCATTCAGGTACAAATCACCATTTATGGTTCCATTAATAAAATATGGTTTACTGCGTTTGCCACATGAACAGATCGCCTGCCACGCGAGAACTTTATTTGCAAGTTTATCCATTTTGATGACCTTATGCTCTTCACTTCCTGCTTTTCTGTCGGTCCCAGAATAATAGTGGTGTCCTGGAAGTGATTTGAATTCAAGTTTGCAGTAAGTTTCGTCGTCCATAACAGTACAATAATTTTGCTTCGTCATTTTTGAATAAAGCTTTCTAGATCTGGTTTTAGACTCTTTTGACAGTTTTGCATTTCTATTGAGCACTTTAGTTCGTTAAAACGTTTTTATAGAATTATTTCTCTTCACTCGTTGCACAGTAGATTTCGAGGTTTTAAACTTTTTGCCCAAGTCTTGTACAGAGAGGGTAGGTTTTTTCTGTAAAGCTGTTATAATCTTCTTCTCGATATTCTTGTTTACAAACCCTGGTTTACGTCCACTTCCAGGCCGTCGCCGTATACAACCAGTCTCCCTGAACCGTTTTAAAACCCTTTGAACGGTTTTTGTAGGCGTTTTTAGCTCCGTTACCACTTTTTTCGCAGAGATGCCTCCATATTGAACAGATTTGTACAAAAATTTTTCGTGTAACTTTTCTTGCACCGACGACATCGTTGAACATCTAGTACTGACAGCGTTTTTTTTGTTTTAATTTATACATGAATGACCATCCTAACGGAGAATATAGTTTTCAAACCTCTTGAGATTTCATCCTGATATACCACCCCATCTAATAATGAGCGACATTTTTTTCTGGGACAAGCTTGTCTAAAGTGCTTTTCTCTTACTATTTGGCGTATTTTCCAAGATATTGACTGCCATCTGTAGCGGCGTTGGCAGTTGGCAAGTATGTATCTGCATCACATACACCGCAGAGTTGCTCAAAAGAATCTACGCATGACTGTATAGTTAGTTTATTAAGACTTGTTAAATGTTAAACCTGTTTAATGATCTTCTGTACCGTGTTAGACAATGATTTTTACCGTTTTTTGGTTGTTTTTTTTTCAAAATTAGATTCGATTTTCTATCCATTAAAACCACGTCGCACTACTTCCTTTATAAAAGCTAAATATACCTACAACGCAAAGTCATGATACTCGTATAGTAAGTAGTTTCCTTTTCTGTTATCCAGCAGAAGGTAAAGCGGAAGTACAGCGGCGCGCCGCGCCGGAAATGGCGGGCGATAGGCTGTCGGTTGATTACCAAGCTTACTTCCTATGACTTCCGGTGAGCTTTGCTGATGACAATCTTGACATTTATTATGATTCCCTTGTGACATCAAAACTCCATAATTTATAACCATATAGATAGGGATACATGAAACCTTGATTTGACTAACCAAGACCAAATCATATATAAAATATGAATGTTGTATTTTGGAAAAGCATTTGCCTGCGATTTATTTCGCGTCGAATCCCATATCAACTTTCATCGTTACATAAGTTGTGTGGTATTTCAGAGTCCTTTTCCAGCTACCAGCATAATAATAGTAGTAATACATTTTTACTATTAAATTAAACTGTCTTTTCTAGTAGTTAGAATAAATCTTACGAAGTCGCGAACTGCAAAACGAATATCCACATCTGATGCAGACGCTATGTAATTCGTAGGATTTTCCTATGCAAAGAATATATCGGAATTTATCTACATACATAACTTTTTAACATTTCCGTATTTTACTTGGATACTTTCAAGAGAAAATATGAGCATAAATACAGCAAAGAATCAAACTTTACGATACTTTCAACACTGCGCTTCTTGCTATAAATACGTACTCTAGTTTAATGTACCTATCGATAACTTATCTACGGATACTTTACCATTTGTTTGTGTAATAGAAAAACACGAACTGCTTTTCACCAAGGCGGGACTAATCTTTTTTAAAGTTGCAACACTGCAGTGGCTGTTTCTTCTCACCTTGAAAAAATAGCAGGAGCATGGTCTTTAATTCAATTACCGCCACGCTACGCTCTTAGCGCTACGCCTTAGTCCGTAGCATCACATATTCACACCCAAGAATCGCTGCGCGGTACGCTCGTAGCCGACCCCGTATATAGCGGAAAGCGACTACGGCGTAGGCGCCCGCTAGGCGGGTTCCTAGTAGTGAAAGTGTTAACCTGATATGTACTGACGCATGTGTGTCGTGAACGGCGCTGAATAGGCTTAAAAATGAACGGCAGAGTTACCTACCTATCGGTCATGATGTCGTATTGGATCGTAAAGCGAGTTGTCACAATTTATTACAGTGCCAATTCATCAAGCATTAGAAATCAAAGTTAAGTAGATTGAGAAGACTGGAACTGAACTTTTGTCATCATCATATCCTAAATTGTGATGCATTTTTGGCTTGGTTACTTTCATTTTGGCTTTGATAAATGTCTATAAATGCTCTTACACAGACACTTTCACAGAAAATAACGTTACAGCAAATTCATTTAAGTAGTTACATTGGTTCAATAACAATAAGTTCCACTTAGAAATACCATTGCAGACATCATTTTATTTGTTCCGATAACCCAAACGTTACAAAACAGCTGAATTACGTCGGCTTATGACTATTTGACTGGCTCAGACATGCAGTCACTGCAATGATATTGCAAAAGAATCTGCTGGGTTTTGCAGTTTCCGCGCAGGATACACGACGCTCTCGAAATTCAAGCCATCCTGATGTTCAGAAAATTTACAGTTATATTTTATTATAGCCACGTAGGTATGTGTTAACAAAAGAATTCCTTAAAGAAAACTAGCTGCTGGAGGTTGCAGTTTCCGCGCAGGATGCATAAAGCTCTTGAAATTGCAGTCTTCCTGACATTGAAAGTTATATTTTACTTTTTAGCTGTAAATAAAAATATAAAACTGTTTTAACCTGATTCAATTCAGACCGCAATATACTTAGTTGGTTATTTTTTATATGCACACATTACGTTAAGTATGTTGTTATAATGGTATGGAGTTTTTCAAAAAAGGAGTGTATAAATTCTTAAAGGGTCGGCAACGCGCATGTAAGACCCCTCGAGTTGCAAGCGTCCATAGGCTACGGTAATAACTTACCATCAGGTGGGCCGTAAGCTTGTTTGCCACCGACATGGCATAAATAAATGTTTAATTCAGTTGGAAATCAAATCATTTATGTTGGTATTGACCCTGCCTACGAAGCTAGAGGTCCTGGGTTCGAATCCCGGAAAGAGCATTTATTTGTGTGATGAGTCTGATGAGCACTATTATTTGTCCCGGAGTCATCCATGGACGTTTTCTATGTATTTAAGTATTTGTTTATCTATATTAAAAACCGGCCAAGTGCGAGTTGCACTCGCGCACGAAGGGTTCCGTACCATTATTTATAAAAACGACAAAAAATCACGTTTGTATAGGAGCCCCGCTTAAATTTTTTTTATTTTTTTTAGTAGTTGTTGTTATAGCGGCAATAGAAATGCATAATCTGTGAAAATTTCAATTCTCTAGATATCACGGTTCTTGAGATACAGCCTGGTGACAGACAGACGGACGGACGGACGGACGGACGGACGGACAGCGAAGTCTTAGTAATAGGGTCCCGTTTTACTCTTTGAGTACGGAACCCTAAAAAGTATGTTTATCGTCGTCTAGTGCCCATAGTACAGTCGCCATCACATACATAGGTACACTCTAGGTGTTCAAAAATATCGGCACATGCACCCTAATGCCTTGAAAATATTCATTATTCATTAATTTATTTGCTGCAACCATGGTATTTACAGGATGTTCTTAAAATTAATCAGTACAGACATGGACCCTACTAGGGTGTAGCAACATGTTTAAATACTAAACTAACCTAAACATACATATATTTAAAAAAAATCAACATATTGTTATATTTATATAAAATCTGCACATTAGATAACAACATACCTACTTGATTGCATTTGCACCATCTATTAAATTGTAAAAAATTATTGGCCCATGAACTCCTGCAGCGAGTATGGGCATTCAGTTAGGAGGTAAGTTTTAAGTTTATTAACAAAAGTGTTATATGTGACTTCGTTTCTTATAAGCTGCGGGATTTTATTGTAGATTCTAATAGACATTGCGTAAGGGCCTTTACTGAACATTGTTAGTTTGGCGGGAACTGCTTGAATTATTTTATTGCGATGGCGTAAGTTGTGTGCATGAGAGTTGAAGTTTTCCGGTTTGGGATACAGACTAGGATACTTATGGACAAATTTGCACGTTTCCAATATGTACAGAGATGTGAGGGTAAGAATTTTTAATCTACAGAAGTGTGGTCTGCAACTCTCTTCATTTCTTATGTTGCTGAGAACTCTTACGCATCTTTTCTGCAATAAAAATAGATCTTTGGCATTTGCACTACTGCCCCACAACATTATTCCATATTGCAACCATGATTGGGCAAAAGCATGGTAGGCACATATAGCAGTTTTCAAGTTGGTGTTTATCAATATTTGTCTCAGGGCATAAGCAAATCTAGATAATTTTATCGATATTTTATCAATGTGGACTTTCCAGCTTATATGTTCGTCGATGTTTAAACCAAGCAGTGGACAGGTTTTGGCAGTTTCTAATTTGTTATTTTGGTAGGAATAGTTAATATTTAACGCTGTTCTCTGGTGGGGTCTAAACTGTATTATGTTAGTTTTTTGCAAATTTAGGTTCAGATTGTGATCTTCAAGCCAAGGTAAAATTGTATCAAATATAATATTCAGGTTATTTGTAACTTCATCTGTGTTTATGCTAGGAAATATAATTGAAATATCGTCTGCATATAGGAACGATTTGATATTAATAGTATTTAATAGTTTCGGTAGGTCGTTAATGTATAAGATAAACAAAATGCATCCCAGTACGCTTCCTTGTGGAATAGAGCATTTCGTGTTTAATGTAGATGAACGAACTTTTTTTAATGTTTTATTACCGTCATCAAAGAAATCAATTTCAACTATTTGCTGGCGGTTTTTGAGGTATGATTGGAACCATTCATGCGCAGTGCCCCGGACACCTATTCCGTACAACTTATTTAAAAGGATATCGTGTTGGACTCGATCGTATGCCTTACTCATATCCAGGAGCAACCCAAATGCATGTTTTTTATTGTTTATTAAAGCTAAGGCTTCCTGGATAAATTTGTATACTGCTAATGTTGTTGATTTTTGTTTACGAAACCCGTGTTGGCGTTCATCAAAAACATCAAATTTATTACAGAAACAGGTTAGACGCTTGGCCATGATTGTCTCAAAAATCTTTGAAAAGGTACTGAGTAAGGCTATCGGGCGGTAATTTTGGGGGTCTGACAGATCTCCTTTTTTACTGATTGGTTTTATTATAGACATTTTGAGACGTTCTGGAAATATTCCAGCAGAAAAGGACTGGTTAATCAGGTCTGTGAGAGGAAGCGTAAGCTCGTTGGCACATGATTTTACAAGCAAAGGGGGTATCTCGTCAATTCCATAACTAGTTTTGTTTTTTAACTGTTGTATGCATTTATAAGTCTCTGATGGGTGGACAGGCGATAAGAAGAAAGTGTTGGAGGTGGGATTAACGACGGTGCGGCCGCACGGTTTACTAATGGTCGTATTCAGCCCTATAGAAGCAAAAAACGAGTTGAAGGTGTTTGTTACTAAATGTGGGTTACTTGATAGGCTACCATTAATTTTTAAGCTTAGATTTTCCCTTTTATTTACTCTTGTTTTACCCGTTTGCTCACCAACAATTTGCCACACTGCCTTTATTTTGTTAGTCGATTTGTTTATTTTATTAATGTTGTGTAGTTTTTTTGAAATACACACGGATCGTTTTAATATTTTATCAAATGTTTTAATGTGTTTTTTTAGAATTGAGTCGTCAGTTTGGCCCATAAGTATTTTTAGGTTACGTTTGTGCTTACACGAAACTTTTATTCCTCGCGTTAACCATTGCCTTTTTGGCCCGGGTTTTGGTTTAAATTGTTTTTTAGGAATACATTGATTAAGCAAATTTATTAATTCCAAATGAAATTTATCAAAGTTTTCATTTATCGTATTTTGAGGGGTAATAATGGAAGTAAAATCGATTTGTTGCAGTTCAGATTTAAATATTTCTATGTTCTTCTCTGTAAAACAACGGTTTAAATAAGAATATTGACATCGCTGAGCCTTGGTCTTATCAGATATTGTTTGTGTTGTAACTAAGACTCCTCTATGGTCCGAGAAGCCCAGCTCCACGACATTAATACCCAGATCAATTACACTAAAATTCGTAAATAGAATATCTAAACATGTTTTTGAATTTAGTGATACTCTTGTGGGTTCTTTTACATGCTGGTGAAAGTTACAATTTCTAAAAAGATGTAACAAGTTTTGCGATAGAGTAGTGGATTTGAGTATGTCGACATTTAGATGTATAATAGAGGTGTGTTCCGATGTTTGTGACGTGCTTGTTTGCTCCGATGTATGTGATGGCGACTGTACAAGCTTTGCTTAGTTTGGGAAGTTTGGGACTAAGTACTTAGTTCGATTTGTGTGAGATTGTCCGCAAGTTTTTTTTTATTTTTTTTTATTGTGTATACATATATACATAGATTCACGCCTTTATTCCCAAAATGGGTAGGCAGAGCACATGTAACATGTTCCAGTGCCACTTTTAGCATAAATGTGGGTATAAAAGATCGTCAAAATGTGATGTCGCAGTGATAGGTTGCTAGCCCATCGCCCACAACACACTTCAACCCTGTTCCCTTAGTATGACTCTTACCACATCCACGGGAAGAAAGGGAGTGGTGTTATTCTAATCCGACACCACACGGGAAACACTCCATATAATCTCAGATTACCTATGTAATGTCCTAATGTCAGATTGAACTAATAAAGTAGTTTGATTGAGTGGTACTAGGTATTTAAATATTATTTAAGGATAAAGAGTAGACGGTTTGGTATTGTACTACTCGTATTATTTGGTTAATTAGCAAATAGATACGTAGGTAGAAGTCTATGTAAAACCGTTGAAATAACCTATTTGTATATCTGTGTCTATCGTGTTCTTTAACAAGAATACAATTTTGCAACAAAATTATCCTCTAAAAGTTAAACGCTAAATCCCTTGTTGACATTTATTATCTTGTCATCATTTGTGCCATAATTCTTCGAGTCCCTGTTTAGAGACACGTGACTGCTGTTCACAATTAGGATGGACGGACGGCGCTGTGTACTCGTAATGAACTTTAATATTTTAAGTAATCCTACTCATCCTACTAATATTATAAATGCGAAAGTTTGGATGGATGGATGGATGTACGTTCCGATAAATCTCTAAAACTACTGGACGAATCTTTATAAAAAAATCCAGTTATGTACCTACCTTATATATCAGAATAGGAAATAAGCTAGAAAAATATCAAATTTCATCCCATTTAGGGACGAAAAAGGGAATGAAACTTTGTATAGACACGAAATATTTTTCCTTCTAGGCACGCCATTTTCGGTTTTAAGTGTCAAACAATAAGCAGTATAATAGCGTAAGCAATTAGACTTATATGCAGAACTTGACGTATGGAAGACAAGTCAACGTTTCAATACCTTAAAGCCAAAATGACTCAAGTCCATATGAATGTTTACGCCATTCCATGAAATAATGGTCTAGCGATTAGGTAGATAATTGTGTGAGAAAAAAATAGAGGGCTTGCGGCAATATACCAAAATATCCTGACCTCACAGCCCGTAATAGTTGTTAGAAGAAGCATATGAAATAGGTTGGATTGTTCAGAAGTTGTCAACATTGACTGACCAGCATAACAACGTCGACAGATACCAATAGTTGTTATGCATTAAGGGGTCAACTAAACTGGATGCATGCCGAACACATATCAAATACTGTCACGCCATGAATCAACGATTTATCAAGTTTGAAAATTGGTATTTTAAGCATTAGTTGTATTATATGTGGGACAAAAATTTAAACAGTATAACGCGCTTTGAAACTCCATGATAGAAAGGTTCAGTTGTCTGTGAAAACATTGGTTTGGTAGCGAGCGAATAAATGAGAGTCAGTTTCTTTCTGATGCAAGAGGCAACGCAACTGTTTGAAATTGAAAATTGACTAACAATGTATGCTAGACTAGAATGTAGCTGATTAGCTCACATGCCCAATAACATACAAGATAATTTACTAATGCAAAGTTTTAACCAACTTCAATTCTGTATTGCGCCAAGCCACATAAATGAACATTTCCACATTTCCTTTCCACTATACCACATGAATTGCTTTCCGAGAAAAATACGTTGATTATCAACGAAAAAAACCCAACTCGCTATATGTAGGCTGATGATAATATTTGAAGAATTCCGTCGATTCCTCGAGGGTCTCGGAATCAGCTTTTTCACTACATTAGTTGCTACCTTTGAGTATTAAGCCCACTGGAGATGTCATACACAGGCGACCCCCTCCGGCAAAGTACATTGGTCAACTGGTCAACCACGTTATATAAAACTACTTAAAGTCGCTTCATCTCATCGCCATTTTGTATCGATCCGTGTCGCGTGACGTTTCTCTCGAAAAATGGTGAATTGTGCAGTATTATCATGTAAAAGGCGATCTGACAGCTCAAATTCGCAACAAGTTCGCGTTTCCTATCATGGGTAAGTATTTTTACTAACTATTAAATGTGTATTGAAGTACAATCTCCATTTAAAGAAAATACCGTTTGCGATACGTAAACGACAGAAAATGTAAACATGGTGTCGTGGTACGGGGTCGAATCTGTCTTTAAGGATGCGATAAAAGTAAGAAAAGCGACTCAACATTTGAATGAATCATTCATTCATTCAATCTCTGTGTCAGTTTGTTTAATAGTCAGTTTTTTTTATTAGATATTGAATTAAAGAGTAGGTATATATGTATGTTACATTTGAATCTTGTAAGGTGAATTATAAAATTACTTTTCACTGGACATACGTTGTTGAAATTTAGTCTTAAAAAGAAAAAAATTGTTGGCAAAAAAAATATCTAGGTAAAAGGAATACATTTAGTGCGGGACCGTGAATGTATGTGTTATTCATATACTATTATTTATATACTTTATGTTAAATGACATATAATTATAACTACTTACTTTATGTTATAATTATATGTCCTTTTAGATTTCCAAAAGATCCCTATATAAAGGGGAAATGGAGAAAATTTTATGATAACGAAAATTATTCTTGGAGACCTACACGTACAAGTGTTATCTGTTCGGAGCACTTTACTCCGGAAAGCTACAAAAATGATACTAACAGAAAGACATTGATTGAAGGTGCAATACCTTCTTTGCGACTATGTCCTTGTTTGGTGAATTTCTTTTTTCTTTGTTTTTTCTTAAATCTGTGACTAGTAGGTATACATTTAATTTTTAAACCCGACTTTTTTTCCATAAAATCAAATTAATGATAACAAATTAAATATTGCCCCATTTTTGCACTTATTTTCGAATATATCCCAATTTCTAAAGCCTGACCGCCACAAATATAAATGAGGATGCGCCATATTGCGGAATTTCACTGGAACAAATTTTTTACACAGGCAATGATTTTATGATTATTTGTTGTTATTTGTGATTGGTTGGTGAATAATGTCAACGTCATTCGTGGTGGTCGATCACATTTCTTTAAAGACAAATATTAACAAAACGCTAAAAATAATTCACAGTCGTGAGTGGAATATTATCAATAATGTGTAGGTACACGTGTTTACTACGTGTTTACTGTAAACGAAAAACTTTTTACAAAAAAAGAGCATTTCACTAAATGGTTTTTAAATAATGACATACATACAAATAAACATTTTTTTGGGTAGTATCTTCAATGTACAGAATTTTCACTTTTAAAATTTTATAATAAATAGTATAAGATAATTCAGTTCATTCATCAAACTGATTTGACTCATTCTTCAGATCTGTCCGTTGTGTCCCATCACTAATTTGTTCGTATGTATGCTGCACGGTTACGTGAAAACTCTGTCTGTGTGCGTGTAATTTTTGATATGTTATTTTTTTTTGTAGTGTGCGTTTATCTCTACAGCTAAATTTGTGTCTGTTAATTTAATCATATTTTGGTGGTGTGCTGTACGTGTTTACCTCACCCCCCGCTAAAAGTGGCGAAAAAATTTGTTCGAAGAGTTGACGTTAAGACATCTCCAGTGGGCTTGATACTCAAAGTTGATTAGGTACTTCATTTTGATTTAAAATTTTAATTATTTGCAATTTCCTCAAGCACTGTGTCCTCGGCCGAAAGTGCAATAGCTGGACTCGTACTTTCGAGGGCCTCCGGTACGCGTCGTCCCTCGAACTAACTCGGCCTAGCCTCTACAACAACGTACTATATTTATTCAGAAGTTTGATTCTCCGACTCAGGTTCTTAATTAAGCTGATTAAACAGTCTCAAAATAGAAATTCCACTGGGAACCGTTCGTTTCGTCAAAATCATTCGATTCGGAGTTCGTAATTCGATTCCTTCCCATTTTATTGAGTCTCGAAAGGGTCGAGTTTTTAGCGATAATTTTCTCAATACCAAATATTCCGATATCGGAAAATAGAGAACTTCTTTTATGTCGGTGTTATTTGATCGAATTTACGGACGTCTTTTGCCATTCGGTGCTAATCGAATTAGAGTAAAAATTAAGGGATTCCCCGGATACTTTTGAGTTTTTTTAGGCAAATTCATATTAGCTGTACGGTTTATGTGATAGCAACAAACATAGTAGTAGTAATAGTAGTGTTTATTAAAGGGAAAGAGCGCGTTGCAGTTGTATGGACCAAATAAATGATAAAGCTGGTGTCGTGTTGCATCAGCAAATCAAAGGGCTGGCGTATGACAGAGAGAAATGGAAAATACTCCACCGACAAAAGGATAAATTTGTCTTAAATTTGTGATGATGTGAGTGTTTATTTAATTGTTAGTTCATATTATTCGTGTACTAGAGACAATGCAGTAATTTAATTGCTTAAACTGATTTAATATGTCATACTAGCATAGTAATACGAGTATCTCAGCTGATACTCAATTTGTTGTACAGTCAATGACAAAGATATGTTCACACTTTTGCAAAATGTAATAAAACGAAAAACGTAAACCTTTCCGTCAAACCCGTAAGTAGCTGAACACGATACCTTGTCGCTTTCACCCGTTACACAACTTATGGCAGTTTAAACATGACGTTAAAAAACGACATGGTACACATGTGTACAATACGATTAAAATCAGTTAACGATTCTGATGTTAGCTACTAGTTAGTAGAGCCGCAAAGGTGTCAGAGGGGTCGGACGGGTATGCGGGAGGCGGGTCAGGCTCATAATGCACACTTTCCCGCTATGTACACTTTCTCTATAGGTGCACTTTCCCGCAATGTGCATTCCCAATATGTACACTTTCCCAGTTTGTGCACTGTCTTACAAAGTGCACTTTTCCGAAACATACACTTTCCCAAAATGTACACTTTCTGTATAGGTGCACTTTCCCGCAATGTGCATTCCCGATATGTACACCCAAACATTAAACCTTAAACAAATAAATGAAGGTAGATTTTGGTCCCGGTCAGTCCTTGGCGTTAAACCTGTGGTGCTGATGTAATTATGTGTCGTTGGCGTGGAAAAGATTAGCACTACCAGAAATAAGCCATACATAAAGAAAGTGCACCTTGTGAGAAAATGTGTTTTCTGAGAAAGTGTTCTATGTGAGAAAGTGTACTTAGTGGGAAATGCACTTTTAGAAAAAGTGTACCTTCCGGGAAAGTGTTCCTTCTAAAGAAGTGCACCTATAGAGAAAGTGTACATAGCGGGAAAGTGTGCATTACGAGCCTGACCCCGGGAGGCGACTCGAGGCTATCTTCAGACACGCAAATTTGTGCCGCGTACTGTACACTTGTACAGCCCCTAGCGAGTTCGACCGTACCTACACGAAATCTCGCAAGCTGCACCGTTTAAAACGCAAACACGTCACGGCAGCGCACCTAAATTAGTTTACATCTAGCACCATATCGCCAGACTTTGCGAGGCTTGGTAGTAGATGAATTTCAACGCCGGCGTGACCTGCATAGTCACGTACTCTCAGAAAGATTTATTGATAAATTCCGGCGCGCAACACTGATCCTACGCCTTGAAGCGTTAACATAGTTTAAGGACCACGGGGCATTGCTAATCTATAGTAATTTTTGAAAGTCGATATTGTTACATATATTGAAATAGAAATATCTACTCGTATTTATAAACAACCACACCCTCTAATTAAACCAACTATGTTTATATGTTTTTGACCAATGAAATATGTAATTTTACCAATAAAATTATGATTCTGATAATAGAAACATAATATTACAACAAGGAAAAGTCGATATTATGTCTGAGCTAAGAGTTTCTGTGTTACAGGACCAAATCACATACACATACACTACAGGTACACTATAGGTGTTCAAAAATATCGGCACATGCACCCTAATGCCTTGAAAATAGAGGTGTGTTCTAATGTTTGTGAGCTGCTTGTTTGCTCCGATGTATGTGATGGCGACTGTACTAGGTTACCTCTCGCAATCACAAAATTTCATTCCCAACAGCTCGAACTCGGTTGTCCGAATTTTGAGTTCGGCAAAAAGCCATTTTCCTCTGAAACCATGCAATTTTCGGAATGATCATAAGACAAACACAAACTAACCTAATGAGTTTTATGTACACGATAAGTATTAAAAAAAAATACAAGAACATTGATATTTTGGAGAAAACTGGCTTTTTGCCGAAATGATAATTCGGACAAACGATACAGTTGGGAAATGAAATTTTGTGATTGCGATGGGATAGAACTTTGGATTATAATAATATATTATTGTGTATTTAAAATGAAATGAATAGTCGACGCGAATTGGGGAAACAAAGTTTATTAGTATTATTGTTATTGTATTGGAGTCTAATGAACACTGGCTGGAAAACAACGACAAAACACTGCACTAATAGTTAACTCTATTATATTTAAACATGGAAAACTGTAATACCCCGGCTATTGGCTCAGTCTGAAATAGGTAACTAATTAGGATAACAAATTAATATAGTTAAAATGTATGCACGTCGATACAAGCTCAGCGGTGGACTGATTTCGCGGAAGCGGGCAGCGCGCGTCCTTTGGGCGCGTGCTGCGCGAATGTCAATCTTAAGTCTTTTGGCGCGCGTGGAACGGCGCGTAGGAGAAGTATTTACGTTAATATGTATTTCTAAGATACAATATAAAATGGCCTGTACAATGTTTTCGTTTCTGAGTTTTGTTTGTTAAGAAAAAAATGATTTCAGTTTTGTTAAGAAAAAAATGTTCAAATGGCTTAAAGACACAAGCTACAGTGATGCTGAACAACTACTAAAGTAAATAATATATTCTATACATACTCACTCACACATAATCACACATACTCTCACACACACACACACACACACACACACACACACACACACACATTGTTTTTGTATTTTTAAGATTTAATATTTTCGTTTCGCTTTCATTAAGTACTGTATACTTTTAGAAAACCAAAACAAATTGTAAGATACTACAGTCATGTGGTGGAGCGGTGTACTCTTAACACAAGTATCTAGTATACTTAATAAGAGGCACCAGCACTGTTTTAATGTAACTAAACTGATACTGAATAAATAATTTTGTTTTTTTTTTTTTTTAATTTAAAATATAAAATGGCCTGTACAATGTTTTCGTTTCTGAGTGTTGTACAAATTCTGATTTCAGTTATATATAAGCAATCAAATTCGTATTTGAGTCCCTGTGAACAAAACAGTTACCTACTCATTTACTGCGGAGATCAAATTTCGGTGAATCTCAACAAACGTTGAGAAACAAACGAAAGGAAAATATTATCGTTTAATTCATTCAGAAAATATTTTGGGAAGGAATGCCGTCGTTTCATATCGTTTATTTATTGAAAGAATAAATAAAACTACCTACTAGAGTTTCTAGACACTAAATTAGTAGATAAAATGTTTTTTAACACATTTACTCGTAACGTGGCTCTGTTACGTCGCTAGCCTCGTATTAGGCTCATAATCCAGGATATTGAACACGCGTGTTTACATTATATTAACGTTTCGTAGTTTTATATCCCGATTTAGTAATATATTTAACACATTCAGTGCCAGGAACCTGCCTAGCGGGCGCCTAAGCCGTAGGTGCTTTCGGCTACATACGAGGAAAACCACAAGATCGGCAACGAGCGTAGCGCGTAAATAATAGTACATTAGTTACCTGGGGCGGTCAAAATAAAGAATGTCTCAGATTAAAGGTACTTTTGACGCCCGAGCCGAAGGCAAGGGCGATAAATATGCGATCTGAGGCTTTCTTTACTACCGCCCGTGGTGAGTACTAAATTTGACGTCTCTCCCTAGTCAGGAAGTGGGATTTTCCGCACGCATTGCGTACGGTAATTCCTACTTATGGCCAGGTATGACGTATAATGTATTTTGTCCCTATCTCACAAACACGATAAATAGAGACAAACTAATTATAACCTCATTTAAGCTAAAATGGGTTTGTTGAACGTTTAGGAATACGGCCATGAGAAACCTAACGCGTCGATTTTTCTTGTTACTTGTTAAAGTCACTAACATATTGTACCATAATTCCTCCAAAGTTGAGTAACGTAATGCTGACCTATTCTTCCACATTTTAATTAACATTTTCCATAATCCATCCATTATGCCGTAGCGTGGGTGAGCAATTATACTAACCGGGAAAAAATTCTACACAGAACTTGTTAGACGAGGCTAGTAGTTTGTTATTTGCGTGTTGGCTACGGAAAAATACGTTTTTCCTGGAACACAATTAGGTGGCGTTGAATAAAAGAGTTGTTTATTGTGTTAGTATAAATAAGTGGAAGTTCTTGTTAACATTCTTGAGGTTAGTAAGGACCAAAAGTTGATACAGCATTATTTGAGGTAAGTAAATAAATAAATAAATAAATAAATATTACGGGACAATCTTACACAAATCAACCTAGGCCCACGGTAAGCTCAATAAGGCTTGTGTTGTGGGTACTAGGCGATGATATATATAATAGATAAATACATATAGATACTTATATACATATATAACATCCATAACTCAGGAACAAATATTCGTGATAAACACACAAATAAATGCCCTGACCGGGATTCGAACCCGGGACCTCCAGCTTCGTAGGCAGAGTCACTACCCACTGGGCTACGGAGGCCGTTTTGGTTGTGGTAAGTGGTTGTTTGTATTTTTTTTAAGTTTTCGTTTCACCTGTCTCGTTGTGTCTGTAATCAAATCTTGCAAGTTAAATTTGATCCACTTCCCGGTTTCCGATTAAGCTGATATTTGGCATGCATGTATAAATCGGATGACAATGCAATATTATTATGACATAGAGCTGATCTGATGTTGGAGCTGGAAGGTGGCCATAGGAACTCCGTGATTAAACGACGCAACCCCATCGAGTTTGGGCTCGTTAGAATCGTCTCAATGAGTAGGTGATAATGGTATACAGAAAAGTACAGTCGGCAATAAAAGCTTGTACAAAAACCGAAATTTTTGACAGAAACTTGTTTTTAAAAGCTTCATTGCAATGCAAGGGAAACACACTGTCATCGAATGTATGTATACTTTACTATTAAGTGAAATTAAAATAATTTTGTAATAAATAAAATTATTTTGTAATAAATTGTACTTTGCACAGTTAATTGAACGAGTGAGCGAAGCGAACGAAGTTCTCTGCTTCAGCTTGGGCCAAAAGTCTTTCGTATGTCAGTTTGTCCAGCTGTTCTCCTCTTAAGGTTTACTTAACCGATTTTTGAAATGAAATCTTGCGAGCAAGTTCCAGAATTATGATAGATGTTTTTTGTCACTACAGATTACGAAAAAAAAAGACTGGCTCGTGAATTCTGCAGCTCAGCTGAGACCGTAGCGTATACAAGTTGATTATTTAACTAAATTAAAATATAACCATAAACATCATGTCTGATTCAACGAATAGCGCCTTAGGAAGTTTACTAAAGTAGTGTTGTTGAAAGTTGGAGGAAAATCATTATTAACACTTTCACTGCCACGAAACCGCCTAACGGGCGTCTACGCAGTAGTCGCTTTCCGCTACATACGGGGAAAACCACGGGATCGGCTACGAGTGTACCGATTCTTTTTTATTTTATTTATTTATTAAGTACATCCACATCATATATATTACAATTCACTTAAAGCTAGCATATTAAGAGGTATTTATTTCTGATATATACAACAATTACGGAAGTACATAACATTATCTACGCATGTTGCATTGATAGCAATTAAAGTTATAAATAACTTAATACAAAACAAAAATGATTCTTCGTAGTGAATGTGTTAATGGTTTGGATATCCTGTATGTCTTTCAAGTAACGCTACGTGTGCTACAGCATATGTCCACTTTGTAGCGAGAATCGGTCGTAGAGCCATGACATTGTCATTCATTGGCCTGGATTGGATTCATATAATACAAATAATTATACGGTTGAACTCAAGCATTAACACAAAGAACTCGCGTAAACAAATATTTTTTAACGTTGCCGAAATATTATTACCAAGGTATCAAATATGGCCGTGACCGTCACAAGCCGTAACTGAGTTAACTCTGTTTATCCTCAGGGGACGCAGGAATTAACACGGAATATATAAGGTCATGTCGCTATTTGATGGTATTTTCGCTACTAGTCACTCACATGAATGGGATGTTATATTATTATAGCCTTGATCTCAAGGCCCAAATAATTAAATCAGATACAGATTTAGGTTCGCGTCTTTCCTGTAGACATCACCAAACAAAGCGGCGTCTCCTCTTATATATAATTATATGATAAGAACATTATTTAAATGCAAGCTCTTAACTATTAACCGGTTACTGAGGCACTCTTTGAGGGTGGGATATGCCCAGCAGTGGACGTCTTTTGGCTGATATGATGATGATGTTGATATATTTTTTATTAATTTATCGATTCGCCTGGATTTATTACTGAAATAAAAACAAAAAACGAACCCTCTAATAGGAAACTTGCATCTTTTTATTTTATTACTAATATCAAAAGTATAATCCAATATTAAAACAACTGTAGCACTAAAACTTTCTTACGATTTATTTTTCTGATGTTATATGCATTTGAAATATGCACGCGCCGGCACCCCCCAAAAACGCTCTATATTAAACGGGCTTGACGTCAAAACATATATTCTCGGCACGTTTACTATGGAGTAGGGTCATTTCGCCGGTTGGCGACCACCTAATTTCATGTGCCGGTTAGCAACCATTCCTATTCCATAACTACAAACAATAAGGCATACGGCTGACTGTTTCAATAGGCTCTGTAGAATTTATGTTATCTTCAATTGAAAAAACCATGTTCTTCAAGTGGTCGCTAACCGGAGGTGGTCGCGTAACCGGCGAAATGACCCTACCTAAGTCATTAATTTGCAATTATCTCCACAACATTTGCGTTAAAGTATATACTTGTTATACAAAATATAATTTCTAATTCAATATTCTGAGTTAACTGGTATGTTATTTTATCGAAAAAATAATTAATTTTATTTCGTCATTTTAAAGTGAGATAAAACTAATACAATCATTTTTTATGTTTTTTATTCTTCTGTATGATACGTCTACGTATATACGCATCAATTGAGTGCAGTTTATTCGAAGTCCCATGCAGGCATGCAAGTTCCCCATTGATAAAACTTAAAAAGTGACATATAGAGACAAACGAATGATAATAACATTTTAGCTTAAAAACGTGTTTGTTGAACGTTGACGAATACGGCCATAAGAATCCTTAATCCCACCATTATTGCACTGAAAGCTCTCTAATTTGACTCACGAATTGTTTTGGACGAGCCTCGACCTAACGGAGGCCGCATACCTCCAACCAGTTTTCCTCTAATCAACCTCTGGTGGCCTACGCATGCAAATTTCCAAGGGCTTGTTAAATTAAACTCAAACAGACATTAACACAAAGTTATGGCCGGATACACAGTCCGCTGTAATGGCATAATAATAATTTATAACTTTTCCTTGATATTTCGGAAACAGGTGAAATAAAAGAGTGATAAGGTAAAAGTTCCAGTGTCCGTCACTGACACACACAAAACTTACAATCTTACGTCAATACTATAGCGATGAACAATATGTGTCAACTATTAGGTATTAAGGTGTCGATCATTGGGATATTTAAGTACCTTAATGTTTGCAGTTTTCCTTAATGTTTGAAATACAAGTCCGTTTCCCTTTTATTTATTTAATCGTATGGCATTTAAAACAGAAACATAATAACTATAAATTAATTTTAAGGTTTGTCAGCCACTTGATGGCCTTGTCGCCAAGGGTGATCAGGTTTTCTGGGGGTCCGTCGGCGTAGCGCGTTATGGGGCAATCCTCGGTTATATGGCGAATCGTCCGTTTCCCTAATGACGGGTGTCATCAAACACATATTAAAGACAGGTTAGGACCATGTCCATGCTCTTACAAAAACTTGAATTTCGAGCCGAGGTATGCCATTTCCTCCTCGAAATCAAAATCTATGCATACCATTTTTGTAACACAGATTAACTAAGAGTTTCGCTATGTCCCTATGTTCTGATTTATTTGATAACTGATTTGGCTGATGAACTAGAGCCGCTTGTAAAACGCTAAAATCCACTAACTTTATCATACAGACGTCAAATGTGCAAAAAGTTAAAAAAATTGAGACATTCAAAGATTCAAGGAGAAAAGACACACAAAGTTCAACTCGTCGTTAATCTATGTTAGAAAAATTAATTGCATATGTCAAAATTTGATGGAGAAAATAGGGGACTACGGTGGCTCGAAATGCAAGTTTTTGTATGGGGCCCGCCCCAGCCCACATTTCTTCTTAACGTTAAATAAAATACATAGCAAACTCCGGCAGCTGTAATCCCATAGAGAACTGTCAAACTTGAAGCATATGTTAGCGAACGTGACATACGATTATATCGGGGTGAAATATATTATATCCCTGTTAGTGACGTGCTAACGGGTTTTCTTTTCTTCTTCTTGGGAGTGGACTGTATAGGTTTCAGCAGTGGTAAGAACAAACGCAGGTGACTGTAGAACGTTGCTGGGCGAGGCTGGAGCGGTGCGAGGGCTGGAGGCTTTGTTTCGAGGAGAGGTGTTTCCTGTTCGGCTGCTTCTTGTAGAGTGAATTTACTTTTTTTTTTTTTTTTTTTTCCTCATATTTTCTTAAGTTGGGCCCCGGAGGGGCCCTTAACTAATTGCCTATAGGGCCCTTAACTAATTGCCTATGGTGAATTTACTTGGCGCGGGCCCTCCCTTTATACCCGCCCGTATTTAAGCACCTCTCCCCCCGCCACCCCGCACCGATCCCCCTTCCCGCGCAAACTCATTTATTTCTCTCTATCTCTTTACATATACATATTTGGATCGGCCGCGGAGCTAGCGCAAGCACCGACTCGGACGCACCCAATATTCCGCGAATTTCTGCTCCTTTTAAGTAAGTCGTAGCGAAATGAGCGACCCGGCTTAGGCCGGAGAACAGCCGTTCACCTTAAGCCCCACTGCCGCCAACCGCAACTGTGTTCCCGGGTGTACCCGAATGGGGGGAGGGTTCATGGTTGTGGTCCCGGAGGCAGTGCACAGCGTCGTCGGCACCCCGCACCAATAATGGCCCCGCCGCCCCAGCGCTCCACGGGAGCTCAGCAGGAGCGAGCGATCCGCCCCCGGATCTTCCGCCACACCACCGGACTTGGAGACGCGGCCACAGCCACCCGCGATCCACGAATCCAGCAGGCTTTCAAAAACGTCCTGCGCGCATCCGCAGCGGCCTTTATGGCCGCGCGAACGCGAACACCCAGCACACCAGGAACGCCAACCAGTGAGGGAGAAGCCCCGTTCCAGAAGCCGACCGAGTTGATCCATGGGATCCTTGGTCGGCTTCCCCCACCAACCCAAGCACTTCTGGACCTCGCAGCCGCCGCTGCAAAACTGACCGCCGAACAATCCGCCCCCAGCCCGCCCGCCGCGGGCGCCAGGGCGAAGATAGGAAGCCGGAGAGCGCCGCTGTGGACGCCCACAAGCAGGCCCCCGCGCCCCAGCCTCAGCGCGCACCCGTAGCGCAGCGCCAGGCCACCAAAACCGCGCCGCGACCGACACCCGCCCTCGGAGCGGGTCCGGCGCCCACAGCGCCCCGCGCAACAACCGCGCCGCCACCGCCGCCCGCCCTCGGAGCGGGCAAAGTGAGCCAGGCGCACCGAACCGCGCCTGCGCCGCGACCGCCGCCCGCCCTCGGAGCGGGCAAGGCAAGCGAAGCGCGCCGAGCCGCGCCCGTGCCCGCGCCCCGCCCTAGCTACGCACAGCTAACCGCGTCTGCGCCGCAACCGCCGCCCGCCCTCGGAGCGGGCCAGGCGAGTAAAGCGACCCGCGCGGCGCCCACGTCACCGACCGAGACTGCCAGAACGCAGCAACCCTTCCCGCTGCGCACCAGGAAGAACCCTCCTCCACAACAACTCGGAGGAGCCCCTTCCACTCACGCCGCTGCCACTGAACAGCCAACAACGCCGCCCAAGGGGGGCAAACGCAAACCGGGGTCTCCACCAAAGAGGCCCCAAAAACAGAGCCATCCCCGTCTAGACCTGGGCCAGGACCCCATGGACCAGGACCGGCAGGACGGGTCCTCATCCTCATCTGCATCCGCATCCACATCCGCAACCGGCGACGAGAGCGACGAACGGGTGGTGAGCAGCGACGACGAGCGCCAGGATTTGGCCGCCGACGCACTGGCTCCCGCCCCAACCGCACCACCGCCACCACTGCAGAAAAAGCCGCGACCCATCACGGTCGACAGTCTGCCTAACTGGCACGACCATTTCAAGCGGATCCAGCAACAACTGGGCCGCTTCCCAAAGTCCCGCCCCTATGGGAACGGGATAAGATTCCTCCCCGAGGACCACGAGGAGTACCGGGTAGTTCAGAGCTACCTGGCGACCCTCGGGGACTCCATCTCCTGGGCGGCCCTCCAGCCGAAGGAAGAGATCCCCCTGAAGGTGTGCATCAGGGGGCTTCCTAACAGCACAGACCCAGAGCACATCACCGAGGACCTGGCGAAGAAAGGTTTCGCCCCAACCTACACGCGCCACGTGGATGCGCGTGCAGGACGACCCGGCTGCGTGTTCTACACGCAGCTCTCACGGACAGCTGACCTCATCCCGGCCATCTACGATGTCCGGGAGATACTGGGGATGACGGGAGTGGTGGTGGAGGCGTGGCGCGGCAAGAAGGGGCCGGCACAATGCCACCGCTGCCAGGGCTTCCGGCACTCCTCGCACGGCTGCCGCCGCCCCATAAAGTGTGTCCGATGTGCGGGACCACACTTTGCGGGCGTGTGTGAGCGGCCAAGAGATCAGGCGGGGACCTGCGCCAACTGCGCCGGCCCACACACAGCCAACGACCCAGCGTGCCCCGATTACCATCTGGAGGCACGCAGAAAGAGGGCGGGAACAGCTCCCCGCACCAACCGCCGCGGGCAAGCCGTGCCCCAGCAGCGCACCGTGCAGCCCGCCGAAAATGCGCCAAATTCGCTCATGGCGAGAGCGAATGAGGCAGCACCACGCCGCCGCCGCCGAGGAAGAGGCAGACGGGGCAGGGGACAGTCCGCCCCCGCCGCCACTGCCCACCTTGACACACAGACCACCGCAGCCGTCACACAGACTGCCGCAGCCGCCGCCCAGGCCATCGCCGCCCAGGCTCCCGCCCAATTCACCCAGACTACCGCCCAGAGCAGGCCGCAAACAGCCGCTCCCGCCCCCAACACCGAAGCGCCGACCAGGCCCCCCCGCCACACTGCGCCCCCTCCCCTACCGACGAGCCAAGAAGGCAGTAGGGAGAGGACGATCACGCAGTGCATAAAGATCCTGCAGGACGTGCTCGGCGCCCTGCAACACGGTACAGACCCAGTCCCCATTATCCTGAGAGGACTGGCCGATCTGTACCAAAATTGACACACGGACGTTCCTGTAGTGCCGTCGGTTCGCAGATCGCTCGCTGGGCCTCTCCTTCGGGAGTCCCACCCGGCAGGGCTCGATCGCACCGACGGACGAAGCAGATGATCCCACCGGACCAGCCGGGCGTTACGCCCACCCCAGCCACCCGTCCGTAGTCGCGGACGGCGCCCGAACCCGCCACATGCGGCTCACGCCGCGAAAGGCTTTACCGAGCCCCCTAGGGGGTTTGAGAGAATACTACAAGGGCATATACATATTTCTTATATTCTACTGTTCTAATCTAGTACATCTTATTAAGTCTTACAGGATTCTACTTGGATTGGGGAGGATAGGCGAGAGTTGGGCCTTTCCAGCGGCATAATCTCTTCTCGCATACCCCCCGCCTCACCGCGGTTATAAATATAACTACCGGCGCTTCCTTAGGCAGCGCTCATTCTTGTCTAGGCCGCCCTCGGAGCACATTCGCTGTCGTATGCCTTTTGCCTATCCTTTATTATTTTATCTATAGGCAGGGACGACTTTTACCTAGTAGCGAATGTATGCCAGATGCCCTAGTAATGAATACTAGACCCGTAATGCAACTTTTATTAATACAACTTCGGTACTAGTTTATAAGCTATTTTATCCTACTTAGACATTCTTTATTTTACATTTTAATTTGTCGTTAACCTTGTTTATACATTTTAATTCGTCGTTAACATTCTCCCGCCGTCGCTTCGCGAACCCACTGGTAGGACGACGATCTTCTTGGTAGGGCGCCTCAGGACGTGTCCTCTGCTGGTAGTGACGTCCACGACTCGTACCACGCCGTCCTTGCCTGGGTAGGTCCTGGAGACCCTCCCTCGTGGCCATGTGTTGCGAGGGAGGTTGGAGTCGCAGATCACCACGACGTCGCCGACGGCCGGGCTGGTTCCCGCGCTGTAGGGCTCCCGCCGGTTTTGGAGTACCGGCGTGTATTCGCGCACCCAGCGCCGCCAGAAAGTGTCGGCGAGCTGCTGGGCGCGCCTCCAGTGTTGGCGGGCGCTGTCGTCGCTGGCCTCGAACGTGCCTGGCGCGGGCGAGTAGCAGTCGGGCCCCAGCAGGATCATGTTCGGTGTCAGCGCGGGTGGGTCATCCGGGGTCACGGGCACGTAGGTCAGCGGTCGCGAGTTCACGGTCGCCTCTGCTTCCGCCAACAGGGTTTGCAGTGTCTCGTCGCTCGGGTACCTCTCGTGCAGCGTGGCCTTCATTGCTTCCTTGACGGTGCGCACCATTCTCTCCCACGCTCCCGCCATGAAAAGGGCGGCGGGGGGCAGGAATTGTCGTGCCCAGGCGGCGTCCCTGATGGCCTCGGTCAGCTCGCGGTCGGCGCCCCGGAATGCAGTGGCATTGTCACTCCACAGCTCGGTGGGGCATCCGCGGCGGGCTATGAAGCGGCGCAGCGCGTTGATGGCGGAGTCGGTGCTTAGCGATGTAGCCACCTCCAGGTGCACGGCACTTGAGGTCATGCAGGTGAATAAGGCGACCCATCTCTTCTCCTTGTGCCGGCCGACGGTGACCTCTTGGGGTCCATAATAGTCCCAGCCCGTGTATGTAAAGGGCCGGACGTGGTGTGCTAGGCGCGCCGCGGGCAGGTCGCCTGTGGAGGGCGCCGCTGGCCTCGCCTTCTTCAGTCGGCACCTTGGACACTGCGCGATCACTTTCTTCACGGTGGGTCGTATTGATGCGATGTACACTCGCTGCCGTAATTCGTTTACTACGATCTCGGTACCGCCGTGATGCAATTGCTCGTGTACGTGAGCCACATATAACTGTGTGTAGTAGTGCTTACCGCACAACACCGCGGGCTGCACTGTTTCTTCCTGTAGGCCGCCGGCCTCCGCTATTCGTCCGCGCAGTCGGAGTATGCGAATATCGTCCATCACGATGCTCACTTTCGCTAGTTGGTCGTCCTTGTCTGGCGCGCGGCCGCTTATCGCGCGCTCTCGCTCTCGCCCGTAGCTGTCTATTTGCGAGGCGCGCATTAGCAACTGTTTTGCCATGAGTAGGTACTTCGCTTCCAGTGCTATGTATCTTCTTGTCGCGGGTGCCGCTCTCGCGTCGGTCGCCTCTCCATAGAAAGCGGAGAGCGTCGCGGTCTTCTTCTCGTATTTTTATCTGCATAAACATCTCTTTCAAGTCGGCTGACACTGCGATGCTGTGTTGGCGAAATCTCATTACAACGCCGGGTAGCGGTAGCAGGAAGTCGGGCCCCGGGAGAAGCATGTCGTTAAGGCTGCGGCCGTGAGAGGTAGCCGCAGCATCGTGGACCAATCTTATTTTCGGCTTCTCCGGGTTGCAGACGGCAAAGTGCGGTAGGTACCATGTTCTATGCGTAGGTGCGGTGATGGCGCGCTCGGCGTAGCTCGAGGTAAGCAGATTTTCGACGCGCTCTTTATACTGCTGTTTCAGCTTCTCGTCTCGATCTAGCTTCTTCTCTAGCGTGTGCAGCCTCTTGAGTGCGCTGGCGCGGTTGTTAGGTATGTCGTCTGCTTCGTTGCGCCACAGCAAGCCCGTTTCGAACCGGCCGTCGGGTAGGCGGCGGCTTTTTTCTTTTCATAACTTGAGGGCTTGTAACTCGGGGTCGCTTTTCTGCTTTCGCGGCTCGATGGAGAGTGATTCGAGCGCGAAATATTGCTTCATCATTTCTTCCATTTTTTCTGAAGGCTCGACGCGGGTGAGGTGGGTGCAGCAGTAGGCGACCGGTTCCGCTTGTGAGGTGCGGCAACCGTGTAGCACCCACCCTAGCGTCGTCTTCGAAGCGACAAGTTGATCGCGCCGCCCTTTTCTTAGTTCGCGCGACACGATGAGCTCCCAATTGTCTTGCCCGACGAGTATTGTGGACGACGCTTGGCGCCGACGTGGTCGATGTGCGACAGGCCTGGGTTTGACCTTCGCGACCTCACAGTCACCTAACAAGGGGCGTTTAAAAACCGCGGCGGGCGAACCGCGCGTTTCAACCGCGGCGGGTGAACCGCGGCGGTTGAACCGCTCAGCGTGTTTTTAAACGGCCGTAACGCGCTTTGATAGCGCAGGTGCTCTAGGGGAGCACTAATCCCGCAGACTGAGCTGCACTGTTGAAGAATGGGGTGGGGGTGACGATAAAATAATACTTGGCGAAATATAAATGAAACGGTATAATAAAATAATGAGACACAAACTACTGATTAAACTTTCCCTATCACAATTTCCTACTTCCTATCACAATTTCCCTACTTCTTCCTTTCTTCTTCTTCCTAGGAGCTCCCACTGGTGGGGCTGAGCGAACACAATTTCATCCGGCGATTATAGCCTCTTTTATACCCCTAAGGCATTAAAAGTGGTGGGGATATAATTTTGAAGACCTCGCCCACTTTTACTATGGAAAAGCTAGTTTTTACGTTTTCCTGGTTTTCAGGGAAACCTTAAGGGTTTTTACATATTTTCCTTCAAAAGAACTATTTCTGAGCTATACATTACAATATCTACTAGTTTTCCTGCTTTTCCCGTTTAAATTGGGAAAGTCGATATTTACGTAAAATTATCATCTTTGGTAACATGAAATGGCTTTGCCAGGCCCTAGTGGCTTTAATTAACATTAATTATCAAAAGTGATTATACATACGTAAGGGCATTTACCGTACCTTCCTAACGATACCTCAATTGCTTTCGTACCTCATCTGGTTACGAAGCTATGGCCGGGTGAGACCGTCAATTTTCACATTTACATTAACGTGGTAGCGTAAGTTTGACTTTTGCTCCCGTCTTTTTAGCCAATCATAGAAATCAACCTGAACCTTGACCATTATTGCACCATAATAAGCAATAATCTCTATGCATACGTTGTGTACATTTTTATTTCACATTTTATGTAACTCTAGTTACCGATGTCCCTTGTTGACGGACTAGATCGGGATATAGTCTCAAGTTGGTTTCTTTACAAATAATTTGGCTGTCTCTCCCTCAATTATCAGGGGTTCTCCCTCTATCGATCTTTATGAAATAATTACTGGAGGTACCTGGTACCTTTATCTTTACTTTAAGCTATTTTCTTCGTCTGTACTTATGGTACTTAGGTCCTAAATAAATTGCGCGCTTCTTATATGAGCCGTTTGCTTTAGGAGCTTTATCTGGGCACAATTGCCGTCCTTATGTGAAGGAATTATAGTTACACATCCTTTCTCTTCGTGACCCGTAGGTCTTATCTTTCACGTACTATTCAACACCCTTTCTCTTCGTGGCCCGTAGATCCTACATTTCACAAACTACATTCTGTCGCCCACAAGTATTTTTGGCGTTGCACTGCTGTACATGAGCTCGCGTTTTATTTCTTCTAGGTGCGCGCAATCTTCTATCTCTTTTTCGCCCACCGACTGTGTAGTGAAGTCGAGGCGACCGACGGTGTGCGCGTTGAATATTCGTTGCTCGCTGCCACTGCCTCGGCCCCTGATATATAAGTCGACTCTCTTGCTCTTCTTATGCGCCATCTCTTTTCCGCCCACGCCTTGGACCCACATAGGTTCGGTGGGCCCGTCGAGGCCGAGGGTGTCGGCGAGAGCAGAGTCGATTATTGTCACTGTGCTTCCTTCGTCGAGTAGGGCGAACGCGTCGATTTCCACCCGCGGGCCGCGTAGCGTTACTGGCGCGATCTTTAAGTACGCCCTCGTTGCTCTTGATGCGGCGCCGGCGACTTGTTCGACCGCCGAGGCCACCACCTCTTCTTTTTTGCTAGGTGGCGGGTCTCCTGAGTTGGCGGCGTCCGTCGGGGGCCTCTCGTGGTGCAGCAGGCGATGGTGCTTCATGGAGCACCCTTGATGACCGCAGGGCTTCGCGCGGCATGCGAAGCGACGGTGTGTGCTGGCGAGGCAGCGGTAGCAAAAGTTGTGCTTTTTTGCCACCTCCCAGCGCTCGTTCGTGTCGAGTTTCTTGAACGGCGGACACGACGGCAGTTGATGGCTAGTGTGCTTGCATAGTGGGCACTCTAGTTTTTCTTCTCTGCTTCTATCGGGTACGGCTGTGGCAGCGTAGGCGCGCTCGGGCTTCTTGCGCGCGCCCCTGGCTTCTTGTTTCTCCGTCTCGTATTCGGGCGGAGCGAAGGGCGCGCACTTGTCGGCTTCACTCGTCAAGAAGTCGGCAATCTTCTTAAGCTCGGGCGTGTCTTCTCTAGTCGCTGCGTAGTCGTACCACTTGTTTCGCAATATCGGCGTTAACTTGTCCACTATCGTGCGCAGTATCTCCGGGTTGTGGAGATATTGTGGCTTCTTTAATATCTCGATAGTGGCCACGGTGTTAGCGATACGGCTGGCGAATATGCATAAATCACGGGGGTTGTCACTCAACCGCGGCAGTACCTTCATTTTCTCCGTCTCACTGATCAGCAATGCGTCGGGTCTCCCAAATCTTCGCTCTAATGCTGCGATGACGTCATCGGGGTGCGGCTGGCTAATGAGGAGGGCGCTCACGGCCTCCCAGGCGACACCTTTCAGACTCCTTCTAATACGGGCGACGTTTTCACTGCGTGAGAAGCTCGGCGAGGACTCGTTGTACGCGGCTTTAAATTGTAACCACTCGTTGCACAGGCCGCCAAACACTGGTAGTTCTGAAAAGAACTTTCTACTTGCTCTGTTCGCTTGAATGGCTTCGGTCAGGGCGGCGGTTAGCGACGATACGTCCACAGCATGAGCGGTGCGGGTTGGAGACCTGTGCGGATGCTCCCGCCGCTTGCGCGCCCTAGTATCGGCGCAAGCGGCTGTTTCCCGCAATTCTTCATGAGTAGGTATTTCTATCGCTGTCTCCTCTGGCCGCCGGCTGAACCAATCAGCGATCCTCTGTGGTGCCAGGTCCTCTCCTTCCTCTTCGGATTCCTCTTGTGATGACTCGGCGTTCATTCGTTCTTGGCGGATTCTCGTCAGCTCCACCTCCGCGTTGATTTTCTTCAACTCCAGCTCGGCCAGCCTTTCCTTGGTCTCCAACTCCGCGAGGAGTCTCTTGCTGGAGGCCTTGGTGTGGCGCGACCGAGCTGGCCTCAGTGTTGTTGCGAAGGTGGGCGGTGGCGGTGGCGGCGGCGGCGGCATCAGTAGCTGGCTGGGACGGCGCTCGATAATTGTAGCGATGCTGGCGGAGGGCGTGGCCTTGAGGCCGGACGAGTCTGCAGGTTCACCGGCGCCGCTGGTCCCAGGGACACTCTCTGTGGCCTTGGGGGTCTCCGTCGCGGCGCCGTTGTCCGTCGTGGCCTTCGTGGCCTCAGAGTCCGACGTGGTCGCTGTCTTCTCGGTGTGCGTTGTCGTGCCGTCGCTGCCGGAGGAGTTTCCTTCTTCATTGTTCTCCTTGTTGGACGGGTTCTTCCTGGTTACCACCATGCTGCTTTTTCTTTTTTCAGTGATCCGGCGTCGACTAGGACCATCGATGTTAGTGACGTGCTAACGGGTTTTCTTTTCTTCTTCTTGGGAGTGGACTGTATAGGTTTCAGCAGTGGTAAGAACAAACGCAGGTGACTGTAGAACGTTGCTGGGCGAGGCTGGAGCGGTGCGAGGGCTGGAGGCTTGTTTCGAGGAGAGGTGTTTCCTGTTCGGCTGCTTCTTGTAGAGTGAATTTACTTGGTGCGGGCCCTCCCTTTATACCCGCCCGTATTTAAGCACCTCTCCCCCCGCCACCCCGCACCGATCCCCCTTCCCGCGCAAACTCATTTATTTCTCTCTATCTCTTTACATATACAAATTTCTTATATTCTACTGTTCTAATCTAGTACATCTTATTAAGTCTTACAGGATTCTACTTGGATTGGGGAGGATAGGCGAGAGTTGGGCCTTTCCAGCGGCATAATCTCTTCTCGCATACCCCCCGCCTCACCGCGGTTATAAATATAACTACCGGCGCTTCCTTAGGCAGCGCTCATTCTTGTCTAGGCCGCCCTCGGAGCACATTCGCTGTCGTATGCCTTTTGCCTATCCTTTATTATTTTATCTATAGGCAGGGACGACTTTTACCTAGTAGCGAATGTATGCCAGATGCCCTAGTAATGAATACTAGACCCGTAATGCAACTTTTATTAATACAACTTAGGTACTAGTTTATAAGCTATTTTATCCTACTTAGACATTCTTTATTTTACATTTTAATTTGTCGTTAACCTTGTTTAATACATTTTAATTCGTCGTTAACAATCCCGAAGATACATTCTGTATACTAGTGAAACATTTTTTAATGCAATAAATAGTTTTGGAGATTGCCCCCTGCATACAAACTTGTAAACCTATATAATAATAATAATTCATTTAATCATTGCCTTACAAACTTACATACATTTCACAGATATCACCCCTTTATTATTAATAGTAAATACATAATTCAAACAATTCAAGTCAAACGACGCATTCATATCTCAATTAAAACTAGTAGATCGATAAGATAAGTACCTCCACCTTACAGAAGACCGCAGCCATAATACTACTACTTTGTAGTAGTAATATACTGCTTTGTAGTGTTGCTATATTATTGCATGCTATGAAGCATGAGGTGTGGTGTGTGAGTAAGGTCGCCAGAGCTGCGTAGGATGCGCTGTGTTGCGAGTGAGGGACCTGCATGTCTCTATCTGCCAACACAGCGAATCCTCAACTGAATAAAGGGTCGGCAACGCGCTTGTGATTCTTCTGGAGTCACAAGTGTCTATAGGCGACGGTACCAGCTTAACATCAGGCAGGCCGTAAGCTTGTTTGCCCACCGCCGTAGTATATAAAAAAAAGCGGCCAAGTGCGAGTCGGACTCGCACATGAAGGGTTCCGTTATATAAATTGCTTTCTATGATTTATGACGTATTAAAAAAAAACTACTTACTAGATCTCATTCAAACCAATTTTCGTTGGAAGTTTGCATGGTAATGTACATCATATATTTTTTTTAGTTTCGTCATTCTCTTATTTTAGAAGTTACAGGGGGGGGGGGACACACACATTTTACCACTTTGGAAGTGTCTCTCGCGCAAACTCTTCAGTTTAGAAAAAAATATGTTAGAAACCTCAATATCATTTTTGAAGACCTATCCATAGATACCCCCCACGTATGGGTTTGATGAAAAAAAAATTTTGAGTTTCAGTTCTTAGTATGGGGAACCCCAAAATTTATTGTTTTTTTCCTATTTTTGTGTGAAAATCTTAAACCGGTTCACAGATTACATCTACTTTCAACAGTATAGCTCTTATAGTTTCGGAAAAAAGTGGCTGTGACATACGGACGGACAGACAGACAGACAGACTGACAGACATGACGAATCTATAAGGGTTCCTATTTTTGCCATTTGGCTACGGAACCCTAAAAACATTCTTGTTTCCAAAATTACACTTTCAGGTGAGTGGTGTTAAGTTCCATCGATGTAAAGGTGTATTAAGAGTGTGGGCGGGCAAGCGATATTATGCTGGTAATTAGTTTAAGGCGGTATGAAGTGTACGGTAACTATGTTCTCTCACTCCCAGCTCTCAGTCAGTATCTTGTTACCGTACAATGCTGTATGTAACAATGCCTATAAGGCCTAACTCTGCCTTCTTAAAATACAAATACAAATTATTTATTGTTCGAATGCGAGTGGTTATAAAAATGGTGTTAGGGTTAGTATTTTGGTTGCATCACAATCAGCCAGAGTTTGGCGTACAATATTTTGATTCACAATATGCATGTCATTGAAATTATATCATTATTATTTATTGTTATATTAATATCGAATTAAATTAGTAAAAAAGTAAAAAATTAAATTAAAATAGAAGTCAAAGTGTAGCAATGTCAATATATTAACAATAAATCAATGTCATGCAAAAAGGAAAGTGGTCAGAGAAGAGAGATTCGTTTTGAAACCTTGACAATCCAAGGATTTCAGGTCATTAGGCAAATGGTTGAAAAACTGAAATATTCTTCTTTCCTTCGGTTCCTGCTTCACATTATTTTATAACCAATTAATTGACCTAAAGAAAATAAAAATGAAATCGAAAAAGGTCCCTAAGGTTGGATCCGTGCGGAAGAGTTCTCATAAGACTGGCTACGTTCCCCCTATGGATAGTTATGTTTCCAAGTACAGGGTGGGTCAAAAATTCTTGCACTTTTGAAACTTTGATGAAAATAAAACCGTGAAAGTTAGTTTCCTGATCATTTAATAATCTAATGCAATTTATTGATTGCAAATAATATATTTGAGATGACCCCCATCTCGTCGCTGGCACTCCTGCAAACGACTACGCAGATTTTGGGAAACTCGCTGACACATGCTGCGAGGGATCTCGGCTATCTCATCGCGGATGTTTTGCTTGAGTTTGGATATTGTCTTCGGTTTTTTAACTTAGAACTCGACTTTATAAATATCCCCGTACGAAAAAAATCAGCGGGAGTGAGTTTTGGGCTTCCTCCTAAATAGGCGGCGAACGGTTACATACAAATTGTTGCTTTTATAAAACTGTTTTACACAAAAAGCTCGGTGTTGATCAGTAAAACGCTTTATTGCAAATAACACTGCATAAAGTAATGTAAAATTTCCCTCCACTCAAAAGCTATATAATTTATTATTATACAAGATATTCAGTGTTGCCATTTGCAAAAATTTATGGCCCACCTTGTATTTTGAGTGGTTTTTTTATTAATTTAAATTCTTGCGTGTGATCTGTTTTAATGCTTGAAGACATCCTGAGTTTACCAGTCATCACTGATTAAAACAGTGGTTTAATGCCTCTATCAAATAATCGTAAAATATATGAAACTCGCCAGTTTTATGGCCGTATTAAATTACTCCTTGTCTATTAATAGGTTAAGTATCGATAACAGACCGCCCTGTCGAACTAAATGTGAGGTTAGATAGCAGATAGTGGGCTTAATAGATACTTCAATTTCTTACAGATTATGAATGCTGTCTTAGAACTTGACAGAGTATTCAATTATTTATACTAAAGACTCTCATGTAAAATGTATTATCTATGCCTAATAATATAGGTACGTATCACTTATCCGAGATCATTATATTCGTAAACCTACACAAACCGAAATACTTTTTTTCTATCAAGAAGAGTATTAAAAACCGGCCAAGTGTGAGTCGGACTCGCGCACAAAGGGTTCCGTACCATTATCAATAAAAATATTTATTTTATTTTGTTTTTAGTATTTGTTGTCATAGCGGCAACAGAAATACATCATCTGTGAAAATTTCAACTGAAACTATCACGGTATCAGTGATATACAGCCTGGTGACAGACAGACGGACGGATGGACAGCGGGGTCTTAGTAATAGGGTCCCGTTTTACTCTTTGAGTACGGAACCCTAAAAAGGATTACCAAGAACCATGCGCCCGTCAAACTTTTTAAGACCGTCGAGTATTTATATCGGTAAGTTTAGGTTATTTTATAGCAAAATTTAGGTCATTGACAATCGCTCCAAAAAGCCAAATGGAGTAACGAATAAATAATTTACTTTACTTTACTTTAACACCGTGCCAAAATCAAATCATGATTTTTCAAAATTTTAGCTTTTAAGAACAGTAGCCGTGAGCTGTTGAATATCCAAACGGATGGAAAGGCTCTCCGATATGGGAAGCGAAAAGCGGAAGGTATTTTTGTAAGTCGGAGTTTGCACTCTTACTTCTTGCTAGTGATAAAGTGCGGGGGTATGAGTCCGCGTGGACTCGGCCTTCGCGCTAGCGTAGAGAGCGAGCTCAGAAGGGACGCGTCGGGCCGTCGGCTCTACGCGGAGCTCCGCCTCTGGCCTTCGCGTACCTTGAAGCTCACCTTCGGGCCTTCGGCCCTCAGATTCGCAAAGACGGGTCGGTGCGGAATCTGAAAAGAACTACCGTGAATCTCAAAATTCACCGTAAGTACCATCGCCAACACTGTTAACTGACCATCCGTGCACTTTATGTGGTTCACGAGTGGTCAGTTAACTGTGTTGGCGTTTATACACACCCAGCCACGACGCCAAGCCTACTTTGTCGTCGTGAATGCGTCCGCTGGCCGGTCTGAGGGCCTACCGCGAAAGGCATTCGAAGTTTTCCTTCTCTGTCAGACTTGCGAGTTCATACGTAAGTGCGACAGGGAGGGAAAACTTAAAATGTCATTGGTGGTACGCCCTCTGACCACGACCAAATGGAGACTCCGTGCGCACCCGTGAATGTGGTCAAAATATTACCTCCGTCCATTCGGACGAATCTTTCGCAAACACCCCGTCTGTGTATGCCCAGCTTTAGAATTAATGCAGTTTTTTTCATAATTAAATCTTTGTCCGTAACACCTTCAATAAAGGTCTCATTTACGAAAAACTAATTAACACCTACAAATAATGCTCTAAAAGGCGGTAATCAAAATTTATTTTTAGCACGGACGGCCGTGAAAGATACAAAGGTTATAACAACAACACCTAGTCGTTTCGATAAAAATTAACCAATTTCGTGTAAACAACTTTTTAGGAATGAGATTTTTTTGCTGGCAACTGACACCACTCGGTCTGGAACCACTATCAAATATTTTAGGGTTGAGGTTGATTTTTCGTACGACCTTCTATAACGAAATTCAAAGATATCAATGATATCATACACATTAGTTTGCTTTATTATTCTTAGGTGATTAATGTTAAATCAGTGAATACATAATTGATTCTTACAATATGTACTTTAGATAATATCATAATATACTTGTAGCGGTCAAAGAACATCTTGAAGATAGGTCAAAGAATTTTTGAAATCGGACTTACAAAACTAGACCCTTACTTTTACTACTTACAGTCTTTACGTCATTATAAAAACAAAAAATAAACTAAGTATAGAAGATATATTATTAAACACAAGTGATAAGGACAAATCACTGCACACTACATACTTGTGTAATTATAAGGACAAATCACTACTACTTGTGTAATTATTAACCGCTACGCCGTAGCCGTCTCCGCAACGTCTACGCTCGTAGGGATTCGTAGCATTTCGTAGCACGGACATTAATCAATTGTATTTGTTTGTTTCAGATGGGATGCGGGAAATGAAACCGGTAAGTTATAGCCTTTGTGTGGACTAACTGAAAATAAGCAGCGAATAACAATTTAATCCCAAAGCAAACGTATTATTCAGGTGCCTTAATTGAATGACGAAAATATTACAGTCCGTCTGTTTTCAATATTAAATCATTCACTGGTAAGCTACGCTCTTAGCACTACGCTGTAGTCTGTAGCATCTTAACACATTTACTGCCAGAAATAGCTACGCGCTACGCTTGTTTCCTCGTAGTATGTAGCGGAAGACGACTACGGCGTAGGCACCAACTAGGGGGTTTCTGGCAGTGAAAGTGTTAATACTTTTAGTGCCACACAACGCACACAAACATATGGACAAATAGTATGTACGCAAGTATACGGGGTGGCCCCGTAACAGGAGCAAAAAATTAAAAGGACGCTTCCTTAGAGCATTTGCAGTAACCCCTTGTAGGACATTCAATTCATTATTCTTTTGGATTCGGAGATATTTTGATCTAAAGTTATGACCTCCAAGTAATGTATATTGGCACCATGTGATCATAGCACAGCAGTCAATGCAGATTTTGAGGTAACATCATGTAATGAGTCATAATAGTTTTTTGCATTTTTGTTTTCAAAAGATATTTTTGTGATTTTTTTATTATTGTTTAATTTTATTAGTGTTTTTAAAATTAAAAGTAAATTAAAGCACTCCAGAAGAGTAACAAAAATTGCACTACATACGGGGAAACCCACGGTATCGCGTAGTGATTCCTGGCAGTGAATGTGTTAAAATGATAGCGCTTAAAATATATTTCTAAGATTGTATACCTATTTTAGAGTTTGCGTTGGTTCAATCTATATTATTCTTCATTGGAGTAGAAAACGTTTACAAGTTCATTTCAAATAAGAATAGCAGTTGTGTTTGTTTTACCAGCAGCAGCATACAATCCAACGACAGGGCAAATAAGATATTTTTATTCCATTTGCTAAATGTGATATTGTGCAAGAACAAATACCTGGCACGAGCACGGTAAGTTACATGGCAGTATTATTCTTGCAAATAAAACAAAAATAACGCAACGCATGTGCTCATGAATAGGAACCGCGAATCAGTTGGAAACATGTCGAGCGATACTCGACTTAAAATACGTGAGTTACAATATATTTTAAAACAAAAATACATTATACAGGTTGACTGGTAATTCGACCTATTCCTTAAAAGGGGTTATACTAGTGCAAATTTGCAACAATTTACGTCCAGTCAAAAAAAATCGCCTTGCAGCCTTAAACTGGTGATTGTGACAAAAATGATTTTTTATCATCCAAATGGAAGTATTTTTGTCACAATCACCAGCTTAAGGCTGCAAAGCGGATTTTTTTCATTCAAACTAAAAACTCGAATAACTCTAAAACCAGCGAGTTTCGACCCCTGGTTGGCTGGACGTAAATTGTTGCAAATTAGTTCTAGTATAACCCCTTTCAATCCGGACGCATACCATATTTATTTTTATTTTTTATTTAATTCCTTTATTTCGAACCACATAGTTCATATAAAATCATATTATTATAAAAAAAGTTCACATTAAAATACACTGAATAAAATTACATTGAATAGAATCATTAAAATAGCAACATTAAAACAATACAATACAATTATTAGCTACAACATGTACGGAGTTCCAGTGCTCCACCATCGGGCATTCCAGCCTATCAACAATGGTGTTTAGGAGGCAACTCGTTTACGAATTAAATAAGTTTGGAAATTTGATGAGAAAAGTGGCATCTCCAAATTGTGATGAATGTGAAGTACCAGAAGATGTATACCAAGTTATGATGGAATTTGTCCGAAACGAAGCTCTCAGGAGAAGTCTGGCACTTAACACCAGCTATGATGTCGGGACCTGCAATGATGCCCTGGCTACCCCGTTGTCAGACGCGGCCACAGCACTATTGCAGTTAGCTCGAAAGTGTGTTATTAATAGAATTATTCGTAATTATTACAAGCTTTTTATTAACTTGCAATGTATGTAAGTATGTAATTTGTTAGGGTGGCATCTCGCAACTCAATTTTGAAGCAGATATCTTCAACCGATTGAGCTGTAATTTTGGGTAAAGGTATAGTTTGGGTGACACTTCAATATTATGAGACAGAAGGTGGCCATGGGAATTCAGTACTTAACCGACGAAGCCCCGTTGAGTTTGGGCTCGTTAGAATCGTCTCGATGAGTAGTTGATGACGGTATGCAGAAAAGTACAGTCGGCAATAAAAGCTTTTACCAAAAATGTAATTTTTGACAGAAACTTATTAGGAAAATATGGTCACCTGCGTGACAAGCTCCTTAAATAAATAAAAAAAACCCTTTCATGGAATAGTTCAAATAACCAATCACCCCTGTATTACGCTAAGGGTCACTAGGACGCTCGACTCTCCATACAAACGTAGATAGCTTTGTATACACAATAGTATCCTCCATATCTAGGACGGAAATTGAATACATTTTGTATAATGCAGTTACGCTGCTAACGATATTTATAAACTTCAAATTACAGGAAAAATTAAAAAATTTAGGCTCCGAGCCGGATTCAAACCGGCGACCACGGGCTTACATGGCCCGTCGCTACTAACCAACTGAGCTATCGGAACAATCTGTCTCAGCCCCTAAATCTTTCAATCAGTTCCTTCGCCTCTACAACGCATCCCTAAGGCGTTATAAGAAGGTTACACAATTCAAAACTAAGTCAATGTGAATTACAAATATGATATACACATTACCTTAAGCATTCACGATACACCATTCCCCAACTACTTCCAAAGACGTCCACATCCGGTGCTGACGCAAGAAGCGCATTGAGGCTGTGTAGAGCTCAGGCGAACGGGGGGTTTTTGCGTGCTACGGTGCGCGCCTCTTGAACAGCTACCAGGAGGGTTAACACGTAACATTCCGAACGCGCGTTCGTACAATAAATAAAATAAAAATAAAAATTATTTATTTCAGACTCAAAGAATCCATAAGTTTGTTAGTACATAAAATAATTTTAAAGCTACTAACTCTTAGTAGGCAAAACAGAAAAGAAAAGAAAAGTATAATTTGTACGCTGAGAGGCACTGTGTCATTTAGGGCAAAACTCAGAGTTATTTTACCCTCCCCGCAGAATGCTGTTCTCACTTCGTCGCACTCGTCTCAGCAGCGAGGCAACCCTCTTGCGTATGATGGCATGGAAGCCATCAGTGTGCGCTTCGGCAAACATGCCTGACGCACTGCAGTGACGAGGCAGCTTGAACAGCATCCTGAAGATATTGTTGAATTGCACACGTAACGCATTGTAGGCTCGCTTTGTATGCCTCATCCATAAACTGCACGTGTAAGTAACAATGTAACTGTCATTTTTCCATAGAAAAAGTGACATTTAAATCTACCTGCGTTACGTGATCGACCTACTTAAGTTAGTTACGTGGGTGAAAATTTTACTTCGGCAGTGAGGGGACTAGCAGACGCACCAACGCACAATGAAAAGATCAAGCCGCCTGGCCGAAACTGACGGATGCTTTATCTGGATTATCACACATCTACACAATGATGTAATATAAAATATACGTAGATATGTTATAAGCGGTCCAAAAGTGGCACACTAAATTTTGGTCAAGTCACACAGCTTGCTATAGTTTTGCGTCGTCAATGGAAACGAATGCTGTCAGAATTTGGTGGCCATTTTTAAACACGGAATTTCGTATAGACAACATATCTACCTATTTTTTTATATTACATCATTGCATCTACACACATTTATTTATTGAACTAGCAGCGAAGCGAACGAAGTAGGTACTCCTTTTCAGCTTGGGCTAAAATTATTTCCTATGTCCAGCTTTTCTCCTCTACAGGTCGCATTTTTCAACTGTTACTCGTGAAATTTTGTGAACAGATTGAATAATTACATAGTTATTTTTTTGACAATTTTTTTTTTAACGGTTCCGTACTCAAAAAGTAAAATGGGACCCTATTACTGAGACTCCGCTGTCCGTCTGTCTGTCTGTCTGTCTGTCCGTCTGTCACCAGGCTGTATCTCATGCACCGTGATACTTAGGTAGATAGTTGAAATTTTCACAGATGATGTATTTCTGTTGCCGCTATAACAACAAATACTAAAAAACTGATATTTTTGCCGTTTTTATGGATAACGGTACGGAACCCATCGTGCGCGACTCCAACTCGCACTTGGCCGGTTTTAAAGACTTTTTACAGAGCCACTAATTTATTCATTTTGAAATAAAACGGAAACATGCAAATGAAGAACAATATAGAGAGAATATGCGTAAATAGTCCAACATATGTAGATTAAGACAACTTGACCTTCTTCTAGAACCGACCTTCAGGTCCCTATTAAATAACATATTTTATAAATACCTCATATTTTCCTTATCCATTTAAGATTTCGATTTACCGAATAACATACTCCCAATAAAAGACTCGATGCCCGCCTACGACTATTTACTTGGCCATTTGCGAACAAATATTATGTTTAAACACTCCTTCAATGTTGTTTCTATAGAAGCATCATCTAACTTACTAACGGAGATAATTTGGAATCCATCAACAAAAGATTCACATGGTGTTTTTAAACGCTATCATGCGTTATTGGTGAATGTCGGTAAATTTTATGTATATTAACTATTTTAGTGTTAATTGTGACACATATGCGTCAGAGGCGCTTACAATGGGCCTGATAAGAAAGCTCAAAGTCACCCAAAGGGCAGTGGAGAGGGCTATGTTGGGAGTTTCTCTGCGTGATCGCATCAGAAATGAGGCTATCCGCAGCAGAACCAAGGTAACCGATATAGCCCTCCGAATCGCTAAACTTAAGTGGCAGTGGGCGGGGCGCATTGCACGTAGAACTGATGGTCGTTGGGGCGGAAAGTTTCTTGAGTGGCAACCACGTACCGGAAGGCGCGGCGTTGGTAGGCCTCCCACAAGGTGGACTGATGACGGTGGTGCAGGACCGGGTCACTTTGGAACTCTTTGGGGGAGGCCTATGTCAAGCAGTGGACGTCTTTCGGCTGATATGATGATGATGATGCGTCAGAGCGCTACGGGCGCTTTTCGCTACATATGGAGATTAAGGTGCTACGGACTACGGCGTAGTGCTACGAGCGTAGTGCTAAGAGCGTAGCTTACCAGTGAATGAGTTAACACATTCACTGCCAGGAATCCGCCTAGCGGTCGCCTACGCCATAGGCGCTTTCCGCTACTTAGTGGGAAAACCACGGGATCGTCTACGAGCTTAGCGCGTAGCGATTCTTGGCAGTTAAGTGTTCAGCTGCTTTGGGCTAAAGCGTAGTGCTACGTGCGTGGCTTATGAGTGAATAAGTTGAATATTCATCACTTAGAAAAGTTGAAATACCTTTGACATTTTTATTTCAAAGTTCAATATCTCAAAAACGGCTGAACCGATTTTGTTGAAACGTAGCTAAGAACCATCTCGATTTCGTCAGCTTTTGAATAAAAAAACCGCATTCAAATCGGTCCATTCGTTTAGGAGCTACGATGCCACAGACAGACTCACAGACACGTCAAACTTATAACACCCCTCTTTTTCAGTCGGGGGTTAAGAAGAAATGCTAGCTAATATTTAGTCTACAAAGTAGATAATATATATGAACGCTTTCAATAGAACGTATTCCATAGCAGCTTAATCTCCATAATCCATATGTAGCGCAAATTGCCCGTAGTTCTCCGTCGCATGTGTCTCGTGATTAGCACAAATAGATTGGAATTTTCTATACTTAGAGTAGGGCTTACATAAAATAAAACCATCCTTGTATCCAATAATAGGCCTATAACTGAATACGTAGAACTATAGTACATTACTTACCTAGGGCGGTTAAACAAAGAATGTCTCAGATCGCACGTATTTGACGCCCGAGCCGAAGGCAAGGGCGATAAATATGCGCTCTGAGGCTTTCTTTATTACCGCCCGTGGTAAGTACAAAAATTTTCGTCTCTATCTGGCCAGGAAGTGGGGTTTTCCGTCCTACTTTATGGCCAGGTATGACGTAAAATTAGTTAACACTGCATCTAAAATAAAATGTGCATGATCTATTAATAAAAGCCAATAAAGTCGTGCCAGGAATTGCGCCCACGACACCAGCCTTGTAAACTAATATATCTCTAAAACAAATGTTCATTCCTGAACTAATTTACTCCACGTTTACGAACTTAAATGGAAAATAAATAACTGAAGCGTAATGGATATTGTGTCTTATAAAGTTCGACTTGGACTTTATTGGATTTGATTAATAGAACGTGGACATTTTATTTTACATGATTATATGTTACTGTTTATCTTAAGTAACAATATACAAGATGCTCGGGTGGATTCCAAAACAAATTAACAGCGTATTCCTGATGCTTTAAAGAGTAAAAAAATTACATTTAATGTAAGCTTTCTTATTATTTTCATACATTACAAATTTTTGCTTGACCAGTAATGTATAAAGAAAAATGCGCTGAATCCATTCCAATAATATAAATAGGTGCATACACCTTGTATGTATACTATAGAATATATTTGCACACTTCATAGATAGGCAAACAACGAGGGCTTTATGGCTAAAGAGGTATTTTTCAGATTTGCGAAAAAAAAACGCCCTATTACGTATCTGTAATGTAATGTCGTTTTAGGTCGTACCTGGCCATAAAATGGCAATTGCCACCTGCGTGCGAAAAATCTCGGCAGGTCGATCACGTACCGCATTGTACTACGCGCGTCAGGTAGATCCTAAACGTCACTTTTTAGGGTTCCGCACCTCGACAGGAAAAAGCGGAACTCTTATAGGATCACTTTGCTGTCCCTTTTTCTCAGGAACGCGTGGAGGTATCAAGCTGAAATTTATATCAAATACTCAAGTCTACTGTAGCTTGGAGCTGTAAAAAATCAAATTTCTAAGCAAACGCAATCAAAAGATACATGCGTTTATACCGCAAATTTCCGCAAATTTTCGAAACTCGCAAGGTAACCAAAACCGATAGGGTACTTCCCGTGAACTCAGAATCTTGAAATTTGGTAGGAAGCAACGTCTAGCACAGATAAAGGAAAAACTGCAAAACCGTTAATTTTTAGTTACATCACTGAAAAAATTATGTCCAGTATAGTGGAGTGGTGGTAGTATATAGTGGACTTTTTTCTATTGTACGGGGTGGTCCGGAACCCTCGGTGCGCGAATATGACTCGCACTTTTTTTATTATATGGAAAAATTACAGTTGGATCTACCTAACGCGCGTTCGGAACGTTACGTGATCACCCGTCTGGTAAAGATGTACAATTTTTTACTCACCACGGGCGGTAATAAAGAAAGCCTCTGATACCTTGTTTTACCGATTTATTCAATAGTTTGCCCATTATTATAGCCATTAGACGTGAAATAAATAAGAATAAATTTAAGAGACTATTAAAAAAGCATTACTTAGATGTCGCTGATAGGGTTCCAGTGTGCGCTGCGAGGTTCAGAACTAACAGTGCAGCTGCCGAGTTTTTTGTTCTTTTAGCACCACCCGGAGGTCGCGGGGTTTCTAGGGTTATTCCTACGGACGTAGAACAACAATGACCTCCGAACCTTATCAGCGACATCGATACGAATACATACATATATGTACCAGTGTGTAATCGCCATACGATAAATAAATAAATTACTTAGATGTACTTACGAGTATATACTTTGTTATTTTAGTATAACTGATTTATGGACTGTACATTACTGTTATCTATTTTTGTTAATGAATGCCTTACCTAGAGACTGCCGTTCCCACAGTCAAACTGTTACTACAGTTTTGTGGGGCAATGTTTAATTTTAGGCATGCAAAATTGTACTTATTAAAATAAAATAATAATAAATATAGAGCGATCAACGTTAAATATGGTGCCCAGCAGCTGTCATTCCATATAAACTTGTCAAACTTTCCATGCTTACATTAAGATTTTAACGAACACCGCTTACGATTAAGACAGCTTGGTGCAACTAGGGTTGCCATATGGAAGAATTAAATGTCCTGATAAAAAAACCTGACATCACACTAAAAATCACAGAGATTTGGCGTAGCTTGAACGACGCCCCGGCGGCGCGTTGCGCTTTATATATACTATAACTATGTTGATTATGATTAATACCTGTTGTATTGTGCAATTTGATTAATAATTGAAACCAAATAACAAATGTAGGTAGATTGTAACTAAAGTTTTAAGCAAAAAAAATAATAGAGATCTCTGTAGCAGTAATTTTTCCTATTTTAAATTATTTTGAAAGAAACATTATTGTTTTTGTTGATCACTTACTACTTTTATTTATTATTTCATTCATTAAAACTGTGTAAACTTTGTAATAAATATATCTCGTAAACTTTTTTTTTATTAGGTCATTCCTAAAAATCCTGACACTTGCCAAGTCCGGCCGCAATCCAGACAAATGGTCAAAAATCCTGACATGTCAGGACAAATCCTGACGTAAGGCAACCCACACTTAGTACACTGCGTCTGCTTGTGTAAGTAATGTAAATAATAATCCAGCAGTACTTAACTGCGTGTAAAAGGATTTACAAATTAGCGAATTTAAACTCGACAACCAATCCAAGCACTTTCTTTATATTCAGATGGGGGATTTGAATTCTAAATATGCAAACTATATAACTTTGACGTGACGTTGGCTCGCACGAACATTTAAAATGTTTTCAACTTGAGAATAAATGTTTATTTAGTAGGTGTAGAAGAGTACTTTCAAAACGGTTAAAGAGCTGCTGCTCATGCAAGTACGCCTACGGTTATAAGTTTTAATTATATATTTGTAAACGCACCTATTTAATTTACGCGTTAAATAATTTAAAAACGGTGAACCTCCCTTTTTTTCATTTTGTCGCCACAAATATGTCCTCCTCTTTTTAATCTTCACAATGCGAGTGAGACAGGAGACACTGACCCGCGCACGACGCGACTGTGCAGCAAGTTGTGCTAGACGTACTGATTTTGAAAAGGCAGAGACATGCCAGTGAGCATATGTTTTTGATAGTTGCGACATCACATTTTGAATCTCGAATCCGGTTTGCAACAATATGATACAGATATATTATAGGTAAAAGGTATATTGTTGCAAACTACTAGATAAATTGGTAGGGGCTGTTCATTAATTACATAATTACGTAAGAAATTGTGACTCGGAAATCGGCTAAGTTGAAGTGGGACTGGGCTGGTCATGTCAGCCACATGCCGAGCGAGCTTTGGGCTAAGATTGCAACTGGCTGGCAGCCCGACAGCTCGAAACGGAGACGTGGCAGACCTCGTCGGCGATGGCAAGACCAGCTGGACTCCTTTTTACAGAATTGGCCAGAGACTGCTCAGGAACGCGAAGTCTGGAAACGGAGGGGGGAGGCCTTTGTCCAGCAGTGGGACACAACAATAATAATAAAAATTGTGAATCGCTTCCATCATTGCTCTCATGCATATCATTATTATTATTAAAGAATAATAGTTGCAAGCTTATTGACATACAAAAACGTTTCTATATTGAAATTATAAAGTTTCGCACGTAATGAAATTGAAAAAGGTTTATTAAATTGAACTCTGAAAATAGACAGACACATATTTGAATAAAGTTGTTTGGTTAGACATTTAATAATATTTTGGATGCATTTGACGAAAAACATCGATCTAATTGAGCAACTACAAACTACTAACCGCTTATTATTATATGGCATATGTAACTCAACTTAATTTATTTATTAAGAAACACAACAAAACAAGCAAACAATACAATATCATCTAAACCAATGAACCTAAAGTATATAACTAAATCTTTTTACAATCAGACAATGTTTACATAGACATAGACATAGAAAAACTTTAAAAAGTTTACATCATCAGACAAATTAGTTTTAAACTTACAAACAAAATTTTCCGCCTCTAATATAATCGAAAGTTGCCTGGGACATAGTTCACAGGACACTGGCCTCTACTCACTATTACTCTTATAGTTTTTTTGTGACGAATCAGGTATTTGAATATTATTTTGGACGACTGGTTAGCCTAGTGGGGACGCTGCCTACGAAACTGAAGGTCCTGGGTTGGAATCCCGGTCATCATCCTCCTAGCGTTATTCCCGGTTGTGCCCCTAAAGGAGCCCGGGGTCCGCTTTGACACCTAATCCCAAGATTTGGCATAGGCACTAGTTTTACGAAAGCGACTGCCATCTGACCTTCCAACCTAGAGGGAAAACTAGACCTTACTGGGATTAGACCGGTTTCCTTACGATGTTTTCCTTCACCGAAAAGCTAACGGTAAATATCCCGTACATAAGTTCCGAAAAAACTCATTGGTACGAGCCGGGATTTGAACCCACGACCGCCGCTTAGCAGCCGCATGCCTAAACCATTAGGATACCGTAGCTTGGTTGGAATCCCGGTAAGGGCAAATATTTGTGTGATCAGCATGAATATTTGTTTCTGAGTCTTGGATGTTTTGTATGTATTTCAGTATTTGATTCTATTAAATATTAAATATATCGTCGTCTAGCACGCATAACACAAGCCTTATTGAGCTTACTGTGGTATTAGGTCAATTTGTGTAAGATTGTCGCCTAATATTTATATTCATATTTTATTTTTATTTTATATTTCTTCATTTAGGTCTAATTCTTAAGGAACTGTTTTTTTTCGCCTAAAATATATTTTCCTCAAATTAGAATGGGAACTTGGTAACAGGTAGCGGTAGCTACTAATCAATTCACACATTTGAACAAAATATATTTACGTACCTATCTGAAATATTTCCTTTTGTTTTATTTTAAGCTCATATCCCGAGGGAAATTATAGAATCGAATACTTTCCGGACGAGCCTAATTAGTTTAGCATATTTAGTACGAAATGTAAAAAAGATTGTAAGTATGTTAATTTTTAAGCAGTCGTATAAAAACACGACTTCCTAAAAAAGGAGCGTAATGTTTTCAGGGACATGTGTTAGTTTCTTTACGTCATACCTGGCCATTCTGTAGGAATTACCGAACGCTATGCGTGCGGAAAACCCCAATTCCTGGCCAGATAAAGACGTAAAATGTTGTACTCACCACGGGCGGTAATAAAGAAAGCCTCAGAGCGCATATTTATCGCCCTTGCCTTCGAGTCGGGCGTCAAATACCTGCGATCTGAGACATTCTTTATTTAACCGCCCTAGGTAAGTAATGTACTATTATGGACTTTTTAAATAAAAGAGCAGCGTTAAAATGCAGAAAATACTCGTAGTTACAAAAATTATAACAGATTTTAGTATAAGATTAACTTTAAATTGTTTGCACATGACGTCCTTCCAAAGCATGACTTTCGTTTCTTTAGAAGACGGATAAATGCTACCATTTATTTTTTAAGAAGCTTTGTAAGTTTTTACGAACCTTTCAACAAAAAGCATGTTTATGTGACTGAACTGTCCTGCAGTTCTTTATTTTTGCCAAATATGTAAATGCGATTATACCTACTTATTGACCACACGTAATTAACAACTCCGCAAAATTTATTCATATTTCAAACATTATTCATGAATTCAAAAATTTGGATAATTTATTCGACGAATTTAACTGAATGAGCCGAGAATTTGGGGAATGGTCTCACATTTGAATACTTTTCATACACTTGCATTGTTTTTTCATGTCACGGGCGGGGCGTTGTGAACAAATTCATTTATAATGAGCAATTTCGAAGATGAAAATTTAGACTAAACACCAACTTATTAAAATACTGTAGTAAAATGCTTTTATTATTTTGTTTCAGGATGTGCCTGTCGAAGAATTAGAAAAATTAAAGTCCGGTGAGTATACGGGTACCTACTTTAGTGCGAATATTTCACTTTATTACGGCTTATTAAATATTTTGTATAAACGTTATTTTATGAGTAGTTAAATTCGTAATTGAGCCATATTGTTGTGTAGGTGTTTATTCCTCCATATTATTTTGAGTAATGGTAGACATAATTGATAACTTTAATATAATTGGGTTGAATGTGTACGATTATGTTCTTTTCTCTGCGATAAAAGTACCTACCAAAGACTATTACTTAATTACAACTTTGTTTTTTTGTCACGGACAGTCATCAATTGAAAAAAAAGAGTTGTTCTTTAATTAGTATAGTTGGAACGTAGCCTATGGATCCTTTTAAAGTTTTCCGGAATAAATGTTTTTTTTTTTTTTTTTTTAGCCAACCGACTATAATTAAAATGTATTTTGTTATTTAAAACACTACCTATTAGTTTGTAAGATTTACCTCGTTTTAAAGGAGGAGAACATTCTCGTTGTTTTATTTTCATATTCATTTAGTTTTTGCATTATAATTTATATGGTTAAAAACGATGTTTAAAGTAAGTAAATGTTCCTATACTGGGTGATTTCGGGGTCATGTTTCCCAATCGCAAAAAAAAAGCAGCTTTTCCATACATTAACTGTGAGAGTTAATGTATGGAACAGCTGTTTTTTTTTTGCGATTTCGTGGTCGGTCCCAAGGGAAAAGTTGTTCAGTGTGTCCATCTTATTCGCTTTTCGTCATTTCGGATCATGACCCCCCAAATCACCCAGTATAAACCCTGTACTTTGTCCAATATGTTCACACAAATGTATTATAAACACCTTGCCGTACCTACACATACAGTATAAACTAGTACGAAAGGTGGCTTACCTATATTTACTTATATCATAAAACAACATATGGTTAATTTATACTAAGCAGAAAAGTCCGCTAACGAAATTCTAAGTTTCGATCAAAGAGGAAAATTGAAAAATTATTCGCCACGAGCGGGATTTGAACCCGCGACATCTGGAATCCGTCCATTGCTCTTATCCAACTGAGCTACCGTGGGTCCCGCCAGTGGCAACGAATCTTTCAATCCCTTCACTCTTCTAATTAACCTTAAGGAGGCTCGTAGCGACATCTACCGTGAAGTTGTTACAAACTTCTGATACGGCACCAACGTCCCAAGTTACATTGAGAAGCGTTAGTAACAATGCGCTACTCCATTTTAACAGTAAATTTATACTAAGCAGAAACGTCCGCTGTCGCTACGAGCCTCCTTAAGGTTAATTAGAAGAGTGAAGGGATTGAAAGATTCGTTGCCACTGGCGGGACCCACGGTAGCTCAGTTGGATAAGAGCAATGGACGGATTCCAGATGTCGCGGGTTCAAATCCCGCTCGTGGCGAATAATTTTTCAATTTTCCTCTTTGATCGAAACATATGGTTAGTTACCTAATATGTTTACCTATAGTTTACCTATATTACTTATGTAATGTATAGTTTGGTAAGATGAATAAATAAATAAATATATTACAAATACCAACAGCGTTACAGACCTGTTCTTTGCGTTTGGAATTCAAGACAAAGTCGTTTGGGCAACAGCCTTGCAGTAAATATTTACAGCTTAGCCTGTTTGCCCAGGCCGCCCAGCATCACCAACTTAAACGTGCTGTCCGAATACACCATCCTGTATACTTGTTCAACTATACATAACGGCATTGTTAAGTTGGTAAACGTAACCTGGGAGCCACTGTAACCGCCAGTAAGGTACCTATTTATCTCAGGTACCTTTGGAGAATCGTTTCATTAAAAAATGTAGAGAAATTTGTGTGCTTAGGGTAGTTGTAAATATATTTCACCAACAAAGAATGGTTTATCTATAGATACCTACTATATTGTACCAACAAAAAGAAAGGTCAGAGAGTTTGTAAGTTTGTATTTATCTAGTTCTTTAATTTATGTATAAAACACATTTCTAGATGAAAATAGGCTAGCATTTATCCCGCGGGTTTGCCTGCGTTCTTTGCAATTTGCGGGTGGAGCCATGTGAGCAGCTAGTTTATTAAAAAAATACATCCGTATTGAGAACCTCCTCCTTTTTTTTGAAGTCGGATAAAATAAGACAAAGTTTATCTTCGTTAACCATAAAGTATTAGCGAGAAGGTTGTAAGGAGTCTACCAGAATTAATAAGGATGGTGCAAATTACATTTTAGCCTACTTTTAGTAGGTTTCATAATAACTTACTTTAATAAGAACAGTAGGATATTTCCTTACTTTATTCGGAATATTTAGATGAAGATCTTAATAATACTAAAAAGCGTTGAATTATATTCATAGACATTAATATTCGTATTCATAGATTTTCAAATCTCTGGTAAAGCTTTAATTCTAAACGCAACTTATTCTAAATTGTACCTTCTGTATAATTATCTGTCTTTTGCTTTCCGATGTCTCGAAGTAACATAATACACAAACAATGCTATTCGTTAGCTTATCATAAGATATTGTTTGTGTCTTCTCATAATTGAAATAGGACGGGTAGATTGATATACCTAAGTATAATTACATGTTGACATGCTTTCTAACTATAGCGATCAATATAAGCTTCATGTCCCCGTGTACCCATTACTGAAAGAAAACTAATGAATAAAAGTTTATTTTTTTGGACTTCTAAGACTCCTTTTTAAAAGATTGGCCAGAGACAAGGTGGGAGAAGGCCTTTAGCCAGCAATTCTGATTAAAATTTCTAATTCTGGAGCATGGTTTTGGGAATTATGAAACTTAGAAATTTCATGCTTTTGGGCCAGTGACCCTTTGAAATTATGTAGTGTACCCCAAATTGACCCTTTTTTTTTTTTTTTTTTTTTTACTTGGGGAAATGCCTTTACGCATCCCACCTAGCCGAGGAACTAGGATGGGTATGACGGGCTCCCGGGAACCCCCCGGACTACCGTCTAAAACCACCAAGGTATGCCCTCTCTGCCGTGTAGTAGGGGCGTCATGGGATCGCGAACATTTCACCACGACGCCCCTCGGCAACAGCCGCAGCTGCCCTCACTACTGAGGCAAAAGCCCCCCCTCCCGTCGTAAGCGTGCGGGGCGACACCACACGCTTCCCGACCCAACCAAAGGACCTCTACGCCGGGAGAGGGTGATAGACCTCGGATTCACCCTCTCAGGTCCCCTTGTAACTTTTTATAGAGGTTTTCTCCCTCGCAGCCACAACTCGGCCCCGGCCTGACGGTCGCAGCCCCCGCGCCTAACATGAATCCTCTGATAGCACAGGATTTGTCAGGGTTCCGGGTCCGTTATTTATTATAGAGGCAAACGGCAATGGCCTCTCCCTCAAGCCGCACCTGGGGAATCTTGCGATTCCCTGGGCGGAACCCCCCGACCCCCCCGTGTCGGGTTATTGGTAACACCAGCAAGCGATAACTTAGGGTTCACTAAATTATCACTTGCCGTTGTCTCCAGGGCGCACCGGCCAAGACACTACCCATTCCTGCGGATCAACCGAATCAAGAGGAATCGGTAGAGTCCAGACACTCGAGGAGGTTACCCGACCTAGCACCCCACCCCAAATTGACCCTAAAGCAACATTAAACTACTTGCTAATGTTTCGTAAAGTGGCTATATATTACAAAAATCTTACTTATTACTAACTACTAACTCAGGTAACTCATTAACACATGTTTGACGACCGCTTTAGCCTAGTTAGTAGTGACCCTGCCTACCAAGCAAGAGGTCCTGGGTTTGAATCCCGGTAAGGGCATTTATTTGTGTGATGAGCACGAATATTTGTTCCTGAGTCATGGATGTTTTTTATGTATTTAAGTATTTATTTCTCTATATAAGTATCTATATCGTATAACTATGCCTGGCGGCTTTCTTAGACGTGGAGGGAGCGTTTGATCGTACCACGTATAATGCTATTAGCGAAGCAGCTGCAAAACATGGTATAGAGCCGACCATATGTAAATGGATAGGCAACATGCTAAATGGCAGACTGATAAAGTCATCTCTTTTAGGGGATGAGATAATGGCCACGGCCACAAAGAGATGTCCACAAGGTGGGGTACTTTCACCAACTCTATGGAGTTTGGTGGTGAACTCACTCTTGATAGAACTCAATAAAGGTCCCATCCACACGGTAGGATATGCTGATGATTTAGTGATACTGGTTAATGGGAAATTCCCAAGTACGGTATCAGAAATCATGAACAAGGCACTGAGGGAAGTGGAGAGATGGTGCGACTGTCACCAATTATCCATTAATCCAGGCAAAACTGTAGTAATACCCTTTACTAGGAAAAGGACCCTTCGCGGAATACAGCAGTTAAAGCTGTACGGAAGGGTACTAGAACTGTCCAATGACGTGAAATATCTAGGTGTCACACTGGATAAGGAACTGAACTGGAAGAAGCATACAGATCTCACCATTACAAAGGCCCTGAGGGTATTTGGAATGTGTAGATCAGCGTATGGCAAAACATGGGGACTGAACCCCAAGGTACTGAAGTGGATCTACACCATGATGGTAAGACCCATAATACTGTACGGTAGCCTGGTATGGTGGCCAAGGACTTTAATGAGCACATGCAGAGAGGCCCTGAGAAAGGTGCAGAGAACGGCATGCATGGCTATAACAGGGGCGTTTCGTACCACGCCTACAGTGGCGCTAGAAGTCCTACTGGACCTACCGCCACTTCACATGGTGATTAAGTCAGAGGCACGCAAATCGCTCTACAGATTAAGAACTCTTGGACTGTGGAGCGATAGCAAGCCGAAGACTAAGCACACAAACATGGAGACTGATGGTTTCTTAGACAGAATAACAAACATGGGAAGCGACAAAATGCTACCCAAGTATGTATTCCACAGGAACTACACAACAAAAGTTCCAACCAGGGCTGAGTGGGCCGAAGGTCTAGAACCACCAAAGTCTGGTATCGAAGACAGTATATGGTACACGGACGGATCAAAAATGGGATCCGGTACGGGAGCAGGCATTTATGCAAATGACTATAGTAGTAGTGTAAGCATGGGTAGTTTGGCAACTGTCTTCCAAGCGGAGACATACGCCATAATTGCTTGTGTACAGGAGAATATAGACAGGCGAACCAAAGGGCGGACTATCTATATACTCAGTGACAGTCAAGCGGCCCTCAAAGCGCTTACGGCGCCGAAAGTGGACTCTAGACTAATTTACAATGGCGTCCAAGCACTTAACAGACTTGGAAGGCACAATAAGGTGCAACTAGTTTGGATACCAGGGCACAAGGGCTTCATCGGCAACGAAAGAGCAGATGAGCTTGCAAGAGGGGGCTCTACAAATCACTTTGTAGGGCCAGAACCATTTGTGGGACTCTCGCAGGGGACCATAATATCGGCCTTTAAAGCCTACGCCAAAACCAAACACCAACACGAGTGGAGGAATGCGGCTGGCTTAAGGCACTCTAAGCTCTTCATAGAAGGAGTGGACTCGGGCTGGACCAGAAAACTCTGGAAATCCAGTAGGAAGCAACTCAGAATTATATCTGGGGTGTTCACTGGTCACTTCGGGGTCAAGGATCTCTTGGCCAAGATGGGACTATCTGATAGTTTAGACTGTAGAATGTGTGGCGAGGAGGATGAGACTATGGAACACTTATTGTGTGAATGTCATGCCCTTGCCAGACAAAGAATGAACTACTTTGGTAACGGTTACCCGCAACCAAAGGAATTCAAGGTGCTCCCGGCGAACTGCATCATCCGCTTTGTGGAAATGATGGAGCAAGCCTGGGAGCAGGTATAAAGGAGAGGGCAAATGCACAAAAGATCCCACTGGGTCGAAGTGCATCCGAAAGGGCCCTCACCTAGATAAGATAAGATAAGATAAGATCTATATCGTCGTCTAGTACCCATAGTACAAGCTTTGCTTAGTTTGGGACTAGGTTGATTTGTGTAAGATTGTCCGCAAATATTTATTTATATTTTATTATTATTTATATTCTGCAAATAGGCCACGAGACCACTTATATACATGTCAAACAAAATATATACGCAAGAAGAGGTAATGTTAACACAGCGCAAGACTAGAGTTGCTTTACAAATAGCCGGTTGTCCGCGCGGATCCACCCGCGTAATTATAAAGAACCCAGGCATTGTATGTGGAGCGATGCGAAAACTGACAGAGACGCTATAGTAGTACTATTACAGTAGCCGGCGATAAAGATTGCACATCGACCTTTGGAAAGAGACAATAGTGTGACAATGAGTGTGACTGTGACAACGCTCTACAAAGCCGAAATACCCGATGTGCAATCTTTATCGCCGGGTACTGTACTTATTCTGTGGCTATAGTTACAATAAGAGGTATGTGTTGCTATCTCATTCCAACTACGGCTGCACCTCTGCTGGTTGTTGTGACAAATTGCAAGGTGTATTAAAAAAAAAAGAAACTGAAAGTGCATTTATTTCGGACAACTAAATATATACGGTTACGCTAGCCCCGTCCCATCTCCAAGCGACTTCCTCTGAAGCCGGAGCTGCGGCCACCACGGCAGAGCAACACAAGCGACGCAAATATGCTGTCCTCGGCGAGGGCTACATGTTTGCGCCGTTTGGAGTGGAAACCCTGGGGCCGTGGGGACCGGGCGCGAAGGCCCTGTATAAGGAGCTTTCGGAGCGGCTCATCCAAACATCCGGAGACCAGAGGGCTGGCAGCTATTTTAGCCAAAGGATTAGCCTAGCAATCCAAAGAGGTAACGCTGCCAGCCTTCTGGGCACCATAGCCAACGACGGCGACCTGGGGGGCATTTACTTTTTATAGTTTTAGTTTATGATATAGTTTTAGTTAAGTCATATTTCTTTATTTTATTATGTTACCATTATGTTGTGATAACTAAATATTAAATATATATATATATATATATATATATATATATATATATATATATATATATATATAATTCTTTCTTCATTTGACATCTATGTTTGAGAGACAGGGACAAATCACGTTACCTATATTTAGAGGTTTGTTAAGTTTTATAAGTAACGGGGTAAATCTCTTTTCAGCCGAACACAGCAAAGTCGCTGGTGCAGAACAAACTGCCCATATCGAATATCACAGCCTAGGTGAGTGCAGTAGTGATGTAAACCTGCAGCCTAATTGCGAAGCCTTTTCGTAGACGTCGGTCCGTTTCGTTTGAAATCAGACTTAAGCAACGCTCGGCTTTGATGGAAACGTATTGAAACTTGGCTGCCCATTTATGTCATAAATGGGCATTTTCAAAAAATTGTGTACTCAATTAGCGTGAATAGTCAGGGCCACAGTGATTCAGGGCCAGTATCGTGACAGTTTTTATAAATTTTTCTTTTCAATTCATAAATGATATGCATAGGTAAACACGTTATTTAAATGTGAAACGAATTCACTTTCTCATAATTTGTATGCTTAATCTCACAAAACTGACACTGAGTTACTTTTAGTTTAAGCTATTTGGGCACACACATTTTTAAAAATGCTCAAATTTCAATATTTAATGCCTACTAAATTACATCAAAATGAATATCACACAAAGCTAAAGCCTTATTAATCGTCGACCTAATGGTATTAAATAGTTATATGGCAGTCTTTGTTTGCACCTTTATCATTCACAATGACACCGAGATCGTCGAACTTGATATAAATATCAGAATACATAGGTAGCTCCTATATACTTTTTATAAGCTTTGGACCGTTCGTATGTATGTAAGACGTCCTTCAAAATTTTCAAACTATAATTCAGCATTTAAGCATTTAAGTTCGAGTTCGATGACAATGTATTATTATAGCACTGCCGAGTTTACCCGTCGTTTTAGGCTCATTAGAACCTACTCCAAGAGTAGTTGAAGACTGCAAAAAAATACAGTCGGCCGTAAAAACTTGTAGGTACCAAAATGAAAATTCTGACGGTTTTTTTTTATTGTGTTCTTATGCACTCGTCGTGAGTTATTATTTATATTATTATTATTAAGTACATAATTTCGTCTAAGAAACACTGTAAAGATACCTACTTAGAATTAATTAGTACCTTAAAGAGATCCTAAGGGACTCTAAATACAAGGAAAGAACTAACTACCTATTATGTTTAACTCTACTCGTACAAAGTTTTAAGCGTGATTTATTTTAACGCGAAATTCATGTTGTGTTGAAACTAAGTTTGGTACTGTGGCATCCTTATATTTGAAAACTTTGCTTCAAGTTTTAATCTCTTCATTTAGACCTAGCCGTGTGGCAGATCTCTAAATGAATTAAATATGCACCTCGTATTAAATTACCAAGGTTAACTTTAGGTACATATTAATTAGTTAAGGTAAGTAGGTATCTATAGGTACATACTATACTACACTTTATGTAATGTTAAGTATTTACCTATATTCAAAAAAGCGGCCAAGTGCGAGTCGGACTCGTGAAGTCGTCACATGAAGGGTTCCGTTAAATAAATTGCGGTTTACGATTTATGACGTATTAAAAAAAAACTACTTACTAGATCTCGTTCAAACCAATTTTCGGTGGAAGTTTGCATGGTAATGTACATCATATATTTTTTTGAGTTTTATCATTCTCTTGTTTTAGAAGTTACAGGGGGGGGACACACATTTTACCACTTTGGAAGTGTATCTCGCACAAACTATTCAGCTTAGAAAAAAATGATGTTAGAAACCTTAATATCATTTTTTAAGACCTATCCATTGATACCCCACACGTATGGGTTTGATGAAAAAAAAAAATTTTTGAGTTTCAGTTCTGTGTATGGGGACCCCTAAAACTTAATGTTTTTTTTTCGATTTTTGTGTAAAAATCTTAATGCGGTTCACAGAATACATCTACATACCAAGTTTCAACAGTATAGCTCTTATGGTTTCGGAAAAAAATGGCTGTGACATACGGACGGACAGACAGACGGACATGACGAATCTATAAGGGTTCCGTTTTTTGCCATTTGGCTACGGAACCCTAAAAACATACATATTATTCCCATTGAAACTATTTATTTAAAGCTAAGATGGGTACAACAATATATCGTAAATAAAAAATATCACTTTGTGTCTCTATTTCTAGCCTTAACCTCGTCTTTTGGGGTTAGCTCTCCTAGTAATTCTTTGCCATGGGCTGCCTGTCCTATGTTATAGTATAGGAATAGATGACATTTAGCTTTTTTTGGTCCCTACATAGAAAAAAAACAGTTATAAGAAATAGGAAACCATTGACACGAGAAGAAGAAGAATATTCACTTCGAGATTTGTTAAAGTTCGAAACCAAATTACTTATTTGGCTAACATTTTTTCACATTAGGTATAAACAATTCTCTATACTACATTTGTAATTTATTTTTGTATATTTCTGTACTCATAATGAAACTGAATGTGAAGAATAAATAGTTAATAAATCGTCAAGAGAATGCAATTTGCTGCAAGATTCATCTAAGACATATTATGTTTTGAGCGAACTTTAAAAACATTTTCACGTTGAATCATAATGGCTTCTTCTTCAGTTGTATACGTACAATATCACTTGAACGATATTTTGTAACTCTCACGATAACAAGTTGCGAAAGTACTCTCGCAACACTTCGAACCCTCCTACGATAGATTGAGATTTGATAGTGGCCCATTATGGGAAGGTTATGCTAACAGTGGTAATGGTTTGACATGTGTCATTACGCCCACAGGCCACGCGTTTCACAATTTAACGTATCAGCTGGACTATACTCTACCTATTTGTTTTAAATAAGTAGCGACCCGCCCCGTGTTTTGCACAAAATAATATTCATTAAACGGGATGGGTTTAGCCAAAATAAAGCTACAGGTCGATCACGTAACGCATTGTACAGTCGCCATCAGTCATCACATACATAGGTACACTATAGGTGTTCGAAAATATCTTCACATGCACCCTAATGCCTTGAAAATAGAGGTGTGTTCCGATGTTTGTGACGTGCTGGTTTGCTCCGATGTATGTGATGGCGACTGTACGAACGCCGGGTAGGTCTAAATGTCACTCTTTATATGGAAAATTGACAGTTAAATTGTACCGACGCGCGTTCGGAACGTTACGTGATTACCCCTCTGGTTAGGTAAATACGAGTATATGGGTCAAAACCGGTTCAATATAGATCCAGTAGTTTTTGAATGCATCGCAAACATGCATAACAGCGAAGTCGGCGTTGTAATAGGTGTCTATAGAATTGATTGATGATCCGGGCTCCTGCGGGCTGCGGGGTGCCACCGGGAAGAGGATTGATTGATGATATTTTATGAGAGATATGCACAACAAGTGATATAAAAATAATTGGAAAGAAAAGTTATCATGATCACGTAACTACATTAAAATAGACCATGCTTAATGCCTTTGGGCTACTCAATCACTGACCCAACCTGTGAATTTAGAAATCATATATTTAGAGTGGATTTTGATTTTTGAGTGAAAACATTGTTGACTGAATTGTAGTTTTGTTACAATTTTATACATTAAGTCACGTAGTTTTCCTCAAAGTCTATATTAATAAAAAAAGACCGACAAATCAATACTAAAGTAATAGTAGATTGTACAACAAGTGCATAAAACGCACCATTTTACTCGAGACGTTTATCCATCCGAGCGAGCTTGCGAGCGAGGATAGATATAAAGTCGAGTGTAAAATGGGTTTTATGGACGAGTTGTACACTCTACTTTTCACTTCGATTGCGAGGAAATGAAACAGCAACACGTAAATATAGTAAATGAGACGAAATACAAATTATAAGTTTATTTCATGAAGTTTTATTGTGTACTTTGGCTGTTGGTATCTTTGCCTTGGTCTTAGAATACGAACGAAACGAAATAAAATAAAGAGGTTGTTGTATGAAGTTAAAGATGTTCGTGTGGCTGTTGCAGCGATTGCCTTGGTCTTCGACGAAGATTTTACTTTATGCTCTAGAGCATAAAAAGCGACTTTATGTCGCCTACGCACGACATAAAGACGAACTTTTAGAGCATGAGAAGTGAAAAGTAATTAATTGTCCACTTGTAACCACTTTAGGTACTATCTCATTTTTAACGGGTAAAATATGATTTTTTATAATCTTCGTTTTAATATAACAGGACCTACAATAACTTGGTTTTCTCTCCTTGGCTACTCCGTTTTTTGAAATAATGATCCATTTTGACAAAATACTTGTGTTATGCCGACACTACACTCTGCAGCAAATCAAATATGGCATTGATTAAACGTTATATTGAACACTATTTATATTTGCACTAAGCTTTTATTTAATTGACTTGATAAATATGTTTACGTAGTGTATGAAAACTAATAAACATTACTTGGAATGTAATTTGCTATATTTTTAAAGCGCCTTCTAAAGAAACGAATACCTACGTACAGTAATCAAATTCAGAATTACTTTGCTAAACTTGTTATTTCAACGTGTTAACTTCATTTTACGACTGACAAGTTCAACAGCTCAGAAACAGGGGTTGTTCAAAATATTGAGAGCGCTTTGCCATGCATATTGTTGGTGAATGTTATTTAGACCACGTAAAAATACAAGTACCAACGCATAGAATGCTAGAAATTAAATCTATCCCCTCTATTGTACCTACAACCAGAGGCAAGTCTATTTTAGCACCACTGAAATTGAATATTTAATTAGATTGTTAACTTGCGTCCCGCTTTCCTACATCTAGTTACGCCGGAGAAAAAGCGGGATTATCAAAGTCAAAGTTATTTGTTTTTCAATTTAGGCATATTACATGCACCTAGGAATGTCAAAAAACTAAGTACCACCGGTTTGGAAAGAAAACCTCTGCCTCGAGAAGAACCGGCGTAAAACCTCGGCGAGGTATCATTTTTTCAAAACAGTATACAATATCTGTATAATTTCAGTAGGTATACCAGTATTTTTAATGAAAAAAATGAAAAATGAAAAATGTTTTTATTTCATAAGTTTTCTTCTTTTACAAAGGTCCTTTGGGGCTACCTAGTAAGTAAATAAATACTTGTATCAGGTAGTATTATAATATAATAGTATTTTTCACAATCGTGTTATAATAGAGAGCTTTTTAGTCGAGTACCGTGTTTAGGCCACGAAGCTTGCTGAGTGGCCTAAGTAAGGTACGAGATTAAAAAGCTTGATTATAACACTATTGTGAACAATACTTTTTGTACGAGTTCATTAAAATTAATTTTCTACGAGTCAACTGAACTAATTAAACAAACTCGATACTGTTGAAACGAAGTGCAGCCTATCGCTCGTACGCTCGTTGATATCTTAAAAGACAAGAACGAGCGTACGACATCAACGAGTAAACTCAATAATCAAAGCGATTCTATTGGTCCTATTCATGACAGTTCGGTTAAGCAGCCACGTGATTGGTCGAATTTATTTTAGTTCTATTTTCAATTTTTTTTCGGTTGTCTGGAGCGTATCGAAACAGTTATTTCGATTGTTTCGACAGTAACATGGACTTCAACTATGAAAAGAGTGACGTTGCAGTATTCTCTATGAAATCTTAATACACAGATTTTAATCGACGAGTACAAAAAAATACATTGCTACAGTAGAAAGTCTACATTATTAAATAGGCTCCGTTTATTTATTTTGCTAAAGATTGCACGTGCAGGACGTTATCACTGCCAAGTATCCATGATGTAAACGTTTATCTTATTTATCATAAACTTGAGAGCCGGGCTCTTGTCGGTGGAGTGATCGCCATTATGTTCTTCTCTCTGCTACTGTTTTGAGCTCTTGATACGACCTTGCAGTTCGGTAATGTGTTTTGGAGCATATTTACCAATGTTTACAACTTAAATTTCAATTCTATGTCAATTTGATTTGAATTATGCCGGGATATAATAAAACATAACTATTATTTATGTCCTTATTGTCGATATGCCCTTCTAGATGCAGTGAAATCCAACGGCGAACTGATATCTCGACTGGAGCAGCACGCGTCGGCCGACGCCGCGCCGGGAGAGAAGCCGCGAGTCCATGCGCAGACGCAACTCGACGTGCCTTCTGAGGGCGTGCATCAAACAGTGCTGCAGGAGGGCGCGCATGTTAGTGTGGTCGACGCTACTACGCCTGCGAGTGAGGAGGTCACCGCTAAGGTTAATATTACAGAAAAGAGTTCATGTCAGTCGCAGTTCGACGTTCCTTCGGAAGGCGTGTCATATCGAATAGTCCTAAAAATTACAATACTACCCCTAAATCACTCCAGTTATAATCGTGCACAACAAAGAAAGACTGAAAAATCCAATAGACACAGACACTTTTTTTTAATTAAATATAACTGGACCGAGACAAGTGGTGAAAAAAAGGGGAGGACTTTGCCCGGCAGTCGGACACAATATAGGCTAAAAAAAATAAAAAATTAAGAAATATTTTTTCACAGATATTCCACGGAGCGGCTCGCTTGGTGCAACCAGGCTCGGCGACCAACAACCAGCAAAATGGCCACACGGCTATTCGGCGCGCCTTCAACGCCGACATCACAAAGGAAACTAAGAACAACGTAAGCACATTCTCATGTTTAAGGTTCTTGGAACCTATATTACCCACAGTACGCAAAAGAGCAGGAGTACTGACTTATAAGAGCATCGCAAGTATCGCAACACACAGTATTGTTGTAAAAAGTCACCCTGTGTAACCGCTCTAAGGTAAAACGTGGGTGTGCGTTCGTCAGGAATCGCAGTAGGGGGAGGGAAAAGCATTCTCATTCTTCTTATTCGGCTACTCCTGCCTTGTCACATCTATAGTAACCTGGCATTCCGAAAGTATTTTAACATCCTTAAAAGTTTATGTGGTTAGCTCGAGGATATGAATTATTTATTTATCACTTCCGATTGGTTAACAATAGTTTTACAAATTAATATTCATTGCAGAAAGAACATTAAATTCGTAAACGTGTTATTTTTCCCTGAAAACGTTGGGAAGATCAGTTGGGTCGTGAGTTTTGAAATGATCATTGCGTTAAAAGCCATTAAGTGAGATCAATTTCACACTAATCCCAATTATCCCAAAAAGTATACAGTTTTACAAAAAAATGCTTTTTAGACGTCAGGTCTATGAACAAGTTTCTTCCTAAGAATATGACTCAATGTGATATCGCTCGAGGCAAATTATCACAAATACTTATTGGATTAAGGATATGAAATGATTTCTAACCTCACACGTGTCGTTGAAATTCAAGGGAAACCCACAAATTGCGTATTAATCAGGATTATCCGTATCCCTTGTGGATTATTGTTTTTAAGAGCTTGTTATTTGTGTCAAAGTCCTGATAGTTAGTAGGTCATATTGAGTGTTACGCAACTTAATTGAGTGTTAAGTTCACTGGGCCTCGAACTTAAACTTGAGAAGTGTAACTCGATGGGGCTCAGTTTCTTACTAGAGGACTTATATAAGTGATTTGAAATGAGCTTGGGGAGTGCGCTAACATTATTCTCTTGATTATTATTCCCTGGTGAGGTCATTATAGGCAACCCGAAAATTAAATCTGCGGTGAGTTGTAGGCATTATGGTGGCGTAAAACAAGATACAGCATTGCGTCACATTTTGACTATTAGTTGTTATTACGTGACAAAAATTATTTAAAAAAATCTGTACAAGCTTTACTATATATTGCATTGAAAAGTTCCACCTTCTGGTTCTATCATCAGATCAACTTGATGGTTACCTACCAAATTATTATGTTATAATTGATATTGTACATACTTGAAAACACTGACTCTGGATTTTTTCCTGTCTTTATCTACAACAATGCTTGTAAAATAACCATTATTATTATTTGCTCATTCACAGACATAAGTAGAAACAACACCGTATAAAGGATGACTCACGCTAGAACGGGGCGTATCCGGCCCGGGCCGTTTTCTAAGAAAAACGACGGCGTTTTTACGCGACCGACCCATGCCAAGCCGTGCCGACACCGAGCCGCTTCCGAGCCTCGGTCATGGCTCGGTCGGGCTTGGGTATGGTTCGACCCCGTAAAAAAGTCGTCGTTTTTCTTAGAAAACGGCCCGGGCCGGACACGGCCCGTTCTAGCGTGAGACATCCTTTAATATCAGAACAAATAGTCGGTAGCTAAAATGCAACAAACATGATCTATGATTACATCTATCTTTCTATACATATAATAAAGCTGAAGATGGTCGAAAGTCTGTACATGGAATCGATTCGAAAAAAAAATTGGCAGGGGTACTTAGAATCGACAACAGAACACGTCCCAACAGTTTTAAGAATTTTTGTCTGTTTATCTGTTTGTCTGTTTATGTGACCGCGCATCACGTGAAAACGGCTTAACCGATTTATATAAAATTTGGTATAGAGATAGTTTGAGTCCTAGGAAAGGATATAGGATAGTTTTTATCCCAGAAGTCATCCTCTAAGGAAATGAAATTGGGTGTGTAACTATGTATGAATCTACTTAAACAGCTGCACCGATTTGGATGAAATTTAGTATGTAAATAGTTTGAGCCCCGAGGAAGGACATAGGATAGGTTTGATCCCGAAAATAATCCCTAAGGGGGTGATATGGGGGGTGAAAATTTGGATGTAACCCATTTTGATGAAATTTGGTTTCGAAATAGTTTAAGTCCTGGGAAAGGACATGGGATAGTTTTTATCCCGGAAATCATCTCTTATGGGGGGTGAAATGGGAGGTGAACATTTGTATGGAGGTACTATATGACCGCTGCATCCGTTTACATAAAATTGTCTCGGGGTAGCATATAGGATAGGTTTTATCCCGAAAATTAATCCCTAAAGGGGAAATGGAGGGTGAAAGTTTGTATCGAGCTACGATATAAACGAGTTCTACGCAGACGAAGTCGCGGGCAGAAGCTAGTAATATATAAAATTGGATCGTTACTTATAGAGTGACCGACAACGCACAGCCTAAACCGCTAAAGATACAAGCATGAAAGGAACACATATTCTTCAAGTGACGTAGAGGCGCACTAACGAAGGGTTTTTTTGAAATTGAACCCCTAAGGGGGTGAAATTGGGGATAACACGTTGTATGCAAATCCGTTATTTTTGGAGCTCAATCTTATCTATCTTTGGTATGGACATAGTTTAAAACCCGAGGAAGGACATAGGATAGCTATTATCCCGGAAATAATATCTTAAAGGGTGAAAAGGTGGGGACTTTGAACGGGGGAGCGATGTTTAAGCCTACGGCTGAAATACTTTAATAGCAATTATCCTCTTAGGCGATTAACGAGATCCACGCGGACTTAGTCGCGGGCTAAAGCTAGTTTTGTATATATTGACAAATGAATGACAATTTCTTGGGTTTACAATCAAATCACAAACGCCACTCACCTTTAACCTCAGTTAAATACCCGTAAAGTTTCATCATCATCATAATATATAAGCCGAAAGACGTCCACTGCTGGACATAGGCCTCCCCCAAAGAGTGCCAAAATGTAATGTGTGCCGTAAAGTTTAATGTAGGTAGGTAGGTAGCAGTGGCGGGCGCCCAAACAAGCCGATTCCCACCGGCTTGCCTAAAATTTAGTTTTAGGCAAGCCTATCATTATATACGCTAAACTCTTTCATCTCTGTATCTGTATTATGGTCTGAAATAAATGTTTTTATTATTTATTTATTATTTGTTCCGGGTTGCCCATCGACAACTTTCACGCGCTGCCACGGCTGGTAGATAGGTCTAGGTAGGCACTATATAAAAAAAATCTTTAAGTGGTTCAGAAATAAATATTACTCAATAATCAGATTCCCGACGCATTTCAAGAAGGAACAAAATAGAACCCTGCGGGATAATGATATCTAGTGCAACTATCTAAAGAGACGACCCAAAGGATTGAATTTCAAGTTTGTATCTCGATTTCCGTTTACAACAAAAGAATTTCAATGAGAACGTCTGGAAACTTTGCAAATCAATCTTGGTACAGTCTTATCGGTAGGTAATATGCAGCGTGTATTTTTAATATTACCTCAAATTGTAACCAGAGGTAGGTGTAAGGGCTATGAACCGATATTGCAAGTTTTTTTTTCTTAACTACAGACTTTTTTTTCCTTATAAAATAATTCAGCACGCAATGTATCACTACATTGTCTTACTGATGTAACGTCACAACTGTCACAAGTAACCCGCTTCTTCCATGTGTCAAATGAGTGTAAGCATTACATTGCGGCTCGATAATTTTTTTAAAAATAATTACGCTTTGGTAGTTAAGATAACTTACAATTTTTTTACAATATCGGTTCATAGTACTAAAAGCTACGTATAGTTAAAATTTGAGGTAATATTAAACACACAGGCTGTATAAGAGTAAATGCATTTAATTTAATAATACCTACATAGAAATAGAAAACATCTAATTTACGGCATGAAATAATCGTGTTCTCTACCAAGAAGGTCAATCACTCGTGTATAATTTATATTTAGTCAAAGTTAAATTTAAAGCCAGTTAATAATTTAGTTCATGTACCCGGCCTATGACAATGATATTTAGATGAGTTCTTGTAGCGTCGTCTGGTGTAGTAATTTAGATGAAATCATAGATAAACAAAGTTTTCGGAGATAATTGCATTCGCCTTCTTAAATATAATATGTACTTACCTACTTGCCTGTAATTTCACGACATAGTAATTTCATGGCTCATTGGTTTGAAAAATTGAGCAAACTTTGGCGCGAACTAATAATTGCGATTGCATTGCACGACATTGACTTCATGTGTTAGGGCACCAAATAAATGTGACCTGTATTGGGTCTCTAGTTACTTGGTGTAGTGAACCTTCGAAACTTTCGTACTCCGTAATCCCTTCTGTTAAACGTCTGCTAAACGGTCGCCAACACGCCCCTCCGACCGAGCGACCTTGGTCCGCACCGACCGTGTAGACAGTTGTTTGAAGCAAAATTTCATACTACAGCGGTCGGCGCCGACCAAGGCGACCATTACAAAATATCAGGGATCTATAAATGAGAAGTTTCTTTACAAAAGTAATAATATTATAAGCTTATATTTTTATACAAAACGGGTCCCTGGACTATGCACAGTTTAAATAAAATATAAAAAATATACATTGATCGCTAAAATCATAACCCTTCCATTTGGTTTGCCGTAGTCGGTTAAAAACAATAATATCCCTCTTGTCCCAGAAAGTAAATGGTAGGTACTGTAATTTAATTTAAGTCTTAGAAGTATACACAAAGTAGGGAGGGTGGGGTAGACGGTCCTCATCTATATTAAATTGATGAGTGTTTAATACCTCAAAGTCCTCAACTCTCAGCCGCAGGAAAGGCAAATTGAAACCTAAATCCTGTATCACCATCTATTCAAGGAGGCACTCCCATTCTTTGCGTAGGTACAAAATTCACAATTAATATTTACCTAAGCAAGTAAACTATTTCTTCATTATTATTAAACCGTGATTAGAATGGGATTGGAGACGAGATGACGGTTTTGCCGCCTACGTCAAAGTTTATATTTGAACTGACAGCTATTCCAATTCCAAACTTATCGGGGCGGGGTATAGTAATAGGCACAATCAGAATCCAAATGAAGGGAAATACCCAATTCCTCATTCGTGACGTTAATCGTTGCTCTGTTCTTAGATTGACCATTACGCTTCGTACGCTGGAGTCCAGTATTCTCCACTAGACATGGCAGAGTACGTGTTCTGGACAGGAGACGAGCGTGGAGTGACGGCAGCTATTGAAGAATTCCTGCAGGAAGGCTTGGTAAGTCATAGATAGATATTGTCTTTACAAGTGTACACCTACGTGATAGACACTGAAAACGTACAGTTAACCATCAAAGCGTTTTTAGGGTTCCGTAGCCAAATGGCAAAAAACGGAACCCTTATAGATTCGTCATGTCTGTCTGTCTGTCTGTCTGTCCGTCCGTATGTCACAGCCACTTTTTTCCGAAACTATAAGAGTTATACTGTTGAAACTTAGTAAGTAGATGTATTCTGTGAACCGCATTAAGATTTTCACACAAAAATCGAAAAAAAACATTAAGTTTTAGGGGTCCCCCATACACAGGACTATGGATAGGTCTTCAAAAATGATATTAAGGTTTCTAATATAATTTTTTTCTAAACTGAACAGTTTGCGCGAGAGACATTTCCAAAGTGGTAAAATGTCTGTGTCCCCCCCCCCCCTGTAACTTCTAAAATAAGAGAATGATAAATATAAAAAAATATTTGATGTACATTACCATGCAAACTTCCACCGAAAATTGGTTTGAACGAGATCTAGTAAGTAGTTTTTTTTAATACGTCATAAATCGTAAACCGCAATTTATTTTACGGAACCCTTCATGTGCGAGTCCGACTCGCACTTGGCCGCTTTTTTTTTGTTGCCGTGTTTGGCCTGCAACGCGGCCAGTGACATATTTGCTGTGGGCCCTATCTGCGGGCCTTATGGGGTCATCCAGAGGGAACCCACCGAAGCGTTCGTAACTTTCCAGCAAGTAATTTTTTAGCTGCATTAGCAGTAAACGGGGTCAGGCTAAGTGCTGATAGAAAGCGCTATTAGCCTTACTGGGCTGGTAGCAGAATCGCATGTATTACCACGTATTACTTTTTAATCCCCAACTCGCACTGGGCTAGTGTGGGGACCTGGAGACTACAGCCCATTCCCTCTCATCCATAATAGGAGTTTGTTCCCAGCAGTGGGACGAATACATGCTGATAGTGTTTTTTTTTAATTCTGGCGGTGGAAACAAGCACACGCCCCGGCTGATGGTGAACGGACACTACCCTAAAGACGCTTGTGACTTCACATTCGCGAAACCAACCCTTTGTTCTCACTCTCAACACAGCGTACCCGCGGGAGTGTTATAAACGACATGAAGCATTCGTCCCTATTGCACTTACGACTACTTGCTAGAGAAGGGACAGTTTTACGTTCGACGCAAACGCGAATACGTATGCTAGGTAGCCTGGGAGTTGTTGACTTAAATAGCTTTACGTGCTGGAGCTAGCCTTTCAGATAACAATTTACAATTTAAGTAATGCAAACGTCTGCAAGCTGCGTTGCATAAAGGAGCTTATTATGAAGTTGTGACCATTAAGAAATTTATCTTTAAGAGAACTAAGAAAACAATTCAATAGAATACCTAAAGTTTAAAGTCTTTTTTCTGTGCCATCGTAACTCAAGAACGAGCAGGTTGCATTGATGTAATAAAAAAACTGCGATTTTATCAAAATCCTAACTATCATTAAGTATTATTATTCTCTTGACAACGTGGTACTCAATCTTTGGAGCAACTTTAGAAAGACGACGAAATTGTCGTGTTGGTATTGTCACTCCACTAGACAAGTTTAGTGATTCGATTGGCATCTGGTTCAGGAAAGAGACGAGACCTAGAACGAGCGTGCGAAACACACTGACGTTAAGTTATACAGGGTGTGGCCTGTAATAGGAGCAAATATTCAAAGGGACGCCTCCTTAGAGCATTTGTAGTAACACCTTGTGTCCCCACTCATTTATTTTTTTTTGGATTCGAAGATATTTTGATCTAAAGTTATGACCTCCAAGTAATGTATCTTGGCACCACGACATCATAGCACAGCAGTCAATGCGGATTTTGAGGTAACATCATATAAAGAGAGTCATAATAGTTTTAGCATTTTTGTTTTCAAAAGATATTTTTGTGATCTTTTAATTTTTATTTCATTTTTTTAGTGTCTTTAAAATAAAAAGTTACTAATAGCACTCCAGAAGAATACAAAAATACAACTTAACTTATTTTGAAGAAAAAAAATTAAAATAAAAAGATTTTTTTTTTCAAGTTTAACCATGTGGAAATAATTGTTCACAAGCTTAATAATCTACCGTTTAATTTTTTGCTCCTATTACAGGCCACATCCTGTATAAGAAAGAAAGAAAGAAAGAAATATATTTATTTAGTATCACAAAGAAATTTCACATGTGTGTTTCATACAACTCAAATGCACCAAAATATAGTGAATCGTAAATGGTCAACTTCTCTATAGTCTCCCGTCTTAGTAAATGTTCAGCAACTACAAAAACATTAAGTTTATGAAAACCAATACCAAAGTTAAAATTTGTATTAAAATGTGAACATGAATTATGTATACAGTTTTGATTTTGCATTGCAATTTCAAAATATAGCTCTATATAGATTCCCGATGCGGCAAATGACAGGTTAATCGTGTTCTGTCCAGATGTCCAAGGAAGAAGCGATCGCGTTCCTGCAGGAGATAAAGTTCAACATCGACTATCTTCGAGCCCACTACTCGCAGAACGTCCGAGCCGAAGAGACGGCGCAGCAGGAGAAGCTCAGGAGCCTGCTTATGGAACAAGCTAACAAGGTAATCTAAATTACAGGTTAGTCGATTCCTGTCTAGATGTCCAAGGAAGAAGCGATCGCGTTCCTGCAGGAGATAAAGTTCAACATGTGTGTAGTAGCGGCCTAGCGGCTACCACGAGTACAGTGACAATAATTTACTTTCAAAACAAAGTTTTAACCGACTTCAATTCAGTACTCCGCCAAGCCACATTAACATTTCCACATTTTTTTTCCAATTTACCACATAAAATGATTTTCGAGAACAAAAGTATTGATTTTTAGACCAATAAACCAAATCGCTGTATGTGGGCCGATAATATTTGAGGACTTCCGTCGATTCCTCAAGGATCTCAGAATTACCTTTGGCACTTCATTGTTTGCTATTTCAACGGAATAATATCAGAATATGTGACGTACTTATATAGTTTGAAGTACATCATTGAGAAGTTCCACAAGCCATCTGTGGTCTTCATCATCACTTCCACTTCACCAAATTTATGATTTCCGGGTGTAAATACACGAGTTATAATAGAAAATACCGAAATTACTACACGCGTGCCTAATATATTTGAGGAGTTCCCTCAATTCCTCATGGTTCCCATCATCCAACTGGGGTTTTGGAAACAATGGGACCAATCTGGAAGCATATACTTTCAGTTAAAAAAAGAATTGTACGAATCGGTTCATAAATGACGGAGTTCTGAGGTAACAAACTTTAAAAATAAAAAATACATCCGAAATGAGAACTTCCTCCTTTTTTTGAAGTCAGTTAAAAAAACAAATTCATTGCAAATACCATCTTAAGTACCACCTTGCTTCTGCACTTTAGATAGCAATATATGAGTAATATTTCAATAGCGGGGGTACCAACTCAAGTAAGGTACCATACTTTTCACTGCGTTTTAGTTAGTAATTAAAAAATAAAATAAATATTACGGGACAATCTTACACAAATCAACCTAGACCCACGGTAAGCTCAGTAAGGCTTGTGTTGTGGGTACTAGGCGATGATATACATATATAATAGATACATACATATAGATACTTATATACATATATAACATCCATAACTCAGGAACAAAATATTCGTGATAAATAAATACACAAATAAATGCCCTGACCGGGATTCGAATCCGGGATTCGAACCCTTCGTAGGCAGAGTCACTACCCACTGGGCTACGGAGGCCGTTATCAAATATATTTGAAACACTTGGGTTGAAGCGCTTGGGTTGGCGAGAGCATGCCAGCAATAGAGTGGAGGAAAATGGGGGAGGCCTTTGCCCAGCAGTGGGACACCCAAACAGGCTAAGAAAAAAAAATATTTTGATACACATTACGAAGAATTTGGACCAAGAATTGGGTCGTATTGTATTGGATTGGACTCGGTGATAGTTTAGTTAGTTTTTCACGAATAAGTTGAAGAGTTTCATACATATGATAAATTACGTTTCTACTTCGTGTTAGTTGGTAATGGTCCAATATTCGTAAGTAGTCGTAGATGTTAGATATAACTGCGGTTTAAGTAGTATTTTGTGTTCAAATAAAAATAGAAAAACTTTATTTTTAACTTTACTATATATTTACTATTTACCTCTGAGGGGTAATCGTAATCACGTAACGTTCCAAACGCGCGTCGGTACAATTTAACTGTCAATTTTCGGTATAAAAAGTGACATGTAGACCTACCCGACGTTCGTACAATGCGTTACGTGATCGACCTGCTGGTCACACATTCTTGATTACTATTTCGATATTGTAGTCTCTTAAGGAAGCCACATCTACAAGGACTAACCTAGGGCGCCCAAGTCGAAGTACCTAAACAAGAAACGATCTTAAATCGGCACCTATTTCTTTAGACTTTCCCAACAATCGTCTCCCATAAATAAACAACCAAGGTTCCCTTTTAGACTTTGAGGCACTATTTTATGTATGCAAAAATGTTAATTTATTATTTATTTTATTTAATCGTATGGCATTTAAAACAGAAACATAATAACTATAAATTAATTCTAAGGTTTGTCAGCCACTTGATGGCCTTGTCGCCAAGGGTGATCAGGTCTTCTGGTGGTCCGTCGGCGTAGCGCGTTATGGGGCAATCCTCGATTATATGGCGAATCGTTTGTTCCTCGGCACCGCACGAGCAAGTTGGGGATTCCACCCATCCGCAACGGTGTTTATAGTGAGCGCAGCGACCGTGGCCAGTACGGAGTCGGTTGATGTTACACCAGTCCCGCCTTGGGAGATCGAACCCTTCTATACAGGAGCCCGGTGCAATAGTGGATCCCAGTTTTCCTACCATCTTGGAGTTCCACGACTGCGACCACTCTAGCTTCAGATCGATTAATTTATTATAATAACTCATTATTAAGCTTTGGCCATCGCAAACAAGTTTATCACCAATGTAAATTTAATTTGCATCAATCCGTCGTTCGTGATCAACCCCTTATTATTTGTAATCCTTTCGAGGGAACGCAAAATGAAAAGGCTTTTGTCAACACTAAAGGCTTTTAACACTTAAAGCGTCAACATCACCGAATCGCTTGGCGAACGGCTATGTTTACAAGCTGTTATTTAATCTGCACTGGCCGTATGCAAGTAAATCTGTAGGTACAGTAGACGGCAAACTTCGTGCGCAAATGACCTTGCCTGCGCAAAGGCGAATTGTACGTGCAAGCTGCCCCCCCCACTTCCCCTCATTTGCGCACGAAGTTTGCCGTCTACTGTAAGTAAGTTGTTCTTCAAAATGTGTAAATGATTTGTCAGCCACTTGCCGATATCTGATTGTGTTGAGATTTGGCATAACTAATTGTTTTTTTACTGCATGTCCGCTTTTAAATCCTCGGGGGTTAAACATTGCATTTGCCGCGTCCGAGTGAACTCCCCAATTTAATTCGTCTTGGGGATCACTTTTGGGATAAAAAGTATCCTATGTTTTATCTTTGTTGCGTGATTATTTATTTATCGTATGGCGGTTACACACTGGTACATATATGTATTCGTATCGATGTCGCTGATAGAGTTCGTTGTGCGCTGCGAGGTTCAGAAGGAACAGTGCAGCTGCCGAGTTTGTTGTACTTTTAGCACCACCCGGAGGTCACGTGTAGGGTTTCTAGGGTTATTCCTACTTACGTAGAACAACAACGACCTCGCGTGATTGAGTAACAAAGATTCAAACATCTAAACATTCACATTTTCACATACGTAAAATAGCGTTAATTATTTTTGGTAAAATGTAAGTATAAGAAGCCATTAAAGTATTCCTGAGACTTTATTAGTACTAGTATATAATTTTCTCCAAAGAAATCAAAGAAATCCGAAACAATGGTTTTTTTTTATTTTATAAAATTCTATAAATAGACGTATTCTAGGTGTAATTCACAATGGAATTGGTATTCCACGTGTATTTTTGTTTAGACAACAATGATCGGGGCCTCATTCGGTTCGTCTCATTCCCTCCCCAATCGCCAGTTCATTATGTTTCGCGCTCTCTTTCAGACATGTTAACTCGTCATGCGCGCAAGCGAGCGCGCGAAAATCATTTAAAATGTAATTAGGATCAGAAGTGACGAGAAAAAATATAGCTCCGGTGCTCTGTGATTTGCGTTCTATTTTGTTTCGTTGGTGACCTACTTTGACCTAGTTTATTGGAACTCGGCTTTTGTCCTTTAGGACAATCTGTCAGCCGGCCTTAAAACGGATTCCGTTAATTAAAGGCCTGATCACGTTCGCTGTGTAAATAAAATACCTTTCTAATAACAACGTGATTCATAACAAGCACTACGGTTTTCAAAAAGACAAAATACCTCCCGCTACTGAGTAAATTTACTAACGAAGTCAATCAATAACTTAATGATAAAAAACGCGTAGGTACCTACTTGCTATTTTTATTGGTAAGGTTTTTGATACTCTAAGATATGATATGAGTATAATAATAGAGGATATAAACGAGACTTTTGATGTAAGAGAAAATTTGCGGGTGACAATGACATTCCTCGATTTTGAATACATTAATATTTTGTGCATAAGCTTGTTATCTTATGTATAAAATAGTATTATTTGAGTGAATGCAGTGGCAGTTAAACCCCGCTGGGTTTTGTCCGCTGCCTGGCCATGTATTGTAAAATAGTTATATATATAAATAAATAAAATAATACAATTGACCCAAATTGTCTTATACTTAACAATACCGCACTTAAATAAACTGGGACATTTAATCGATTTTAATCAGATATGTTTTTATATAAGAGGAAGGTTGTTGCCCAGAAAACATTTCAGAGCACATCTAGAAAAGTGTGTCCCAATTAAGTACGCCAATGAAGGCATATTTTTTTCTCTTTTGTTACCTTCTTTGTAGTCTTCTTCTTTCTGTGCCTCTTCCCATAATTTGGGGTCGGCCCTCCTCGTTCTCATGCGCCAGGTCAGTCGATCCTGGGTTGTCTCCTTGTTCAACTGGGCCTGTTTCAAGTCGTTCGATATGGTTTACCACCACGCAGCGCATTAATTGATCTGATTTTATTTATCAGAGACACAAAACGTATAGCAGGGCAGACTGCCGGAACAAACTGTCATAAATGCGGACACTCCGAACAAAATCACCAATTTTTTTTCAGGTACTAGTTAGGTACATAGCTTTAAGTTTTTGATAGGAACCAACTCCTCCGACTTTCCTTTTTTTGAATGGGGTCCATTTTGAATTATATGTATATTATTAATATCTTGGGATCTAAATCACTTAGAATCACAAACGTGGTGTCTCAGTAGGTATACATATTTGGGGTCAGGGAATTCAACTAGATATTTTTTAAGGTCGAATTCCCACAGGATACCAAACGGAACCCTGTTACTAAGCCTCCGCTGTGGGTCCGTCTATCTGCGTGTCAGTAATAGCTGGACTGTTCAAATTTTCACAGAGTTTGTATTTCTATTGCTGTTATAACTAAAATTAATAAAAAATATTAAAAATTAAACAGTGCTCCCATACATCGAAAGTCATTTTAAGGCGTTTTTTTTTCTCGCCCATTACAAACGATCTATCTCTGGAACCGTAATACTACCACTTGAAATTTCCGCAGACTATGAATGACTATATCTATTATAATTACAAATAATAAAAGTATAATAAAGTTAACAGTCTAGGTATTCCTGACACGTAGACAGACGGGCCCACAGCGGAGGCTTGGTAACGGGTTCCGTATGGTATCCTTTGGGAACTCGACCCTAAAAAATATCTAGTTGAATTCCCTGACCCCAATTAGGTAGGTATGTATATTTAGACACCAAGTTTGTGATTCTATGTGATTTAGAACCCGAGATATCAATAATATACCTATAATTCAAAATGACCCCATAAAAAAAAGATGGCCGACGGAGGAGTTGGTTCCTATCAAAAACTTAAAACTATTTACTAACTAGTACCTGAAAAATATTTGGTGCTTTTGTCCAGCGAGTCCACATTATCACGTGAAACTGCCCTACTAGTACCTACATTAATTTTAGTACAAACTTTCCCAGAAATGCTCTTAAAATAGTGACTTGGAATGTATACGCTGGTAAAGACGGCGGTATAATTATTATGAAGATTAGATTTACCATCTCTGGTCCTGCTTTTATTTCTCAGTAGATAACCTACTTTGAATAAGCCTCTTGTAAACATGACGCATTTTATAAATTATTCAGTAGTTCAGCACCAAAGAGAAGTTCTAAATTAAACTAGCTGTCTACCGCCTTAACGTGTGGGTTGAATATGACGTTCGATTTTAGGTACATGTTAGGCACTGGCAAATCTGGCGTTTCCATAGTCGCCTAAAGTGTCGTCTGAAATGTCGCATAAAGTCATAAATAATTAAGGTGGTTCGATTGCCATACAAAGCGTTATTTGACATTCGCAGGCTATAACGGCGTGGTATTTTAAGAAACTTATGTAACAAACTTTCATCAATTGGCTTCCCATTTGCGCCAAATTCCCCCTTTCCTAGAATAAACTTGTAGGTATAAACTAGATTAATTTGAGAAAAATAGTTTTCCCAAAATATCACGTCCCAAACCAATTTCTCAAATAAATCTAGTTTATACAAGTTTATTCTAGGAAAGGGGGAATTTGGCGCAAATGGGAAGCCAATTTGTGAAAGTTTGTTACATAAGTTTCTTAAAATATCACGCCGTTGGCCTGCGAATGTCAAATAACGTTTTGTATGGCAATTGAACCACCTTAAGACGTGCGGCCCGCGTAATCTGTGTTAGTTCCTTTGTGGCCCTTGGTTGCTAAAAATGCCGACCCCTTCCTTAATGGAACAGCGTGATTAGCGCTCTAGCAGTTCCAATTTACGTAGCGACTTCAGAAAAGGGACAGGTTGTCACCTCGTCAATATTGGCCCCGATTCTGCAATATGACCCGAATAGTCGACATTAAGGAAGTTTAATCTACGTTTATGGCTGTAGGAAGTGATAAAAATAGAGTGCCTTGGTTAGTGAGCCTCGTTACTGTTTACTGGCTGTTAAGCTGCGTTTTCACTTAGCCGGATTTTCGATTGCTATCGGAGTTAATTAAGTGTGGCATCAGGTTATATCTAGCTTGTCGTGGTTGTCGTTTTATAAGTACTACTTACTTATGACTATGATACTACATCGCTAGTGATTGTTTGCACAGCTTATAAACATAGACTGAGGGCCTACCGCGAACGGCATTTGAAGTGTTCCCTCTCTGTCGCACTTACGTACGAACTCGTAAGTATGGCAGAGAGGGGAAACTTCGAATGCCTTTCGCGGTAGGCCCTCTGCACATACGGCGATGACTTTTTGGTATCGAAATTATAGCTAACAACGTCATCAAAACTCTAGAAAACTACCACAATCCCTTAAGGTGAGGCATCTCGGGTGAAGCTACATACGCGACACGAAAAACCTACTAGGCGGCGCAACATTATCGTAATTCTCCCCAGAAACACACACCGCTACATTTCACGCACACTATCTCACTTTACTGTGACAGGTCACTGACCTCGGTATTTTTTTTCTTTCGTGATATTATAAATTTAAATCAGTCACCAACCTCATTACAGAAAGTGAAATTGTCAAAACATCTTATTGAAAAATGTCAGACTTGTTGACATTTTCTTATTCTGCGATGATTCTGCGTATGTTTCTTAGGTACATTTTGGTATATGAAATATGAGTCGCTTAATTTCAAACCCTTTCAAAACATCTGTCAAATCATGCGATTTTGCTATTAAGCAAAGGTGATAAGGTAGATATTTGCTGATAGGGTCGAATGGATTTACCCGAGTTTGAAGTTAAGCGACTTATATATACTATTGATAAGTCAATAGATCAGTCTTTAGATTGGCAATGTCATAGCAACTCTATTCGGTCTTCGCTAAGGTGCAAAATTTCATGAAAATAAGCAAGCGAAAATTTATGATCATTGCTTGACAAAAGGGGTTACGTTATGTTAAGGACTCAGATCGAGCTGGCTTTTTGGGGGGCTTGAGCCTGGATGGACAATTAAATTTGAAAATTCAATTTAATTCTCAAGTCTCAACTCATCACAATAGAGGGGCCAATAAGCGATCACGTCAGTCAGAATGATCGAGCCTTGTTGGTACGTACCTATTTGTACGTTACTGGGTAGGTATATATATTAGGTAATCCTTATTTTGCTCCTTAGTTTTATAGTGTGGGAATGCAAAAAAGTAGGTACTACAAATAATATGCAGATACTAAGTACAAAATACCGTCCTAAAACATAATTATACATTCGGTTTCTGCTGCTGTTGTAAGTGTTATTATGAAAGTGTAACACCAATGTATTAGGTATACCCGTAAACCAATATCAGGCCAGAATATAATTATACTAAATAGACCTAATAAACTCGTACCTACATATATTAATACGTATTAAGTACTCTTTAATCACTGTCACTGACACCCCCTGATGCCTCTATGATTGTGATGTACGGTAAGTAGTGTCGTCAGCAAACCGAAAGTGAGTAATGTAGTCGCAGGTGATGGTGATACCTACATCAAAGGGTAGACACTAATCACATAATTATAGTAATTTGTTAGTGCTAAGTGGAAGTCATTTATATATTCATGAAGATCATAAAAACTCTTCGGTGCTCCCCAGTACCACATCCAATGAACCTGGTTCAAAGCGACGCGTTGTTAGGGCTGTAGAATTCGACATTAAAAACGCAAAGCACGATGTAGTTCTGGTTTTTACAAGCTTTATATTAACTTGACCTGGTTGTATGTAGGTATGTAAGTATCTATGTAAGTTGTCCGTCAACATTTGCAATCCATTTTTCAGTCACTTGCCGTTATCCGATTGAGCTGAAATTTTGGGTATTAGTATAGTTTGGATAACAATTCAATATTATGGTACCATCGAGCTGATCTGATGATGGAGACAGAAGGTGGCCATGGGAATTCAGTATTTAACCGACGTAACCACGTTGAGTTTAAGCTCCTTAGAATCGTCTCAATACAATACACAGAAAAGTACAGTAAGCAATAAAAGCTTGTACCAAAAATTAAAATTTTGGCAGTAACTTATTTGGTTTTGTTTTATGGATCAGTTAGGGTAGTGTAGACACAAATTTGCAACTTCGAAAAGCTTGTGCCAGTTGCGCGACACGCGTAAAACTGCGAAATTTTAGGACTTTTTTTACATTTACGCCTGAATTTTAAAGTTGATTAAAATGGGGAACTTGCATGGGACTTCAATTTTGAATAAATTGCACTCACTCAATGCGGATATACGTAGAAATATCATACAGAAGAAAAAAAAACGATTGTATTAGTTTTATCTCACGTTAAAATTACAAAAAAAAATTTATTATTGTTTCGATAAAATAACATAACAGTTACACAGAATATTGAATTGGAACAGAAAATGATATTTTGTATATCAAGTATAGACTTAAACGCAAATGTTGTGGAGATAATTGCAAATTAATGACTTACTCCATAGTAAACGCGCCGAGAATATATGTTGTGACGTCATAGCATAAGCCAGTTTAATAAAGAGCGTTTTCGGGGGGTGCCGGCGCGTGCAGATTTCAAATGCATATAACATCGGAAAAATAAATCATAAGAAAGTATTAGTACTACAGTTGTTTTAATGCTAAATTATACATTTGATTTTCGCAATAAAAAAAAAAGATGCAAGTTCCCTATTCCTACAATTTGAATTAAACTGCAAATCTGTAAGCTCTAAAGGGACGAAGCTATTGCCTTTCGAAAATAATATATTTTTTCCGAACTTCGTCGATTTTAAATTCTCCCGTCTGGACCAAAACATATCATAAATCCCTCGCGCTATGAGAAAAAATATTAGTAATATTTAATTTGCTTTCATTAAAGCACAGATAGGTCTGTGAGACCAATTATTCAATCACAATCTCGAAAACACTAAAATAGGTAAAAATTGATTATCAAATAATGAGACATTTGGTGTTACTATACTGACAAATGTATAGGTATTCAAAGGGCTTTGTATGCACATTTGCCACCAACCACCAGAGAGCTAAGCTCAAATGCTCAGTTCTATGCTTAATTTGCTCAGGAAAATTATTCGAAATCACCGCTTTGATTTCGATAGGCGATGATGAAAACGATCTTGAGAAAACCCAGGCACAACACGAACTCAAAAAACTGAAGAACCTGAGGAAGTGTTCACACTTTCCTAACTATATATCGGTTTAATATACCGAAAACCCATGCCTTGCGATTTAAGCCTATTTTGTGTCGATTTCTACTTACCTAATCTACAAAGAATAACACGAGTATAGGTAAGCAATATTATATCGTAAACTCGTGAATATCTGTGAGTTAATTCAAATGAACCCTAAGCATTCTCCAAATCTTCAAATCAATAAAGAGTTGGCAATGCACGGTGGTGAATCCTCTTTAGTAGCAAGCGTCCATAGGCTTCGATATCTCGCAAACCGTGTGTTTGTTTGCAAAATACATGGTATAAAAAAATGGTACTAATAATAATTCTATGGTAATTGTACTGACTGCCGTGCTTCCTGGATGGCCCCTCGATTTCGAGTCCTGCTTGTAAGTAATGTATTTTATTTACTCATATTTCTTTTATACGCATAGGATTACAAATTATATGCCATTTTATACTAAAAATGTATGTATCACATACATACATACATATATATAGTTGTTATTTTCTAAGCCGTCCGTTCTGCAGTGCGGCGTTCTTTAGTGCGGAACGGACGGCTTAGAAAATAACAACTATACCTGAGTGGCCGAGCTCTGCTTGGGTGAAAATAGAGAAAAAGAATTTCCCTGATATGAGACTTAGCTGGTAAGGCGAAAAAATTATATATTCTATACTACTATATATAGAATGGGTGGTGCAGGATCGGTCATTTTGGCACTCTTTGGGGGAGGCATATGTCCAGCAGTGGACGTCTTTCGGCTGATATGATAATGATGATGATATATAGTTTTTCTTTTTTTCGCCTTATCACAAAGGAATAAGGTGCCAAATTGTAAACATAGCTTGGAAGTCGATTTTAGCTACCTAATTGTATTCTCATTGGCAAGTTCCGTCACATCATTATATCCTTCCATTTAAAGCTTAAGGCTAAGAAGCGAGCGGCGGCGGCAACGTGCTATTCCGGATAGGCATCCCAATTCCACCATAGCGTTTAAGATACGGAACCGATTAATAAGGTGTCAATCGATTCATAATTACGCTCCGTGTGACCCATCTACGTTAAACTAGACATGCTACGAGTAATTAGCTTGAAAGTATGGTACGGAACCCTCGTGCAGAAGTCCGACTCGCACTTGACCAAGACGCAAGCAGATTACAAAATCAGCATACTTAATCTAAATAATGTCTGTTTTAGTGAATTCCTTAGCCTCAGAGTAGGTAAAGAAAATGAAACAAATTCTTCATTAGTAGGAATATGTTTTCTACCACAAGAATAAAAAGTGTCTATATATGCAATGGAATACTTTACTGTTTAGGTATATTAATTATTACAATTATTTAATACTTCTACTTCTTCACTTGACTTTCAAACTCTCCTTCAGGTCTGCCATGAACCCGCTTAGCGGGCGCCTATATACGCCGTAGGCATCGTCGGCAAGGAGCGTAGTGCGTAGAGATTCTGGGCAGTGAATGTGTTAAAAACTTGGAGTTGAAGTGTAGTTAGGAGGTATCTTGAAGAACTGTATCCAATTGGGTGACAATAATCCGTCTTGATTTGACCACAATAAACACAAATTACATCATGCTTGCAGATTCCGAGTAGATATTATAAATATTCTGACAATGTCTTTCCACATTCAATTGGTTCGAACTGCAGGGGAGTTAACTGGATGGCGTCATTATTACAGCGGATCACAATATACTATCATAATCGTTATAGTTCGTACACTATAAGATTTTCATTGTATTTAATATATTATGATTTTATTGAAAACGATATATCTAAGTCCTTAAGACAGCGTAAATGCCAAATGTCAAATGTGCCTATATGACATATCGCTGCCCCAATATTATAGGGTTCTATGTTGCACTTTTATCAACTTGAAATTTGAAGTTTGTCAGAGTAACACTAGGTCTAAATTGAAGTACCCCGACAATGTAACATAGGACCCTATAATATTGGGGCAGCGAGATGTTACGACATACACCGTACTAGACAATGTGACCTGTGTGATAAAAAAATATTCCACATACTAAAGAAACGTATTCGAACTTCTTTCATTAATAACGGGCTCTTAAGATGAGAAATATGAAAAATCGGGTTGTAATGGTAGGGTTTGTTAACGAACTTTTGTGTTTTAAATTAGAACAAATTGTAAAAATGACCGAAAATCTATTTTAAACGTTTATCCACCCACATGACACCCTATTAATTCTCCCTGAAAACGTATTATTTTCTAACAGCTGGTATTAAACTAGCGAATTTTACAGTTGTCAAAATGCAAAAAATCGCGACAGACGTCCGTCCAGCCCGAGGCCGCTTGGCCATCTACCTACTAAAATTCAAACGAATGACTTACGCGCGTCCGTTTTGAGCGAGATTTTATATTTATGTGCTTAATGTTACTAATTTACGTTAATTAAAAATAAAATGAGCCTACTACGTTGTCACATATATAATAAGGAATAAAAGGATACAAAAATAAATACTGAACATTGACTAGCAAAAAAATGGTTCTGGTTTTTAGTCAACTCGACCTACCGAAAAACGCGCGATCAGAGCTAACTTTGCGAGCCTAATCCATCGAGGCAAATTAATCAAATCGTGTTTTGGGCATTATAAAATTGTAGAAAATATCTTCAAATAACATTTAAATAAGAAACCGTTACATTTTATGTAGTTTTCGCGTAATTAAGTAGGAATTTCCAAGCCTTATTCTACCCCCTTGTGGTACTTTTCTGAAGATGCTTCACCTTAAAGATGATTTGCTTACGTTACCTACCTGTTTTAGTTTAAATTAACTTACTTGATTCGTCACATAGGTACATATTTTTTGGTTATAAGAAAGAGCCTTGGACATTTTCAGAGGTCGTCGATTTCATGTGTTTAAAAAAATCTTTAAAATAAATTTATTTGTATTTTTTTATTCTTCTGGAGTGCTATGAGTAACGTTTTATTTTAAAACACAAAAAAAATGAAAAAGAAATTTAAAAAATCACAAAACTATATTTTTGTTGAACACAAAAATGCAAAAACTATTATGACTCATTACCATGATGTTACCTCAAAATCTGCATTGACCGACGTGATATGATCTCGTGGTGCCAAGATACATAACTTGGAGGTCATAACTTTGGATCAAAATTTCTCCAAAACCAAAAATTTTGAAAGTGAATGGGGGTTACTGCAAGACAAGGGGATACTGCAAATGCTCTAAGGAAGCGTCCTTTTGAATATTTGCTCCAGTTACAGGGCCCAACATGTATACCTAGTGCCCGATGTTTACATGGTCAAGGTCAAACACATATGAAAACAACAACATACAGTGAGGTCACAACGTGACGTATATTTTAGGTATGTATAATGTACTCTGTACATACCCATTAATCAAGCAAGCCGTATAAACAAATGTATCTTATTAACGTTGCGTTTTCTTGTCAGTGAGGCTTTTTTTGCTTTTCATCCTCATCCTCCTAGCGATATTCCCGGTTGTGCCCAGGGTCCGCTTTGACACCTAATCCCAAGATTTGGCATAGGCACTAGTTTTACGAAAGCGACTGCCATCTGACCTTCCAACCCAGAGGGAAAACAAGACCTTATTGGGATTAGACCGGTTTCCTCACGATGTTTTCCTTCACCGAAAAGCTAACGGTAAATATTCCGTACATAAGTTTCGAAAAACTCATTGGTACGAGCCGGGATTCGAACCCACGACCGCCGCTTGACAGCCGCATGCCTGAACCACTAGGCTACCGTAGCTGTTTTGGCTTTTACTACCTATTAAATTGGCTTAGGTCGGATTCCACCAAACAAGATAAGGTTTATTCCAAGATTACTCTGTAGCGGGCAGACTTATGTACGAGCATGGACTTAAATCGTCGAGCCATTTAGCTCACTTTATACTGAACACTTCTAAACTATACTACAAAAAATTAGTTGACACCTAAATGGCTCAACAATTAAAGTCCTTGACTGTACCTATGTAGTTTAAGTTATCTCCACAAGTCCATATTGAAGAGAAAAAAAACATTTTAAGGCACCAACCAGCGACCTTCTGACATAGCCACAGTCGCTCTCAAGCAACTGAGCTATCGGAACCGTTGCTCGTTTCAACGAATCTTTTAAATAGTTCCCTCTTATTACGCTTCAGGGATTTATAAATTTCGATAGCACACGAGGGCCAATCTCCGGGCGTTTGAACCGCTCGGTTCTAACGTCATTGTCGGCTCAAGATTATTTCAGCAGAGGTAAAACCTACCGCGGAAACTTTAATAAAAAAAGACTCAGCTCCGGTATTGGCTTCATCAAAAGTGGACTCTGATATTCGTCTCTTTTACTGGCGACGACAATGACGAAAAATAAACGCTTTAAAAACGCTGAATATTCGCCCACGAATGCTTGATATAAAAATTAAACCATACTTAGATTACATCCTTAACTAGAGTTTGATCGAATGCGACCTTTGTGAAATAATCTATCTATATTATCTCCTATCGAACTAAGAATAAAAGTTACAATAGTTCTAGCCTATCATCATTGCCTATTGACAAAGGGACCCTTTTTTTATAACTTTCCTTTTCACTTTTGTGTTACGAGCTTAATACAACCTACAAACTTACGAAATCAATTGGAGCAAATAAATTGATTCACAGTTACTTTATAGTTATTCATTTGGCAGCTATATTTATTTACCTACTGAGAAGAACTGGAAAGATGAAAAAAACGCATGGATTTTTTTCTAAACTAAAGTTTTACGGTATAATGGCTTCCTGATTTTCCAATAGCTCGGCACTAACTTCATTTCACTCGGAACTGAGAGCCTGCAGTCTGTTATTAGCAGTCCATGAGGCATATTATATCTGGGGCAGTCCATTATAGAACGATGAGAGTTAATTGATTCGATTAAAGCGCCATACACTGGCGTATTAGTGCTTTGTTCTTATTCAATACTGCTGAGACATATCACCTAACTACTCGTATTTTGTTCTACGAACCTTGATTCTAGTATTCCATTGGAACTTTTTTTTATATAAGTACAACGACGTTAGCAAATAAGCATACATCCTTGATGGTAAAAAGACACAGTTTATTTAATCGTATGACATAGAAAAACCAAAGTCGCTATTACAAAAATATATCAAGATTCTTCACCCATTGGGCTGCGTCTTCACTTGGAGCAAAGAGGTCCAGAGGGCCACCACAGTACTTCCGTTTTGGGCAGTCGTTCATTATGTGGTGGATGGACTGCACAGGCGCGCCACAATCGCACGCTGGAGACTCCCGCCAACCACACTTAAACATGTACTCCCCACAGAGTCCGTGCTCAGTACGTAGCCTGTTCAGCTGACACCATTGCTGTCTAGGGCCCGAGAAGCCGTAGGGTTTTTGAGTAGGGTCATAGCTCAAGGGGGCACTCCTGGGATGATTAGACTTCCATTCTGCCTTCCACATGTCACCGTGTTATAATTCTGGTCGATGAGGGCCTGTGCTGTCTGATAAGCTGGGTTTCGGGACCTCAGGCGATGGTGTGGAGGGCACGTAAAATCCTTGCAGACCGGCAAGTTTGGGTTCATCCTAATTTTTACAGCTTCATTGAGGAGTGCTTGCTGTCTCCGTAGATGTGGAGGGGCAATGTTACTGAGTGCTGGCAGCCATTGGATAGGCGTTGATTGAAAATTACACAGTAAAGAAAATTACAAAGTTACACAGTTAAAAAGACACAGTAGCCTTTATGAACGCTTGTGATTCCAGAAGAATTGGCAAACCCTTTATTGATTTGAAGATTTGTTGTGTTGGCAGCTACAGGGTAACCTATCGATGTTTCGAAATACACTTGTCCGAAAACGGTTTACCGAATTCTTTTAACCCATATACTTTGTTTACCATACTTTTGTAATTCCGCTGGTTTGTTTTCCCACATTAACGTTTTCCCGAAACTCAATAACCAGAAAAACGATTGCCAACATTTGACAAACGATTTGTTAACCACCTTTTCATAATTCCGATGCTATTACGTAAGATCTAAATCTCATTTTCCCACAGATGTATGAATATAAGGAGATCGGACATGCCAGCCGATTTGTATAGAGTACGCCTGTCGCAAGTTCATTAAACCACACAACGCCCAAGTAATTGACAAGACAAAGCACGCACACATCTAAAAGACACACACTTGTATACCTACACGCTTATTTGACAATAAACGCGCATAATATCAGGCATTTTGGGAAAAAACGTAATATTCTCTGCGATCAGCACGCGTGCACAGTATGGCAGAGTATGCCCATTGAGCATACAGCTGTGACACGGCCGCCGGCGGCTTGTCCTCTCTCTAGTATTCTATGCTCTGAGCATTTTCCCTAATATTATTTTACCGTCACTAAATATCATAATACCAAAAGCCCCCCGCAGTAAAGAAAAAACAATCGTAATAATTGTATTTATGGTAGGTTAGGTTAGGTTATGGTTATCTTGTGTCCCTTAGAGCGGAAATAGGCACCCCGCGAAGCGACACTCGGCACGCTGGCGGTTAGGTTAGGTTTAAAAAAAAAAACAAAAAAAAAAAAAATACTTCGGAATTTTGGTAAGTGTCTATTCGAATCGTAAGCGAATCAAAACTGCAACGAACTGAGAATTAGAAAAACAATAATATGGGAAATGTAATTTCGGGCAAACAAAATTTCGACCAACTAAAATAAAGCGAAACGTTTTCGGGATTTTAATAATCGGAATAACAATTTTCGAGTTTATGATAGGTAACCATGTCTGTAGCTGGGTTACCTATCATAAACTTACATAAGTTACAGACATGCATGTCCCTCAGACCCGCCTACATTTCGCAACTAATTATTAACTAATTTAAATGTTATCCTGAATTATCAATTCCGTCGCGCGTGTCAGGATTGGCAGACGCAAAAGGGGTCATGAACAAGCTTACAATACAAAATTATGCTTCGGAACAAAACTCAAAGTAATAACAGCTGATCTACTTCAATTGATTTGTAATTTCCAGGATTACCAATACCGGCCGATGTCCCTCCAGTCGTTCCCATTCGGAAACAGCCCCGACATCGTCCACTCCATTGCCAGCAAGAATTGGGAGCTCAACAACAACCTGTCCCCCATGGCCCTGCCGGCGGAGCTGAGGCCCGACACTGTGAAGAGATTCGATCCTATGCTGCAGACTAATATCATTGGTAAGTATGTGTTTGCTGGTAATCAGTATACATAAAGAAAGAAAGAAAGAAAGAAGACATTTATTTACAACACAAAAGACACACAGAGATAAAGGGAGTAGGCATACATTACAATTTAACACATATTGTGTGTGTCTTCGCGGCAGTGAATAGGTCGCTGTCTCAGCATTATGCCGAGGTGTCAGACAGACACCTACAGCGCTGATTTTCAGACAGCACCGTACGTGACCCACGGAACGCAACACAACATAAGACCATTGATAAACACATAATTATTGTATACATGGTGTATGGAAGATCTTCCAAAAGACTAGAGTGGGTAGGTAGGGTCACTTGCAACTTGTCACATTTTGGCCCATTTTACACTTTTTTTATAATCATTTTTTTTTTGACTCGTACAAAAGTGTTTGAAATTTTTAAAAATCTAATGTAGGCGTATCCGGTAGAAATCTTATTTTCATTTAGATAGGAAAATAAAAAAAAGTTAGGCGCCGACAAAAAAAATCATCAAGCTCAACTTTATGCCACAATAAAAAAAGTTAAAACTTCTCATATCTAATATCACAAAAAAATCTCCAGTTCATGATTAGGTATTCTAACGGTATACCACATCACACATGTGTAGAATCACTTACAAGTTTTAGGCAAAAAATGGTTTCTGTCTAAAATGGTGACGTAAATTACCTACTTATTTGAAACTAAATACTTAAAAATAAGATTTGATGAAATAAATTAATTGAGACTAAATGCACTAAATAAATCAACTTTATTCGACTAATGATAAAGAAAGCATAAAAAAGTCATCTAAAATAATAAATAAACTTAAAACTAGTAATTTATTTAGAATAATAATAAAAATACCGTGGGCAGAACGTTAATTGGCCCTAAATGTGTTGCAAGTGACTCTAACCTACCCACCCTAGTCTTTTGGCAGACGATCTTCCATGCACCCTGTATTTACTTTGCTAACTATTAGTCAAGCGCCAGTTTAGTATGTCGTGTTTGTGGAATGGGTCGCTGGTTGGAAGAACCTACTAATTTTACTTTGCTAGTAGTTAGTCCTGCTTAGATCTATTGATCCACGAGCAAGCGCACCCACACCTTTTCAATGCGTGCTAGTTTGTGGTTAATAGCGTAGCTAAGCGTGGATCGCTTTTTCGTGGCTTGTACCTACAGTCTATATTAGATACACCTACATGTTTGTATTGTCAGTTGAGCTGATTATAGGTACTTTGAGCGTATGAGGTACTTAATGTTATACTTACTCGTAGTTTCCTAGAGCTTATTGCACCGTCAAGTGCCAATTAAAGTTGAATAGCGAAACGGTTATCCCTCGAATCAACTTTTATGGCATGACCACTAAACTTGACAGAGTTTAATTGCGCAAAACGGGAAGTAGTCCGTGAAAGACACATTAAACTTGTATTATATTACTGTCTGCATTTTATTCTTGGGGCCAGTTGGGGCATTACGTTTTATTTACGGTTAGAAAAGATTTGTGGCTGATGTCTAATACCTACCTAAGGATTTGTTTGATATTACTTAAATTCGGACGTTAGCTATTAGGTGCCTACCTGATAAGATAACGCATAAGACTAGATAGTTCGTAAGTTATTCCTCCAGAGTTCAGACATCTAACCTACTTTACGATTCGTCAAAATAAAAGTCGAATGCCCTTTACGTTTGCCTAAGTCACTACAAACATCATTGATCACTGCTAAATCAGAAAGTGAGAATTCGACCCGTATAAAAACAGACTGCTTAGGTATTTACAAATATTCCTATAAGTAACTCCCACGACTAAGAGGAATCTATATACCTATTATAACCCTAACCGGCGCCTCACGTGTCACCAAGCCGTTTGAGCTGCAATTACGTACACAATAATGGCTATATTATTCTTTGGTATCGCTCTGGTGGGTGGGTCCCATGGTCTCTATCGGGTTTGCTACTTAGTCAATTTGGAGTCAATAAGCCAATTACGCTTTCGAAGTCCTTTAAAAATCAAAAGACATACAGGTCGATTCACGAAAGCTGGCATGAATGGATTGAATGAAAGTAATGTCACTTGTCATAAGTCATAAGTAAGTCATAAGTCTTTTATTTATAATATTGTCACTGTGAGTGGCAGTGTGAGTGACGTTCTTATACAGGAGCCTCCTAATATTTTGTAAACAATACGTTTTCGTTATTCAAGAAAAAATAAATTATATTATTATAATATGCACCAAGTACATATCATGTTAATCCTTTTAGTAATTATTATTAAAGTCCTTTGTAAATAAAACGTATATTTATTTTTATGACTTTTTTTTAATGAATGGCTTGTGCGAATTGTAAAAAATCTAAAAAAAGAGCAGACCAAGGAGTCCGTCGTCAGCAGACTTTTTAATTTATTTATATCCTGTTTTCACACTGACGCCGCAATCTACAAAATGACAGCGAAAAGATTCGAAATTCTTAGGAAATTTAACTGTTATTTTCGCGTTTCACGGCATCGTCATTGTGCATGAAACATGGTTATAATTATATATTTATTTATTTATAAAATGCAAAATCTCTGAAACACAATTATCATAATCACTTTTTGCATCAACCAGCCCAGCTAGCACACTAATCGGACATATATTTACGTTCGGACGTATAACTTTACGATTGTGCCTATTTTTACGTTACTTAGCTAACATGGTAATCAAGCAGCATATATTTATGCCATAGCGTAAAATATACGTAGCAAAATTATTACATTCATTTCATTCGTTCAATAGTAGTCTATGGTTAGAAGCCTATTATAATACTACCTAATTAAAGAGTAATGATAAGCACTGCACAGTTTACTAAACAGTTGTTCTCCTGTATTAAGTTGTGTTATAATAGTTTTTTGTTTTTATTTACGTTACTCCCACCCCACAAAAAGTTATACGTAGTGGTTTTAAGTAATTTAGCGAGTACCAAAACACATGTTAGTTTATAATTGAATCAATAATATTTGTAAATTTGTGTAATATACTTTATTACAACACAAGCTAAAAATTATAATCATTGCGTTATTTATACTAATTTATAGTTAGTAATCATGATCTAGTTAAAATTAAAAATGCTAGATCATTGTTTCAGGAGACGATAGGAGTTTTGAAACTGAAACCGTATGTGTTGTGACGGAAATCGGAGAAATCCTGCGAAAATTATATTGTTTTCATAGTGTTAAAATTTATCCGGGGTCTCGTGTGACCTACATAAAATTTCGTCCGTCAACGGCTCGTATCGTCAAGTTTTATGTGCCAAAATCAAGAGCATGTTAGCATTTGACGTAAAACAAATAGTTTTATGTGCAAGACATATAAATGGTCACATTTTACGTAAATGATGGTATAGCATGTTAGCTCATGACGGTAAAATTTTATACGTCGGTTGTGGACATAAAACATGTGCATAAAAGTCGTCATTTTGCTAGTGTGCTAGCCGGGCTGTATTAAATAATTATGTGATGCACACATAGACATTGTCATTCACTCGTTCAATTCATTCGACAGCTTTCGTGAATCGACCTGCCCAGCTAGCACACTAATCGGACATATATTTACGTTCGGACGTATAACTTTACGATTGTGCCTATTTTTACGTTACTTAGCTAACATGGTAATCAAGCAGCATATATTTATGCCATAACGTAAAATATACGTAGCAAAATTATTACATTCATTTCATTCGTTCAATAGTAGTCTATGGTTAGAAGCCTATTATAATACTACCTAATTAAAGAGTAATGATAAGCACTGCAGTTTACTAAACAGTTGTTCTCCTGTATTAAGTTGTGTTATAATAGTTTTTTGTTTTTATTTAAGTTACTCCCACCCCACAAAAAGTTATACGTAGTGGTTTTAAGTAATTTAGCGAGTACCAAAACACATGTTAGTTTATAATTGAATCAATAATATTTGTAAATTTGTGTAATATACTTTATTACAACACAACACAAGCAAAAAATCATAATCATTGCGTTATTTATACTAATTTAAATTAGTAATCATGATCTAGCTAAAATTAAAAATGCTAGATCATTGTTTCAGGAGACGATAATAGTTTTGAAACTGAAACCGTATGTGTTGTGTCAGAAATCGGAGAAATCCTGCGAAAATTATATTGTTAAAAGTGTTAAAATTTATCCGGGGTCTCGAGTGACCTACATAAAATTTCGTCCGTCAACGGCTCATATCGTCAAGTTTTATGTGCCAAAATCAAGAGCATGTTAGCATTTGACGTAAAACAAATAGTTTTATGTGCAAGAGATATAAATGGTCACATTTTACGTAAATGATGGTATAGCATGTTAGCTCATGACGGAAAATTTTTATACGTCGGTTGTGGACATAAAACATGTGCATAAAAGTCGTCATTTTGCTAGTGTGCTAGCCGGGCTGTACATCATTTACACATCTGTGAACGCACACAAAGACAAATTCGTGGAATCAGAGAAATTTTGCCATTATGAAAAATCCATGTACCTACTTAGATTGTTTCCTTTGAACTCTCAATGATCAATACAAACAGCATTCTCCGAAATACTTCACACGCGAAGTAATACCGTTCCGCACCCTCAAAGATTAATCAAGTTACGCATCAAATAAATTAAATTTGTCAATTCGCGACGCAATATTACCGACACGTGTTCGCGAAGCGAGTCTGGAATACGGAATACACCCTATATTTGCCTTGCTCTGCCCACAAACGTGGCGCGAATATTTCAAGTTACTTAGGTTACTTACTTAATCTATTTTTAGGTTGCTCATCCCTAGCGGCACTGCTATGGGTTCGAAGATATTTTTCGGATAAATGCGGCGACAACTTTTATCGAAACTCTGTATTGTTAATGGTACAGATTATGTGATTTTACCACAATTTGTCATTAAAACATGTCGAAGTCTTAATAGGGTAGTTTCCTCATTTTAAAATTGATAACTTGGTGTTGCTAAATGGATAATAAGCCATCAGAATATTGCAATAAAGTATAAATTACAAAATATATGGACTTTGAAAATTTAGAAAAAATATGCATTTTTTTTATTGCCCGAGAGTAAAGCTACCACTTTTATAGAAACAAAGTTGTATTGACGACTATGGGCCTAAACGCAGTATTACGCGACCGAAACAGCAATGTTTAGTTGATTTTCCATACAACGATTAGTACCAATATTAAACAGTGACGTCACGATTCTATATCAATTACCTAGTATGAAGCGTAACGTAACGCATGCCGCGAGCGAGGTTTGTCTTTGACAATTTTTTTGGGTACCTATTTATGTTAATTGTAGTTGCTTCCATACAGTGAACCGTGAAAGTGTTAATCGCACATTGTACGCAATTTAAAAAAAAAACGCGTCACCTAGTTGTTGGTAAAACAGCTTAACGGATGGTGCAGCAAGTGCGTCACTAGTAAATATAACCACAACTAGGGAGCAAGCAATCAAACTGGCGGAAGTCGTCTCTCACACGCGACTTGGCTAGTAAAACAGATGCACCAAGCTAACTTCTGCCATATCCCCACAGTAATAAGACTTCTGCAAGTTTTATTACCTGCTAGTATTTACCCCTAAAGATATTCGTCTCACAGTCGAATATAGCTTTTTAGGGTTTCGTAGCCAAATGGCAAAAAACGGAATCCTTATAGATTCGTCATGTCTGTCTGTCTCTCTGTCTGTTCGTCCGTATGTCACAGCCACTTTTTTCCGAAACTATAAAAGCTATACTGTTGAAACTTGGTAAGTAGATGTATTCTGTGACCCGCATTAAGATTTTTACACAAAACTCGAAAAAAAAACAGTAAGTTTTGGGAGTCCCCATACTCAGAACTGAAACTCAAAAAAAAATTTTCGTCAAACCCATACGTGTGGGGTATCTATCTATGGATAGGTCTTCAAAAATGGTATTGAGGTTTCTATTATATATTTTTTTAAACTGAATAGGTAGTTTGCGCGAGAGACACTTCCAAAGTGGTAAAATATGTCCGTCCCCCCCTGTAACTTCTAAAATAAGTGAATAATAAAACTAAAAAAAATATATGATGTACATTACCATGCAAACTTCCACCGAAAATTGGTTTGAACGAGATCTAGTAAGTAGTTTTTTTTAATACGTCATAAATCGTAAACCGCAATTTATTTTACGGAAACCTTCATGTGCGAGTCCGACTCGCACTTGGCCGCTTTTAAATCAATAAAACAAATCTGTACAAAGCGTCCGATGTTATTCACACAGACACGCGTCGCTACAATAAACTTAAGTGGACGGTAGGTTCAGAAAACGGATTTTTAAAAAGTCGTAGCGCTTCATCATCATTTTATTATCAGCCGAAAGACGTCCACTGCTGGACATAGGCCTCCCTCAAAGAGTTCCAAAGTGGCCGGTCCTGCGCCACCCGCATCCAGCGGACTCCCGCGACCTTTACCAGTCCACCTTGTAGCGCTTGTTTGGGTCATAATACGGCTGCCCTAAATTTAATTAGCATTCTTGAGGCCTTTCTCGTGGGACTATAGCTATTAGAAAAAAATCACGAACATAGGTCTAAAATACACTTAAAATATTCGTAGGTAACAAATATGCACAAAAGCTAAACATATTAAAGTTGGTTTTAAAAATTGGCAATAGGTATCATGTTTGAGAAAATTTAGCTATTACTTTTTATTGACTTAAACGAACAAAAAATTAAAATTAAAAAACTTGATATCTGCGCTTCAGAGCACGCACTTCCATCTCGCTCACGCTTATGCTTAGTGAGAGGGAGAGAAGACCATAAACCCACGTCGCCTTAAGCGTAGTGCAGCGTATTCAGCGGTACATCAATTATACTGTGCCGTCTTGAACTGGTTTTCAATGGAGCGCCGGTGTAAAAAGATCTTAAGAGACTCTAGTTAAGCAACTGCTTTAGCATTCTTTTTCTACCACGTCGATGGCAAACAAAAACACGACCCGCCTGATGGTAAGCGGTTGCCGTAGCCTATGGACACTTGCAACTCCAGGACTCACTTGCGCGTTGCCGACCGTAAGCTAGACCTGTAGACCTCGCGAGTCTGTTGTACTTATACAAAAAAATGTTCTTATACTTCTTTCTAAGAACTGAATCGACATAAACATCTATATAATTATCAAACCTGCTCACAATTTCACGAGAATCGTTTGAGAAATACGACGTGTAGAGAACAGCCGCCGAAAGCAGTCAATTTGATCTCATCACCGTTGCAACTTTAGTTGCTAACTGTACCTGTTGTACAGTCCAGTTCATAAATATATATATAAATATACGTTGTGTTGTGTTCAGGCACTTCTGACTACGACCGCGACGGGCCAGTGATCACCGAGGAGGAATACGAGGAGATGATGGACAAACTGAAAGCTGCCGATACCCTGTACACAGAGTACACACTCGAGGAGATCATCTACCAGCTTGCTAAGGTGAGCTTTTCATAAGTACCCTGAGAACTTTACGGTTTCGCTCTATGAAAACACAACAATATATCGATATCAGCCATATTTTTACACCAAAAAATAGGTTGCGTAATTTTACTAAATATTCATTAATAATCCACCTAAATTTAATACCGATACGGTAAAAAATAATGAAAAGTAATCTTCATAAATTCCGTAAAAATCATGCGAAAATGATATAAACTTTATTTACTTTATAATCGACTACGTCAATATACGTTCTTTGGGATACACGCATAATCCACTTATTTTTGTTAGTCAATAAACCTTTCTATAGGCCAGATGAAATTCAATATTATCTCAAAGGTCGTAAATATTTAATTAAAATGCCGTTATTTCCTGATGCATATATTTTTGTATTCAGGTAGTAAGTCTCAACATTTGTGTATTCAAACATGTTTTCATTATAAAAATACTGATAGCATTTTTGCTTGCGGGTTAATTTTGTTTCCTAACTTCCGGTCCATAGAATTATTCATTCCAATAGTAAAAGTTGTTTGGCGGTTAAACAAAGAATGTCTCAGATCGCAGGTATTTGACGCCCGAGCCGAAGGCAAGGGCGATAAATATGCGCTCTGAGGCTTTCTTTATTACCGCCCGTGGTAAGTACAACATTTTACGTCTCTATCTGGCCAGGAAGTGGGGTTTTCCGCACGCATAGCGTGCGGTAATTCCTACTTTATGGCCAGGTATGACGTAAAATAAGATTTAAAAGCCATATACAAATAATTAGCCTGATATTGAATTATTTCCAAAAAAACCGTAATTTTCTCAGGGTAAAGCAGCGTGCCCGTTCCTCTCGTCGCTTCGGCCATAGTATAAAGAGGGCAATAGTACATTACTTATCTAGGGCGGTTAAACAAAGAATGTCTCAGATCGCAGGTATTTGACGCCCGAGCCGAAGGCAAGGGCGATAAATATGCGCTCTGAGGCTTTCTTTATTACCGCCCGTGGTGAGTACAACATTTTACGTCTCTATCTGGCCAGGAAGTGGGGTTTTCCGCACGCATAGCGTGCGGTAATTCCTACTTTATGGCCAGGTATGACGTAAAGTATGTTATCTTCCTATAAATCCACCGCGCGCGGCTTGTATGTGTGCGTGCGCTATACTATCTATACGTCACCGCACGCACACTCAAACAAAATCTCGACCCGTTTCGCACTGAGAAACTGGTCGAGATTTTGTTTGAGTGTGCGTGCGGCGACGTATAGATAGTATAGCGCACACATACAAGCCGCGCGCGGTGCGTTTGTATGAAGATAACATACTTTGCCCTCTTTATACTACCTAATGCTTCGGGCAATCTCCACTTTCGGTCTCTCGCGCACCTCCAATGTATCGAATTGCACTAGGAACGAAAGACTCCATAGGTAGAGGTACTACGATGTGAGCGCGTACGAAAATTAAATTTAAAAATATTAATTCAGTAACTTATCATCATATCAGCCGAAAGTCGTCCACTGCTGGACATAGGTCCCCCCCAAAGAGTGCCACGATGGCCGGTCCTGCGCCACCCGCATCCAGCGGACTCCCGCGACCTTTACCAGGTCATCAGTCCACCTTGCGGGGGCCTACCCACGCCGCGCCGCGCCGGTACGTGGTCGCCACTCGAGAACCTTATACTATTTACCAATATAGGCTGGTGCCTCTTTTTAAGTATTTATAATACCTGTATAAAGAGACACCGCTTATCCACTGTGGTAACTAATGTATAATAAGTAGGTACAGTCACCGGCATAAATATATGATGGAACAAAGGCCGCAAAAATATCTGATGACAACTCTATTCTTAGAGCAGTAAGAGCGTGTCAGATATTATTGCGGCCTTTGATTCATCATATATTGATGCCAGTGACTGTACATAAGAAAGGTAACTGACATATACAAAATTAAGTATTACTAAAGGGATGCCACACGTAAGAACGAGAGGCCGCGATCTGATCTTTCCGCGTATGGTGCATCCCCTGGCGCCGCCGCTTGAAATCGAGGCCGAAACTTTAGAGGTAGCCGTGTCGGATCTAGCTGGATGTGAGTAGCCTTAGGTTGGTAGGAACGCCCAGCAGTTTCCTATCGTTATGACGTGTCACTCTAAATTGAACGTTACGCTTATATCCACAGATGATGTTCTCGCAATCCCTGTCCCGCGACCCGGCCTCGGCGCGCGCGGCCACGCAGCGGTTCATGGCGTTCCTGGAGCGGGAGGCCGAGCGGGGACAGCTCTCGAGGACCATTGAAAAGAAAGTGCTCGGTAAGCTCTACCGTCTGTCCCACAGATGTGTGAATATAAGGAGATCGGACATGCCGGCCGGTTTGTATTGAGTAGGTACGCCTGTCGCAAGTACATTAACCCACACAAAGCCCAAGTAATTGACAAGACAAAGTACGCACACATCTAAAATACACACACTTGTATACCTATTACGCTCTTATTGGACAATACACGCGCACGCATAATCATATCAGGCATTTTGGGAAGAAACGTAATATTCTCTGAGATCAGAACGCGTGCACAGTATGGCAGAGTATGCCCATTGGGCTAACAACTGCGACGCGGCCGCCGGCGGCTTGTCCTCTCTCTAGTATTCTATGCTCTGAGGTCTGTCCACTTAACACTTTCACTGCCAGGGACCCGCCTAGCGTACATACGGGGAGAACCGTAAAATTTGGATCGTGGGATCGGCTACGAGCGTAGCGATTCTTGGCAGTGAATGTGTTAAACCCAATTGCCACCACACAATTGGTCATCAGCATGGAAAGACTAGACAAAGAAGAATGTTTCATTTTCCGACTTAACTCTCACTTTCTCGCCCTTCTTTATGGAAATGAAATGAAAATGGATTTTATTTGAAGGATAATAACTAAATCAGTAGGTACAATTTCCTTACATACTACTTGCCTTATTGCCAGTACATCAGAGTGAGCATGGATGTAATTCTTTTTAACCCTGCAACTCCTCGCTACCTCAAGGAGCGTTTTTAATTTATTTCTTCTGCAAGGTCTGCTCAGAAGTTGCTTCTGAGTGTTCCTTCATAAAACTCTCAATTTTACCTACAACAATTAGGTAATTTACTTTCCGAGCTATTCGATTGTGGAATTTGCCAATTAAAATTAGACGTGCTAAGTCCCTTCCCATTTTTAGAACTAGTCTAAAGAAGTAGGTACTATTTTCCTCTTCCGAAACTATTCATTCAAATGATACTGTTTCTTTGATATTTAGTTATTGTATATGTAATAGCTCACAAAGAGAGGTAGGCCATAGCGGAATGTCATCTCGCTCGTATGTGGAGTACAGAAGACCGCAGCCATAATAGCACAACTGCTTTGTAGTGTTGCTATATTATTGCATGCTATGAAGCATGTGGTGTTGTGTTCCTGGTGGTGAGTAAGGTCGCCAGAGCTCCCTAGGATGCGCTGTGTTGGGAGTGAAGGACCTGCATGTCTCTATCTGCCAACACGAATCCTCAAGTGAATAAAGGGTCGGCAACGCGCTTGTGATTCTTCTGGAGTCACAAGTGTTCATAGGCTACGGTAACTGCTTAACATCAGGCAGGCCGTAAGCTTGTTTGCCACCGTCGTTGTATAAAAAAAACATCGGAACACACCTCTATTTTCAAGGCATTAGGGTGCATGTGCCTATATTTGTGAACACCTATAGTGTACCTACTACTAGGTAGGTACTACTACTTCTCTCCTGACCGATTTCGGCCACGGCGACTGCCTCAACTCCAGCGTTGATCTCGTTCATGTGCTCTGGTGTGGCTCACATAGCCGATCTTATTTATAAAGACCCGAGTACATAACGGGCACATGAGCACACCATTTACAAAATTATAGCTGATCACCGCAGGTGGTCGGGTTTTCAGCTCGTCACGCTTCACATCAAGTTCCATGCATCGACGGGATTCAAAAATCGATGCTTTCTTTTTAACTAAAGATCTCCATTCATGGCGGTTGGCTGCCCGCTTCTCCCACTGCAGATGCTCAATTTCGCAGTTCTTGTGGCGCTTAAGCACATCTTTATACCTAAGGAGTTGTCCGCCATGCTTTCGCTTGCCCTCCTCAAGTTCCGAGTAGAAGATGTGCTGTGCCACTCGACCCGCTGCCATCCTTGAGTTTTTAGTGTACCTATGTATGTAATGGCGACTGTACCGTGTGTAGGTGATGCTATAATGTACCCACGGTAATCAGTAATCAGTAATCAGTATCTTTATTGCTTTCATAGGTAAATACAAGATGGTACATTATATATGTTCAGCTATGAAACCCTGTAGGGCACTACAATATTAAATAACTAAAACTAAAATGTATTAATTTGCAACAGCTTAAGGTGCTTATCTCTTAATTGTTAAACTTATAGAAAACGGCGGTATGTTCCAGATGTGATGATCGCCGCGCTGACCGACACCATCGGAGACCACCCCGAGCTCATGCAGGCGCGGGACAACCTCGGCCTCAACCCTGCCAACCGGTACGGGCAAACACCTACTTAATGTAATAACCTAACAGTATACCTTATATCCTCCTCCTACTATAACCTGGTTTTCGTAGCATCAGCCCCGCTAACCGGTACGTAGGTACAAAGATTGATGTTTGTACAGCATAGTATAGTTACTAGAACCCAAATATATCGTAACACATCCTTACTCTTACAATAATAAAGACGTGTACCGAAATATTAGGCTACTTTGGCTGCTACTAACTACCTATATGATGCTGACTATACGTACGCATGTTTGTGGTACGTACCTACAAACATCAACGTAACTGACAATTAGTAGACCGTATCTCGTCGGAATAAGGATAGTTTTTGTGTCACGTAGGCTGTCATTGCGAGTTGCCAGTAGACCTTATATCGTCGGAATACGGCTGGTTTTCGTAGCATCCGTAAGGATAATTTTTGTGCCACGTAGGCTGTCACTGTGAGGTGCTCAACCCTGCTCTGGTACGGATAAAAACCAACTTAATGACCTAACAGTAGACCTTATATAGTTGGAATAAGGCTGGTTTTCGTGTCACGCAGACTGTCATTGAGAGTGTAGCTTATCAGCGCAGATTCAGCTCAAAAAGTTTTAGTGATGACCACCTCTCGCCAACCGATTAGAGGTAGGGCACGGCGGAATGTCATTTCGCTCATATTTAAAGCAGCATAGACGTTTCATTCTAACTATAGCAGCGTCTCTCATAGTCGTTGTACCTTACACATTGCATAGTTTGTAGTGTACTAAAAGGACATTACACCTAGCAATAAGTATGTCACAACAACTTGTTATAGTTGGAATGAGACAACTATATTTACCCACCTTTCATTCTAAGGGTTTCTACACACATTCGGTTCGGCAGTATTGGTCGAGAAACAAGCCGGAGTGTGTGTAGCGATCATTAATGCCAGCCCGCTAATGTGTGTAGCAACCCTGACTGCAGTAAGTTGTTGTAACAAAGTGTATCGTGTATAGTCAGCTATAATTAAACGGCTATCGCCATCCACAGTCTCGCAGCAACAAGGCTTGTCTTCATAAAAGTACAATCGGCAACAAAAAATTTACTCAAAACTTAAATTTCCGAAAACTTGTTCCACAGACTCATGCGCCAGTTCCTGGAGACGAGTGCGTCCGAGCCGAGCATGTCCCGCGCGATCCTGGCCGCCTACAAGGACGAGCTGCTGAAGGGCGCGCCGCACAAAATGGCCTTCCCTGAGCGAAACTAAACCACCACAACACACTGATGCGACGACTGTACACTTCACTTTTCATTTTGAGTTTGGGTTTTAAAAAGTACCTGTTGTTGATTTCGGCCTTTCAAAAGGACACGTGTATTAAACTGTTTCTTAAATGAGTGCTAGCCCGGATATATGGGTATTTTATTTATTTATTATTTATTTAAACTTTATTGAACAAAATAAAAAAAAAATACAAATGGCGAGCTTAACGCTAAATGGAATTCTCTACCAGCTAACCATTGGGCTAAACAGAGACTTATAAAAGGTGCAAAGAGAAATGTATGATAATTTCTGTTACGAATACGTGTTCTATATTGATTTATTTTATTTTTCAATCGGCAATTATAGTTATTTCTTATGTAAAAATTTAATAAAAGGGCATAAAATATACCAAATTAGCGCTGTATTATTAATATAGGTATAGACTTTTACTGTGTCAAGCTTTTATTTTTATCTGCAGCCTTTTCTATGAAAACAAAAATCTTGGCAGCAAACGCTCAAAATAGTTATTGACTAAGTAAATGTTATGCTTATGAAGTCCATAAATATTCAAAATATATTACGCGCCGTCAACTGATAAATATAAAATACATTAACACCATTAAATAAACCTAGTTGGATCCCGTACCTACTATCCAAACGTATATACTATCCAAAACTATCGTTGTAAATCCTTCACAGCTATACTCTACATGTAAAGGTTTATCATATATATCAATTTTTCTATCATTTTGAACAAACGTTAAGGCTAAGAGAAGAAAAGACGTAATACTATGTACCAAAGAAATACCAAATATGAGATTTGAGAAAATAGAAGAGATTTTATTAAATTATATGTACTAGTTACTATCTAACATCAAATTGTTAATGTTTATAATGAGCGTACTATTTGTATGTTTAAGTAAATACATTTTTGTATTTAAATTTAAAGATGAATAGTATTATTTAGAAGTAGCTTTCAATGTTTTAGTAGATCTTTATTTAGCTTTATTTTACCGTCAAAATTATCTAGTTCATATTTTTAAATATAAGTAACTTTATGTAAGAGAACACATTACGATATGGTATAACTAGCTAGTCAAATATTCTTAATATTTTTCTACAGTATAAAACTTCACAAGAGGTGTGCAATTGATTCAGTTCACATAAATATTATAAAAGTCTTCCCTTAAAAATTACTCAAATATAATGGTATGCCCCTATACCGCCATCTAGACTAGGAAAATCTTTAAGATTTAATGGGTGTTGGTGATGCCGACTCGTGTATAAAGGCTGCTAGCAGATACTTTTGAAAAGGAAACCTGTTAAACAAATGATATGATAAATTATTCACATAAAGTACGTAGGTAGATAGGTGTCGCCTACTGACCATCAGACACGCAACACACCCGAGCAGGCATATCAAAACGAAATAAACATATCCCTAAATTGAATTTATTTTTAATAAAAATCATTATCACTCAGTGTAACATATTATCCCTAAGATTCCCAAACGGAATTATTCCGGTGGACATGAAACAATTGCACATCACAACTATCCTTCAACTCGGCTAAACCTTTAAAATAGCATATTCTATTGTACTTTATAAAGAACATATTTTGTAAAAATTGATTAGAGCCATGTCTATCTATTAGAATCACAACATATTTACTTAAAGTAAGACTTGAAATATTATATTAATCAGCATTGTTGGAAATAATGCTATGTTAGTGATCGGCAAAATTTATTATATTTATATTATTCTTTGATATATATTGTGGATTTAATAAAAAAGTTTAAATGTCATTAGTGTTTCATTTCTCTTGACTTAATGTGATAATAATAAACAGTCATATTTTGTATTAAATGTATGTATAAGAAATACTTAAAAACTAACAATCAATAATTGACATGAATAACTAAGAGATTAATAAAGACTAGACAGTGGAGGGAACGCATTCGCCTTACTAACCACCACTTTCTTGTGTTGATATGAAATATATCCCTTTATTTTCCCGTCGTATATAAGATTGGCAACAATACACTGTGTCTCGTCCGCGTCCACATCGTGCTGCCCCATCAACTGTAATGCCGCTTGAAAACTCGCTATATCAATCTGATGAGAGCCCTCCGCCAAGAAAACTTTCCTGAACAAATTCCTATACGCAGTAATCTTCAACTTCTCCACAATCAAATAAATCCCAGCCTTGATGAAGAATATCTCGTGCTCCTCCATAGCTCTGTCAATGCCTCGCAGATCTCCGTTCTTAACGGCCGACACCAAATCCCAGAATTGCATCAAATCATATTTCTGCAGTAAGTCTCTCGCTGGCATGAAACCTAGAAGCATCTTCACGGGCACTAGGTATGTAAGTATCAGTCTTTTGTTTCTGTTACTCTTGTAGTGGCACTTTTGGAAGGCGAATGACAAGAATTCGTCAGCCGACCGATAGTCTGAGTCAAACATGGCTTTGCGCCCTACGAAATATCTGTATGTGATCTGCTGAGCAAGTGGGAAGTGGTCCTTAAACGGCGATGAGTCTATTGCCCTAATAAGTGGCTTGCATAAGTGCAACTTGTTTATTCGAAAATATACTTTAAGTAGTTGGTTCACAAGGTTCAGCATGCCTAGTCGTTTCGTTTCGTCATCGGAAGATCTGTTATCAGCAGCACACACTCTGAAGCATGCCAGTAAACTTTCAGCTGCTTTTTCCATGATCTTGCCATTGCTTTGTACTGAAAAAGTAAAGATAATAAAGTCAGTAATTGATACAATTTATCAAAGGTTAAAAAATTAACAGTAAAACCAACAATCCTATGAATAAAATGTAAATACGGTATTGTATGGTAACGTATTCAGGATGCTGATAGGGTTGCCTAGGTGGTGTAGTGCGTCGGGTATGTTTGCGGATGCCAGAACAGACGGATTGCAAGCTATAATCTGCAAAAAGATTACCTCACTGCTAGGTCGAGTCAGCCATAGCTCCAACAGCATCCTGAATGCGGTTGCAGAAAGGCCATAGCCCTATAATTAAGTTTTGGGTAGGGCAAATAAAAAGTGTGGCCCAATTTTAACTTTACTAATTTAGTTAATAAGCATTTACTAACAAGCTATGGATTTATATGTCCGAAATAATGGTACATTACTTACCTAGGGCGGTTAAACAAAGAATGTCTCAGATCGCAGGTATTTGACGCCCGAGCCGAAGGCAAGGGCGATAAATATGCGCTCTGAGGCTTTCTTTATTACCGCCCGTGGTGAGTACAAAATTTTACGTCTCTATCTGGCCAGGAAGTGGGGTTTTCCGCACGCATAGCGTGCGGTTATTCCTACTTTATGGCCAGGTATGACGTAAAGAATTTTATTATTATTGTTTTAGGTCGTAATTTCGTAAACAAGATATAGACATTTTACATTAGATGGTAAAGTAAGAGATGGATTAACCATGTTTTTGTAATTTAAGCACACAACACTTAAGCCCGCTCCATACTCTGGGCCATGATAGCCTATGATACAGGACGCAACTATGCATTAAAGGGAGTAAGACATATTTACGTCTCGTTCTACTGCATATCCGCATCCTGTGGTTTATTACGGGCGCGGTCTTGTGCAAGCCGCGCTGTTTTCTGCTTTTGTTAAATTACAATAACTTGAAGGAAACATACCATACCTAGGGTTGCCAACAATTTTTGAGGGAGATACACCAAAAAAATATAGTACTTGGCTGCGAAATGTTGCTATTTAGGAAAACCTCAGCCATTTGAAGCACTTCGTAAGGTACCGAAAGTATAGTATTTTCCCATACTATACATTTCTTCAACAGTATATTACAAAGAGTCAAAATAAAGTAAATTATTATATAATATAGCAACTTAAAATATTTGCGAACTGAATGGTAACTTTACATTTCGTTTTTACCACTTGCTTTATTTACATTAACATGAGAAATATTTATTTCATAAAAGACGAAATACTTAAACTAAAACTAAATAAAATAAAAAACAAAAGAATGTAAAAAACCTATTTTATAACTAAAATAACGGGCAGGGCCTCGTGGCATGGTGCCGAAGATGCTGGCAGCATTTCCCTGTTGTATTGCAATACTAATGCGTTGAGCGAGGAAGCTGCCAGCTCTTCGGTCCCCAGTGGTGTCAGAACATTTTTTAGACAGTTCTTTGTAAAGGTTGAGGGCGCTGGGACCCCACGGACCTAGGGTCTCGACATTGACATTAACAAAAGCTACTTATTGCAATCCAATATCCACTACAAAAAATTCAATGACTTATTAGTGGTACTTACTATTCGCTCCCTCAGCCTTCTGAGCCACCAGACGCAGATCCAAACAGACAGTGTACATGAGCGGGAGCCCCCAGTTCTCCTCCTTCTGGTTCTGCAGCAGACGCACCACAGACGACACGCAGGAGCTCTGGTAGTTGTATGCCTCCATGTAGTCTTTCATGAAGAGAGCCTGTAAATTAAGAGTAAAGGAACTTGTTCAGTGCTCACCACTCTTGATCACCTAGAGCAGCAGTCAATATTTAATGGTCGATTTAGACGGACACTATTCTTCAGCCGCCTAAATTACGGCGCCTGAAAAAGGCACTGTATAAACACTTTCGGTGCCATTTTTTCGCGACATGCCAGTACTGGCACGGAATAGAACACGCGTCAATTTTTTGGCGTCAGTGACCTCCGCCCGCGTCTCTCGCTGCCCCCAAGCCTTATTTTTACTGAAAAGGCACCATGTAAACGACTGAAGTGTCAGTTCGCTGGTCACTGGCGGCGAGATTTAGGCAGCTGAAAATAGTCTGTCTAAATCGACCTTAAGTCACCACATTTCTGACCATAAAAAAGTATTGAGTCTCCATTTCATCTAATGTCTACCGTGTTTCAGGATTTGCTTACACATTGGGGTGAGTTTTCGAGCCCTTCCAAGGGTTTTGATGATCTATAATAGAATCTGAAATATTTGTTCTTGAGTCCCAGGATATATTTAATGTAACCTTTTTTAGGCTTGACAGTATGTGGTAGGATTTTGTTTGCCTTTGCCTGTTTATTTTCCAAACGGAACGGCTTTATGCTGCTTAGGCACTTTGCCAATGACAAGTGAAGAAAACATAGCTATACAAATCTGTGGTGTGCCTAATAAGCAAGGATAGGACAAACGCCCGTCATTTTGAAAACTTAACCCTGTTCTGTACAGTAGAGACTTCCTTATATTAATTAAAAAAATTAGGTACTAAATAAGAATAGTTTATTCGTGACAATACAAAACAAAGGACAAAAGTAATGTTTTTTAAATTTATTTTAAGTACCATAATTAATATGTTTCCAGTGACAAATTATTCAAATGACGTTGATTAAGGCGATAAATCACTTTCGCTAATGGAAAAGAATGACCATAATTTTTTCCAAATTTTCACTTGTGAGCCTATATCGACGTGAGTTTAGGACCCATTTATGAGTCGAAAAAGTGCTTTCACAGTCTACTGACGTCTTTGGGGCATGTCTAATTGTTGACATTGGTATATTGTTTTTTCCAATATGCTTGTGATAGTTACTTAATTTTGACCAAGGAATATTAGTACATAGGTATCATCGTTATTGTCAAATCCAAATTGAAATCCGTCAAAAGATAAATCTGGGTAAGAAGATAGCCAAGATCGTATACATTTTTCACTTGCCGGACGTCTTGAAGCCATAATTTATAAATAATTAATGAAAATCGCATTGGTTTATAAATAAGTACACGTTTCTAAAGTGACAATGTCAATGCTTGACAAAGATGATTAGAATATTACCTATTTTATTTAAATGGCCAGTAGTAAACAAAGTCATTGAAATCAAGTAGTGTCTAATGCGATGATAGAAGAATAGGTAATTTATTGATAAATGTGTTGAAGTACATTACATTATAATATTTTGAGTAAACTTCTAAAAAAAATATATCATTAGGAAGTCTCTACTGTACAGAACAGGGTTAAGTTTTCAAAATGACGGGTGTTTGTCCTATCCTTGCTAATAAGTTTGGCCAATTTTGAAAACAGGGTTAACAAATACATGTAGACAAAGGTGTATTCATTCCAAAAACAAAGTTGTGATATCAAATTGTTGATGTACACATAATAACGATTACCTGGGATTAGAAAGCCCATAAGAAAAGGCACTGGGAACTTTAAAAAGGGGATTTATCATTATTCATCAAAGATGAAAGTAAAATGGTGTACAATATCAGGTGTACTCACCCTGACACACAACAAATGAGCTATGACGATATCGTCCAGCGGAGCCACACAGTTGCCGTCGACCAGTGAGGCGATGTCGCTAGACCGTAGACTCCTGTTACCCACATGATCGTCTCTCAGCGAGAACAATCTAGCGAGGACGTCCCCTTGGGCCGTCCTGAAAGCTCGCTCAACGTACTGAATGTACTGATTAAGACTGTTAATTGACATATTTATGCCCTGTTACATTGAATTTGGAAACCTCGTCTTCACTCAAAAAGTTCACAGGGAAAATATTGATATGTGGGGTTGGATTTCCCGAGCACAAGTAAACATAGAATGTAGATCAAAACTACATGCAAAAAACTCTGTTCTAAAGCCGGCAACAAAGTCAAATTCCCGTGCACAAAATCGGCAAAATTTAACAGCAAAGCCCAATACAATGCAAAATTAAAAAAAGTCATTGTCAATGTCACTTAGGCTACGTCAAAATTAGAAGGGGCCGACTCCAAATTGTAATTTCTGAAAATTGATATGTATTATTCTCCGTGAATAAATTTACAATGTTGAGGAATGCAGTCGTTTTAATAAAAATGTATTTGTGTTTAAGCTTTGAGGAACATGGCTTGTGAATACGTGTGGAATCTAGGCGAAACCAAATATATAACAATACACACTCTATGTTATTTGTTTTGGAGTGTACCTAAGTAAAGAACTGTTCGGAAACCTAAACGGAAAATAAAATAAAACATGTTTTTAAAATTTTAAATCTTGTTTTAAATAATTTATTGATAATAACACATAACCTTAATGATAATTTATGTCTTTAATAATCCAGTAAAAAGTATAAATTACGTAGAATACTCCCGGACAAACAAGAATTGTTGAACTTTCAGAGTGTACCTCAAAGCAAAACCACGTTTTATTGTCATACTGACAGTGACATTGGCGTGGTAGTTGACAGCTGTAGCGCTGCATGTGGCTGCATGTCTTTTCTTTTTTTTTGGTTTAGGTGTGCGCGTTGTGTAGCAGTGATTTTTAATAATAACACATTACATTAACTATGGAGGAGAACGTAGCGTTAGACTCTAAGAAACAGAAAAAGTTTGATAAATCCATTAAAGGAATAAAAAAGCTTCTAAAGGTAAGTTAAATTTCCATAGCGGCTTGTAGAGGTTATGTTTTGAGTTTGTACATTCCTTTCTTACAACCAATATTTTTGCAGAAAAATGAGGATAAACCCCATAAGCCCGCGGTGCTGGCTCCTAAGGACGAGGAAACCAAAGGGGGAAAGAAAAAGAGGAAGTATCCGGAGAGAGGCCTGGTGTATCTATCTCACATCCCTCATGGATTTTACGAGGTTAGTTAACAGCTAAATCACCATGGTTTTAGCATTATAATTTATTGTAGATATGTTGCTGTTGAAGAACCAAATCATCAATTTCCAACCTTGCATAGGACAAGCTTCTGTCCATATCAAAACACATATCAAACTTTCACCTTGATTTTGGGGATAAAAAGTTTCCTTTTAATACAGGCTTTAAACTATTTGTATACACCTTGTTTTTCGGGATATGGTATACTACAGGTTAATCTTGAAACATTCAGCCATTTATGCTTGAGTGAGTAACACAGTTTGGCATTGTAGAAATGTAGATTGCAATTTAAAATGGTATTTATAGCCATCTTCTAGTCTAGTTTTATAACATATTGAGTTTCCAGGTTCTTAAGGCAACTGTAACCCTCAAAAAGGGTCTAGCAGGATAAGCTAACAAGAGTGGCCCCCGCAAGGGATTTGGTTGTAATTTGAGGTGCAGTAGTGGCAGGACCTAAGAATACTGTATGCGTAATATCAGCCTTCGATCTTCTTTTGTTTCAGACTTATTCACGAAAATGTCAAAAAATCAAGGTAATTTTTAAAGTGATATTTTAGCCAAACCAAGCAAGCGAGAGTAACCAAATAAATTCAGAATAGAAGAGCATAAAATGGAGTTCACAATGCATATCTTTACAGACATTCATATCCTTGAACTTGGATGAAAAAAAGAATAGTTTTTTTTTTCGCTTAATTTTTTTGCCACTTCTTGCGGAGGCACAGCCATCAAAAAAATTACTCAATAAGCCACAATTGTCAACTACGTATACATTTAAAAACATTTTGAAAAATCATGGTGCGTCATGTCAAAAAAAAACATTTATCTACGCACATATTTATCATTAGTGCTCTAAAATGCGTTCAGAAACCGTCGGTAATGACCAGCATTATTACAACCAATTTTACTATGACAACTTTCTTGTCTGTGGTAGTAGGTAAAATCTGTACTGTAATGTTATTACAGTACAGATTATCGGTATCGTTACGAGTTTAAATTTGGACCAGCTGTCAAAACTCAAGTGGGTCTCTAGTCTAGTATCTATAGATATTAAAACGGTTATCGATACGAAACGTCAATTTATTATGTATTTTCAGTTTACTTTTTTAACATTTTTTTCTTTTTTACTTTTTTAACTTTTTAAACTTGTTTTTTCACTTTTTTCTTACCTTTTTCACTTTTTTTTTACTTTTCGAACTTTTTTTTCCGCTTTTTAATTGTTTTTAACTTTTCGTAACTTTTTTGCAATTTTTTTTTTTTTAGTTTTTTGCACTTTTTTTTACTTTTTGTCACTTTTATTCCTTTTTTACCTTTTTTTTACTTTTTATTTACTTTTTTTCTTTTTTTTCACTTTTTTTTCATTTTTTTTGCTGTTTTTTACTTTTTTCCCCTTTTTTTCACTTTTTTTTCATTTTTTTCTTCTGTTTTTTACTTTTTTTTCATTTAAAAAAAAATTCACTGTTTTTCAATTTTTTTTCCAAGATAATTTACAGGTAGCACTCGTAGCAATGCAGGTCATTTTCCTACGGCTTCTGAACCCATCTTAGAGTACTTATGATATGTGTTTAGATAAAGTAGTGTATGCAACTGTACATAATTAGGCCTTAAAACACTCGTGTGATCCTATTATGAAACTCGCTGACGCTCGTTTCATAAAACCACACTCATATTTTAAGGCCTCACATTATGTATCAGTAGCATAAACTACTATTACATACGTATGTTTACTATATCATATCATATCAATAGAGTAGTAGTGGCAAATCAGTCTGTAGGAAGGTATAACATCCTCTTTGGTTCATTATGAAAAAATAATTGACGTTGATCAACAACATTTACACCTGCTTCCAGACATACACATTTATCCTTGAACTTGGATGAAAAAAAAATATAGTCTTTTTAATCGCTTATTTTTTTTGCCATTTCTCGCTATCAAAAATTTACGTAATAAGCCACAATTGTCAACTACATATGCATTTAAAAAGATTTTGTAAAATTATGGTGCGTCATGTCAAAATTTGCCACTATACTACTACTCTATTGATATGATATGATATAGTAAACATACGTCTGTAAATGTTTTTTTTTTGACATGACGCACCATGATTTTTCAAAATGTTTTTAAATGTGTACGTAGTTGACAATTGTGGCTTATTGAGTAACTTTTTTGATAGTTGTGCCTCCGCGAGAAGTGGCAAAAAAATTAAGCGAAAAAAAACCATTTTTTTTTTCATCCAAGTTCAAGGATATGAATGTCTGTAAAAATATGCATTATGAACTCCATTTTATGCTCCTCTATTCTGAATTTATTTGGTTACTCTCGCTTGCTTGGTTTGGCTAAAATATCACTTTAAAAATTACCTTGATTTTTTGACATTATCGTGAATAAGTCTGAAACAAAAGAAGATCGAAGGCTGATATTACGCATACAGTGTTCTTAAGTCCTGCCACTACTGCACCTCAAATTACAACCAAATCCCTTGCGGGGGCCAATCTTGTTAGCTTATCCTGCTAACCCTTTGTCTCAGTTGCTTGCAAATCCAAAATACTATGTCAAATAAACCATAATTATATAAAAATAAACCTTTATTCAATTTTAATTTTAATGAAAAAGTTTATTCAGGTTATAAAAGATTGTTTACAATTTGATTCTAAAAACCCGTTTTCCAATGCTTCAGCACGAGATGACCCAGTATTTCAAGCAGTTCGGCATGGTGACGAACGTGCGCGTGATCCGGTCCCCGCGCACCGGCCAGTCCAAGGGCTTTGCATTTGTGCAGTTCCGGGAGCCTGCGGTGGCTGAGATTGTGGCGGAGACCATGAACAACTATCTCATGGGAAAGAGGTTGATCAAAGGTATATTCTTGAAAATTAACAGAAATTTGTTTAATCAGTTTTTTAGAAACACAAAAGTAAAAGTGGTTGGTACAGTTTTTTTTTCCTTCTATTAATCTGCCATCAGTCACATTAACTATGAGCAGATGAGTTAAAGGAAGTTGGCCATTGGCAAGCTAGGGCAGGGCCATTGCTCTAGTCAGGCAGCTCATTGGCTCTCTTGAGTCTCTTCACTGGGTTTGGCTTTAGAAGCAACAGTGATAGAGGGTTTGGATGAGTTGCTGCTGTAGCGTTGTGCCTCTTTGAGTATGTTTGGGATTTCCAGATAGTCACGGATTTCTGAGTTGCGAGCATACCAAGACGCTGATGACAAAACCCTTAGGATGTTGTTTTGAGCTTTCTGAGATACAATATATTGGACGGATGGAGATAAATGAATATATTTATAAATAAAGTCATTTGATGGCGTATTTGGAGATACCATTTCAACAAGGAACAAGTTACAAGTTTGCATGTCTGAACAATTTGTAATACAGGTCTAATAGCACGAAACTCAAAGTGACAGACAGAGCAAACAAATTATAATGGTATTGTAGCTAAAATGGGTTTGATGTATGTTTGTGAATAAGGCATTGTTTAGCTGGCAATCCTTCAGGTTTCTACCTCTTTTCGTATTTATGTCAGTGGCCGGAAAGGGAGACTCCCTGCTACAGGGGCTAGTAATTGCTATTTTACAGTCTAGATTGATGTTAATATTTGTTTTGTGTGAGGTAGAAACATATCTATTCCGTAAAATATCTCTGTACATCTCTCTCTCTCTGTCTCTGTTGTTCTGTGTTACATATTCTATTCTGTATATAAGTCTCAAGGGCTCTTTGACGTGTAGTGTGAAAAAATGCCGTCTTATTAATTAACTTCAACTGTACCCTGTGCGTGTTTTGCAGCTGCCATCATTCCTCCTGAGAAGCAGAGGCACAAGGCCTTCAGGAAACACTGGAGCAGCCAACACAACCCCACGTCCGTCAGAAGGACTAAAGAAAGAAAGGTAACCGTATTAAATTTAACAAAATAAGTTCTGCCCGAGTGCTTCCGCAATGTTTTTGTTTCGATAAATTGAGTTAAATTTCCTAAAAAGATGTTGATAAATCGAGTCCTGCAAAGTGGTGTTTTTGGACCGGCGATGGTTTGTCCGAAAGAGGAATATGGAATATGTGTGACACAATCATAATGAAGTGTGTATGTGTGAATAGTCCGCCACACCATTTGTTTCACATCCATAATCGATGCCATAGACAAAAATATTGAGCACCCATGCATTTTCAACCGACGAAAAAAACGGAGGAGGTTTTCAAGTCGACGCATACATGTATTTTTTTTTTTTTGTATGAACACACATAAATTTTTACAGAGTAGTTCGATTTTGATAATTCTTTTTTTATTGGAAAGTGTATACCCCGAAGTTGGTCCCATATAAATTTGGAAAAAAAAACCAACCTAAAGGGTAGGAAAATAGGGGTGATTGATTTTTCGTCCGTTAAAATTTTGTTTTTGAAGTAAATTATTCGTATAAAAGTCGAAGTTTAAATCAACCAACCGTTTTTCCAGATTTCATCATCATGTTATGTCATGTCATCATTGTGTATTTTGTTATTGTTAAATAATAATTTAAAGGGGTGCTCAATATTTTGACCAAGGGTGTAGTACAGTCGCCATCACATACATAGGTACACTATAGGTGTTCAGAAATATCGGCACAGGCACCCTAATGCCTTGAAAATAGGGGTGTGTTCGGATGTTTGTGAGCTGCTTGTTTGCTCTGATGTATGTGATGGCGACTGTACCAAACATTAAATATGTGCATTAGTGGGTTTCAATCTTTGAATATTGACCAATGTTTAATTTCAGGCCCATAATGCTATTAAAACTGATGAGAAGTATTTGAAGAGTGCCCGAAACATTCTGTCCAAGTAAGTATATAAAATCATGAATCTAATATATGTACAAACCAATGCACTAGTATGCTGAAAAGTGGTAAAGAACTTGTGCAATATTTAAATTATTATTTCAGCCTTGAAAAAACCAAGAAGAAGCTAAATAATATTGGCATAAACTATGATTTCTTCAAACCTGTTGATGTGCCCGAGGCACTATTGAAAAGTGTGAAGGTTAAATCAGAGTCAGAGAAAACGGAGAAAATAAAGAATGAGACAGAAGACAAGCAAAATAAAAAGAAGAAAGCGAAAATTGAAGAGACTACAGAAAAGGTTAGTACCTACATTTATATTAATTTCACTCAATCTAACCTAAGATAAAATTAAGATTTTTGAGGTTAAGATTTAAGGGTTTCTACCCCTTCACAAAACCTTTCATCATCATCGTCATATCAGCCGAAAGACGTCCACTGCTGGACATAGGCCTCCCCCAAAGAGTGCCACAATGGCCGGTCCTGCGCCACCCGCATCCAGCGGACTCCCGCGACCTTTACCAGGTCATCAGTCCACCTTGCGGGGGCCTACCCACGCCGCGCCGCGCCGGTACGTGGTCGCCACTCGAGAAACTTTCCGCCCCAACGGACATCGGGTCTACGTGCAATGTGCCCCGCCCACTGCCACTTAAGTTTAGCGACCTTTCAATGTCCCTTAAATATACTCGGGATAGTCTTTTGATTGTTGAGCACACATGTCATTTTAGTATTCATAATTGTTGCGAGTACTAAGACAAAAATATAGCGCACAAAGATACTGAAAACCGGTAATATTAATGTAAAATATGTTTAAGGTGGCAAAGGCAAAGATATCGGAAACTACACAATCAAAGTCCGCTGACTCTAAGAGCAAGAAAGAAACAAAGCAAATAAAGGAGAGTGACAAAGTGAAACAGAACGAGAAACAGAAGAAGATGCAAGATGCTGGCGTGAAACTACCAGAGAAATTTATTAAAATAGCAGCAGAATCTGGAGAAGATAGTGACAGTTCCTTAGAGTTTGATTCTGATGAATATGAGAAGATGCTGGGGAATGATTCCGATGCGTCTTCTGGTGATGAGAGTGAGGATGTAGATGAAGATGATGGTAGTGATGACGGTGATGGAAGCGACAATGAAGAAAGGTTAGTAAATTCATTATAAATATCCTTAGGTTTTCTTTATTGCAAATAAAACTTGTTGTTTCTCCACTGTGATATTTGTTAGGCTACTAAGGATAAAACATTTTTTTAGTAATTCCTAATGCAATCTTTTGATGGTAATATATACTGTGTATACATACATACAATTTCCCTTGACATAATTGAATTTTTGTATTCATATGTTGGCTAGACTTGACTCGTTACGAAAGTAAATTATAAGTTAACCCCCTCATTCATTAAACTTAACAATCTTCTGTTAACTAAAATGAGTCCCTTTCTCAAAAACACAAAGTCAAAGACCATCGATTTTCAACGGCGTTTTATGTGTTGCTTTTCAGCGAGGAGGATATACCGCCCCTGATACCGATCAAACAGAAAAAGGGAAAGAAACCTGTTGTAGCCCAGCCTCCACCGTCCAAGAAGGCTGCCAAGCCAGCCACAGTTCCCAAGGTGCAGAAACCCCAGCCGCCGCAGCCAAAACCGGCCAAGAAAGGACTAAAACCGGCCAATGTTGCCCACGGCCAGAAACCACCTGTACAGGGTGTCCAGCAGCAGGGTGCAAAACGGAAGAACCCTCGTAAGTCAGCAATATATTTTAAAGCAATAAGTACAACTTCGAAAACTTGAAAAACCTTCGACATTTTCAACCGACGAAAAAAACGGAGGAGGTTCTCAAGTCGACGCTTATATATTTTTTTTTAATGTATGCATACGCATAACTTTTTACAGAGTAGTTCGATTTTGATAATGCTTGTGGACGGCAGAGCGTTGTGCGATGGAACCTGGTTCGAGACACTGGCCAATAGAAGGTTGCGTAGACAACAAGCTGAAACTAGAGCCCCTGGCACGAATTTCGTCTGCCAGAAATGTGAAAAATCATGCCGGTCGCGTATTGGTCTCTACAGTCACCAAAAACGATGTCTCCAGGGCAATGTTTAAATCGTCTGGAATAGACGCAAAGGCCTGTGATGATGATTTTTTTATTGGAAAGGGTATACCCCTGAAATTAGTCCCATATAAATTTGTAAAAAAACATCAACCTTAATGGTAGGAAAATAGGGGATGACTGATTTTTCGTAGCTTAAAACTTTGTTTTTAAAGTAAATTATCATTTCAAAGTTCAATATCACAAAAACGGCTGAACCGATTTTGTTGAAACGTAGCTAAGAACCATCTCGATCACATCAGATTTCGAATAAAAAAAACGGCATTCAAATCGGTCCATTTGTTTAGGAGCTACCATGCCACAGACGGACCCTCTTTTTGCGTCGGGGGTTAAAAAACAGCTAAGAGTGAATGTGGCGTTGAGGAAAGTAGTAACTAGTAATAACTCAAAAACAGCTAAGAGTGAATGTGGCGTTGAGGAAAGTAGTAACTAGTAATAACTCAAAAACAGCTAAGAGTGAATGTGGCGTTGAGGAAAGTAGTAACTAGTAATAACTCAAAAACAGCTAAGAGTGAATGTGGCGTTGAGGAAAGTAGTAACTAGTAATAACTCAAAAACAGCTAAGAGTCAATGTGGCGTTGAGGAAAGTAGTAACTAGTAATAACTCAAAAACAGCTAAGAGTGAATGTGGCGTTGAGGAAAGTAGTAACTAGTAATAACTCAAAAACAGCTAAGAGTGAATGTGGCGTTGAGGAAAGTAGTAACTAGTAATAACTCAAAAACACAGTTTTCTAGACATTAATATTTTTGGAAAAGTTTACAAAATTACTAGGTCATTGCTGGCATCATTTAGCCCTTTAATCGTAGAGAGAGTTAACCCTTTTCCAGGCAGAGGCGTTATATCGACCACATACTGCCTGTCAAACATGTCTCTTAATGTCAATGAATAAGACTGACACTTGATTGTCACTTTTGAACTGCCAGCCTGGAAAAGGGTTAACCTAAGTCTGTCAGTCCTGAAATGGCCGGAAGTACTTGGCAGACTTGTTGAAGTTTAATATTCTATTTCACCACAAAATAAACCAGTTATGTATTCAGTGTATCTATCGCACGACCACGCCATGATGTGAAGATGTTACAAAATAAAATAAGTACAATTATTTACTTTCAGAAACCGGAGGATCGCCCAAGAAACCCAAATTTGAAAAGAAAGACAAGCCAAGAAATAAACAATTCAAAAAGAAGAATAAAGCATAATTGTTTGTAAAGGAAGTGGTTTTATTTCAAAATTATAATGCATATTCCACAGGTACATTTTATTTATTATATTATTGTACTTAACCTCTATTTATTGCACTAAAACTAATATTGATCAGAAACACCTATAGTTGTAAGTTTTAAATTGACATTGGTATTATTGGGGCAAGGATCACAAAAGGGTATCCTACAATATCCTACATTTCCTAGGGATGTACATAGTACATAATACGACAGTTCTAAACTGTACTATAAGGGTGACTTTTGATAAGCTTAGTAAAAAAGGTTGGTCAAATAATTAATTTAGTAGCAAGGAAAACTAAAAAATGCTACTAATCTCGTATACAATGCCTCTATTTTTATTTACACTACCACTGCATTTATCCATAGGCAAGGTAAACGTCCCTGTACTCGACGGTGCACTAGTGTATAACATTAGTGTTAAATTCGAACTGAGAGGATTTTTCTTCATTCGAATTTAAGACATGTCACTTTGACATAAAGTGCCCATGTAATACACAAGCTAGTGTGACGTCGAGGAATACAACGTTTACCTTACTGATAATAGTAAAATATCACACCAACTAAAGAGTTGACAGAAAAATGTCTACATTACGAGTATATAGGCTGTCCCAAAAAGAACGCAAGATTTTCTATACATAATGTATGGAAAATCTTGCGTTATTTTTGGGACATCCTTTATGTATGGGTGGTAGTATAAGTAAGAAAATGCTACATATAATAGAAGTGTTAAAAAATAATTTTATTGTGCTAGAACATATACCAGATTAAGATAGGTTCCTAGTGGTGGGATATATCAATCCCATTTGGCGCCCATAACTGGGAACAACCAAAAAACTGAACTGACTTAGGGTGGGTTGCACCAAACCGTCTGTATTCGTAATGCCTTGATCACACGTACCGAGTAAACGGGCGAGACAGTGCTCTCGGCCGAGTACTCGGTGCGTATAAACAGTCACTCGCTAAGTTATACGCACCGAGTACTCGGTGCGTATAAACAGTCACTCGTATAAACAGTCACTCGCTAAGTTATACGCACCGAGTACTCGGTGCGTATAAACAGTCACTCGCTAAGTTATACGCACCGAGTACTCGGTGCGTATAAACAGTCACTCGTATAAACAGTCACTCGCTAAGTTATACGCACCGAGTACTCGGTGCGTATAAACAGTCACTCGCTAAGTTATACGCACCGAGTACTCGGTGCGTATAAACAGTCACTCGTATAAACAGTCACTCGCTAAGTTATACGCACCGAGTACTCGGTGCGTATATACAGTCACTCGCTATGTTATACGCACCGAGTACTCGGCCGAGAGCACTGTCTCGCCCGTTTGCTCGGTACGTGTGATCAAAGCATACGGTGTTCATTGAAATCTGACTGTATGGAAAGTTAGACAAATTTCTATGGAGTGGCAGCTGCCGGCGCCATATTTAACGTTGATGGATCTGTAATCGTAAGTTGGTGCAACCCGCCCTTAAAGTATGAGCTAACGTTAAATATACCAGAGCTCTATCTGTAGTAATTGATCACATCTAAACAAACTATAATAACTGATATTTTCATTTCTTGTGATGAAAAATGTACATGGAATAATATCATTTCATTTGTAATATAAAATTTATATACAACCGATATATTTAATGCTAAATATGAACTGAACAGACAGAAAGTGTTTACAGAATTAATTGTCACCAGCTGGCACGGAAGTTCAATCAAAAGTGTACCCGTCTTTTTGCTCTTATGTGCCGGTCAAAATCAACCAATAATGATTTATTTAATTACTGGATTTTGATAGGTTGAACTCTAGCCACAGTGCTGTCACCTAGTGACAATACATGCATTCTGAAAACCCCTCATTACAAACAGCTTCCGACAGTACCATAGACAATTGCATTTGTCTATGATTCTGTCGGAAGCGGCACGTCCAACAAACCTACACACAGCACAATCTTGGGAAGATCCTGCAACTTTACTTTCGATAAGTCGGATGCTTGCATGGTAATTAATGAATGTACTTATACCACTTCCGTTTCTTTTACCTTTATGGTCCGGCCGCCATTCTCATGGTCAATGCTCTCCATTTTAACACTATTTCAACACTAGCTTCCGCCCGCGACTTTGTCTACGTAGACCAGGGATAAAAACTATCCTATATTTCAATCCAGGCTATAAACTATCTTCGCGCAAAGTTTCATCCAAATCGGTTAAGCCGTATAAGTACATCCAAACTTTCGCATTTATAATATTAGTAGGATTACCAAATTTCGTTTGTTCATAACGATGTGTGTAAAATCGTGCTCTGAATGTATTATTTGCACAAATATCATGTGTCAAACTGAAAGTTTCAACATTCATATAAAACAAAGAAACCTAGTTTGATTTTTTACGATGACAACAAATATAATTTCGAACATATAACACTTTCAGGAAAAAATCTTTTTGTGAAATTAATATATGGCAAATAATACATCGGAGGCACAAGAATTCAGCTTCGATAGGATACCAAAATCGAATCACAAATTCTTGATACACTTACTCCGCTTCATCATCATGCAATTTCACTATAACCGGCCTCTCATCTTCATCATCGGCGTCCAGCCCCGTGAAATCCCACTGCAGTTTCTCCGTCAGATTCTCCTTAAACCTCTCAATCATCGTCAATAGCCTCCCATCAACTTTACTCACATACGCCGTTCTGAAGAACTCTCTCAACTTTTTATAAACTAAGTTCTTGTTCATAACAATGTCGGCAAGGAAGTCTTCTGGCATTTCCTCGATTTGTATCTCGATTGTTCGAATGAAATGGAAGAAGACGCTTCTGTATTTGTGTATGGCGTCGTCGCACGAGCAGAGGAGGATGACGAGGCTCTTCCAGTGTTCGAAGCATTCCACGGAGTGCCCGATGAGGAAACAGAGGTACGCTAGCTGGAGTTCCCCGATGATATGTAAAGGCCTGGAATTTATATACGGAAAAGTTTTTATTCATGCAAGAGATACTTGTGGTTAATAAAGACCAAGGAATTATTATTATTCTGGTAGTGGCTTCCGGGCTGTCAGAGCCCTTATATCACTGCGACCATCGCTGATCTATTGTGATCGCCACTTACTACAATTCTTGGTCAAGTCCTGCAAACTCAAAGAATTAAGACCAAGGAATAGTTCCATATAGTCGTGGCCTGATAATTAAGAACAAGATTTTTTCCCCATAAGAGGCAGGTGAATAGGTATTTAAGTCTGCAATAGCCGAGCATTTGTTGGAGTGGGTCAGTTTCATAAAGTAATGTCTATAGTAAGAATAAACAGTAATGTCTATAGTAAGAATAAGTTCCTATCAAAAATGTCATTGTTGTTACAAGCTTTTATTGCCGACTGTACTTTTCTGTAGGTACTACTGTAATCATGAAATGGCGGCGTTTCACCATATGTCTAGGAATTTTGTGATCTGCCGGATTTTACAATCGGCCGCCGACAGATATAAGGTTCAATTTCGACTTTCGACTAAAGTGTAAAAGGTTCTTCTCCTATTTACTCACTCGTCGTGTTGCGCGATCATCAGCTCCAAGGAGTAAGACTGGTCCAAGTAGTGCTTGGTGATCTCTTCCGGTGTTGAACCCGGGGGGAATTTGTCCAGCGGTATTTCTGTGAACCTCATTGATGCACCTGCAATGTTATAGTGTAGTTTTTACATACACATACTATCTACACTTACAATTTAATGTAGCAAGTCTCTCATGTCATCAAGGTCGAATGTCGCTCGACATGTTACGAATGAAACGTTGGTGCGGGTGGACCAAGCAGCCGAGCAGCGTTCGTCGGGTAAACATGTCAAGCGATATCCGACCTTAACGACGACAGTCTACAATGGGGAATGGATGAAAATTTTAGAAGTGACTGATTATTTTTTTGGTGATGGAATAACCTTGGCAGACTTTTCATTGAATGAAACTGATACAAAAGACGCTAAAACTTGCTCCAAAGCATACTTAGTACTGCCAAGGCGTTTTATTACAGAGTTGCTCCAATTAAATTTTGCTCGCTCCCTTTTTGCGTGCAGAGATTTTGTGCTAGAAGAAGCACAATTGAAATTTGAAACATAAAAGTCAAATTCGCTTTTAGTCCTCACCAACTGGTTTCAATTACATAATGAGAAACTAACTCCAACAAAGAGCGTAGCCGTGTTTTCATGGATAATCGGCCCTTCGACGAAATGTACACTGTATTTTTTTTATTTAAAGCCCTCATGGCAAATATTATTTCCTGTGAGTTTCAGCTTCCTATCTTTCTTATTTTCTGAGATATGATTTTTTTTAACTTTTTACTAAAACAAAAAAAACCCACACTGGCTAATGCGATTTACGTAAATTTTTGGTACAGTATTATATATGTAGAGACTCACGTATTCTTTAAATAATATTTTATTTTTTCAAAAAAAATCTTGGATAAATGTAGGAAATAAAACTAAAGTATTTTTTTTTTCTGGCTTTCTAGAAAAGCGACACCAACAGTTCTTCGTTAGGTAATTGCTTATATAAAGATCTGCAATGTGTATTTTTTTCAAAATAATCCAGTTGGTACTTCATACTAGAAAATGGAAAATTAAAGGATAAGGTATACCCATACCAGATATTTTAGTCGCAAAAGAGATTATGCACATTGCAACCTCTTTATTGTTAACGTTATAGCTACTGGCAGATTGCATTTTTAAGGGTATTTCGTGCAATCATTACAGTTTGACATTGACATACGTAATAAATACTCTTAAGAATGCAATCTGCCAGTACCTATAACGTTAACAATAAAGAGGTTGCAATGTGCATAATCTCTTTTGCGACTAAAATATCTGGTATGGGTATACCTTATCCTTTAATTTTCCATTTTCTAGTATGAAATACCAACTGGATTATTTTGAAAAAAAATACACATTGCAGATCTTTATATAAGCAATTACCTAACGAAGAACTGTTGGTGTCGCTTTTCTAGAAAGCCAGAAAAAAAATACTTTAGTTTTATTTCCTACATTTATCCAAGATTTTTTTTGAAAAAATAAAATATTATTTAAAGAATACGTGAGTATCTACATATAGATTACTGTACCAAAAGTTTACGTAAATCGCATTAGCCAGTGTGGGTTTTTTTTTTGTTTTCGTAAAAAGTTAAAAAAATCATATCTCAGAAAATAACAAAGATAGGAAGCTGAAACTCACAGGAAATAATACTTGCCATGAGGCCTCTTAATAAAAAAATTACAGTAAACATTTGGTGGAAGGGCCGATTTTCCATGAAAACACGGCTACGCTCTTTAGCTGGATTTGTTTAACCAGCCCACAGACACTAAACAGGTGAACCAAAAAAAACTTGCAGAATACTTTCTAGGATTACTAGGTAACATGTTGTTTTACCTGGCACAGGTTTCAAATCCGGTAACATCGCATTCTCCTTCTCCGCTCTAGTGACCCTTTTGGCTCTCTTAGCGTCAGACTGTCCTGCAGTTTCCTCAGCCCCCTCCTCCTGTGCTTCAGCAGAGTCCTGGCTCTCCATGGACTCAGACTTGGTGCCTCGGGGCCGGTCTTCGTCGGTCATTGAAAGGAGTTCTACAGATGCTCGGATGATGCCCTTTTCTGGTGATAGTTTTGTTGCGAGTTCAGCTGGAAATAAGTTAGGAAAAATTGTAATATTATTAACTTATTCCACACTGGACGCATGCTCAGCTGACCACGGCTGGCCTTGGCGTGCGCGATCAGTGTGGACGATGGTCGGCGAGCAAATTCGACTGAGCGCATTCGGCCGAGCATGCGAGAGGCTTTGCCAGTAGGCACACAGAAATGTTATATTTTGCGGTTACTGTAGTATTAAGTATTTATATTGTAATTTTCTGAAAAGAGGCTGTAAATAAATAAATAAAAATTCGACTACTATGGGTCTATGACAGTTTAACGTAGCAATTAGCGTGACCATGACACTCAGTAAAATTAAAACAATTTTTTTTATTAATGAATTAACAAACAACGTTTAGGTACATATTTTTGCCTGTTGTCACATCCACATGTTTAAACTAAAGTTACGACTTAGGACCCTGTATACTATCAAGAGTTATTGTTTTATAATAATTATAATTTACTAACCAAACCTGTGGAGAAATATACTTTTATCTCTTTAGAGAGAGAGAGAGAGAGAATCAATTCTCCTTCTTACAGATACATGTGTGTATGAGCCTTCTTACACTCACATCCGTAAGGATTCAAAGCTGAGCTCATAATACTTGAAAGAAAGGCTCAAAATAAACGTATTGAATTGTACAAAATAATTATTCCCTTAAAATCATTAATATTCACCACAAATGTATATTGCGCAAAATAACCCTTAACCCAGTGAGTGGTCACCATGCACAAGCTATTTAGTATCACAGAGCTCCCTAGGGTGCGCTGTGTTGGGAGTGAGGGACGTGCATGTCTCTATCTGCCAACACAGCAAATCCTCAAGTGAATAAAGGGTTGGCAACGCGCTTGTGATTCTTCTTGAGTCACAAGTGTCCATACCAGCTTAACATCTGGCAGGCTGTAAGTTTGTTTGCCACCATTGTTGTATAAAAAAAATTAAAATAAACATACCATCTGGTGAGAGTGGTCAAATAAATGCCTACGCTTTAATAAAATAACTTAATGGTATTTCCTGCATCTAAACTTGTCTCGCACCTGTTATTTGTGATGTGAGCAGTTTCCATTTCTGCCATATTTCATATGGGTACGGAGCCAGGTGGCGGTCCAAGTTGAACAGGTTGTCTTTCAGCCGCTGAATGCTCTCCTCACTTATCTCTTCTGTACTTAAATCTTCTGTCTTCTTGTCCCACATCTTTACGAGAAACTCTTTTTTATGAAAATAGTGCATGAATCCTGACCTGGGTAATTTAAAAATTATAAATGTAGTGTGCAATGGAAACAGGGTTAGACATCCTAATTATAACATAAACCCTATAGTAAAATTCAGCTTATTTAAAGGATTATGACTTTGTGACGTCAAATAATATTTTATTATCCTTATCAGATTTTTTAAAATCATGCATGAAGTGGTGACTAAGCGTATCACAAACCGCCAAAAATTAATAATGTACGTTTGCTCACCTTGGGCATACGTCTCCGGTATTCTTACTGACCGCAGAGTAGTGTACGTAGTGCAAACCCGGTGGAATCATCTTAATTCCACGGAAATCCTCATCAGTGTTCCAGCACTGCATGTCAATGCCAAACTGCGTTTCCTGAGGGACTCCCAGGAACACAAACGTCCCTCCTTCAACGAGGAGCTTCTTCGCGGTCTCTTGGTCCATTTTGTAATGAACCTTTGCCGCAAGTCAATAAAATGAGTTAAAAATACAACAAATCAATATGTTTACATTTGTCGAGAATGTCAGAGAGGTGCAGGGCTAGTGATGTATATATGACATTGACAGCTAACCACAGTAACCACAGCTAACGAAACGATTTAATGGTGGTACCGGTTACCGTTATAAAATTTGTAAACATTATTACAATTAAATACGGGTCTTAAAATTTATTATAACTTCAAAAGAAAGAAAACAAAAAGATATGCCTAATGATGAAAATCCCAATCAAATATCTCAAAAAATTACGAAGCTACAACCGTTTCAATGTAGCTTGTTAGAGAAAGAAAACGCTAGGGGATCGTGACATCACGTTCCACGAGCGTCATAGTAAACGACAATCGTTTCATATGAAGGTGCGTTTTGCGAAAAAGGGACAGAACATAACCCTTATAGGTTAAACACTTATAGGTTTGTGATTATTTAACCTTTTGCATTGCTTTTTTCTCCATTTGACTACTCTTTTAATCCTTTTTCGAGAAAATACAACATTATTGATTATTTTACTTAGTGTCTACACCCCTATTTCTCTACTTCACTCGATTTATTGGAAAAAATATCTGGGGGACGTGGGGGCACGGTAGTGCCCCCGCCAAGACTTTGAGGGCCATTAGCAGCCATTACCAAGAGGGCATTGCATTCCTTAAAATATTTTTTAAAGTATTAAAATATTATTATTTTCAAATCCCGATGTTAGTGATTTGCATATTTCTTTTTACCTCTTAGGTACTTTTTCCTGATCATTATTTTTTCATTTTCTGCATGGCATTGCAACAGAATACAAACCAAACGATTAACCCTGTAGGTATAGTTGAAATTATTTAAACTGAGCTGATCTACTTATCTTCAAAACAATACCATTCAAGTGAAACAATACGACTGTGTGGTCGGGCGCGTGCCTTTTTTTGCAAGAAAATGGTTAGCGCCACATAAAATGTTCATTGAACAATGATTTCTACCGTCTTATGCAATAGATTCAAAATATTCAATGAACATTTTATGTGGCGCTAATTTTTTCTTGCAGAAAAAGCACGCGTCCGACCACACAATCGTTTTATTTTCACTTGAATGGTATTGTTTTGAAGATCAGTAGATCAGCTCAGTTTAAATAATTTAAACTATACACTCGACTCGAGCCTTCTTATGAAGCCCATTGTAAGCGACCACGTTTCAGTGCGCAGTGCAGTGCTGGATGCGGGTGGCGCAGGAGGACCGGTCATTTTGGCACTCTTTGGGGGAGGCCTATCTCCAGCAGTGGACGTATTTCGGCTGATATGATTGATGATGATGATGACCCGACTCGATACCTACCATCGTGCAAGTTAATTACATTGAACTGTAAGTTTTAAACCAAGGGATTTTAATATTGCACATACTCGATTTCTCGCTTGTAAAGGGAATAAACTACTTAAGTTTGTTGAACTCCCTTGTACAAGATACAAGAGGTACCTAAGGAGGATCGACCTCTGGTAGTACAAAAACAAGCACAGAGAGGTATGGCACAGCGGAATGTCATCTGGCTCGTATGTGGAGCAGCCCACCTGGGGAAGTACCTCCACCTTACAGAAGACCGCAGCCATAATAGCACCACTGCTTTGTAGTGTTGATATATTATTGCATGCTATTAAGCATGTGGTGTTGTGTTCCTGGTGGTGAGTAGGGTCGCCAGAGCTCCCAAAAGATGCGCCGTGTTGGGAGTAAGGGACTTGCATATGTCTCTATCTGCCAACACAGCGAATCCTCAAGTGAATAAAGGGTCGGCAACGCACTTATGATTCTTCTGGAGTCACAAGTGTCCATAGGCTACGGTACCTGCTTACCATCAGGCAGGCCGTAAGCATGTTTGCCACCGTCGTTGTATACAAAAAAAAGCACAACTTGTGCTGGTTTAGCGCGGCTATCAAGCAGATTACCAAAAAATACACCTAATAGCACACAATAGTCATCATCCAAAGATAAGTAGACGCTACAGGTACGAAATCGGCGGACTGCATCGGCCGTCCGCCGATTTCGCTCGTTTGGTGTCGCCTAATAGATGACATGGCTCGCCGACAGTGCTGGCGAATATGAACAGTGAGTAAGTTTTTCATACATTTTACTAGCTCTGAGGCCCTAGAACGATAGGCTTGATCGTCACAGGTTACGTGACATTTCAGAGGATCTAGTATAAGTTTTATCGATACAATACGTTTTCGAACGCGTTTGCGTTTAGCTTCAATTTGTGTGGCAACGCGAACAGCGCCTCTGGTGGTAAATATTAGGAACTTCGCGTTGTCATACAAGTTGAAACTAAACGCAAACGCGTTCGAAAACGTATGTGTATCGATAAAACTTATACTAGAGCTACAGTACATTTTCACCGTAAAACGTGACGGTAAAACTATCGTGTTAGCTGGGCTGATATCGGTGCCGGTGCCTTCACCTACAGCCAGTGCGGTATTATCGGTGCCGATATCGACATGGGTATTACGAATACATTGGTACCGAAATAAACTAGTGGTGTCGCGAACGCCCTCTCTTTATATAGGAATGTAACCGGTAAAATACAGTTAGACTGCGCAATATTAGAGGGCGCCGCGAAAGGGTTTATATGTGGACATAGGAAGGATAATCTGAATCCTACCTTGAATCATCTCTGCAGTCCACGGATATCTGCTTCGCTTTTCTAGACGATGACGCTCGCGGCACTCGCACGGTGACGCTCGCGTCTACCATCTGTGGTTATAAAGATAACCATGACACACCTGTCACGTAGGCCTTAGAAACTTAGCACATATAAGTTCTACCTACTGAACAACTGGAGTTGTACCACGTCTTCTCCTAAATATACGAATAGTCGTTCCTTCACTAGGGTTAGCCACATAAGGTGTGTACACTATATTACTGTATCTAGTTCTCGCCCTTCGACCGAGAAACTATGGAGGTACCTCCCCTATATACTGTCATCATGACTAGGGCATATTATCTATCAGAAGTAACTATGTTCTCAGGCTACTGTAGCATGTTATCGCGATGGTTAATTGTCATTAAGTAACACAGGATTCAGGAAACAGTTCTAGTATAATACCTTTAGAATATGTAGATTGTAGCACACAATTATATCAGAGCAAATAATCTTCATAGAACAAATAAAGTACTAAGAAACTAAGACACTTAGCTTTCAGAGACCACCTGCGTAGCCCCCGGCTCCTTGGCGAGAACTCCGTAGACTTCTTCGAACTTCGCTGCCGCTCCATGATAAAATGAGGCTTTTTCCACGGAACAAACGATTCTACCCATAGTCACAACTATATCATAACCTTGCCAGTGCAAATAATCTTAAGGCGTCACTACACGTTCCGACCACGAGTTAAAGTCTTCGCGATATCAACTGCCAGATGTCGCGACACTCCCCACTCCAAAAGAAGTGAAGTCATCTCGAAGTGGTTGGCCGCAACACTGGAAAGCCAAAAGAAGCTACGTCACAGGACGTCATCCTTTAAGACCCTCCTGACGACCATTAGAGATAAGACTAGGCAAACAACTTCCCAAGTTGGCACAGTTGTGCTTAGATCTAGAACACTCATTTCCCATTCCTTGACCTTATTTTTCCCACTCATTACAAGGTTTTCTTTCAATTCATTTACTAAGTTACGGATAAAAAACTTCAAACTTGCACGCTATTAGCTTATGTGGCAAATAAACTTATTCCGATACTAGCTTATTAGCGTGGGTCTCGCTTATTACGGTAGGTACTGAAACTGAGCCTCTCTTAGGTCTGTACAAGAAAGCTTCTCAAAAGCACGGGGAGCGCATCAATTAAACACAGAGATCCAACGTCAAGCACTTAGTAGGACTTTGTTGACAATCTCACGGCACTGTTCTCCCACTACATGTAAATATATTCATCTGTATCTCTTCGGGTTTCTTATTCAGTTCACAGGCCTTGGAATATATTCTGAACCCCCTTTTCCACTTCTCTCAGGATTCACACAAATCACCCAACGTCATATTCGTCACATTTTCACAACGGAGGTGTAAGCACGGACTCCATTATTTTTTAACTCCAATTATATTCTTATTTTTTCTTATCTTATTATATCTATATCCAAATATATTCAATTGTCTTAAATTTTGTTTGTTCATGTTTTAATCACCTTACCGACTGCGCCATTTTCGTAACAAGCTCTACAAGTATGGCATTCATATTCATATATTCATTCAATTTATTCATAAATCCTGTTTACATGTCATTTAGTTAAGTAAATATTTCCCCGACAATCAACTCTTCCATCTACTTACTTTCTCTACTATCAAGAGTTCTCTGCTATCGAGAGTTCTCTACTATCAAGAGTTCTGTACTATCGAGAGTTCTTTACTATCAAGAGTTCTCTACTATCGAGAGGAGCATCACCTAGGTCTGTGCTAGAAAGCTCTATAAGCATGGTACTCTCCCGACAATCTCATTATTTCTCTACTATCGAGAGGAGCATCACCTAGGTCTGTGCTAGCAATCTTCATAAGTATAGTACTCTCCAAACAATCTCATTATTTCTCTACTATCGAGAGGAGCATCACCTAGGTCTGTGCTAGCAATCTTCATAAGTATAGTACTCTCCAAACAATCTCATTATTTCTCTACTATCGAGAGGAGCATCACCTAGGTCTGTGCTAGCAATCTTCATAAGTATAGTACTCTCCAAACAATCTCATTATTTCTCTACTATCGAGAGGAGCATCATCTTACTCGGCCGGACAAAGGTAAACACCACTATGCGGGCAGAGTCCCGAAAAGAGAGAGGTGAAGTACCCGGAGGCCAAAAGCCATCCGCACTTCGCTAAGCTGCACTATGCGGGCAGGGTCCCGAAAAGATGGTGAAGTACACGGAGGCCGAAACCAACCGCACTTCGATAAGCGAGCAGGGTCTCGCAACAGAACGTGAGATCACCACAGCCAAAGCTGCAGCACCTCGGTAAGCTTTACTATGCGGGCAGGGTCCCGAAAAGATGGTGAAGTACACGGAGGTCGAAACCAGCCGCACTTCGATAAGCGAGCAGGGTCTCGCAACAGAACGGGAGATCACGGCAGCCGAAGCCGCCGCACCTCGACAAGATGTACCTTGTCAGCCTTATCCAAGATGAGCCCAGACATACCCGGCCTCATCCCACCTAAGGTAGACACAAGTAAACATCGCTATGCGGGCAGGGTCCCGAAAAGATGGTGAAGTACACGGAGGCCGAAGCCAGCCGCACTTCGATAAGCGAGCAGGGTCTCGCAACTGAACGGGAGATCACAGCGGCCAACGCCGCTGCACCTCGATAAGCTTATACTATGCGGGCAGGGTCCCGAAAAGATGGTGAAGTACACGGAGGCCGAAACCAACCGCACTTCGATAAGCGAGCAGGGTCTCGCAACTGAACGGGAGATCACAGCGGCACAAGCCGCCGCACCTCGATAAGATGTACCATTTCCGCCTTACCTAAGATGAGCTCAGATGTTACATCCACTACATGGATCACGTCTATCACGTGGCAAGATAAAATACATGTGCATTAATTGTCTAGAGGAAACCATAAAACCATTGTGAGCTTTACTAAGATATATAAATATACTTAGCTTTCGATGTTTCTGTATAATTGCAGGCCATCATGGCAAATTCTCTCTTAACTCATTGTTACAGTCATTCATTGTCAATGACGTCATCCATATCATTACGAAGCTTCATCTCAAATTATATCCCTTCGCAACATCAATAATTATTCTCACTTCTCGAAGTCCAAATCAACAAATCAAATCTCGTTCATTTTATTTCATTCGCTGTTAAGTCATGTACATACATTATAATTAAGGTGTTCAAATTCAGTACCTCCGAACAAACAGACCAAAAGAAATTAATTTATTACTTAAAGGGAACCAAGGCTATTTCTGTGCCTTTCTAGTATTCCCAAAATCAATGCTAAGTATGTAGTTTACTTTCACAATCTTAACACCCTCACTGTCGGATCTCTGGTAATGAAATGACAGGCTCAACATATTCGATAGACCCTCCCCAACCAAAAGAAAAACTGCCTTTTCCGACGATAACTACAACAGGTTAGGATGGTTATACCAGCTATCGATCTCTCATTTCTGTCCAAACTGATACGGTCTTATAGACATCAACAATTTTGAGCGGTAGGTATCTATCGAACCTTCCTCCTTCTGTTTCTATCTATTGTTACCAAATACTTAAGACACTTTGATCAGTTGAGTTACATCCCCTGAAAAAAATTCGTGTAATATAAGACACGACACGTGTAATGTAACAATTTCAAGAAACTATTAAACTATGTACCTTCAGCATCGCTTATTCTTTTACGACGGAGGTTGACTTGTCTACCCTGAAACAATAATCTCCTTCCATCACTCCGTCTAGTACAACTGACGACCAGTATTCCCACGTATCTCTCTTTAGATTAGATCAGAGGTTATTCGAACGCTGAGGACGACTCTCCGATTCTTTCTAAGCTTCTGCAAATGTTAAACAACCTTAACTTCCACATACCCCGACATACCAAAACTTCAACTCTTACTAGGTACGTTACGATATACTGATACGTCAACTTTTATTCGAATTCGAAACCACCTAATTACTCGTTAGTTATCGAACAAGTCACCGACTCCACCTTCTCGCTACTTATACCCGGTACCACATTATCAACAATTCAATACATATCTCATAAAACAGCATGTCACCAGATGCTGTTCATTAGTAGCATAAGCGTAACCAGGATGTAGACTTATCTCCTACACTCCAAATGTCGAATGATTAACTATATCGGCTATGTTTCTCTAACGTTCTAAATCAGAATCCATGAGTATTGACTTCGAATGTGTAGCTGAAATTAACAAGCAATGATGCTATCGAGCACCTAATTCATACAATATCATTAGCGACAGAAATTGGTAGAAAGATCATCGGGCCTCCTACAAGGATAAATAGTGTTACTAATCTTCTACTTAGAAACAACTATCTATGGAACCATTTCTCCGATCGTGAGTGAATTCTACTGCAAAAGCCGACTTCCGACTAAGTTCCTATGTCTGAACATCATTCGAAGTATAATACCTAAGTATTGGATAAGACTCACATAAATAATTACATAACTACACTAATAGCTTCACCATAGCTACTGGCTAAACAACCAAGGGTCAAATCAAGATTTCGATATATAATACTAGATACCATGTAGGTATCTACTTACTACTACTTATTTCAGCGACCAAAATATTTTTCTCAATAAGGTAACTGTATCTTTCTTTGTATTGTTAGTTACCAGACGTTTCAAATTTCAATACAATGTCTCTCAGAGAAAATTCTAGATTAATGTAAGCTTTACATCTAAATCTTGCAAACAAGTAATACTTAACTGTCAATTCATTCAAATATTCATATTAAGTCATATTATAATCTTTAGACTTTATCAATGCTGGCTCAAATCCTTGACTGTATAGTAAACTTCAACAAGAAAAAATATTTAATAAATACTCGTATTAACCAAAATAGGAAAATGTATGTAAGTGATGGTACCGTCTACATCTACAAGTATTACTTAAGTAATGAGCCGTCATTACCTATATGTTAAATTGAAACTATTTAGTCATTCATGTCCATACTTTGGATACTTATGTATTGAGCACGATCTGAGGCCTATGGCCATGTCCAGTACTGGACGTCTTTCGGCTGGTATGATGATGATGAGCACGATTTAAGATAATCTGTGATATTATGCATTAAACGTCATTGACAAGTTAAACGAACTCGTAGTACCTAAGTACTTGAATGTATATACAAATCTCTATTGATATATACTACCTATGTCTAATATTCAGGGGTTATAGAATTATTTCCATTTCGCGTGTAACATCTAAATTGATTCGAACAATTCTTTCATCCTTTCCCACATTTCTTTTTATTCCTTTTCGTTGGATGCGGGTGGCGCAGGACCGGCCACTCCGGCACTCTTTGGGGGAGGCCCATGTTCAGCAGTGTACGCCCCTCGGCTGATATGATGATGATGACGAATCCTTTCATTTTCAGTACTGAACCTATTCATATAGTAGGTATATAAATTACTCATTTAGGTACTTCAACGGTTTGTGATCAAACATAGCTAACGACATACTAGCTTTCTCTTATTATTCAAATAATTGCCATAATCAATGAATTTAGACTATTCCATTAAGTAAGTAGATGAAAACGTTTAATAACATTTTACTGTACCTACAGTTCGCGTAGATATTACGATCAATACAGTACATGATGATGATGTCCTCCCAGTCGTATCCGGTATAGTATATAACTATTACAATAACAGTGGTAAGGCTTATTATTTGAAATAACTAGTCGAGAAGGTATTAAGCTTAAGACTCACAAAACTTCACACAACTACACACGGTTATGCACACAATACCTACCAATTCATACTTGAAATGCTCAAGTCTATCCCGATGATATAACTAGGTACACATATGTGAAAACCACATAAACTTCACGTGACTACATCATGAGTTGGTTAGGTACGTCCTAGACTGACAAACGTAACCAAAGACTATTAATTAATTTTAACGCCTACATATTGAAGTATGTTCAATGAATAACTCAGTAACTTTTACACCATTATTCACCTGCCTATATATTACATGTAGGTTAGTAACTACATACCCTACGTATTCCCATCTGTCTATGAAAATAATCGAGTACCATAGTACGTAACTATGCCATAAACAATTAATCAACAGTTGTATCAACACCACTACAATCACGCTGCAACGAGAAATGAGATTATAGACGAAGAACTCTCTTAAAAAGAAAAACATTTGATTGATCTCGTACGTAGACATATTATACTACCCAATCATTATCTCATTCGTCTATAAATCACTACATTGAAAACTGTTTCGCTAGTGTATCAGAAAACTTTTAACCCGATTATTATTAAGTACCTACTTAGAAGAAACTATCACGTCATGTTGAAAAATCACATTATTTTCACTCAGAAGGCAGCAGTCGTTCTCAGAAATCTGAAACAAATTTTTGAGCCGTCTTCGGTTGCTCACTATCAGAATTATTATATACAATAGGTATCATGAAATTTATTTTTCGGCATTTCATCTCCTTATACACTTACACTGAAATAAATTATTTTCTTCTTCTTATATGTACGCACACGACGAACCAAAGAGACGGCACTAAGTAATAGAAACTTTAACAACAAGAGTGGAATCCAACGGCGTGAAATAAACTGCTCGATTAGAACGTAAATCATTACTAGAATCGTTCACGAAGGCACGAGTGATAGGTACGTACACTGTTCCAAGTAGTTCCAACAACACGCCCATCCTGCAATGGAATTTGTAGACCGAAACATTTCTATGATCTGTATATAGGCTGGACACATACTCATAAAACGCGGTCTTATATTTCGAAGTTGTATGAAACCTTCCCTTAACAATACTGTTACTCGCATGTACCTATGCTTCTGAAGTAAAACATGAAACTGGATAAATATCTCGAACGTATACGCACTGAAAAATAATTAATACTAGATAGGCATACTATGCATCATAGCTTGTTCAAGCTTAATATGTACGACCGTTATTAATCTGCGTCAAAATGTATGTACTATTGGGTACCGGAATAATATATATCTATTCCTAATTAATCTATGTAATCATTACTACTATGCTAGTCTGTGCACTAGGTACATTGATTCTAAGTTCTTCCTTTAACCAAGTTTACTTACTTTAATATTTTAATCCACATAATTTGGCACTATAAATAGCAATAGTCAATTATCACATTAGTAGGTATTTAAATAATATGACTCTAAAATAAGATGAAAGCAATAAGTCAAAGTCGCATTGAATTTAATTGTAAAGACAAAAATGATTTTTCCGTTTTAAATCCATACTCATCCGCTCTCCGTCTGATTATTTCCATGATTAAACGTACCCTATATGCATAACTATAGTGATTCTTTCAATTTTCACACGTATTTTTACTTTCTATTGCTATTTGATGATGATCTGATGATGATGTATAAAAAATACTAGGCCGACATTGGAAACGAAATCCATAATTGTAAATGATCCATGAGAATCCCGCTATAATTGCGCATGAAATAAAATATCGACTGATATGATTTTCACAAAAGCTATTGCTTTACCACAAAATATGACTGACCACTCTGACTCAAAAGTCTGGCAAGTTCTTTTGCTTTTACTTATACCCAACATACATACATAAATACTCCTACTATACACCTATGTATAGTCGTTCGTACGCATGATTATTAGAATAGAATACTGGTTAATCCTACGAGATCTCATACTCATTACCAAGTTAATATAGTCCAAGGAAAAATACTGGTAAATTAATTTGTTCCATAACATGTTACGTTTTATGTAAATATGCTAGTGCTACCTCTAACCTTCTCAAAAATACTTCTTCTGACTCATTAAGTTCATTGAAATCTCTTTATTGCACTGAAATGCTGGACACGAGTATACAATGCACTGAGTAACTGCAAATATTACCGTTGAATGTAAATATGTTATGGATACTTGCCATAAACGTAAACTGTAAGGACTCGTACACAACTGAAACGACATTACAACATAATTACGCAATAGGCAGCAAGTCAATCACTCCTGGAATAATAATAATGTACGTATGAAACTGAAGTTGCGCGACCTAGTTAAATTCACTTCCCTTGCGTTTTGTTGTTTTTACCCGACTGCCGAAGGAGAGAGGGTTATGTTTTTATGTCTGTAAATAAATGCTGCGTCTAACCTCACGCCTTTAATATTTTACACGGCTATATAGTTGCAATAAGTACCTACAACAAATAAAATTTGACGGCACTAGGAACTACCTAGACACGATAAATAGGTAATAATTTCTCTTTTAACACCACAACTACTGGAAGTCAATTTGTTGATTTACAATCAAAGAGCTATTTTCGTGTATTAGCTAAAATTACGTACTCACAAGTAACACCTTTCTTTATACTCAAATACGTTGACAACAAAGGCACCCTGAACATGTCCTACCCGAAAATCACGTCACATATGCACGTTTGTAATCGCTCGGGGACAATAAATACTGCTGTACCTTAACATCACCACAGCTAACTATAATTGGAGCTCACAAGCTAGATCAAACCATTAGCATCAAATTGAAATGTCAAATAATTCGGCAACAACTATGACGACACTCATATGCGTTGGCAGCAAAAACTAACGAATTTCACTTCGTACAGAAATCAAACTGCAACGCGCTACGAAGTAGTGCTACTAGTTACTTTTGCAGATCCTGTAGGAATCACATCCTGGAAAGAAATGTTCTAGCATTTCACAAAAACAGTATGTAGGTACCTATGCGATCATATCTCGTACTACTGCTGTTACAAACATTGTTGAAGGAAACAATCGATTCCAAACTTCAAGATAATCCTCTCAAACTGAATCTAACCCCGAGATCCTCGTATTTATTTAAGCTAACTTTCTTACCGTTAACTATCCAAAGGTAATGCGCTGTATCTCTCTCAAATTAACGGTTCTTTCCAAATCACGATTATCTAAATCCTTTCCAACACTTAAGAGCGTAGTCGGTCTGCGACAAAATTGAGAAATAGGTATTTGTACAAACTATTGCCGTCGCGTTGCCCCAAGCGACCGCGTGCGATGCGCGATAGGGACAACCGCAGCTTAGACCGATTTTCACAACAAATTCTTGACAAGATCGATGCTTTGTATGGAAAAATGCTGCTAGGCTACCCTCTTAACTCGACTCACTTTGTATAAATATTTCGTCTCATCGCCACGACTCTTCTCAACTAACCTCTTTTTTTTTTTTTTTTTTTATTATATAATTAGAAGTAGAAGTACTTCCACCAATATCTGAATGCAATGCAAGCACAAATCCTTGATACTCATTAAAATATGGTATCCGACATAATATAGAACAGCTTTTCAATCTTTCGCTTTTATATCATATTAGACTGAAAAATTCCGTGATGCAACATGATACACAAATTTATGATGGAAACAGTTAATCCGTTGCTTTTCCGTCTTATTTTATACGGTAACTGTTTCTTAGCTTCTGTAAACTGTACGTGTTCTCAAAATGTTCAAAATAGCAACGTACCAACATTAATTTTATTGAAAACATGGAAGAACTATAAAAGGAATCTTCATTACAACATTGAAGCACTGATCGAGAAGCAACTAGCCGGGGCCCTCGGCTGAATTGACATCACCATTAGTGTTCCATAGAAGCTCTAATTTATTGTATCATTATTCAACTGGTATTGTATGTAATACATTCTATACCATGTATAATTTAGCTTAAATTTACATTATTCTCAAACAAATGTAAAATTGGGACAAATAAAATCATACCGCTGTTAGCGTGTTTCAGTCAATCAAGGAATTGTATGTGCATCGATAAATAATTGAAGTATGCTACACCATACTCCACCACAACACTAAATCGCCAAACCAAGGGTTAAGATAAAACTGCCTGAAACAAACTGGCTAATCCGACTGCCTACCAGCTCAATATAACCGATATAGGCACGGATTCAAATATCCCAGCACCATTCACCATGTCGCGAACGCCCTCTCTTTATATAGGAATGTAACCGGTACAAATACAGTTACAGTTAAATACTGCGCAATATTAGAGGGCGCCGCGAAAGGGTTTATATGTGGACATAGGAAGGATAATCTGAATCCTACCTTGAATCATCTCTGCAGTCCACGGATATCTGCTTCGCTTTTCTAGACGATGACGCTCGCGGCACTCGCACGGTGACGCTCGCGTCTACCATCTGTGGTTATAAAGATAACCATGACACACCTGTCACGTAGGCCTTAGAAACTTAGCACATATAAGTTCTACCTACTGAACAACTGGAGTTGTACCACGTCTTCTCCTAAATATACGAATAGTCGTTCCTTCACTAGGGTTAGCCACATAAGGTGTGTACACTATATTACTGTATCTAGTTCTCGCCCTTCGACCGAGAAACTATGGAGGTACCTCCCCTATATACTGTCATCATGACTAGGGCATATTATCTATCAGAAGTAACTATGTTCTCAGGCTACTGTAGCATGTTATCGCGATGGTTAATTGTCATTAAGTAACACAGGATTCAGGAAACAGTTCTAGTATAATACCTTTAGAATATGTAGATTGTAGCACACAATTATATCAGAGCAAATAATCTTCATAGAACAAATAAAGTACTAAGAAACTAAGACACTTAGCTTTCAGAGACCACCTGCGTAGCCCCCGGCTCCTTGGCGAGAACTCCGTAGACTTCTTCGAACTTCGCTGCCGCTCCATGATAAAATGAGGCTTTTTCCACGGAACAAACGATTCTACCCATAGTCACAACTATATCATAACCTTGCCAGTGCAAATAATCTTAAGGCGTCACTACACGTTCCGACCACGAGTTAAAGTCTTCGCGATATCAACTGCCAGATGTCGCGACAAGTGGGTCTGTGAGCTGTAGAAATCGCGTGCCTGTGTTTAAAAAAATACATTTCCAAAAACTGAATCGAAAAAAAAATATACAGACTGTATGTTTTTTTATTACCTCAAATTATAACCAGACGTAGGACTTAGGGCCATGAACCGATCTTGCGATATTTTTTTCTTAACTTACCTAGTACATACCAATTATTATTTTCCATATAAAATAATTCAGAACGCAATGTATCACTACTTTGTCTTACTGACGTGACGCCACAACTGACCCGCTTCTTACAGTTCTTACACGTGCCAAATGAGTGTAGGTACGTAATACATTGCAGCTCGATAAATTTTCAAAAATTAACTACGCTCTGGTAGTTAAGTAAGCTGAAGCATAGAACTTCGTTCGCTTCATGAGCTCGTTCAATAAAGGTACCTAGTTACTTGGTCCCTGATTAATTGGACCGTCTTGTCATTGTAATACCGGTTCTGACCAACACAGGATTAAACGGATAGGTGTCCCCTCCCTAAAAACCTCATAAACTTAACATACCTAGTTGTGTTTACGGAGACAGTTTCTTACTGATTATTATCTCATTAAATTACCTATAGAAGGCAATAAGCATAAATAATACCAGCGAACCCATATTCACAGGACAAGGCGGCCTTAGTGTTTCGTTTGAATAGCTTTTATAGTTTAGATTTCACTCCGCTCACTTGGTGATTCTTGTGGGAGGCCTAATACTCACGCCGTGCCTTCCGGTACGTGGTCGCCACTCGAGAACCTTTCCGCCCCAACGGCCATCGGTTTGACGTGCAATGTGCCCACAAGGTGGACTGATGACCTGGTAAAGGTCGCGGGAGTCCGCTGGATGCGCAGGACCGGTCACTTGGGGAGGCCTATGTCCAGCAGTGGACGTCTTTCGGCTGATGTGATTATGATGATGACTGGTGATCATCAATACTTATATAAACCTAACTTTTCGTGACTCCTAGAACGGTGGAAAACGATATATATAGATAATAATAAAAAATATATAATTTCAACCACCCTACGCTCCGTAAGAGCTTGTTCGCACCAATCTGTAACCTTTTGGTGAAGGATCCAACAACGACACACTCTTTGTTTGGATCATGTTCGGACTGGGGACCGATTTTTGACTTTCGAGCGCTCGAAAATTAAATAAAAGTAAATACGATTTTAGTGACAAAATAGCAGGCTCTAACTTTCTACCGATAGAATTGAATACAAGCGCCGCCTGAAATACCTTTTATTGGAAAATCCATTATACTCAGTTAAAGAGTATATGGATCTTGATCTGACATGTTAAATTATTGTTTTTACCTATTTACATTTGTTTTAATATGATTTGACATTAAATATCACCTATATTCTAATGCACATTACACTACTTATATTGTAAATTTTTATATTTACTCTTTATTGAGTAAATTTATTGACATTGTATTAATTTAATATTATATCTTTATTTTTTCTTTGTTTTTGACGATCGTGATAAATAATCTTATTTTTTTGACATGAAAGCAAATTTGTAATGTATTTTTTTATCATGAAATAAATAATCTAATCTAATCTAAGTGGTCAATTCCACTCGCTTTTCAATTTTCTATCGCAATTTGAAAACAGCATTTCGTAATTTTAGTCCGTTTTCGAGTGAAATATTCGAGCGCTCGAAAGTCAAAAATCGGTCCCCTGGGCGTCAGATTAAGGCTATGTACGCACTTAGCGGCTGGCCGTCCAGCTGGCCGCGGGTTGCGGTTGCACTTGCGGCCAATCGAACGGCCAGCCGTAGCGCGGCCAGCCGGATAGTGCGTACAGCGACCGCCCGGTCGAGTTGACTCTATTTCTATCGGAATATTCTGCAGACTTCGTATTCCATATTGCTGGTCTGCCCTGCACCTCGATAATAAACCGCTCCGTATCGAAATCCATCGTTGACCTACGAGCACTACGAGCGTGGACGCCGTGGACGCATGTGCTTTCGATGCCGACCGGCCGCACACTGGCAACCACAGTGAAACCGCGTAGTGATACGGTTACATACAATTTTGGGCTTGCAGCCAGCCGCTAAGTGCGTACCTAAGCCTTAAGGATCCTCTATCTACGCGATGGGCCATTACGGTCCATCATACACGACGCAAGTATGCGTTAAAGAGAGAAATACCTACTTTTTTTTTTTAACGTTGGGGGAATGCTTTGACTCACCGTCGTGGTCAGGGGGGACCGGACGGGTGTGTGGGACTCCCGGACAGAAGGCCCAGACTACCCCCTAAACCGCAACGATGGTCCAACCATGTCGCTGCCAAGGAGGGCTAAAGGTTCGCTTGACGCATTCTACTTTGACCCGCGCGACTGGCCCGTTTGCGTGGGCACGACCAGCGAAAAATACCTACTTACTACACTGGTTGGCTACACTGGTTGGGGTAAAACAGCAAAAATAAAGGAGTCATACTTAGTGTCCATAAGCATCGGTACCAGCTTAACGTCAGGCAGGCCGTAAGCTTGTTTGCCACCGTCGTTGTATAAAAAAAGTATATCAGTAATCTATTTTATTATATACAAATTCATATATTTATTTCCTTTCAAAACCTGTGAAGCCTGATGTGTGACCCAATTTGCGATTTACAGGAAGTAAGATTGTTTGTGAATGGTCGGAGATAAATTTTTAAAGGCTGCTCAACACAATGGGCCGTCATGGCCGCAGAACAGGACGCGGTTATGCGTTGGAATGGGATGGAAGTACGTCTTTCTCCCTCTAACGCATAGTTGCGTACTGTATTATGGGCCTTGATGGCCCATTGTGTAGATATGGCTGTTGCACTGACACTCATCCAGACAGCCCTGCGTCGAGGGCTGTACAGTGTACAAGCAGTACCAAGCTACAAGATAGAGTGAGAGAGATAATGAATGACATTAGTTTCATATCCAACTTTCACTCTATATTACAGTCCTCCACACAGAACTGTCTGGATGCGGCTATACCAGTAGGTAAACAGTGTAAGTAAGCGCATAACATATAGCCTTATTTAAGTTATATTGAAAGTTAATTTATAACTTTTAAATTTTTGGAGTACCTAGCACAAAATGCTTACTTAAATTTGACAATCTATGAAATCTATAAAATAAATCTTTCTCACAAGTAGCGAACTGAGACACAGTACAGCATTAAATATTGCTCTACACAATTATTTTCCGAATCCTCCTCTACAGTTGGGGCTGCTCTCAACCACCTTGTTGCTGCAGTCCCACTGCTCCGGGGTTTTTGCTACAATGGACAGGGCATGGACACCTGTTTGCAACTCCTCCTTCAGTAGCTCATTGACTAGTCTGTGACGCTGTAAAATACAATAGTTATTTGTTCAACAAGAGAGCAAAGTAGATTTTTGCTGCGAGTGTTGATGTTGAGTTTAATTTAACAAGCACCGTAGCATGATCAAGAATATGCCTGACATAAACTTTTTATCCATAACACATTTACATACAAGAGGTATATACTGTATCAGGACTATAGGAATACTCTTCCTATATGCTGGAAATAAAAGGTATCATACTAGCTGATTCGACCGGGTCAGCTAGCACAGACATGCTGCCAAGTTGTGTCTGAGAATTTTATTTCTTTTATTCACATTATGTTACGGTGTCATTTGTGCTAGCCTAGCTGTGCCGTATTTGATATATTGGGGGTTCAGTATATTAAGATGGAAATGCGTCACTTGCAGCAGCCAATAGGAGATGGTTCCGACGCTGCACTGTATAAAAACACAATGGTGAAAGTGAATAACACTAAGAGCTTATCCTCAACTTCCAGCGGTAGTGGTAAGCCATGGTTGGGAGTGAGAGGCCGCGATCCTATCTCTTGCTCCAACGTCTCACCCAACTCTGACGCCGATGCTGGAAGTTGTGGCCGAGCAATCAGTATTTACTTAAGCCATTGATGTCCCAGGGCATGCAGGTATCGAGAGAAATGAAAAGGCTGATGAGCTTGCACGAGCGGGGGCGAAGGGAACACACTGCGGACCAGAGCCTTTCTGTGGTATCCCTAAAAGTCTAACCAAGCTCACTCTAAAAGCCTATTGTTTCTACAAGACCATTCAAGCCTGGAGAGCTAACCCAGGACTGAAACATTCCAAGGCACTTATTAGAGCCTTTAGCAAAAAGGCGTCTTCTGGCGCCTTGGCGCTAAGTAGGAACCGCCTACGCATGCTGGTCAGGGTGTTTACTGGGCACTGCCGCCTAAATAAGCACATGCAAACGATAGGACTGTGTGACACAAGGCAGTGCAGATTCTGCTTTGAAGCAGAGGAGACGCCTACACACATCCTAACCGATTGCCCTTGCCTCATGCACAGTCGTAACTCCTTCCTGGGCAAACACATCATGTGCCCAGAGGAGATGAAATTTCTTGAGTTCAACAAAATCCTGCAATTCTTTGAATTTGCAGGACTTGACCAAGAATTGTAGTAAGTGACGATCACAAATCAGCGATGGTCGCAGTGATATAAGGGCTTTGACAGCCCGAAAGCCACTACCAGAATAATAATAATAATAAAGCCATTGATGTACAGTAGACGACTATAGGCGTAAATCTATTGTTATTTCTATTGTGTCTGGAGTAGTACGTGTCCATCAATGTTTTAATATAGCTTTTAGGTACTTCTTTTTTTTTCTAATACCTTAATCAACGGCAATCCTTCAAACTTATCAGACACCACAACTACTTTGAAGTGCGTCTCCGCGCCTTTCGGCACGTTATGCATGTGGGACTCATTGATTATGTCAAGATGCTTCGTTTCTAGAGACGTCTGCAATTTGTTTCTAATTGTATTTTCCACTACTCCTGACATGTTCCTTGTTGTTCTATATATGCCTGGAAACAGAGGATCATGCAATTAATTTAAGAAAGCGAAACGTAGACGTACGATAATTTATTATAAAAGACAATTTTTAGATTAAGTACCTGGATGCACAGCATGCAATGATTTGGTTAGGAGGCTTTTAAGGATCATAAGTTTAATCTTTATTGCTAGTTTAAATCGAATAAAATTACGTATTTTATGTATTTTCTAGTATTTTTCTGATATTCGTCAACAGCTGTATAGCTGTCATTCCAAAAACAACAGTGTCTTCACTCACTGACGCTGACAATTGACATTGACATTTCATTATCGTTTAGAAATTGGATGGAGATTGGACGATTTAGGGAGCTTTTCAATAGTTACTAGAGTCTGCGGCGCTACGAAGAAATTCGAATCTCGAACTTCGTATATCTCCATTTCGGTCGCTCGAGTACCATAAACCATAAGTGCGATAGAGACGGAAATATACGAAGTTCGAGATTCGAAGATCGTGGTTATATTTGGCCCGGGAAAGGCTAGCCTAGAAAAGAGCGGCAATTTAAAAAAAACAGCGTCTTGCAGTGCAACACAACACTGTGTATAAAGAACGCGATAAAATAATAATAATACTTTGGTGAATTGCAATAAAACGCAAAGGAATATTCACAAAAATGTTACACAAAGTTAACAATTGGAAGTTAATTTGTATGGAAAAAAATATTGTGTGCTTTGTTTGTGTGATAATTTGTCACACAAAAGAAGTATAATTCGTATTGGGAAGCAAATAAAAAAAATACTAAAGGAATTTTAATAGGTATTCGAATATGCTTAGCCAATTATTTTAATTACTTACCTATTTATTTTACCATCCAACTACTTATATAAAAACAGCAGTGAAAAACATAGAAGTTACCAATTTAATGCATAACAAAATACTGAATGCGCTTGTGTTGGTTGTAGACTAAAGCCGCGTCCGCTGCGCCATGTTTTCGTGGTTTTTAAACGTCAAAAATGTTTTGCCACTCAAAACAATACCCTATTTGTTTGCCGACACTGACGGAAAACATATTAGATATTTGCAAACACCGAAAAAACGGCGCAGCGGACCCGGCTTAATAGTTGCCCGTCATAAAAATGTTACGGATGCAGTCTTGATCTGCAATATGTAGTGTTACACAGCTGACGTAACACAAAGGAACGAAATCTTTCCCCGAATTTTGATATGAGATATTGATATAAAATATTTGTTTTAGAGACCTGAAAAACAAATTCCTTGATGTTTTACATGTTACCTATCGTGTTAAACAGACACAAGCAAACTTGGCCAGATCTGTGTAAAGACTTCAGACTTATTTACGAAAATGTCAAAAAATCAAGGTAATTTTTAAACTGTTATTTTAGCTAAACCAAGCAAGCGAGATAACCAAATAAATTCAGAATAAAGGAGCATAAAATGGGGTTGATATTGCATATTTTTATTATTTTTACAGACATTTATATCCTTTAACTTAAATGAAAAAAACATTTTTTTTTCGCTTCTTTTTTTTGCCACTTTTCGCAGAGACACAACTATCAAAAAAATGAATTAATAAGCCACAATTGTTAACTACATTATACATATAAAAACATTTGAAAAATCATGGTGCGTCATGTCAAAAAAAATACATTTACGAACGGACGTCTGTTCATGGTCCCTGGCCAGACTACGAGTATATCAAAAATGTATTTCTTGGAACCAGCTTTTATTGCCGACTGTACCTACTTTTTTTCACAGCGATCAACTACAAATTCTAAGGGTTCTAAATTTAGTGCATGTTGTTACGGGTTTCCGTCGAACATAATAGGATCATCATGAACATAATGATCCAAAACACTACGGTTTTATCTTGTGTAGGTATATAATCGAGAAGTTCCTATAGCCATCTTCCGCCTCCATCGTGAGGTCTAGTAGCATGATACGTTTTATGATTACTACTTTTATGTGACGTTTCAGTGCATTTAGATTAGAGAGGGATTTAGATCAGCTTTATATATGGTACGGTGGTACAGTCAAGTGCAAAAATATGTATCGATTTAATCCTCTCATAAATATGTACCGAAACCTTAATCTGCAGACATAAGAGCGATGGGACAAGTTGTATGCACCCATATTTTTATACCCATACTTGACTGTACAGTCGCCATCACATACATAGGTACACTATATAATAGGTGTTCAAAAATATCGGCATATGCCTTGTAAATAGAGGTGTGTTCTGATGTTTGTGACGTGCTTGTTTGCTCCGATGTATGTGATGGCGACTGTACCTACCTATATTGTATTTTATTTATCGTATGGCGGTTACACAATGGTACATATATGTATTCGTACTTTTTCGTACCGATGTCGCTGATAGAGTTCCAGTGTGCGCTCCGAGGTTCAGAAGGAACAGTGCAGCTGCCGAGTTTGTTGTTCTTTTAGCACCACCCGGAGGTCACGTGTAGGGTTTCTAGGTTTATTCCTACGGACGTAGAACAACAACGACCTCCGATCATCATTTCCTTGCCCTTATCCCATTTACTTGGGGTCGGCGCATATTGCATTGTCATCCAAACTAAACGTGTCGGCAAAAATTTCGGGTGCCGATTAATGTACGGCCCAATAATTGGCGTCCGCTATATCTCGGTCTCTTTTTAACTCATGCAAAAAGAGAGAAAGATAGATGGACGCGTATTATCGGGCCGTACATTAACCGGCACCAAAATTTCAACCTAAATCGGTTGAAGGTACCTACCTAACGGTTACAAAATTCAGTTGCAAGATTTGACCCGAACAAACATGCAAGTTAAATAAACAAAATACCCTCTGGTAAATACCTATTTCAGAACGGCTTTTAGGTCGATAAACGAAATTGGCAAATAAAAACAAAAAATTGTGTAGTCTGGATTAATATTTTTTATAATAGGGTTGACCCCCAGGTATAACATACTAAAAGTCCCCAGCCAAGGGCCGCTTGCTTTAGGCGAGGTGGGGGGGTTAGTTTTTTTCAAAAACTAAGCGTCGAATGAAAAAATAATCTAAAAACGTAATGAAGCTTATTAAATTTATTACAAAACGATATATTATTTGTATTTATATGACAAATACAAAAGGAAATGCAAGGGACATAAACGTGATACAAACTGAAAACACGGAGCACGTATTAAACGGTTTCTCTCGCTTCCAGGGGATCAAGACCGGTGCTATCTTTCTCGACGTGGCGGTAGCCTTCAATAAGGTCTGGCATAACGGGCTGGTATACAAGTTATACCTGCTCGGTATACCGGACAGACTCGTACTCACCATACGAGATTATCTCACGGATCGAAGAATCCGCTACCGACTAGAGGGAACGTACTCGATCCCACATCTCATGGGCCACAGTCCCGCAAGGCTCTGTGCCCTCTCCCACTATTTACTCGTTGTTCACAAACGACATTCCCAGGGACCCTAAGGTGCAACTGGGGTTGTTTGCGGACGACGCCACGCTCTTTACGACCCATTGTATGTAAGTACGCTACTATCCGGCGATACCTCCAAGAGGCAATCACCATCCTAGGTCGTTTGTTTAATCTTTGGCGTATCGAAGTCAACCCGGAAAACAGCACTGCAATAGTCATCCACCGTCTGACTGCGTTAAGGTGAGTGGCTCCGATCCAGATGTTTGACCGACCCATCCTCTGCACGGCTATCACAAGACGGCCGCGACATACTCTCGAGCTCTCTCGCGCTATCAGTCTCTTTCTAAGTGGTCTAATAAGAGAGAGATGGATAGCGCGAGAAAGCTCGAGAGTATGTCGCGGCCGTCTTGTGATACCCGTGCTGGGTCAACGACGCCAAATATATTGGTGTAACCCGAGGGTTACAAGAAGGACAGGAAAGGGTGGACATGAAACTGACTTTCCGTAGCCACATTCGTAGGGTAAGCAAACGCGCGTTGTTCGTACTAGGAAGGCTTGATCAACAAGTTTAGTAAAATGTCACTTAGAAATATGCTACACTCTACAAGACTTGTGTTCGTCCAATCATGACATATGCAAGTGTAGTATTTGCTCACGTGCATATGTCAGCGCTCAAACCGCTTCAGGGGACCGATTTTTGATTTTCGAGCGCTCGACTTTTTCACTCGAAAACGGTCAAAAATTATGAAATGCTATTTTGAAATAGCGATAAAAAATTTAAAAACGAGCGGCATTGTCCACTCGTATTTAATTATATCGGTAGAAATTAAATGCCTGCAAGTTTATCACTACAATCGTATTTAATTTTATTTAATTTTCGAGCGCTCGAAAGTCAAAAATCGGCCCCCTGGTCATTCAGAATCGTTTTCTCCGTAGGGCGACTGGTGCCCCGTGGTACCAAACGAACCTCAGCCTGCACCACGACTTGGGGATGAGCACCATGTACGGTTTCTCGGCCAGAGTCCAGCTTTTCAGCTAGGGTAGGTTTTAGCTAACCAGCAATCCCAGTTGTTACAACCTCATTTGATACTATGTGTCTTAGTGTCAAATACCACATCGACAGGGGTTGTCTGTCAGTCAGTCATTGTCTTGTCAACGTCTTAAATAAACATAAATTGCATTTAACTGAACTATTATGTTATTTATATCAGTGGCGACGAGGATTAAAAATGAACAGTGAGCAATTTGAAAAATTCCTCATATTGCAAGCAACACAACAAAAACAAATTTCGGACATTTTACAATTGTTACTATCGCAACAACAAAATGCGACTGCCGTGGCTCCCACACCTACAACGACGAATGGCACGGAGTCACCCAGCACATCGCACACGGACAACAACAGAAACAACATCTACAACAGTTTTAAAGGTGACAAATTCAATCCTAGCGAAACCTCAGTCGAATATTTCGTTGACTATTTTGAAACTAAATGCGGACTTTGGGGAGAGGATGCACGAAGCATACAGAAAGAGCTTTTGTTTACCTGTCTCTCTCCTGAAACTTTTCACGACATGAAAGTTGCACTGACGCCGCATTTTGAAAACAGTACATACTCAGACATAAGAGAAAAGCTCCTGAACCTGTACAGAATAAAACGAACAAGATACAGAGCGTTATCTGATTTCTGGAACTGCATACGCATGGACAACGAATCTATGGAGCACTACGCCAACAGGCTAAAAGAAATTAGCAGAGATTGCGGCTACAACAACGACCTATTAGAACGACAGTTACGTGACCGTTTTGCAACCGGGCTTAACCACCAACAGTTGCAGATTGACTTAAAACAAAAATGGCCTGACTTACAGGAATCTCGAGACGGACAGATGAATGAAGTAACCTTTGCTCAGATCTTCAGCGTTGCACAATCGCGGGAACGGGCTGAAGGTGACGCAGATATAGAACACAATATCAAAGTTAACAAGATTAAAAGAAACGCCAGATCTGACTCGAACATGCCTCCGCGCAGACTACGGACTCAACAATGCCTCAGATGCGGTGAACCTGAAAGACACCCGTTAAACCAATGTGCAGCCAAAGCTCACAAATGTAAAGAATGCAACACACCAGGTCATTTTGAAGATTGCTGCATCAAGTCGGGCAAAGCATGCCTGTCCAATCGGAGCAATAATAAACAAAGCACATTTACGAAAAGAAACAAACTGTACAAGCTACAACATCATGAAAACAGCAACTCTTCTCGAGTTTCCTACTCAGAAGATAGTGATGACGAATCAGACACGGTTTGTCAAATAAACAAACCAAAAAGTAAAGATAGCAAGAAAATAGACGTTCAAATCAATAATATTAATTGTACGTTAGATTGGGACCCCGGCTCAGTCTATTCAATTATTAGCACCGGTTTCTGGAAGCGTATCGGCGCCCCACCCCTGACGAAGGCTCCACCAGGTCTACGCGCCTATGGAAACGTAAAACTTAAACCAAAGGGCCTAACAGACGTAACGGTACGAGTTCAAGGGGAGGAAAAGATACTGCCTGTTGTTGTCATGAAGTCAGCTGACCCAATGTTGTTCGGCCATAGTGGAGTGAAATGTTCCACATGGACTTTCCAAAGCCAGTCTACTCGATTAAGAACACCCGACACCAAAACATTACTCTGCATCAAGTCCTGGACAAGCACACTGCTCTTTTCAACGGCAAACTTGGAAAAGTCAAGGATTACCAGGTCAACATCCATATAAAGCCCAACGCACAACCTAAACACATTCCGGCAAGATCAATTAAATTTTCATTGAGAAAAAATATTGAAGTCGAACTAGATCGCCTAGTTGAAGAGGGTATCATAACTAAAGTTGACCCAAACATTACACCGATCCAGTGGGCGACACCGACAGTCAACGTAATCAAAACGAATGGTCAAATCAGAATATGCGGTGACTTCCGTAGTACGCTCAACCCTGAATTGATAACACACGCACACCCTGTTCCTCTATTTGATCAACTGCGACAGAATCTCACAGAAGGTGACAAATTTTCGAAAATAGACCTGAAAGATGCATACCTGCAATTTGAAATAGGTCCAGAGTCTAAGCAATTCTTAACGATATCCACACACAAAGGATTACCAGTATAACCGTATGCCATTTGGTATTTCCACAGCCCCATCAATTTTCCAGCATTACCTTGACAAACTCCTCGAAGGAATACCGAATGTGGCAGTCTACTTTGATGACATTGCGGTTACAGGAAAAAATGACAAAGACCACATCGAAACACTACGTACCGTTTTCCAAAGACTAGAGCAAGCTGGATTGAAGGTTAACTTGGGAAAATGCACTTTTCTGCAACCGCAGATCGAATATCTTGGACACACGATTGACCGAAACGGTGTACGCCCTACAAAATTTAAGATAGAAGCTGTTTTATGATAAATAAAATCACAATTTAATTAATTAGAGAGCCGTGTAGGACACTTGACATGCGCCATGACATCCCTGTCTGGTGTTGCCTACAAGAAACTCTTATCTTTATTTATTCAACTCCGGACAGATCATACAGCCACAACACGTTCTCTTTTTCTTTTAGAAAGATAATTCATAATGAATTACTAGTGGAATAGAACATTAAAATGACAATGATGGTAACTTAATCTTAAAGATCAGTAGCGTATAAAGATATTATCCAAATCAAAGTATTTTAAAAAACACAATTACTTTTCACAAATATAATCACTTAAATAACTAGGAATCTTTATTTTTCTCTTAGTTCTCAACATAGGGCTATTAATCGACTTTTCAGAATTGTTTGATACTGAAGGACTGGTTGGTATAATATTTTCATCTACACAATTTTCATTTTCCTGGTTACCGGGAATGTCTGAAGTATAATATTGTTGTTCAGATACATTTGGTTTTTCATGGTATTCTATGTGATTTTGATGTGTACTATGACTATTATGAGATGAGGAAGACAGAGATGCATTGTGGTTTTCTTGTACGTTCTGTGAAGAGGAGGGGCGAATATGAGACAAATTTCTACGATATTGAGTATTGTCGACATTAACTATATATGACCTGTCTGATAAAACATCTGCTACTATGCCCGGCGTCCAATGTTTGTTTGTAGATGGTTGTAGCTGCACCGAGACTGGCTGACCAATTTCAAGTGTAACAGGGTTTCTTGTAGATTTATCATAAGATTGTTTTATTTTCTCTTTGTTTCTTTTTATTGTTTCAGAAACATTGTCAATTATCGTTGGTTTCAATAGTGTTGAAATCATAGGTAGGCAACATCTTGTTCTTCTTGAGAATAGTCTCTGGACTGGACTGCTATTTACTTTGTTAGGAGTGTTTCTTAAACATAGCAAACTATACCAAAAGTCTTCTTTCCCCTCGGTACATTTAAGGAGTAATTTTTTTGCTATTTTCACTGTCGATTCAGCTTTTCCATTTCCTTGAGCATAGTGTGGTGAGGATGTTACATGTGTGAATATCCATTCTTTAGAAAAGTTTTTGAAGTCTTGATTAACAAAGTTGGTACCACCATCCGTCACCACCACATCTGGTATACCATGCCGGGAAAAGTTTTTTTTACATTTATCAATAACAGACTTTGCTGACAAATCCTTGATTTCATCAATTTCGAAGAAGTCAGAGTAATGATCTACTGTTATTAAATATTTGTGTTGTTTACCTTTGTCAGTGACAAAAAACACATCCATTGATACTATTTCAAATGGCTTCTCTGGAATTTGATGACTTTGCATTGGTAACTTTTGTTGGCAGGAAGCATATTTGGTGCATATTGAACAACTTTTAATCATTTCTTTGATATCCATTGACATTGTTGGCCAAAATACTGCCTCTCTGGCTAGTTTCAGAGTATTTTCTATGCCTGAGTGAGCTTTATGTAGTTTGTAGAGAATTTGTCTTCTGTAATTTTCAGGGATCAATATAGCATTATTTTTCAGTATTAAGTCATGGTAGACTGTTAGCTCATTTTTGAAACTATAAAACTGTTTTAACGCGTCAGGAACATCTCTGATGAATGTGGGCCATCCTTGCTGAATATATTGAATCATTTTTACATAATATGGATCAGCCCTGGCTATACTTGATATATCTTTTAAGCATCCTTCTGAGATAGGCAAGTCCTCTATTGGATTCATTTCAGCTAAAACTTTGAATATTTTGTACTCACTGTCTTTGTTTTCAGACTCACAGTTGATGAAAAACCTTGATAGGCCATCAGCAACAATATTATCTTTACCAGAAACAAATTCTACCTCTAAGCTGTAACGTTGCAACATTAGTAACATTGACTGTAATCTCTTTGGTGCGCCTAATAGAGGCTTCTTGAAAATATTAAGAAGAGGTTTATGATCGGTTTTGATGACGGTTTTCTTATTACCAATGATAAGCTGGTCGAAGCGTTTGCAAGCAAAGAGGATTGATAACAGCTCCTTCTCAATTTGGGCATATTTTCTTTCTGTCCTGGTTAAAGTCCTCGAAGCATAGGCCACAGGCTGGTTGTCTTGAAAAACAGCTACACCCAATGCCGCCTCACTAGAATCACATTCAAGTACCAACGGTTTATTTTTGTCAAAATATTTCAGAGTTTTTTGGTCACTTATTATAGATTTTAGTTTGTTGAATTCTTTTTCTGCTTTTTTACTCCATTTCCATTCTGTATTCTCTAAAGTCAAGTATCTGAGGTGAGAAGATTCATAGCTAAGGTTTGGTATATAACGGCTTAGATATGTCACAACACCTAAGAATCTTTGGAGTTCCTTTTTATTTGTTGGAGATGGTATATTTGAAATTACTTCCACCTTGGTTGGATCCGGCTGGAGACCTTTGTCCGTAAATACATGACCATAATATTTTACAGAACTTTGTAATAATTTCATCTTATTTATATTTAATTTACAATTATGTTGCAATAGCCTATTCAATAATCTTTCAAGGTTCACATTATGATCTTTTGTAGCCTCCTCGATAGACTCACCAACGCCATATACTAGTATGTCATCAACTAGCACTTCTACACCAGTCAGACCTTGGACTACTTCATACATCTTCATCTGAAAGTAATCTGGCGATGAGGAAATGCCAAAAGGGAGGACTTTCCAGCGGTATTTACCAAATGGGGTCCAGAATGTTGTGAGTTTACTGCTAGCTTCAGACAACTTTAGATGCCAAAACCCCTTTTTTACATCCAATGTGGTAAATACCTTGGCTTTACCTAGTTCAGGGAGAATTTCATCTATTGTTGTGAACTGGTAATTGGGCCTTTTTATTGCTTTGTTAAGCGGTATTGGATCAAGGCAGATTCTAAAATTGTCTTTTTTTTTAACAATGAGTAGATTACTTACCCAATCTGTGTAGTTTTCTTCCTTGATAATAATGCCGTGTTGTTCCATCCTTTGTAGTTCCTCTTTAAGTGGTTTCCGAAGTGCCACTGGAATTCGACGAGCTTTTTGTAGGACTGGAGGGACTGAATCATCTAACTCAAGATTGATTTCACCTGAAAAGCTACCCTGACCATGAAATACAGAGTCATACTTTTTAATAATGTTTAGTGTCTCATTATTCCCACAGACTACCTCTTTACAGAACCGTACCAGACCCATGTTTGTACAAGTTTTACATGACAATAAAGGAATGTGTGGTGTATGTACCACTTGAAATGTGTTTTTGTATGTTTTTTGTTTGCCTGCAACCTTTACTTTCATAATGATGTCAATTTCACCATGAATCATTATGTTGTTTCCTCCAAAACCAAATAAGCATTTATTTGATGGACGCATTTTTCTTTGTATGTGGTCTTCCCCTAACATTTCTGTGATATTCTTGAGGCCCACCAAATTGTCATCTGCGGCAGTGTCTAGAAGGCATTTTGATTCTCTCCATTGTTTTCCAGACTTGAATTGTAGAAGACATTCCGCCAAATTCTTATTGCCATTCTCTATTTTCTTGATGATGAAGTTCCTGTCAGAGTCATCAGAGTCTAATTCAGAAGATTCCTCCTGTTGTTTGTCTGGCGTCTTGATAATTTGCTTTATTTTAGGTTTCTTCTTGCAGACTTTGTCGGAATGATTTTTGCCATTGCATATTTTGCAAGTTTTGCCCCATGCAGGGCATAAACTTTTTTTGAACTCATGTTTATTGCCACAGAACTTGCATACCTTCATTGGAGTATCTTCTTTAATCTTCTTGATAGTTTCTGGCTGTGCTAGAGTCTTTACTTGGCGTTCAGTTATTTCAGATGCTCGACATAGATTTACTGCATCATTTAACGTTAAGTTTTCACGTTTTAACAGATCTTTTTTGAGACTGATGTCTTTGATTCCGAACACTATTTTATCACGTAACAATTCGTCTCGTAGATCCTTGAAACTGCAGTCATCGACCAGTTTTATTAGCTCGCTGTAGTACAGATCGAAGTTTTCTTCTCCTTGGTTACGTGAATTAAAGATGTATCTATTATAGATAACGTTCTTTTTGGGTACCATCTTCAAACTAATTACATTAAGAATAATTTCGCATGTATTGTCTGACTCTTGGATACCGAAATTGTTGTATTTTTTAATGGCTTCTTCGCCAATGGCGCTCATCAAAACGCTTATTTTCCTGGCTTCTTGATTTGCAGACCATTTCTCCATTTCAGTGGCACGGCAATAATTTTTCCACGATTCTTTAAATATGTTGAATGCTTCCTCAGGGTCGGAGTTGACATTCAGTGGAGCCGGCCATGGAACGTTAATGGCGTGGTTTGCTTGGTGTGTGCCTGTTGTTGTACGCGTACTTAGTATTGATAACTGCTCTTGCATATTTTGCAGCATCATCGCCTGTTGGCGCACTAACTCTTCTAGGCTACCCATTTTTAGGTTTGCGCTGCCACCATGTTTTATGATAAATAAAATCACAATTTAATTAATTAGAGAGCCGTGTAGGACACTTGACATGCGCCATGACATCCCTGTCTGGTGTTGCCTACAAGAAACTCTTATCTTTATTTATTCAACTCCGGACAGATCATACAGCCACAACAGAAGCAATCGCCAAGGCTTTGCCGCCAACCAACGCCAAAGAGCTAAGGTCATTTCTGGGATTTGTCAACTTCTACGAACGCTTCATACCACACCTTCACAGTGTCTGTGCCGACCTCCACACACTAACAGGAAACCAAATGAAATGGCGATGGACTGACAGTGAAACTAAGGCTTTTGAACAAGCAAAGACGTTGATAATACGTTCAAGACCCCTAGTAGCTTTTAATGACAAACAGTCACTTTACCTAGCTTGTGATGCATCAGAAAAAGGCGTGGGAGCGGTGCTCTTCCATAAGAAAAACAACACAGAACAGCCAATAGCGTTTGCATCACGGAAACTTCGACCAGCAGAATCGAAATACTCTGTCTTAGACCGCGAAGCTCTTGCAATATTCTTTGGAGTAAAAAAGTTCGATCAGTACCTTCGCGGCATCAAATTTATACTAGTAACGGATCATAAACCACTTATTCATATTTTGGGACCTGAACGGAATTTACCGAAACTTGCCAATAATCGCTTAGTACGATGGGCTCTTACAATTGGAAGCTACAGTTATGACATCGAGTATACAAAAGGCTGTAACAACATTATTGCGGACTACTTATCAAGGATGCCTAACCCTGAAGAGCAACCTTCTAAGCCTGGGCTGGCTGTTCACAGACTTGTGGCGCGCCTACAGACAGATAGGATTGGTGATCTTGCCCTATCAGAAAGTGTTATACGAGACGAAACACTAAAAGATTCCACACTGAAGCACATATCGCAGCTTATTAAAACAGGTTGGCGTGAACATACAGTATACAAACGATGTAAAACCATACGCTCGCAAGCGCTGTGAACTGTCACTTGAAAACAAGATCATAATGTGGCAAGGTCGCATTTATCGTTCCTGACACTCTAAGGAAAGTGACCCTAAAATACCTACATCGTGGACATCCAGGGATATCAGCTATGAGAGCTCTGGCACGTTTCTATGTCTGGTGGCCCACCCTTGAGGAGGACATAGATTCATATGTAAAAACCTGCCTCAAATGCCAAGAAAACCGGCCTAATACTTCAGATTTGCCAATTTTCTCATGGTCCATGCCAGACCAAGCGTGGGAAAGAATGGGCTTGTGACCTTAAATTTGTTTACGATGCCATTCGAACCAGTTTTTGTAGATGAACAAATGTTTGTATGGAAGCAACTACATTTAAAGGACATTAATACCCAAAAAATCGAGTTAAAGACGGAACTCGCTGACAGCAGCCGAAACGCTTCATACTGATTGGCTTTAAAGTATGACGTCACACCGTGCAATTTGTACTAACCGTTGCATGGCAAATGAAGTAAGTTGCTGTTTCGGTCGCGAAATACTGCGTTTAGGTCCATAGTTGTCTTACAAATTTGTTTCTATAAAAGCGTAAGGATTCTATTGGTACCTTTCAATTTACTCCTGGACAATAAAAAAATTAACTTTTTTTTCTTAACTTTCAAGGTTCATATCTTTTTATGATTTGGATTGTATTTTGTAATTTAAACTTTATTACAATCATTTGATGGTTTACTATCCATTTAGCAACACGACGTTATCAATTTTAAGAGTGCTCTACAAAAAAGCGCTCGCTCAGAATTCGGTATTTTGACACGCGTAGTGCGTTTGTGTGTGTAAATACTACTACCACCCACACAAACGTACCTAACACCCACATGCACAGCGCGATCGCACCAGCCGTGGGTGTCGTCCCTTTCTAGCTATATGTAAGTGCGATCGGGATAGAACTAACCGCGGAGCTTGCCGATGCAAATAGCTGTATAGCGCACCGTTTGAATTAACTCCGTGACCGATATTGATACTTGCACTAAAAAATGGTAAGTATTACTTCGCTAACATGATGTTCTAGAACATCATGTTAGCGAAGTTAGATAACTTGAATAAAGTAAGTATTTGATTTTTGAGCACAGGTTTTCTATTTGTATTAAAATACTATGATATGACAAAGTATAATATTTAGTTTCGTTTAATTAGTATAAAATAAACTAACGAGTTTTAAAGTTGTCAGTAATAAGAATAATAATTTGTTTTACGGATATTAATAGTTTGCATGTTATCTGAGTCTTATTTATATATAGTTATGTAATGAAATTATACCAGTAGACCCACCACTAGGAAATTACTGGGTACTTACGTATTCATTTCTTGAAGAATTTTTTTTTTGTTATGGACAGTAAAAAAAAACTGCCCTTCATAGAAATTGCTAATGTCCGTTACTTACCAAAGGAACTGAAAATTATAAATTATACAAACACAGCTTTTTATCTAGGATACAATTAATTAATGCGTGACTTTATTCAAAAGCCTAAAACCTCAGATCATAAAAAGGAAAAGATATGAAACGGGGGCTTGGCGCGTGTCGGTGCGACATGGCCAAATGGGCATGTCACTGCCCACCGCATGTTAGTCGCAATTCGCCGTGAATCTGAAATGTTCTTCCACGTTTACTCAAAATGCCGAAACGTAGCGTGGTTACATGCAAAAATAGGAATGAAACCTACATGAATGGTGGAGTCACGCACCACATGTTAGTATTAGTATTTTCACTTAAGTCAGTAAAAACTAATATTTTAACAAATAAACGCAACGCCGCATCATTTCTCGGGATCGAACTAACATATCGAACGAAAAAGCATATTTTTGTTCTTTGCGTTGTACATTGAACGTTCAATACAGTAAACCACGGCGCAATGTATTAAACCACTATGGATATGGACGATGCTTGAATTTTTTAGTGGTACGGCCGCTGCTTGGCGTCGCAAACTAGAGCGGTGCCAAAGTGCAGTTACAATTTACGCGTAATCGATAAAATAGAAGTACGATATCATACTAGTTATTTTATTTCGACTACTTTCGCTGTTTTATTTTATTTCATTACGTGTTTTGGTTGGGTGCCTATCTTAAAGGTAACTAATAACATACTAATAAGATTAAAAGGCACAAAATGTTTACGGTACCTACTAATAAGATTTTCACTAAGTTGCAGTATGAACGGTAAATAGACATATTAAAATTGTATATACAAGTATATAATTTAGTTGCAAATGGCTCCAGAACAACTTAAAATGTGATATTATTACCAATAATTTATTTTAAATGAGTATTTTTTTTACTTTCATTTGAAATGTGATAATTGAATAAGAAATCTCGGTTTCTTATTACAGTTTTCCAAAGAATCCGAGTAGGTACTAAAAAAATGGATAGATGCTACTGGCAGAGGTCCTAACTGGTTTCCTGTACAGAGAAGTGTTAATGTGTTCGTAACATTTTCAAGAAAAATGTTTCCAACCACTTAATAAGAGCCGTACACTTTTCGAATATTTGACACCTCGCTTGCTTGAAACCTAGGTGTAAAATGTATGGTAACACATCTTCGCACATCTTTGGTGGATACTCGCCCTTAGCCTTAAATCTCGTAATATGAGTAATGGACATATTATTTCGCGCCAAAATGCGAGTCGGATCGGCCTGGTACCTACAGGTCAAAAATATCGATGTGACCAGAGTTTTAAATGTATGTGAACACGAACTTATAAAAAGCCGTTTATGTTACTCTGTAGGTATTCGTCAATATTTTTTACTTTTGCGATTTATGGTAAGTTAACAACCCGTGTTATTTAAACTTGAAGCTAGAAGTTTAAATACCACCACATAAACTTACCATGTCGTTGAAGTTGTTACCCATCAATATCTTAACATAATATAAATTTTAATATCAATGTCGATAAAACATAATTTTAACGTTTGTCGCCCCCCTTGTGCAGTGCGTTTAAGCCAATCACAGCCCTTGTTTGCATGTTGCCGTAGACTCACTGGCAACGCCCGAGTCTTTGTTTTTACACTGTTATTGTGTGTGCCTGTGGGCGCTGCGGTGGGAGAAAACTGGGGACATCGGTTTTGGTTGAAATTAAGCAGTACGGCACTTCTCCCTTTTTTTATGTTCTGAGCCTAAAACCTATGTCACTTTTTAGGATTCCGTACTCAAAGAGTAAAACGGGACCCTATTACTAAGACTCCGCTGTCCGTCTGTCTATCCGTCTGTCACCAGGCTGTATCTCATGAACCGTGATAGATAGAGATTTGAAATGTGATGTATTTCTGTTGTCGCTATTTATAACAAAAAATACTAAAAAACAGAATACATAATTTTATTTTTATTTTAGTTTTTGTCTGTTTCTTTTTCTTTTACAATCTTACACAAATCGACCTTGCCCCAAACTAAGCAAAGCTTGTACTATGGGTACTAGACAACGATAAACATACTTACATAGATAAATAAATACTTAAATACATAGAAAACATCCATGACTCAGGAACAAATATTTGTGCTCATCACACAAATAAATGCCCTTACCGGGATTCAAACCCGGGACCTCCAGCTTCGTAGGCAGAGTCACTACCAAGTTACTAACTAGGCTACAGGGGGTTCCTATACAACACATTTTTTGCCGTTTAAAGATATAGATAATGGTACGGTACCCTTCGTGCGCGAGTCCGACTCGCACTTGGCCGGTTTTTTAAACATTAATTTCGAAATAAAGAGTGATACTCGGAAATGTCGAAGGGAAGGTCAATCGTCGAATCCGACTCGGCTGGGCAGCATTCGGGAAGCTACGGCACATCTTTTCGTCCAATATTCCGCAGTGTCTCAAGACGAGAGTCTTTGACCAGTGTGTGTTGCCAGTGATGACATATGGCACGGAAACGTGGTCGCTTACTAAAGGCCTCATAAGAAGGCTCAAAGTCACTCAAAGGGCAATGGCTCTCCATTGCCCTTTGAGTGACTTTGAGCCTATGCTATGCTATGCTGGGAGTTTATCTGCGCGATCGCATCAGAAATGAGGCTATCCGCAGCAGAACCAAGGTAACTGATAAAGCCCTCCGAATTGCTTAACTTAAGTGGCAGTGGGCGGGGCACATTGCACGTAGAACCGATGGCCGTTGGGGCGGAAAGGTTCTCGAGTGGCAACCACGTACCGGAAGGCACAGCGTGGGTAGGCCCCCCGCAAGGTGGACTGATGACCTGGTAAAGGTCGCGGGAGTCCGCTGGATGAGGGTGGCGCAGGACCGGCCATTGTGGCACTCTTTGGGGGAGGCGTATGTCCAGCAGTGAACGTCTTTCGGCTGATATGATGATGATGATGATGATGACTCGGAAATGTAATAAAACCACGTAAAATCTTCCTTTCATGGTAAACCCCCGGTGTGTGTTATTATTATATATAAACGAAAATCATTACTAAATGCAAGGTAGGATCGTGCTGTACTTAACAAACGCCATATAAGCTTGTTTTTTAAAAAGTTTTTTATTCATCTTGTTATTTTCAATAACCCTGCATATTATGTCGCTGGTTCGTGGGTACTTGTACAGACAAATCACACAAACCCAAACAAGATAGGTCTATCTATTTTAGTTAAGGAGTTCCCATGACCACCTTCCATCATCAGATCCTGGAAATCATCCATCACCAAAGTGTTTACCATGACAAAACAGATGAGCTCAAACTAGATGGGTTTATCTAGTTTAGTTAAGGAGTTCCATGACCACCTTATAGCTCCATCATCAGACTCTGGAAATCATCCAGCACCAAAGTCTTGCCGTGCCATGACCAAATAAATGAGCCCAAATTCGATGGCTTTATCTTGTTGAGTTTAGGAGTTGCTATGGCCACCTTCCGACTCCATCATCAGACCAGCTCTATGATATTATGTCACCGAAGATACGCAATTGTACCTAATTTGAAGATTTCACCCAAACTCCCATACATACATACATACTAACAAGGTGGACTGATAGTAACAAGTAAATAAATTAAATCTATCAAGTATCACGATCACTCGTACAATGATAATTGACTATAGAACGCGTAGTTTAGACAAAAGGATCCAACCCACAAGACATCACCATTGAAATGTATGACTTTTGTTTTAGGTAGAAGGTTCAATTTTAAATGTTACGTATCCGGTGGGTTTGAGCCTTTTCGCTACACTACGTCATATATGGCAGCTATGCAATTCATAACTTGTCTCGATTAGCCTCACGAATGTATCCCCAGTATAGTTTGACCCCGAGGTTGGTAACAACTATGCCTAGTCGGAGATCAAAATAATATTATTTTATCTGAAGAGTGGCCGGTTAGCTTCGTGAATAGCCACAAATAAACACACTACACGTCTGTCTCGGAGGGCTATTCAGCCGGTACTGAGATATATTCCCGCGCGACGGTAAATTTATACTAGTTTTGAATAATTATTTATAAATATAAATTTTGACAAAAGTTATATTTTTTGGACTGGATCTTGTTGGTACAAGCATGAACTTTAATGTTGTGTAAGATTCAATTCAAAAATTATTCAACAATAATGAGAAAATCCTTGAGTTTTCAGTACGATTTTGTTGACAAATATGGTGTAATTGAGAACAGTTTACATATATATACGTGCAGAATAAGGAAAATTCGAGGCGGCTAGGCGCAATGGCAACATATTACGCTAGTGAAAATAGAAAAAAACAAGTAGGTTCTCATATAACATCATGGAGTATTAGGGGCTCAAACTTATGACTCTGCGCTCTCTTCAGAAAACTACTGTCGGTAATCGGGTATTTTCGGTTAAAGTATTCAGTTCTTCGTAAATTGGAGGCGGCTAGGACCAATATGAGGAGTTTACCTATGCAAATAAGTAATCAGGATCTAGAAAAAGCTCTCCGTTTCTTAGAATTACAACGTCAAAAATCCGTCATTCTCGCTTATTCCTGACCAAAAAACGAGCGCCCTCTTAACACCACGCAACAAGCCTATTCACGTTGATTTTGCGGGACCGTTTGAGGGGTCCTATTGGCTATTTCTATCAGATGCTTTTTCCAAATGGATCGAGGTCAAGCCGATGGCAAAAATTACGACTGCCAGACTTTGCGATGAACTTGACACAATTTTTACCACCTTCGGCATTCCCCAGTTTCTAGTCTCTGACAATGGCCCACAGTTTACTTCTCAGGAGTTCCAAAACTACTGCAAAGATAAAGGAATGAAACACATTAAATCATCACCCTATCATCCGCGGACAAATGGATTAGCAGAACGACTCGTGAGAACTTTTAAGAGCAGAATGTCTTCAAGTACAGAGAGCCTTAAAAAACGCCTGGAAAATTTCCTTTTTGCTTACCGCATCACACCCCATAGCACCATCGGCAAGACCCCGGGCCAGTTAATGTTTGGACGAACACTAAGTTGTGAGCTCGACAATGCTCGAACAAGTGCCAAGCGGTCGTTGCAATACAAACAGATACAAGCGAATGTTGAATCTGAGAGCCGAACGCCGAACCACAGGCCAGGTGATGCTGTGTAAAAGCCGCGTTGGGAACCAGCTACCGTATCTCGACGCACACACCGGTATTCGTATGTGGTCAATACCCCAATCGGTGTGGAAAGAAGGTATCACGCAGACCACATACGGCCTCGTCTCACCGAACCAGACGAGCGCTCTTCGGAAAGAACCTCACATACGCCGATAGTTCCTGTTGCGTCCTCGACCCCAGTACTGGAGGCTACTGGATCTCCGACACCTTATCCAGTTTCGATAACCGAAGCAGAAGCTGCGCCATCTCGATCACCTCAGAATGTGGCTAACATGCCACCTACGCCAATGGGGCTTCGCAGAAGCAAGCGTACCATTAGACCACCCCGGCGCCTAGTAGACGACATGGAGTTTTGAATCTTATAAGGCGGACGAATGTTACAACCTCATTTGATACTATGTATCTTAGTGTCAAATACCACATCGACAGGGGTTGTCTGTCAGTCAGTCATTGTCTTGTCAACGTCTTAAATAAACATAAATTGCATTTAACTGAACTATTATGTTATTTATATCACCAGTAGTTTATCACCACTCACACCTCAGATTCAGTTGATACTTACTTACCGTTCAACCAATCTCACTGGAGCGCAAACTCCCAGAGTATTCTAGTGTTCACCCATTCCCGCGTGGTCGTGCCGGAGGTTCCCCTTGGATTTTCCTCAAGCTACCCTCCAACCATATTGCCGCTATATTGGGTTCGTCCTATCATAGCAACAGTCAGGTACAAAAAAAAATGCTTTTAGTAAAAGCACAAAAAGGGCCCTTTTCAAAAAATAATAAAAAATCACTATTAAATAACCTTTTCTGTGCAGGACGGCATAGAATAAACCCGCTATAAACATAAAATTGTCAGTCGCGACCTAACTTGTAATAATCTAGCTTATAAACCTTCTTATAACATAGGCATTGCGCTACTATTGCCTTATGTCATCGGCACCTGAAATAAAGAATAATAGGCCTCACATTTCATTCCTACATAGTAAAAAAGGGTAATATACCGCTGGTTTCCTAAATAACGAGTGGATAACACTAAGTTTCCACTAAGAAATATAGACAGACTAAAGGAAACCTAGAGATCCTACTCGCGCGCCAGTCAGGCAACGACTGATGGGCGAGCGAGGGGGGAAACCCGGTATTTATACCTCAGGTGGGGAACGAGGTACGTATATACGGGCGGACACGGAATTCCCGCGTTTCAGATGCATTTTTACGCCGAACGAGCAGGATCTCGTGTAATAATGTATTATAAATAGCATAGAAATAGGTATAAGCACTGTAAATAATGTATTAGAGTAAGATTGAACTATAATAAATGAACATGTCATTTCGCGCCAAAATTTCCCGCGCAAATCGCTTTCCCGCCAAATATACGGGGCGAAGGGGCGTCCGGCCGAGGTAACTTAATAGTATAAATTGGGCGGCCAGACCCCATGAAATTCAGTACCTACAGTAGCAGCGAAGTGACATTACTTGAAAAAGTAAACAAGCCTTTCAATTCAGAACCCCGACCCGACCAAGTTCCTGCTAAGCCGTAACGACCAACGCCGAAGGTGCAGGATTTCCCTTCAAATTCTACTCAGCCCAGAGCCAGTCATAGGTGCGTCTCGCACATGCTGGTCCATCGAAAACCGGATTCTACATAGAGGATGCCCCTTACAAGATCGAAAGCAGGAAAACGCACGTTCGGTCAACTTATCGCAGCGAACATCAGAGAAGCCATGCTGGAAGAAGCAACCACGTCCACGTCGGGAACTGCTACTACTCAAGAAGGTTCGAGGCCCTCGCAGGAGACTTCGCGAACAAGCACTCCTGCGACGCCGGCGCCTCGGCCAGACCTGCAGCCAAGGTCACCCATAGGGCAGCAACCTCATGATGCCGCGCAGTGGAGAACACTGCCTCATGAAACCCCACAGTCAACGCTGCCACCCATAGTGCCGTCAAGAACTACGTGTCAAGACGGCTCGAGGCCCTCGCAGGAAACCCCACAGACAAGCACTCCTGCGACGCCGGCGCCTCGTCCAGACCCACAGCCGAGGTCACCCATAGGGCAGCATCATGATGCCGCGCAGTCACAAACACTGCCTCATGAAACCCCACAGTCAACGCTGCCACCCATAGTCCCGCTGCTGCAGGAGAGCCTACACCCTGCAGCAACACTGCGGCAGGAAACCCCACAGTCAAGCCAGCATCCTGCCGCACGGCCGCCGTCAAAATCAGTGAGAACAACGTCGAGTCATCGCGTCCGCCGTCTCGCACAAGCGCGAGAAGAAGCCCTCCGAATCAAATTGGAGCTCGCGCAAGCGCGCATAGCCGCCATAGAAGCCGAAGACAGCGACGATGACACCGGCACAATATCTACAGTCCAACAAGAACGCCGCATAGATGAATGGCTCGAGACCAGCCAGAGACATGTCCTCGCCATCTCCAATGCACCTTACATCGAAGAACCCGAGCCTGCAACCCCACAGTACGCCGAGCAGGCTCGGGAGAGGAGCCCCGCCGAGGGCGCGGGACAGGGCGCCGCTGCCGTGCGCCCCGCCGTCCCCGCCCCTCCCCCCGCCGGGGGAACCCACGCTCCCGTTTTCGCGCCAACGCCGCCGCGCCCACGCGAAACAGACGCATATCCGCCGCCGTTAATGTATTCACAAGCGAATACGCAAGAAGATAGCGCCATAGTAATGAAGAATCAACAAAGTGTGAACCTGAGTGAGCTCGCCTCTGCCATCGCCATCGCCGCGCGTGCCGGCCCGAGAGAGTCATCACGCTATCACGCCGAGTTGCCGCCATTCAGCGGCTCGCATCAAGAATGGCTATCATTTAAAGCCGCCTACAACGGAACCACCGCAAATTATAGTGAAGTGGATAATATAGCAAGATTAAGAAGATGCCTCAAAGGGAGGGCCAAAGAAGCCGTCGAGAGCCTCCTCATTTACAACGCTCGCGCAGACGAAGTAATGAGAAGCCTAGAAGCCCGCTTCGGCCGCCCAGACGCCATTGCCCTCGCCGAGCTCGAGCGTTTACGCGCCCTACCGCGCCTTAACGACGGGCCGCTCGACATCTGTGTCTTCGCCAGCCGTGTAGCCAACGTCATAGCCACACTCAAGGCTCTTGACCGCGCTCACTATCTACACAGCCCGGAGACGACAAGGGCAATGATGGAGAAATTTACGCCCGCCCTACGCTACAGATGGTTCGACTACGCGAATACGCAGAAAAACGACGAGCCTGAGCTAATAAAGATATCAGCCTTCCTGCAACGCGAGGCGGACTACTGCGCGCTCTACGCGCAGCCCGAGAACGTCGACGGTGCAAATCCTCATCCTGCAAAGAGGACACACCGAGCCTTCGCGACCACAGACAAGCCTTCACCTAAGTGCGCCGCCTGCAACAACACCGGTCACCCAATAGATAAATGCACTAAGTTTATCGAAAAAGCCGTTGAAGACCGGTGGAAACTAGCCAAAGATCAACGGCTATGTTTCCGATGCCTGCGCTACAAGAACAGGATGCACTCATGCAAGCGCACGAAGTGCGAGCGAGACGGCTGCGAATACTTCCACCACAACTTGCTACATTATCAACGAATCGAAGAAAGAAACGAGGCCGTCACATCGACACGCGCCTCCCGAGAAGCGAGAGCTTATCTAAAAATTATCCCGGTCACAGTCTCTGGACCGGCGGGAGCCGTCGAGACCTACGCCCTCCTCGACGACGGCTCCACGATAACACTTGTACAAGAAGAGCTCGCGAACGACTTAGGCCTGGACGGCCCGACAGTGCCGCTACAAATAGAAGCTATAACGAAAGAAAAAATCGACGCATCGAGATCACGCCGTGTTACGCTCAGCATCCGCGGCACCGACCAACCTTATAGGGTCGGTGCGCATACCATAGACGATCTGAGCCTATCACCACAGTCCGTTAAGAAGGAGGATCTCCGCGAGTGCGCACACTTATGCGACATAGAAGATAGCCTGCGGTACGAGTCAGCGAGACCTAGAGTGTTAATCGGACAAGATAACTGGCATTTACTCGTCAGTAATGAAACACGCCGCGGCCAGCGGCATCAGCCAGCGGCATCCCTAACGCCGCTAGGCTGGGTGCTACACGGTGCACACACACGCATCACAGGCAAACAAGTACATGCGACGCATCGCTTGACCACTATTGAAGAAGCCGAGAAAAATGAAGATTTGAATTTACAACTCAGTGAGTATTTCGCGCTCGAAAACCTACTTATCGAGCCGAAGTTACCCCAGTCAAGCCCGGAAGAGCGGGCGCGTATCATGCTAGCCCAGTCAATAACGACTACAGCCGACGGCCATTATGAAGCACCGCTATTATGGAAACAACCCGACAGCCGCTTGCCTGACAACTACGAAAATACACTGAGAAGACTTCATAACATAGAAAAGAAACTCGACAAAAATAAAGAGCTTAAAAGCAAATATAGTGAAGAAATGGACGCCCTTGTCTCGAAGGGCTACGCCGAGCCTGCGCCGCCCACCAAGTCATCAAGAGTGTGGTACCTCCCCCATTTCCCGGTGCTGAATCCTAGCAAGCCCGGGAAAGTCCGAATCGTCCACGACGCCGCCGCGCCTACAAGGGGCGTGTCGCTCAATGACCGCCTACTGACAGGCCCGACCCTCCTACAGTCGCTGCCAGGCGTCCTTATGCGCTTCCGGCAACACCCAGTCGCCGTGGGGGCGGATATTAAAGAAATGTTCATGCAAGTGAAAGTCAAATCTGAAGACAGAGACGCCCTGCGCTATCTATGGCGGGGCGACCGGCGGGGCGACGACGCGCCGCAAGAATATCGCATGACTTCACTCATTTTTGGCGCTACTTGTTCACCGTCAATAGCAATATATGTGAAGAACGTCAACGCCCAGAAACACGAAGAAACGCATCCAGAGGCCGTCAAAGCAATAATAAGACATCACTACGTCGATGACTACCTACACAGCTTCAAAACGGAAGAAGACGCGATTCGAGTGTCAAGTGATGTACGCGATATACATAGAGAGGCCCATTACGAACTACGCCAATGGACCTCTAACTCCACGCGGGTCCTCCGAGCCCTCACTTCGGAGGACGCCACGTCCGCGCCCGTCGAACTGAATAAAAGCGAAATGAAAAATGAACGAATCCTGGGACAAATATGGAAACCCGCGAGCGACGAACTCGCCTTCAACTTGGACCTCAGCCGCCTACCTCCCGGAGCCCTGGACGACATCGAGCCTACCAAAAGGCAAATATTGAAAATAACTATGTCGATCTTCGACCCTCTCGGGCTAGCGGCGCCGGTAACCATCATAGCAAAGAAAATCCTACAAGAGGTGTGGCGGCGCGGAACTGGCTGGGATGACAAGCTGGATGCAGACTTAGCGCGCCAATGGACGGAGTGGACGCTGCACCTAAGGGCATTGCAAGACCCCGCGATTCCGCGCGCCTACCCCTACTACGGCGACGCCCTCGAAACCGACGCCGCGCAACGCGGTATCAGCTGGCGCTTCATACCGGCGGGAGCCCCATTTATGGGCGGGGCATGGGAGAGGATGGTACGAGCCGTCAAGAGAGCCCTACACGCCGTGCTCAACGAGCGCCGCCCCAGCGAGGAGACCTTGACTACTCTGCTCGCCGAGGCCGAATATACAGTGAACAGCCGCCCCCTCACTCACGTGGCGGTTGATCCTGACGAGCCAGAAGCCATCACGCCGAACCACTTCCTCCTCGGTGGCTCAGCCCGGGCCCCCAACCCCGGGACATTCGACGACACCGCACTCATCGGCCGCGCGACTTGGCGGACGAGCCAATGCCTGGCCGAGCACTTCTGGGCCCGCTGGCTCCGGGAGTACCTGCCCTCACTCCAGTACCGGCGGGAGCCCTACGGTCATGGGCGGCCTATCAACGTCGGCGACATCGTGCTAGTGGCCGACGGGAATCTGCCTCGCAACACATGGCCACGAGGCCGGGTTACAGCTATATACCCGGGCCCCGACGGCGTGACACGAGCAGTGGACGTGACCACCAAGGGCGGAGTCTTCAGAAGACCGACCAAGAAGCTGGTGATCCTGCCGACGGAGCCTGAGATCCTGCACGCAAAAGAAGATCCAACGTTCACCCGAACGATGGTCGGCGGGAGAGATGTGCAGGACGGCATAGAATAAACCCGCTATAAACATAAAATTGTCAGTCGCGACCTAACTTGTAATAATCTAGCTTATAAACCTTCTTATAACATAGGCATTGCGCTACTATTGCCTTATGTCATCGGCACCTGAAATAAAGAATAATAGGCCTCACATTTCATTCCTACATAGTAAAAAAGGGTAATATACCGCTGGTTTCCTAAATAACGAGTGGATAACACTAAGTTTCCACTAAGAAATATAGACAGACTAAAGGAAACCTAGAGATCCTACTCGCGCGCCAGTCAGGCAACGACTGATGGGCGAGCGAGGGGGGAAACCCGGTATTTATACCTCAGGTGGGGAACGAGGTACGTATATACGGGCGGACACGGAATTCCCGCGTTTCAGATGCATTTTTACGCCGAACGAGCAGGATCTCGTGTAATAATGTATTATAAATAGCATAGAAATAGGTATAAGCACTGTAAATAATGTATTAGAGTAAGATTGAACTATAATAAATGAACATGTCATTTCGCGCCAAAATTTCCCGCGCAAATCGCTTTCCCGCCAAATATACGGGGCGAAGGGGCGTCCGGCCGAGGTAACTTAATAGTATAAATTGGGCGGCCAGACCCCATGAAATTCAGTACCTACAGTAGCAGCGAAGTGACATTACTTGAAAAAGTAAACAAGCCTTTCAATTCAGAACCCCGACCCGACCAAGTTCCTGCTAAGCCGTAACGACCAACGCCGAAGGTGCAGGATTTCCCTTCAAATTCTACTCAGCCCAGAGCCAGTCATAGGTGCGTCTCGCACATTTTCCTTTATATCTAGATAAAATGTACAATAATTTTTTTTTTTACATGTCACCTCCCGTATCTACCTTATTAACGAATCTTAAAAAAAAATTATACGGCATTTGGTAGAAAATTTAATCAGCTTTATTTTTTCTATAAGGTACTAAAACGCATGGTTTTTGAGAGAATCGTAAAAAAACAAAAAATAGGACCTATTTGCTCCCCCACAGCCCAAAGCAAGTGCCCCCTCGCTGGTGACTTTTAATATGTTAAACCTGGGTATCACCCCTACCATCTATATTAATAAAATAAAGTTGTGTTAGTTTCTTTGCTTATAACTCGAAAACAGCTGAACCGATTTTGATGATTGTTGATTTGTTGGATTTCTCTTCGCCCCGAATAGCAGAATAACTTTAAAAAATGGAAAAAATTAAGCTTTTTTTTCATGCGTTTTGTACGGCGGAACAAAGTTCGCGGGGTCAGCTAGTTTGAAATAATAACCCAGACTACACAATCTATTGTTTTTATTTTTTCTTCGTTGATCGACCTATTTCACAGGCCAGCCCCCGAACTGTATCGCGGCGAGATATTTCTAATTAGAACGCTTAGAAAGAGACGGATAGTCTATGTCGCCGCGACGCAGCTCGCGGGCTTCCTGTGATAGCTGTGCTGTTTACGTTTGTTAGGAATAGGTAACCTACGTGTAAATAAGAGAAAAAAACCCATAGAAATCCTAAGTTCAGCCGTATAAAAAGTTTAAAAACTTTAGAATGTCGTTAGAATTGTCTAAAGAAAGTGACCAGAGCTTACGTACTTGCCGCCGTTTTAGTGAAAGAAACAGCTGGGTAGACCGATGCAGTAAGGCCCGCCCACATACAGGCTGAGTTCCGACCGCACCTGAGGCCCTAGCACACTAGATTTTATCGCCACGTTTTACGGCGAATATGTAATAAAACGTCACGTAAAACGTGACATAAAACCTAGTAAGTATGCTAGGACCTCTGCTTCATATAAAAAGTATGGCGCTGCCACAGTCAGGCGGACAGCGGCGCTACCACAAACTTCGAATCTCGAACTTCGTATATCTCCATCTCTGTCGCTTGAGTACCATAAGCCATAAGTGCGATAGATACGAAGATATACGAAGTTCGAGATTCGAAGTTCGTGGTTATAGCTCTGATACGGCGGCGGAGTCCAGCCTGTCCGCCCGCCTATCTGTGACAGACCTGGCGGAATTCAGCGTGTATGTGGCGAGCCTAAATGAAATAAAGAAGTGCACTAGTGCGGTAAGACCGTCTTTCAAACACTAGCCTTTCTTAATTTTGTATTAAGCAGTAACGCTGGTGCCGTTAAGAAGCCTAAGTCTTCTAGATAGATATCGTCACACACGCCTCCCTAAGGGTTGTAAGAAGGAACTGATTGAAAGATTTAGTGGCCGAGACAGATTATTCCGATTTTCCGATAGCGCAGTTGGTTAGAGTGTATGCCTGTGGTAGCTAGTTCGAATTTTCCTTTATTAGAAATTTATTAGCCTTTTTGTTACCCAGGGGAGGCCGGTCCCTTAGCTCAGTTCAGTGACAGCTGGGGCGCTATTATCCTTAAGTATCCAGGGCTCTCAAAAGGTTAAAGATGATCTTCCACAAAGCGATGACCTCCATCAGCAAAGGAAAAACGAAGAAGAAGATTAAGTAAGTCCTATTTCCATTTAACGTAGATAATAATAGGTATATAGGTATTTATTCACACTCGTAACGTAAACCGCTTTCATAGTCGAACGCGAATAAATCAACCGACCGCCATAGACGCAGCCGCCAGATTACATAATACTTACCACAAATAATACTATAGGCGAGTATCTATTCTCAAAACATATTGCTTGATTGTGAGTTTGATCCCAGTATAACTTGACCCTTTGCAGTGAGAAATTTATTTCCCTGAAAAAGTCTTTATGACATTAAATGGGGAACTTGCATGGGACTTCAATTTCGAATAAATTGCACTCAATCGATGCGGATATACGTAGAGATATCATACAAAAGAAAAAAAAACGATTTTATTAGTTTTACCTAACGTTAAAATGACGAAAATTTATTTTTTTATTTTTCCGATAAAATAACGTAACAGTTACATAGAATATTAAATTAGAAATGATATTTTGTACGACAAGTATAGACTTAAACGTAAATTTTGTGGAGATAATCGCAAATTAATGACTTACTCCATAGTAAAGGCTATGCTGTGACGTCATAGCATAAGCCCGTTTAGTATAGAGCGTTTTCGGGGGGTGCCGGCGCGCGCAGATTTCAAATGCATATAACATCAGAAAAATAAATCATAACAAAGTTTTAATGCTACAGTTGTTTTAATGCTGGATTATACTTTTGTTTTTCGTAATAAAATATTAAGATGCAAGTTCCCTATTGAATTTCATATGCTTATGATTCCTTTGGCTGCAAGCGGTTATAGACTTCAGTCAGTGCCGGATTTGCTCATAAGCAAATTAAGCAATTACTTAGGGTATCACGAGTATCACGACGCTGAGGCAGGGACCAGAAAAAGCACAAAAAAAATTTTGGGTATGGGGTCCACGGGCGGGGATTGCTTAAGGCATCAAGGAGACTTCCATCAGGCAGGCCATATGCTTGTTTACTACCGTTGTCAATAAAAAAAAAAGTAACTCACTTATAAATGTTTTGGAGGTCAAACTTGTACTGGTTCTATTCCTACGATGAGTTAAGCGTTGATAAATATCAGACCAGACGACGTAGAGTCTCACAAATCATTTCGCCAGCGCTACCCTCAAATGACTCGCAAAGCTATTACAGTAATTTCACTTTCTATTGGGTTTGACGGATAGAATTTCCATTCAATATTCGATTGAGCGCAGACATTGTTTCCAGTATGATATATCGGTCGATCAAATCCGTCGTCGTCGTATCGTCGTGGTTTTAGAGCTTTTTCTTTGTAGGGCGAAGAACCAATCTTGCGGATTTATCTGGATTAGTAAATCTATAAAAATAATGTATCTATTTTTTACGAAAGACGATGAAAGTATTCAGTCGTCATTTGATTGTAGGCCATATAGGCATACTTAAGGGCCTGAAAGACGGGTGTCACATACTCGTTGTCACCTTCACCTCTTCAACATTAGAATTACATAGGTATATACAATTATCAAATAATGTTTTAGTTAATAGATGTAAATAAGTAGCTATGTTTAGATATAGTATGTGACCTAGCTAGTAATTAGAGGAAGATTGAAATGCATGTGCATGATTAATAAAATAACTGCCTAAGGAAAAAATATATTTTAAGGAATGTTAAGCATATAAATGGCATGTAATTAAATAAAACTAAATATAAATTGCTACGCCCTATCAGGGCCCATATGGAACTCATATACCTATTATAAGATCTGTACAACTGATGCAATAAATGATATTGATATTGATATTGAACACACTCAGTTGATAACTTAAGGCGACGTAGGTTCAAAAAACGGATTTTTATAAAGTCGTAGCGCTTGTTTGGGTCATGCGGCTTACGGCTGCCCTAAATTTAATTAGTAATCTTGAGGCCTTTCTTGAGGGACTGCAGCTATTCGAATCCTGAGTTTTTGACTTTCACTCGATAGAAAAAAATCACGAACATAGGTCTATAATACAATAAAAAAATTCGTAACAAATTATGCACAAAAGCTAAACATATTAAAATTGGTTTAAAAAATCGGCAATATCATGTTTGAGGGAAATTAGCTATTACTTTTTGATTTATTTAAACGTAAATAAAATTTAAATTAAAAAAAACATGATATCCGCGCTTCCGAATACGCACTTCCATCTCGCTCACGCTTATGCTCAGTGAGAGGGAGAGAAGACCGTCAACCTCTACGTCGCCTTAAGGGTAAATAAGTTTTTAAGGCTTGTACACCCGCTAACGTCCTTGAGTCGTCGTCCGTATGGGCCAGCGCGCGACTGATCGGGCCTGCCGAGCCTCCGCGCTCGCGCATTTTGTAGGTATTTAAACATAGTAATTAAGATAATCATTTTATCTATTCAAACTCTGCGAATTTGTCTATGAATATTTATTAACTTTATTTGAGTACAAACATTTAATTTAAAATATCCATAGTTTAGTCATAATATTGAATAAATTTTACAAAAAGAGGTAACTTTGGGATTTTTTTCTATCGAGTGAAGTTCATTAGATCGCGTAACTGAATGCGACCTTTTTTTTAGATTTATGAACCATATTTTCTACGTCTGAGATTGTTTTAAAAAACTCGAAAACGCTGCCCCTGTTGACTGTAGAGCCTTAACAGAGAGTATTCTGGAGGAGTGTCTAGTCTTGGAGTGAGGAGTGGCTAGATCATATTGGACTTAGCTTCGTCAAATGAGTGGGAACTTGACTGGTTAGAAGTTCTAAGTCGCCCGAAGGCCTCTAACATGGCTTGACGAATGTTGTCATAGTCAACAACAAATAGCCAAGCGTAAGTGTACCTTTCAAAATACGGAAATTCTCAGTTAGGAACTACTCAGCGATCAACGTTGCTAGTAAACAATGCTCTATTACTAACAAAATTACAACTTCAAGCTGAAACTATTCTAAAAAGAGGAAACATGGAAACATTTAGATATGCTTTTTGTTCCAGCCGATATTTAAAACGATATACTTAAGTATGAATGCAAATGTGGAAGCGGAAAAGGTTGCAGAGATAATTATTATAATTCAGAAGACAATACCTTCCTGGCGCGTCTCCAAGGAACTACAGGGGCTATGGACATGTCCGTTGGGTTCACTAATTAAACTTTACGAACTTCGTATGCAAATGAGCTCTCTTTATCGTTTTCGGGGTAAAACATTCATTATACGACTTTATAAGGAGCTAGGGTTGCTCAATTTAGAACGAAAGTTAATTTTACTCCTGTTGATTTTAAATGAACACGAATTTGTGTATAACCCAGTTTGGGGTGCGGCATACCAGTATAAGTTTTATGTATGAAGAGAGAATAATTTCTAAAGTTTAGTTCACTGTTCTAGTTTTCACGTAGGTAAGTATTTGCATATCATGCAAGTCAGTTAACCAATCTGAAAAATTGATTTTAACGTCAAAAATTCCTACTTACCCGCTTTTTGCTAACAATTAGTGTAGATACCCTAGCTAAAGATGAATACATTTTTACCACTGCATAGTCATCTCATCTGAATTCTGGCCAAAGCCTATGAAATTTTAGATCAATAGGCCGATAGGAAGGTAGACGGAGTAGCGAATGGATGTTAATAGGGTATTGTAGTGTTCGTTGTATTTGAGTGTTTCCAGGAATTCCAAATTGGTCTCGCTAATCTCCCTATATGAAAGCTCGCCTTTGCACTATTAAGTATCTAAAGAGAATTCTCGGCTCCTCTAGGCACTTGGCCCGGCGTGAGCCAAACAGCTTGGAAAAGCTGACGTTTGTCAGTCAAGTGGAGGCAAGACAAGCAGAGGGAGATTCCTACACACTCATTGGTTTATTTATTTATAGTATGGCGGTTACACACTAATAATAAGGTTCCAGTGTGCGCTGCGAGGTTCAGAAGGAACAGTGCAGCTGCCGAGTTTGTTGTTCTTTTAGCACCACCCGGAGGTCACGTGTAGGGTTTCTATGGTTATTCCTACGGACGGAGAACAACAACGACCTCCACTCATTGGTGTGGCGATGTGATACAATCGAGAAGGTTCTTTTTATTAATGCTACGAAGGTGGCAAACAAGTTCAAGGCCTGATGGTTAGCAGTTACCACAGCACAAGCGCAATGCCGCCCTTTTATTGATTCGAGGATTCGTTTTATTGACAGCTAGACACAAAAGCAGGTGCCTCACTCTCACACTGACACAGCGCATCCTGGGGTGCTCGACAACCTTACTCACCACCAGGAACACAACATACCTCCAGAGCAGGCATACTCACCTTTTTTCTACGAAAGCCGCAAATAAATCGGACTCGCACATGAAGGGTTCCGTGAAATAAATTGCGGTTTACGATTTATGACGTATTAAAAAAAAACTACTTACTAGATCTCGTTCAAACCAATTTTCGGTGGAAGTTTACATGGTAATGTACATCATATATTTTTTTTAGTTTTATCATTCTCTTATTTTAGAAGTTACAGGGGGGGGGGACACACATTTTACCACTTTGGAAGTGTCTCTCGCGCATACTATTAAGTTTAGAAAAAAATGATATTAGAAACCTCAATATCATTTTTGAAGACCTATCCATAGTACACGTACACGTATGGGTTTGATGAAAATTTTTTTTTAGTTTCAGTTCTGAGTATGGGGACCCCTAAAACTTAATGTTTTTTTTCAATTTTTGTGTAAAAATCTTAATGCGGTTCACAAAATACATCTACTTACCAAGTTTCAACAGTATAGCTCTTATAGTTTCGGAAAAAAGTGGCTGTGACATACGGACGGACAGACAGACAGACGGACATGACGAATCTATAAGGGTTCCGTTTTTTGCCATTTGGCTACGGAACCCTAAAAAGAGCCCCGGCCACAAGATATAAATGTTTATATGGTTTTTACTCTAGGTGGGCCGCAGGTTGAGTATGGCAACTCCAGAGCAAGTGTTGTGGTTTTCATCGCGGTTTTCTTCAAGGTGGAGTTACTTCCACAGTTCATCATCATCATCATCATCATATCAGCCGAAAGACGTCCACTGCTGGACATAGGCCTCCCCCAAAGAGAGCCACAATGGCCGGTCCTGCGCCACCCGCATCCAGCGGACTCCCGCGACCTTTACCAGGTCATCAGTCCACCTTGTGGGGGGGCCTACCCACGCCGCGCCTTCCGGTACGTGGTCGCCACTCGAGAACCTTTCCGCCCCAACGGCCATCGGTTCTACGTGCAATGTGCGTGTACTTCCACAGTTGGGCTGCTAAAAATATGAGCGAGATGACATTCTTCTTTGCCTTACTTCATTTCACTGTGACCACTTCTTCTACAAAAAAACAACATAATGCACATTATGATCTCATGAGTGTTTATTTTATTTTACTTTACATGTCAACTCATGATAAACAACATTAGTCTGCGACCTCAGTTTCAATTAAGTTTTGTCTTTGAATAACTACCTCTGTACCTCTTTAACGAAGCCATAAGAAAGACATAATAGCACACCCGTTGGCTATTGTTCTAGGTGAGTTTAAATTAATTAACTTGCACAAAGGATCCAATCAAATTTATTGTGGGAGTATGCGTCTGGTGGTAATGCTGGCTTTGATGTTTATTATTTTAATTTCGCTAAGCTGTGATAGCGGAGGGTTTTCTGCTATGGACCTATTTTGGAATTAATGTATAAGCGAGTACCCTTATTTACGTTTAGAATGTTTAGCCCTTGGGTAAGCCTTCGATTATAAATTCACGTTGCTAAAATAATCGTACTTGAAACGATGGATTATATTATATTTTTGGTCATTGGAGCAACAAATATTATCATCGTCATCAACATTATTCGCAGTGTTCACACAAGAACTTGTTTCAGAACGGAATTCAATCACTGAATCTTAATCACTCAATAGCAAGCAAATAAAACGGTACACTTTGCGCTTACCTTTTTTGCCCTTGAGTGGACCAGATGATGAATTCATTGCATGAATTCAGACTGTGTGAGCCCAGCCTTACGCCGCGGTCTGAATCTGAATGCCAGCGGGCACAGACCGACAAGCGGGCGTTCATAGATCGAAATCAGACACTGCAAGGATCGAATCGACTTCCATACTCCTACTGAAATTCGTCATCATAAAAAACCCTAAGTAATTAATCTGATCAAAGCGTGCAATTACGACCATTGTAATCAAGCATTTCTAGGTCCTCTAGTCTAGGTACTATGTCTAAGTTTCTTGGCTAAAACTGCCCCTGTCATTATAGCTTCACATTCACGTCAATCACTGACGTCGGTACACGGTGATTACACGAAATTATCGAACACGTCCAATCTGTGTAAAGTGTACAAGAGCATCGCGTTCTAATGCTCGCCCCCCATATTCTATTAAGCGATGATACAGGCTGTGTTTATTTGTATTCATTTGGAAAGCACGTCGTGCGTCTATAATAACAGCAGTCGTTATAAGCCATGTGAAGTTCTTCGGGCGGTTTCAGGTTTAATTTTCCCTCGGGTTGGGAGGTCAGTTGGCACTTACTTCTGCAAAAACTAGTACCTACACCAATCCGCACTCCGAGCTCCTTTAGGATACAACGGTAGTGTACAGTACCGGCTGATTCTTTATCACTTATGCCTGAGTCGTTTTAAAGTTTTGTGAGAACTAAAGTGTTTTGATACAATGGTTGAAACGTAACTGGGCGAATTCACGCCGCCTGTATGCAGCGGTAATAAATAATTGAAGGCAGGACGTTTGCTTGCAAACAGAATTAAACCGTCCGACGCGTAGCCCAACTGGACGGTTTACACTTCACGCTGTAAAGCAACTCTTGCAAACTCACCCCACCACTCAAAACACAATCCAAATTGAACTTTACTAGCTGGTGGTAACGTATCTTTTAAAGTGCGTGCGGGGATGAGATAAGGGAATCTGGAAATAATTGATTGCCTTTGATGTTTGGTCGTATTTTGTCGTCAGTCGATATTGAAAAATTAAATACGAACATCGCGTGTTTCAGTTTGCAGTCGACTCTGAAAGAAGTTTCGGTGAGGGACCCTTTCGATGCACATGCCTAGTGATATATGTATTGTATGTGCTATTCGAGGGAATATTTTCAGTCTTATTCCTCGTGCCACCAAGTTTTGTCAGTGAAATCAAGATATTTAGAAAATATAGCAGAATTTATTTTGTTCTTAAATTTCATGAAACAAAAGAACTACGACTTTATAATTGACAAAATATAATTTGCACCATTTGCAATACACGTTGTAAGAGTAAACGGTGCAAATTATATTTTGTCTAGTATACCTAAATGTGTTACTTATAGGTAGGTATAAAATCCAAGTTCCATTTCAGAAATCGAATGTACATTCTGTTGCATCCTCGAAATAACCACATATCTCGAACTATTTTATGCTTCATATGTAGGACTCGGTTGTGTTTTGAGGTAACGAGTGCGTATTATTAGATTGCCTAATTAGAAAATGACATAATTAACAAAGAACGAAAAAAACCGGTAACAGTTCCCATACAAAAATAACCGGTTACAATCCCGGCCTTTAAGTCTATTAAAGATATATGTACTATACCAGCAGTGTCAAGAAGGGACACAACGTCTTTCATGGCTGTGTGCGAATACGGAGAATACTTAGGATAGTTATCAATAATATTCCTGGGAATGGAACATCACTATGCTCATATATACTGCGATCGTGCTCGTAGCCTAAATTACGTTTCAAACAAGATTTAAGAGTCCGCAGTAAGCTCGGTTCTCCATACAAACGTAGTTACGCTCTCATTTTAAAAGGACTAGCTAGGTAGTTTGCTCTGAAACTTTGTACTTAGAATAAGTTAAGTATCATCCAGGTCTGTAAATTAGTTTATGTAGCTTCAGATACCATAGTAAAAAAATAAAGTTTTTAATACAAGTTTTTGCTGTAGGTATTTCGTTTGTTTTATAAACTGGAGCTATAACTAATTACAGACTGTATGAGCCAGTTAGCCCGTACACTTAGATGTTGAGTTGAAGTGCGTTGAGAGAACGGAGAAGTTTAGGTAATTATAGTTATTAAACTGATTTATTACTTGTAAGGTACAAATAGTTAGATTAATTAGCCGTTCTTTCAGTTGATGCTTATCGTATGCGAGTTATGTTTGCACTACTCTAATTTTAATTAGGTCGCAACGTAAACGGAAAAATGTACAGTAGTGAGACTGTACAGTCGCCATCACATACATAGGTACACTATAGGTGTTCAAAAATATCAGCACATGCACCCTAATGCCTTGAAAATAGAGGAGTGTTCCGATGTTTGTGAGCTGCTTGAGTGCTCTGATGTATGTGATGGCGACTGTACACAGGCCTGGATATACCTCATATCATTGTATATTGTTTCGTTACAATCCAACACGTAGTTTTAATATGAGAACAAAAATCCGTTTGTATGGGAAGGTGAAATTCGGCCGAGCTTACTGCGTACTCTTAAGCTGCTAACAATCTTTGCTGCTACTAAACTGATGTGTTTGTGTAAAGAAAGGTAGGAAAACATGGCTTCGAGTAGAACACCATAAAGCGAACGGGGGACATACGCTACCTTTTGTATGAAAATAAAAACTGTTGTTTTTCCAGTTAGTTTTCCATAGTCGGGAATGTCGGGATACAGTTTTTAGGGTTCCGTAGCCAAATGGCAAAAAAAGGAACCCTTATAGATTCGTCATGTCTGTCTGTCTGTCTGTCTGTCCGTCCGTACCTATGTAGGGTTTGCAAGATCCGCCAATATTTCGGATCCGGATATTTCGGATATTTAAATTCAGCAGATCCGGATATCCGGATCTTTCGGATAATACGGATCCACAAGGTTTTTTTTGGTATAAAGAAGGAATTGTAAGGTTAAACTGAGAAAAAATGGCTATACCAACGTATACCTGAAAGATTTTAAACAGGTACGCATTCCCGAGGTCATAAAGGGTTTAAAACTTTTTTTATTCAACTTTTTACTTACAACTACAAACTAACTGGCAAAGTGAGAGTTTCGTCACTGAAAGCTGTTACTTAAATAACTACAACAGGAGTTATCAACGTAACGTTCCGAACGCGCGCTAGGACAAGACAATCCAACTGTCATTTTTCCGTATAAAATTTGACATTTAGATCTACCCTACGAGCGCACAATGCGTTACGTGATCAACCAGCAGGTCGAGTTAAACTCCGTACCTGGTGCTCGTACAAACATTTCAATGAGCTCTAGGTACGGAGTTAATTCAATAGGGTTGTAATGTAACTAGGTATCAAGGCAAGCCTAGGAGGAGAAATTGACAATGTGAGCCGGATGAGGGAAAAGGTGTTTGTCCAGCAGGGGACATTCATTTAGGGAAGACTGTGTATAATATAGCAAAAGCGGTGAACGGGCCATGAATATAGCGTACCATGATTACTATATTACATGATCATATTATAAGTCAAGAACATCATACTAAAAATTTAAAAAAATATTACAATTATAAAACGTAGGTATTGTTACTCCATTTACTTTTTACTTCCTGTGTTAAATAGACTTCCTCAATATTTATTTAGATTTATTTAAACGAATCCCCTTATTCATAAAACTTAAAATTCCTCTGCAAAATAAAATGTGCTTTGTCCCAGTTTTACGAACACAAATAACAAAAGTAAAGTGACAGATAAGCACAATCGAACTTTAACGCCATTTTAGTTAAAATAGGCTTGTAGAACATTTATGATTACGGGCGTAAGTCTTTAGAAGGTAGCTATTATAGTACCTATAGGTAATATTGGATTTATATAATTACTTTGTGTCTGCCTACGGTGAATTACTTAGTGCATTTAAACCAACGCCAACTTTCGCCATCAAATTGCGGCAATTTTACTATAACAATTATAGTTTGTGGAATGTAATAGGTGTGTAGGTTTAATTAGTTTTTGTGACTAATAAATTAAAAACAAAAATAATCAGGTCTGGGATGATGAAGTGGCGAATAAAGACAGAGATTGAGTTATTCCATTCGGTTTTCAGCGTGGACTCGGTAAAAACATCATTTAGTAGCCGTATTTTCGGTTTTCATGGTTGTATTTTAAGGATCCGTAATATCCGAAATATCCGGATCCAAGAGCCTGTCAGATCCGGATCCAAAATTTGGCGGATATCCGGATATTTCGGATATCCGGATATCCGGATTGCAAACCCTACATGTCACAGCCACTTTTTTCCGAAACTATAAGAGCTATACTGTTGAAACTTGGTAAGTAGATGTATTCTGAGAACCGCACTAAAATTTTCACACAAAAATCGAAAAAAAAACATTAAATTTTAGGTACTCAGAACTGAAACTCAAAAACATTTTTTTCATCAAACCCATACGTGTGGGGTATCTATGGATAGGTCTTCAATAATGACATTGAGGGTCCTCATATAATTTTTTTCTAAACTGAATAGTTTGCGCGAGAGACACTTCCAAAGTGGTAAAATGAGTGTCGTCCCCCCTGTAACTTCTAAAATAAGAGAATGATAAAACTAAAAAAAATATATGATGTACATTAATGCAAACTTCCACCGAAAATAGTTTTGAACGAGATCTAGTAAGTAGTTTCTTTTAATACGTCATAAACCGTAAACCGCAATTTATTTTACGTCATACCTGGCCATAAAGTAGGAATTACCGCACGCTTTGCGTGCGGAAAACCCCACTTCCTGGCCAGATAGAGACGTAAAATTTTGTACTCACCACGGGCGGTAATAAAGAAAGCCTCAGAGCGCATATTTATCGCCCTTGCCTTCGGCTCGGGCGTCAAATACCTGCGATTTGAAACATTCTTTGTTTAACCGCCCTAGGTAAGTAATGTACTATTACGGAACCCTTCATGTGCGAGTCCGACTCGCACTTGACTGCTTTTTTGAACTCTTGATGCTTGTTTAGGGTGACTCACTCAGAAAAAAGAAAATTATTGCAGGAATATAACTAGATATTCATTTTGTAATTATCCAATGTCACACGATGAACTTTCTCATCGTTAATCTACAACCACAGATTAAGTATGCTACAACTACAGTCGCCATCACATACATAGGTGCACTATAGGTGTTCAAAAATATCGGCACATGCACCCTAATGCCTTGAAAATAGAGGTGTGTTCCGATGTTTGTGACGTGCTTGTTTGCTCTGATATATGTGATGGCGACTGTACAAACTTGTTAACATACACTGGTATGCAAACATACTCGTATCAATATTCACTGAATTTTAATAAAGCGCTCAAAGTGCTCGATCACTCCTGTGAAATGAAATGCTCATTATATTTTCAGTTGGAATTAATTAAGGTAGTAATAAAATAAAATATGGCGACTGTGGCCATCATCCGCACTCCTACTTATTTACTTTTCACTATTTACTAACTGCTGAGTGATGATCGATGGCTATTAATTAAACATTTGGGTCTTTTTTTGTACGAATGTTTCCTGTGGAAGCATACAAGTTTTAAGGCTTTTCAAAGCACAAAGACTCGCACTTGGCCGGTTTTTTTTTAGAACAGCCGAGGCTAGGCAGCACCATTTCATTTTTATTTTGCTATAACTGTCTCTTTATTGTTTGTTTATTGTCTTGTTTTAGCTAGCTAGCATAAGTGTATTAATTTATTTTAAGCCCATTTGAATGCCGTCCTGTGTGAAGGGGCGAAACACAATGTTTACAAAACGTAACCCTAATAAATAACTACACATCATCTTTAGAATATAAGAAACGAACTCTACAAATTGTCTTTTACTATGCAAAACATAGCCACCCGGATTCCGACACCAACAAAACCTGCACAGATGAAATGCGATTTTATTTTTCAGTGTCTGCTAAAAGGCAGTTTTCTGAAGCAAACTGCAGAACCGGTGTATTCTACGTCATTTGTTTGATTAGTTGGTTTTGTGTCCTTATTTTTCAAGACGGTATGTAAGGGAGAGTAGATGAGGAAGTGGGAAATTGGGTAGGTTTTGGATTGGTCGGTGGGTTGGTTAGTATTCCGGGTCCGCGGCGGCCTGACGCCGGCCGACGTGCGTGGCCTGCCAACTGCGCTGCTTGCCGATGCAATGTCTTTAATAGGCCCCATAAATTGAATATATACATTAGCATGCGAGAAACTACGCGAAAATAGACTTGGTACGCTCCTGTTTTAAAACTAGCGGGAGAAATACGTGTTTCCATTTACAACGTCTTTAGTGGGCGTGAGGACTAAGTTGTGTTCCTCGAGCAAATGTACCTACCTACCTAGTTGCATTTGAAAATGTCGTGTAATCTTTACATTAACGATTTTGATTGAAAGGCGACCTTCATCTGAGTCAAAGAAAAATTAAATAAATTAACCTGAGACAGCAGCAGTCAAATCAATGTGCCGAAAGGATTTCGAAATCAATTGTATTATTTTATAAAATACTGGCAGACTCCAGATCAAGGTGTATTTTAAGTTTGTTTTTGGGTCATTGTCAGATTTAGGTTCGCGTCTCTTCGGTGGACATTGCCAAAGTTAAGGGGTATAAAGCCAAATTTTTGGTTGAACTCTGAATCCGCATAAACGGCGTTGCCCCATATCTTTGACATACTATAATATCAACAGCTATTTTCTAATAAAGACTCTCCATATTTCCGTAATTTTGGCAACTATGTGCCCGAACGAAGTTTAGGTACCTCCCAATTAAGATTCTCGGAGACCAGTCTCACGTTTACTAGTGCCGTCCTAAAACAATATTAAAATTGCTCGCTCCTGGGCCGAGTATTCATTACAAATTATTCAAAGGTTAATTAAAAGGGATACTCTTCGCGGGGCGCAAATTCTACCCAAACAATTAACTTTATTGAGTTTCCTTGTTCCGTCTTAATTTAACAAAAGACGCGTGATTAGAACGGTTACAATCTTAAATTGAAGATCAGTTCCCAATTCATTAAGTTCGTTTACTTACAGCCCTAAAAGTAGCCTTTGATAGCTTATCTCTTTGGGAAAGGCGAATAAAATAAATCTATAATTTGCAACAATTCTATACGAACGAACGTACTTACGTTTGTACGAACAGGTGCAGCCTGTGAACATTTACAATAGGATTCAGCTCTATATTTCTCCCTCGCTTGCTATTGCACGTTCGTATATAAACGATTTCACCCGAATTCTGTTCTAAGATCTCACGAACTTTCATTCGTTCCACTCGCACTTACCTACATACCTACTTGCTGATGTAAGGGATGTATGCTTTATGACCGACATAAGCGCGTTTAAAACAACGCTATTTACCTCGCCTTCCCTACCGGAACAACCAAGAATTAACCACGAAACACTCGGAACGAAACTCAAGCACGAATATTCACTTTATTCATTCAAACATTCGTGTGTGTACCTTGTACGCACTAAGCGGGTAGCCGTGTGCGGCTTGCCGTGCGGTTGGACAAAACATATGAAACCGCAAACGCAAAACCTCTACGCACTAAGCGGTTGGCCGCAACCGCACGCGGCTAGCCGCTTAGTGCGTACAAGGGCTAAGTTACAAGCAACACGAGCATCGACTTATTAATTTATAGAAACCAACTCTGAGCGTTCTCACAACGCTCACCTGATCTCGCTTGGCGCTAACCAGTATACAAGGTAGACCTCTGACAACGCGTAGTTATTACAAATACAGGCGTAAAGATATTCTAGGAATAAGTGGTAAAGTGAGGTGAAACAAGTTGTGAATGGCAAACACGCTCCATCCAGCTTAATGTATTTATTGTCAAAACAAAGGATGCAGTAATTTTTGAAGATGCAGCGCTGGGTGCGAGCCAGGCAATTGTTTTACCTCCTTTGTGGGCAGTGTCCAAACAGTGCAGGCACTCTAATTAATTTATAAGCAGTGCTTTGAATTCGTGGCCACTAGTTTTTGCTAGTTTTAACGCGACAAATTACCTAGGTTTAGGAAGTACCTACTTTTAATAATCAACGTAGGTGCTTAGTCCGAAACAAGCACTCCACTCCTTTTGAATTTTTAAGTAAAATTGTAATATTGGCTAGGTACCGGGTTTTAGACGTTTTAGTCACTGAATTACTGGTTGCCGGGATTCAAATTCAGGACTACTAGTTTTGTAGGCACAGGGGCTCTAACAAGTCGGCTAACTGGCTTCCACGTCTACAAACGCACTTTAATATATTGCCTTCAACAAAACATAATACGCCGTTCAAATTAATTTCTATTATCAAAAAATACACTTGACAAATTATATAAATTGGAAACCTTTTTTGAAAGGGAAGCGACCAAAATATAAAGTAGGAGCTAAATTACTTTTTCAGAGCACGAATCAATGAAACATGACTTTCTATTGAAATTGTCCTCCATACAGCCGTAACTTCTCACTCGGGAAATCACGAAAACAGATCTTTATTCAGAGGAACACTCGTTTAATATTCCAACTATAGAAGAGCTACCAGAATTCAATTACCTACATTTTGTACAACCGTCTATTGAATATTGAAATTAGCATTCGGCGTAATGCTGGGAAACGAGATCGAACGACGATGCGACCAAAACACCTTAAAGCCTTTGGAATAGAGGTGAGAATTCCTCGACTGAGTAGCAAAAGGCTTAGCTAACATTACATCTATATCTATCTGAAGTAATCCTTGCTGTCGATGTCGCCCGTTCAGTTGAACGTGGAGTTAATTGCTGAATTTCTTCATCAAATTTGGAGTAGCAGGAGAAATGAAACTTATATTATATTAGGTTTGCTTGACATAGTTCTACAAAAGTTAACGGAGGAGTTTATGAGTATTAAGAAGCTCAAAATAAATGAAAAACCTCCCTTGTACATAGAACTTTAACCCGCATCTGTCGCCACGGCTCTTTTATCAACCGTATTTTATCAAGGCAGATTTTTACATGAGTAAATCCTGCCTTAAACCGACCATTGTAATTAGGAAAATACGAGGTTCTAGCGAAATATAAAAAAAAAGTATTTAGTAAGTTTGTTTTAACTTGAATTTAATAGGAAACATTACTGCAATGTTCTGCCGCCAGAGGCAGCACTACCACTAACAGTAAACCAGTATAGGAATATAGGGATCCACACACACATGCACAATTGATTGTCAAATGAGTGACAAGGATGCTTGCATAGACAATACCGCAAGTGGGAACGAGATACAATGTCAACGCTGCTGCTAGTGTCGCCACCTACGAAGAGTTTTGGGTAATGTTCGCTATTAAGGCCTCCACACAATGGTCGCGGGCGCGGGTCGCGCGCGCGTCTGGCGCGGGCCCGCGCAAGTTGTAAAATATTGAAACTACACTTCAAACACACATCGAATGACGGGCCCGCGGGATTGCAGTTTCAATGTTTTACAACTTGCGCGGGCCCGACCCGCGCCCGCGACCGGTGTGTGGAGGCCTTTAGTTAAGAATTAGTGAAGCTTAGCCAGGCCAATTACCTCTTGCCGTTTCGGCTAAGCTCGGCTCTCAAGCTCCTCCGAGATGCAATTCACACAAGGAACAGGGTTATCAGACAGTAATGTCAGTGTATTGTGAAGCTTGCCATCAGTACCTGAAACTATGGCCACGACCAGGCCCCGTAGCATCGATGGCCTTATCACGCGATAAGTGACAAGATAGAGCATCCGTCCCTGGCTGACACCGTTCGATAGAACGAGACGACGCGCTTATCCTGTCACTTATCGCGTGATAACGCCATCCATGCTACGGGGCCAGTCTTCCATAAAAACGAATTAAGGATGACTCACGCTAGGACGGGCCGTGTCCGGCCCGGGCCGTTTTCTAAGAAAAGCGTCGGCGTTTTTGCGCGGCCGAGCCATACCGAAGCCAGGACGAGCCACGGCCAAGGCTCGGAAGCGGCTCGGTGTCGGCACGGCCCGGTCGCGGGCTTGCGTATGGCTCGGCCGCGTAAAAACGCCAACGTTTTTGTTAGAAAACGGCCCGGGCCGGACACGGCCCGTCCTAGCGTGAGTCATCCTTTAAGGAACTTCCTATCTGGAAAAATACTTTACAAAACTCCCTTCTTTAAATCTCGGTTTGCGGAAAAGAGGCAAAACAGATTTCACTTAAAATGAATGGATAAGGGGGTAAATGTTTACTTCAGCTGGAGTACTTAAACAATTATTGAAGTTCCAACCGCAATAATGATTCAGTCCCGACAGAACACATTTCAATTTCTTCACCGAATCCTGTAACTACTCGTACACATAATTTAAAACACAGGGGATTACGGGATTGATGAGATCAGGGCTCGGTTCGCTTTGTGGTACCTATATGCGTATAAGTATGTGTATGTGTAGGTAGGTACTTGTGTGTATTATCCTACTGCTTACATAGCGAAAATACAATACATAACTAGATTGTACAACAATGGAGACCATTTTATCGATACGAGCCGCATGCGAAGGTCGATATAAAACCTAGGATATAGGGTTTTGTACACGAAATAATCACTTTGCTTTTCACTACTAAATATTTACTGATTTAAACAAAAACATACTATAGATCATGTTATCCTATACTCGTATTCGTTAACGTCGTGTGGTCCCGCAAGGGGGCGCCGCATGGTCACGCGGCGGGACGGGGACGGATATATTTTATGCACATAAAGCATAAAATGCCAGCTAAGTCAGCCTACATACATACACAAGATGAAAATCAACTTTACGACCATGACTAGTGAAAATACTTTATATAGCACACTTCTCTTAAATACATACGGCAGATACAAAAGAAAATACAACGATACATGAGCCAGAAATAAAACAAAGTAAAGAGCCAACTGCAATCCAAGCAACCTTGAAATTTTGCATTACTAATTCGGCGTATAGACGAAACGTTTAGTTCAAAACTTAAATCTTTCTTTTTCGAATATTAAAACATCCGAGGGAATAAAAAAGTAAACCATATTGCTATTGCTTTTATTTATTTTGGACTTCTTAAGGACGTTGGGTGGATCCTAAGGTAAATGTCTGTTAAACCATCGGCGCGCGAAATGAAATGAAATACCTTTTCGGCTGCGATTTCAAATATGCATTCAGTTCCAAGCCAAGCTTTTGAGCGTCCACAATGCGGCATTATCATTAAAATCAGGGCAAACCTTTTACGTTTACCGACTGCTATAAATAAGGAGCTTTGAAAAATAAGGAGGCTAAAATGGAAATGGTCTGGTCACATGATCAGAAGAGGAAACAAATGGAGCAGAGGTACTGAATGTTTCCACAGAGGAAACAAAAGGAAGAGAGGCCGACCATTAAAAAGATGGGATGATGACATAATATATGTCAGGTTGCTGGAGTAACATGAAACAGAGTAGCACAAGATAGCGCGGAATGGAGAAGGTTAGAGGAGGCCTATGCTGATTAGCAATCAGACACACAGAAGCTAAGAAAGTGTGATATACTTATTAGACCATCAGTGTAACTAATTTTTGTAGGTAAGTTGTGAATATTTATATCTAAGCACGATAATTCGTTAGCCTGCGATCGACCGATCTCCCGGGATCAGTCTGGAAACCAGCGCTGGGCCTAGCCCAGCACATGCTGAGACTGGGGCCTATTGTCATATATTCCTTACTGTTTTGTAAGTTTATTTTATTAAATATTTTCTTGTAATTATATTTTAATTTTTCTTTATTTTTTTGTGACATACTTTTTCTGATCTTGATTCTGATTCTAAGGAAGAGTGTGTCTGGAATAAAAGGCTTATAATAAACCTTACCAGCTGCGATTTCAAGTAGGTATACATTGAGACCCAAGGCAAGGTTTTGAGCGTCCACAATGCGGCATTATCATTAAAATCAGGGCAAACCTTTTTACGTTTACCTACTGCAATAAATAAGGCGCTTTGAGATCGAAAAGCAATACCTTTTAGGCGTCTCCTGATAAACCGGGCCGGAGCGCTTAAGAATTGACTCTGGAGGACGTTACCTCACACAATTAATCTAAAGAAAGATGTGGATGTGTGTGTTTCAGGAAGACAAGTTTCAACTTTAAAACTCTAAACTGGCAACACATTTGTATTGGCCAGTGGTTAATGGTCAAGCGCCAGTGTTGCCAATTAAGATTTGCAAAATTGTAACCGTAGGTGTCGCTTAACATACGTGACAGTGGGTGAAGCGGGGCTCATTGCACGTAGAACCGATGGCGGAAAGGTTTTCTAGTGGCGACCACGTACCGACAGGCGCAGCGCGGGTAGACCCCCTAGAAGGTGGACTGATGACCTGGTAAAGGTCGCGGGAGTCCGTTAGATGCGGGTGGCGCAGGAGCGGTCATAGCGGCACTCTTGGGGGAGGCAGCAGTGGACGTCTTACGGCTGATATGATGATGATGATGAATTTGTAACCTGCATCGTCGTGAAACAGGCCACTGGAAATGGTCTTTCGTTTGCCATCATATTGTGTTATCATATCTTTCTCCTCGTGTTTTCTCGGTTGTACCCTAAAGGACCCAGGGTCCACTACACCTAATCCCACGATTTAGCGGAGGCACTAGTTTTACGAAAGTAACTGCCATCTGACCTTCCAACTCAGAGGGACCTAAACCTTGCTGGGATTAGACCGGTTTCCTCCCGATGTTTTCATTCCCCGAATAGTGATTATATATTCTATTCGTACGTAAGTTTGTATTGTCATTTACTCGAAAGGCATTCTAATTCTGAAAACAAATACAACAAAAAACAATACAGGATTAATGGTTTTCTATCTTTAAGTTTTAATTTATAGTTTTTCGTCTTTGTAGGTTAAGTTGTTGTTTGTATTTATTATTATTTTATTACGAGTATCTCCTGTTTAAATTTACGGGGCAAAGCACGGTCCTTTGGAAGGCGTGCGTGGGGATATAGATCCATCACTCGCCTCTAGGCCCTTTGGAGACGAAGTTTAATGTGATGTAAAACCCGTGAACCGGTTCCGACAGGCGTTGGGGCTATTGTGGGTTATATGGATAGAGAACGGGGTCTATGGTGATGAGATTTGAGTGGATTATGAAACTGGGCTATTGCAAAAAGGTCCGGACACCTGCCATAACATTGTAGTACACAAAGTTATCGAGGCAGGCGGTGACTAGCCGCTCATTAGATGGGCCCTGAAAGCGTCGTCGTAAAAACGACCAGGCCCCGTAGCATAGATCGCCTTATCACGCGATAAGTGACATGATAGAGCATCCGTCCCTGGCTGACACCGTTTGATGGAACGAGACGACGCTGTTATCTTGTCACTTATCGCGTGATCCATGCTACGGGGCCGGGAGCAACACCGGGTGAGCGGCTCAGTGGTGTCGAGAGAGAGGTGGTGCTGCGCTCTGTCCGCAGTTACTCGCGGCATTATGCCCTTTAACACTTCCACCCCTGGAGCATATAGCTTTGACGACTCCTCTCTGGACGGCCGGTGAAGGCAAGCCAGAGCTGAGTGTCCTGCGGGCCCCCTTGGGGTTCCACTACGATCGAAGAAGCCACGCCGGAGACGGATGCCCTGACCGACTCTCGGGAGCACTCGGGTCCGTGGGGTTGTTGCTCCCCAACAGCTCGCCACAAGCTGCCCTGCGGGCTTATTATTATTATTATTTTTCATGATAAAAATTACATTACAAATGTCAAAAAAATAAGAATTTTCATCACGATCGTCAAAACGATACACGGCATTGTAACAATTGTGTAATAAATAATGAACTATCGTGAAAAATGAAAATAGGTTAGATTTTTTTTTTCTCAGTTTTGTTCTCGGTCCGTAGCCTGTCTACGCTACATACCTACGAGGAATACTATAGGTACTGTTAGCTACGAGCGTAGTGCGTCCAAATCCAAACCTATTCAATATCAATTATAACTAGTAGCTCTGTGAGATGTGGAAATCACGAGCATGTCCTTAAAAAAAAAAAACGATTTTGGCCCAATCTGAAACGGAGAACTTCGTAAGCTTCGCTCGCTCGTTCAAAAAGTAATGAACATTATAATGTATCTGCAGACTGTTATATTCCTGTGGTCGGCGGCCGCGCCCACCGCCCGAGCAGGCCGGTGATCGCATCGCGTAAGCTGCGAGTTAAGACTTTTGTCGGTGGATTGGATTTATTACCGCACCGAGGCGACCTCAACGCAGAGTAGCAAAGATACAGGTACGGGTGATTAAAATACTAGCTGTTATTCGCGGTTTTGCACGCACTGCTAAATAATACTCTGTTTTTTTTCGGTCGCTGTCCAATCCACCTACGCAACGTGTCTAGTCACCGTTGTTAATAATAAATAGGGCCAATCAACATATCACCTATAAGTCTAGCCCATAGATTTACTGAGCACTGCACTTGAAATGTTGACGACCTTATGAGGCGAGGATTCTCTCCCCTGGGGCACCACACGTGTTGATTTCTGCAGTTTGTGATTCCATGTCGCGTAAACTGACTCTCATCCATCCACAAAATGTTGGTCGTAAATTCTGGATCGTCCCTGACTTGCCGTTGTATCCACGTAGACATTACGCATCTCGGAACCCTGTCCACGTCGTCATGTAGATGTTGAACTCGTTGGTAATGGTATGGATGGAGACCTTCTTTTTTCAAAATCCGCCACACCGATGATTTTGAAATTCCATGATGCAAGGCCAATCGTCGAATACTGGTCGACGGATCGGCAAATAAACTTCTTAGTATGGCTTCCTCAACTGCTCCATCAATCACTACTGCTGCTTGCTCTCGGCGATCTCGAACCAATCCAAGTCCATTTGTCAATCGTCTGTGAAGTTCTTGAAAATTACGAGCAGACGGCACAGGTCTCCGGTTCGGGAATGCAGCCATGTATTCTAAACGAGCAGCTCTTGCATTTCCTCTTGTCATTCCATAATAAAAATGTATGTAAGCGAGGTCTTGGTCCGTGAACTCACTTAAACAGGGCATTTTTTAAATGCAGGTAGTAGTAGATACCAGAGTAGAGTAGTATTAGTAGTAACAATAAGTAACGACGAATTATTCGAAGTAACTGATGAACTAAACTTTATCTAATTCCTATTTATGCTAATCCCAACATGTATTCCCCACCCCACCCTTATCCATAAACCTTATTTAAGGGTGTCTACCTGAACGCGACCTGATTAAGCGTAATCGCAATGTCTTTGTTTTGGCCGCTCGTTAAGGAATTAGTGATTGCGTGAGGCACATGGTTATTTTTATTATTAAAAGGCAATGAGATACACAATCGTTATTGATAAAAATAACATGAGGTAATATAGGCATAATTTTGAGTAAATCGAGTAACTATCAAGAATTAGAGCAAAAAAAAAAAAAATAAAAAAAAAATTTCTTTATTTCAGATCTTTAGTCGATCCATATGATGTTAGTAACAGTGGAGACTTATGAACTACGTTAGTGATAATAATGACAATAAATTAATGATACTTAAATGACAAATGACTTAACGCCCCGGCTTTGCACGGGTTTATATGCATGTATTATACATATAAACCTTCCTCTTGAATCACTCTATCCATTAAAACCCGCATCAAAATATGTTGCGTAGTTTTAAAGATCTAAGCATACATAGGGACAGACAGACAGCGGGAAGCGACTTTGTGTTATACTATGTAGTGAAGAATAACTGGTTCAGGCTTATTTGGCCCTCCCGATAGCCACCTGAACCCAGTATCTTGAGAGTGGACAGTCGAGGCGCTCCGCCAACACCCTCAGAAGACTATTGCTGCTGCCTCTCAGCCGCCTCAGTAGCGACAGCGACGCTACTCGTTTTCGCCTGATGGCATAGAAATCGTCGGTGCGCGCCTCAAAACGCAAAAAACACACAAATTTCTTAAGAATCATAAAAAAATAAATATTGGTGGTAATTTTTTTTATTCATTTTTTTGTCAGTAAAAATGTATCTAGTTTCAACCCTATTCGTTTGTGCACTTTATCCAGGTACACTGTATATTTTTTCCTACCTGAAAATTGTTACGTTATAATGTATAAAATGGTTACTAAACAACTCATTTTCACGAGACTTTCAAAGGTGGAGCCTTAGTGCGAGCTCTATCCCGTTGCTTGCTCTGTCTCCGCGCCCCGTACGGTACGCATTGCCTGCAAATCCGCTTAATCTATCGTCGCGGCCCATTGTGCGGCCGCCCGCACCGACCTGATACTTTATTACGTGCTTATGTGCTGTAGGCGGCTTTATATGTCCGCGCGTTGCACACCTGTGGGTGCTCATCTGAAGCTGATGATGTTATGGCTTGAACGGCCCTTTGATCCAACAACAATCATTTTTAGAGGATGCTGTGACCAATATCTTATCTTATCTTATCTTATCTAGGTGAGGGCCCTTTCGGATGCACTTCGACCCAGTGGGATCTTTTGTGCATTTGCCCTCTCCTTTATACCTGCTCCCAGGCTTGCTCCATCATTTCCACAAAGCGGATGATGCAGTTCGCCGGGAGCACCTTGAATTCCTTTGGTTGCGGGTAACCGTTACCAAAGTAGTTCATTCTTTGTCTGGCAAGGGCATGACATTCACACAATAAGTGTTCCATAGTCTCATCCTCCTCGCCACACATTCTACAGTCTAAACTATCAGATAGTCCCATCTTGGCCAAGAGATCCTTGACCCCGAAGTGACCAGTGAACACCCCAGATATAATTCTGAGTTGCTTCCTACTGGATTTCCAGAGTTTTCTGGTCCAGCCCGAGTCCACTCCTTCTATGAAGAGCTTAGAGTGCCTTAAGCCAGCCTCATTCCTCCACTCGTGTTGGTGTTTGGTTTTGGCGTAGGCTTTAAAGGCCGATATTATGGTCCCCTGCGAGAGTCCCACAAATGGTTCTGGACCTACAAAGTGATTTGTAGAGCCCCCTCTTGCAAGCTCATCTGCTCTTTCGTTGCCGATGAAGCCCTTGTGCCCTGGTATCCAAACTAGTTGCACCTTATTGTGCCTTCCAAGTATGTTTAGTGCTTGGACGCCATTATAAATTAGTCTAGAGTCCACTTTCGGCGCCGTAAGCGCTTTAAGGGCCGCTTGACTGTCACTGAGTATATAGATAGTCCGCCCTTTGGTTCGCCTGTCTATATTCTCCTGTACACAAGCAATTATGGCGTATGTCTCCGCTTGGAAGACAGTTGCCAAACTACCCATGCTTACACTACTACTATAGTCATTTGCATAAATGCCTGCTCCCGTACCGGATCCCATTTTTGATCCGTCCGTGTACCATATACTGTCTTCGATACCAGACTTTGGTGGTTCTAGACCTTCGGCCCACTCAGCCCTGGTTGGAACTTTTGTTGTGTAGTTCCTGTGGAATACATACTTGGGTAGCATTTTGTCGCTTCCCATGTTTGTTATTCTGTCTAAGAAACCATCAGTCTCCATGTTTGTGTGCTTAGTCTTCGGCTTGCTATCGCTCCACAGTCCAAGAGTTCTTAATCTGTAGAGCGATTTGCGCGCCTCTGACTTAATCACCATGTGAAGTGGCGGTAGGTCCAGTAGGACTTCTAGCGCCGCTGTAGGCGTGGTACGAAACGCCCCTGTTATAGCCATGCATGCCGTTCTCTGCACCTTTCTCAGGGCCTCTCTGCATGTGCTCATTAAAGTCCTTGGCCACCATACCAGGCTACCGTACAGTATTATGGGTCTCACCATCATGGTGTAGATCCACTTCAGTACCTTGGGGTTCAGTCCCCATGTTTTGCCATACGCTGATCTACACATTCCAAATACCCTCAGGGCCTTTGTAATGGTGAGATCTGTATGCTTCTTCCAGTTCAGTTCCTTATCCAGTGTGACACCTAGATATTTCACGTCATTGGACAGTTCTAGTACCCTTCCGTACAGCTTTAACTGCTGTATTCCGCGAAGGGTCCTTTTCCTAGTAAAGGGTATTACTACAGTTTTGCCTGGATTAATGGATAATTGGTGACAGTCGCACCATCTCTCCACTTCCCTCAGTGCCTTGTTCATGATTTCTGATAGCGTACTTGGGAATTTCCCATTAACCAGTATCACTAAATCATCAGCATATCCTACCGTGTGGATGGGACCTTTATTGAGTTCTATCAAGAGTGAGTTCACCACCAAACTCCATAGAGTTGGTGAAAGTACCCCACCTTGTGGACATCCCTTTGTGGCCGTGGCCATTATCTCATCCCCTAAAAGAGATGACTTTATCAGTCTGCCATTTAGCATGTTGCCTATCCATTTACATATGGTCGGCTCTATACCATGTTTTGCAGCTGCTTCGCTAATAGCATTATACGTGGTACGATCAAACGCTCCCTCCACGTCTAAGAAAGCCGCCAGGCATAGTTCTTTATTCTCTATAGCCTGTTCAGCCTTGGTTGTTACCAGATGAAGTGCCGTTTCCGTTGACTTCCCTGGCTGATATGCACATTGTAGTTCGTGCAGCGGATGTCTCCTTAGTGGGCCATCCCTTATGTGTCTATCTACCAACTTCTCCAATGTTTTGAGGAAAAATGACGATAGACTTATCGGCCTATACGATTTGGCCTCACTGTAATCCGCCTTACCCGGTTTGGGTAGGTAGGTTACTTTTACCATGTGACCAATATCTACTACACAAGTATATTTTCCCTCACCTTGTTTCTGTCACCACATGAAGGCGCGATTTGACTTTCGAAATTGGGCGTGTCCACTTTTTATCATAGGGATATCCCGGCCTTCATGTTCCTGTCTTTCAAAATGGCAGAGATATAGAACAGGGGACATCAGACGGACACGTGACCACATTCGCTAAGTCACATTTTATAAATCGAATACCAGTTCAGTTTAGGGTAAAAAGCGTTATCGACTGCTAAACTTTACTGCTCAAATGTAATGACTTTTGGTTTTCAATTAATACAATGAGTAAAAAACTTTTAAAATGTCAACAAGAACATGACATGCATTATAAAAAAAATCTGTGTTTCAGAATACGTTCGTTAGAACAATAGACCTTAAAGTACACTTTGTGCGGTATTGCTACCAGTGTACCATTTCTTTGCTCTTGAGTGGTCCAGATACTGAATTCAGTGCATGAATTCAGACTGTGTGAGCCTAGCCTTAAACTATGTTCCCAGAGAATATATACACTAATAATAATAAAAAATAAGAATAATACACTGTTCCGACGTAAAAAAAACACTAATTTCACATGAAGCTCATATTTTCGTACGTCCGCAGCGCAAGCAAAAACACGTAGGTGCTTGTAATTGGCTCGCAAACTCGTGGCTTCAAATTCATAGGGCCAAGCTATTAGCATTTTATCCAATGAATGAGTTTGTTAGCGTTGCAGACACGCCGTGCATGTGCGATGAACTTCATTAGGGTTATTATGTTATAAAATCTGTAAACATTTACAAATGTTATACCCGAAAATGTTTATTGGCGTACGTGCCTACTTGCATGGTAATGAGATTCTTCAGCGAACGGTCTAGAGTATAGTAAAATAAATATTTTATAAATTTTGGTTGTTATGCTTTGCAAAAAGAAGACATCATAATTAAATAAATAAATATTAGGGGACAATCTTACACAAATGAAATTAGCCCCATAGTAATAATAAATAATAATAATAATAAATATTACGTAGTAAGCTTAATAAGACTGGTTCGCACATGAAGGGTTCCGTGAAATAAATTGCGGTTTACGATTTATGACGTATTAAAAAAAAACTACTTACTAGATCTCGTTCAAACCAATTTTCGGTGGAAGTTTACATGGTAATTGTAAATCAAATATTTTTATTAGTTTTATCATTCTCTTATTTTAGAAGTTAAGTTTTTTTTTTTTTTTTTTTTTTTTTTTACATTTTACCACTTTGGAAGTGTCTCTCGCGCAAACTCTTCAGTTTAGAAAAAAATGATATTAGAAACCTCAATATCCATAGACACACGTATGAGTTTGATAAAAACATTTTTTTTTGAGTTTCAGTTCTGAGTATGGGGACCCCTAAAACTTAATGTTTTTTTTTCGATTTTTGTGTGAAAATCTTAATGCGGTTCACAGAATACATCTACTTACCAAATTTCAATAGTATAGCTCTTATAGTTTCGGAAAAAAGTGGCTGTGACATACGGACGGACAGACAGACGGACATGACGAATCTAGATACCTAAATAGATAGAAAATATCCAAGACTCAGAAACATATAATCACGCTGATGACACAAATATTTGCCCTTACTGGGATTCAAACCCAGGATCATCAGCTTCGTAGGCAGCTAGGTTACTGAGGGTACCCAGTACCCACTGGGCTAAAACCGATCGCCAAAACCACATGCCTGTCGGTCGTCAGACATAATTTGTTACTTTTAAACCAATCACAGTTGAATATGGAAATAATACTATCATTGAGTATTTAGGTGGCGTGCGGGCGAAAGTAATTTATTCCTATTTATTCGCGTTTAATGTCATCATCATATCAGCCGAAAGACTGCTGGACATAGGCTTCCTAATGTCCTTCATTTTACATATATGTCCTATGTAAGCATTTTATTGTACGCCAGCTTGAAACTTAAACATGTAAGCGTAAAAAGAGGCGAACTCATCTCTATAGGGGATCTCTTCCAACTAACCTTTGAGCATTTGGGTGAAGGCAGGCAGGATGATATAAATTTACGAACTTACGCGACGTACAGTATCTTAGCGTAAATAACGTATGAAAAAATAAAATATATATATATATATATGAGAGAAAAGTCAAAACAAACTGAATGTTAATTCGATAAGAGTGTAGCCAGTATAACAAAATAAAGGGTTCGTGTAATGGTATTGCGAGGCACACTTGGCACATAGTATGCAACAAAACAAACATATATGCCATGCGGGGTTGAGTCATAAGATAGGATTGGAAAATGTAGCGGAATCAAAATTCTCCATGTTTATTTCCGTGACCCAAGCCATTTATATGTAAAATCGAGATTGTTCGCAAGGAACCGTTGAACCATGAAAGCAAACGATGTACAGAACACCCGCACGTATGATTTACAGAAACAACTAGATTGTAGTGAATCTTCAACGAAGAGACTAGCGGATTATTCTATTCTTTAGGTAGGTGGTACAGTCACGTCTAAATTTATGAATATGATTTTTAATCTTATTCCCCAGACCTAAGTTTCCAAATGTATGCATATTTTCAGACTTAACTGTACTAGTGGCGTAATGTCCTTAATACTCGATGCCCATCAGTTTACTTATTTTTCATCACACTTGCTCGTAAATTGTGTTATTCCATGCCTGTATACAGAAGGACAATGGCCTAAATTATTCCCGGATGAGTAATGGTATTTTACAGCTCCCGAGGGAGTAATGAGCTTGTGTGTGAACTGTGATCTGATTGGTGTAAGCAAATCTAGATAGCCGCTCGCTGCAAGAAATATTGAAGCTGTCCGCTCCACTCGCACTGATCTGGAAGTGAAGTTGTCAATTTCGTAAATTTTTGATTGGTGCATACAAGCGTATGAAACATAGATTTTTCGGTCTTTGTAGTTATTTGTTTCCTCGCAAATGTGATGAAAAACATTGTGTATAACACGGGCGTAAGAATATTGCAAACTCGAGTCATCAAAAGCCCTCCGCCTTCGGCGTCGGGCTTCTGATAGACTCTCGTATGCAATATTCCTCTTACGCCCCTCATTAAACAATGTAACTAAATACCAGTCTGGTTATTATTATTGTTATTTGATTGTTTTGTTGTTGAAAAAAAATAACACAAATCATCTTTGTCTTGCCCATTCTTGCTTACCAATATGTTTGACGCTACTTCAGCGTCACTGATTGGAACAATCTACTACTGTTTTTTTTATGGATTTCAACAATATGTTTAAGTGCTCGACAAGTTTCTCAAATTCGACTCATGGTAAATTGAGTCACCCGTCTATAAAACAGGATTCACGAGCATCGGTACACTAAATAATTGTGCGTTTGATTTGTCTTCTTTTATGAGTATTTGTCAATCGAATGCTATACGTTTCACCTAGCAGGATTAGAGAACCTGCATTTGTTTTTTGAAAAATAAGGAAAGGGGTACCATATAACAACTCACGTACCATTTAACCTCACCAGCACATGGAAATCAGCAACTGAGGCATAACTGGCGACCCACCAATCCGCACTGGACTAGCTTGGTGGGATTACGGTCCAAACCTGATGATATAGGGACTTGTGGAGATCCAGTGGGCTAGCACTACAGACACCGCGAAGCGACGCGAGATGAAAAAATCCACCCTCCTCTTTCTAATTTGCACAGTGCGAGTGAGACAGGTGTTGCTTAACTTCAAACTCAGACAAATCCACTCTAACCACTTGGGAGATAATTGAAAATAAGTGATAATAACGTTAATTTGAAACGCAGCATTTTTTTATTATGGCTAACGCATTAAAGAAAATCATCATGTTCGGCAAATTCAGCATTAAAACCATCCATTCTTTACAATTAATACAATTTTGATTGGATTTACCTTCATTTGATAATCGATTCCAATTTGTCTAGTTTTTAAAAAAACTCAGTGTGGATTTGTATAATTTTGATTTAACAGACCTGGATTTATCTATGTAGATATGAAAAAAATACGATTAGAAATTGTCAGCTATGTTGAACCCACTTCTTTCGCTGATTGCCTTACCTACATTTGGGTATGGACTTGCCTAAATTTGAAAAAATCTGTCGTGAATTTATCTGATTTTGATAAAAATATTATGATTTTAACTGAGTTTTTCTCAAAAACCACACGGAATTATACTTAATCGACAAAATTGTAGCAAAACTAGTTTATTACCCTTTTATTTTATACCAAAATCTTAAAAATGTCAGAATTGGATTTACCCGAGTTTGAAGTTAAGAAGCGACTCACAGGATGAAAAGGATCGCTAAGTCGCGCGAGACGCGACTTGGCACCATGTTGTGCTAGCCCACCTGAGAAGAGTTTGTCCAGCAGTGGGACATCTACAAGGCTCACAAAATAAAAAAAGACTCATCTATTTTAATCTTATCAAATCCGTCCAGCGCGTAGGAGAATGACCGCGTGATCGCTTTTCCTCTATCCGTCCCTGGACAACGAGTCGTTCTATGGAGTTTTGGTGGTTTGGTTTGATAAAAGCTGCGACACAATCCACCATGGTCCAGTGTTCCCGTGATGCTGTAGACCGTAACAAGTGGAGGAGCATCGCGGGGGCTGCTTTATCCATACATCTTCATGAAACCACTACCAATCTGTCAAGAGTGAACAACTGAAGAGGGAGATTTTGTTCTTAAATATTCTTTACAAAAGACACGAAACATGAGGCAAAACTGGTATGGATCTATGCAAATGTATGTGAGTCACATACAGAGAGCAAACAGGCCAGCGTTGATTGCTGTTTGTCGGGATAACGAACTGACTGGCCACGAAAACGTTTTCTTACTAGAAACGACATAAGCGACATAGACAGATCTAATATGTAAACACCTTTTTAAAACGGCATCATTTGAAATTATTTGCAAAAAAATAATATGATATGGGCTTCTTGTTGAAGACGATTTTGAATTCTATTCGTTTCTGAAAACCATGCTTTTCGTCCATTATAAATAGTTTCAATTGTTCAAAATAACGACTGTATCGCGACATTATTAGCCATAGATTCTATGTCATAGTCACCTTAATATTGATAGATAATGTATCTCGTGTGTATCGATTTTTTATCCCCGACTGTTGCTATAATAACACGAACCCAATAAAGCGGGTGTGTTTCGCTGCAAAAAGCTGCAGTGTTACCTTATACAAGTTGCACTAGGATAGATTTCAGAGAATCAAGAATAGAGTCATCATAGATTTCCAAGCAGTTTAAATTATTTCTCATAAATGAATTGCAATTTAACGGCATTAACGAAACAGTTTCACCTGGATTATTCCTGCCGGAAACCTCAGGCAGCTGGCTCCTAGCCAACTCCGTATTTACCCAAACGTATCACGCATATTGATTCGCAGAGCTCGTTTAATTAATTACTATGGAAAACACTTTCTGATTGCAAAACGACGTAACAGACAAGAATAAATAACAAAGATATGTCTTTTTAAGTGATCCATGGGACGGAATACGTTCGTTGCCATCGGCTCATTTGCGTAAATGACTGATGAAATATTCACATCGACGTATTTATGGTAGAGGGCGAGTGTCGAGACCAGGCCCGCATAAGCTACTTAAATGTTCCATTGTAGCACGAAAGCGTGATTTTTCAAACAAATGTCACCTAGCTAGTGGCATGTGTGTCGAAGTAATTGGTAGTATTTAGCATTTCACTATTATTATTTTTTACTACGTTCGCCATTTCACTCAAATTTAAATGCTTATGGCAATGTGCGATATTACGCGTGACATTCAGATTAACAACTTGATTCTATCTACATAAGTAAAGTCAAGTAAAGTAAAGTAAATATTTATTTGTGATACACAGGTTACATAATGGGTGACAATAGAATAAAAATACAGTACGCTGTGACCTACCTAAAAGGTGTACAAATGTTGAGCCTTACAAACTAAAAACTACAACTAATACAAAAAATTTTGAGCATTAAATTTACTTAAACCTTTTGAAATTATATATTTTTAAGAAGAACATTCTTTTACAATATTTTACTTATTTAGGAAACTTCTATCTAAAAAAAACTCGTCAATGGTGTAATACGCTCTCTCTAAAAGTTTTAACTTCAATTTGTTTTTAAACATTGACATATTTAATTTCTTTAGGCTTTCTGGTAAGAAATTATATATTTTGGAAGCCATGCCTAGTACACTCTTTCTCAACAACGCTGTCTTGCCACTCACGGTTGGTATTGCATGTTTATAACGGACGCTTTTCGAATTTATGTTTAGCCTTAAGGGAAACAGTGAGGGGTTTGATTTGACAAAGACTGCGATCTCGTAAATATATAGGCAGGTTAGTGTGAGGACCTTTTATTCTTTAAAATGAGGTTTGCAACTATCAGTTCTTTTGAGGCCACATACGGCTCGAACGCATTTTTTCTGTGACCTAAATACCTGCAACTAGGAAGGTTGCCAAAGACAATTATCATTTCGCACCAAAATACCAGTGCACAATTTGATTATTAGACATTTCAAGCTGCCTAAACGCTAAAAAAACTACTGATATTGACAACAGAATCTTAATGTGCCTTCCAAAGCACGGACGCGCTCAGTTAGTTACCACTCAAAGCGGCCAAGGTGATAAACGTGCACAATCGGTGCGACCGTTAAAGTAACGCCCCTTTGAAAAGGCTATTATAATTTATTTGTCAGAACAAGTAACTCTGAAATGTTAAAAGCTGTTGTTATGAAGACATCTGTAAAAGCACGCATAAATTTCAATGACGTAACCTAATTTTACCTAACTTCCTTTCGCGAGGTTGTAATACATTTCTAAACAAAAGAAATGCCGTAGCAAAAATGTAATAATAATATCAATCGCTCACTCAAAAACAATCCAATTACACGTCAAGGGTGAAACCAAGCAGCTCTTCAGCTGACAAAATAAAGCGAAAAATGAAGACGGATTACACGGAAGCAAAAACAAGTGAACGGCGAAACGAGAGTGAACGCGATAAAAGAAAAGATGGAAGTGGGGTATGATGTGTAAGTATATGGATTTGCACAGGAGGTGCTATCTGACTTGGAGCAATGGTAGGTTTGATATAAAAATTACGTTTGTTGCGAGCACTCGTTATGACGACGGCGACGTTAGATTTGGTGAGCGACGAAGCAATGCGCGTTATAAATTTAATATTTAACCGACTTCAAAAAAGGAGTAGGTTATATGTTCCACTATATGTTTTTTTTTACGTATGTTCGCCGATTTCTCCCTCAATTGTGGACCGATTTCCGAAATTATTTTTTTATTCGAAAGAGGATACTTCCGAGATGGTCTCACCAAATCAGGATCTGATAATGGGATCCTAGTGAAATTCATTCAAATCCAGATTGGTCCCATTGTTTCCAAAGCCCCAGTTGGATGATAGGAACCATGAGGAATTGAGGGAACTCCTCAAATATATTAGGCACGCGTGTAGTAATTTCGGTATTTTCTATTATAACTCGTGTATTTACACCCGGAAATCATAAATTTAGTGAAGTGGAAGTGATGATGAAGACCACAGATGGCTTGTGGAACTTCTCAATGATGTACTTCAAACTATATAAGTACGTCACAGATTCTGATATGATTCCGTTGAAATAGCAAACAATGAAGTGCTAAAGGTAATTCTGAGATCCTTGAGGAATCGACGGAAGTCCTCAAATATTATCGGCCCACATACGGCGATTTGGTTTATTGGTCTAAAAATCAACGCATTTGTTCTCGGAAACCAGTTCATGTAGTAAATTGGAAAAAAAATGTGGAAATGTTCATGTGGCTTGGCGGAGTACTGAATTGAAGTCTGTTAAAACTTTGTTTTGAAAGTAAATTATCTAAGAAAAACGAAGGTGTTTTTACGCGGCCGAGCCATACCCAAGCCCGGCTGAGCCACGGCTGAGGCTCGAAAGCGGCTTGGTGTCGTGTCGGCACGGCCCGACCGTGGCTCAGCCGGGCTTGGGTATGGCTCGACCGCGCGAAAACGCCCGTACGGCCCGTTCTAGCGTGAGTCATCCTTAACTCATGAATCTATATAATTATTTTGCATCGTCTCCACCACCCAAATGTTGTCTGGAGCAGATCGCTTTTAGCGATAAGACCGCCTGTTGTTTTTATTTGTTGTGCGATAAAGAATATTTGTATTGTATTGCATTGTAAACAATCAAAAGAGTAACCTCAACTTAATTGTTGCAGATTGATTGCCTTGCAAATGAAAGCCGTAGTTAATTTTCAAATAAGTACCTGTGTAACGCGAAATTTTATATGCCAAGTTTTTCAATTATGCTCGGCACCCATAATAAACTATCCAATTGTGTTAACAGTAACACCACATGATGCGCCGTCACTTCAAATAGCTCCGTCCATTTGTGAACAAATGGATTCATACAAATGTCTACCAGCGGATAATCTATTTAGGGGAAAAACTCGTCTAGACCCGTCCCGGGGCGCCAGGCGTGCCGTGGCGTGGCGTGGCGCAATTTCACGCCACGCCACCGCTTCGGAGGAAACTTTTCCATCTTGACACAACTCACCTGTCAGCTGTTGTTGCTTAGATTAGTTTTTCGCGCGTGTTCATTTTAGACTTTTGAGGCGATTGAGTAAGTTGGGTATTTTATAACAAACTAATTGAACGAGAGAGCGAAGCCAGCGAAGTTCTCCGTTTCAGCTTGGTAAAAATTCTTTCGTATGTTCGGCGTCTGTCCGGCTGTTCTCTCTCTCAATTCTAGTGAAATTTTGTGAGCAGGTACAATAATTATTGAGTATTTTTTTACAAGCTTTATATTAACTTGCACCGTTCGTATGTATGTAAATATGTAAGTATGTAAGTTGTCCGTCAAAATCCATTTTTCAGTCACTTCCCGTTATCCAATTGAGCTGAAATTTTGCAAGCGTATGTGTATCGCATGACAATGCAATATTATGATGACTTGGAGCTGATCTGATGGTGGAGCTGGAAGGTGGCCATAGGAACTCCGCAATAAAACGACACAACCCTATCGAGTTTGGGCTCGTTAGAATCGTCTCAGTGAGTAGTTGATGATGGTATGCAGAAAACTACAGTCAGCAATAAAAGCTTGTACCAAAAATGAATTTTTTGACAGAAACTTATGTCGATTCAGTTTTTAGGAAAACACAGGTTCGCGAGTGTAGCTCACAGAGCTTCTAGTAGGTAAATATAAGGGGATAATTTCACATATATCTAACTAGCTAATAGTAAATTGTTTAACAAGGGGCGTAAGAGGAATATTGCAAACGAGAGTCTATCAGAAGCCCGACGCCGTAAGGCACAATATACATATATACACAATGTTTTTCATCACATTTGCGAGGAAATAAATTACTACAAAAGACAGAAAAATCTTTGTTTTATACAAGCGCACCAATCAATATGTTGACGAAATTGACAACTTCACTTCCAGATCAGTGCGAGTGGAGGGCGTAGCTTCAATATTTCAATCAATCACAGAGCCAGCTCGATTTTATTTTCAACCAATCACAGAGCAGAATTGCTTACCCATTGCTTAACCAATCAGATCACACACAAGCTCATTACTCCCTTGGGACCATTATTTCCCGCGGGAACAATTTAGGCCATTGTCCTTCTGTATACAGGCATGGAATAACACCATTTATGAGCAAGTGTGATGAAAAATAATAAGCTCAATAAGAGTGAGTATTTGCCAGAGCTAGCGGTAGCGGAGCGCTGAGCGAGTAAATAATCCACAAATAGCATTGCTACCCTCGCGCACCCATCTCGTCCTATTGGTCAATTTTTACTTGCTCGTCGCTCCCCTCGTTACTCACCCTGGCTTGTGTTATGGTGACGTTATTCGTTTCGCAGATATAAGTAAATGCGTAAAAACATAGAAAATATCTGAGTCTCAGAAACAAATATTCATGCTAATCACCCTTCTCTGTGCGATTCGGACCCAGAAAGGTTAGCGTTCATAGGCAGACATTTTGAAAGAGTAACTACAGTGCGCAATGACGTGTGAGGTGCTTCTTCGTAGATTGAACGAACTATATATTATAATAATTATATTATTGGTGCCAGTGTATCACTGCTACTGTATCACGGGAGTCCTTTTTCCACTTCCTTCTTTTCATTCTTAAGGAACACGTCTGTACCCTTAGCGTGGGTTTGAAGTGAGTTGCGTTTACGGAGACGCTAGCGTCTAACGTTAGAGATTTAGTTTAAAAAGTCTATACACTCATAGAACTAAAAATCTAAACCGTAGCGTGAGTCACTTATACATTACTTTACCCGCGATCGAGTTCACGATCGTTCGTAAACTTTAATCGATTTTCCAATATTCAACCTTATATCACAAGCATTTATCGTTTTAATTTAAATGCGTTTGTCGGTTATGACATTATAGTATACACGCATCGCGACGTCGACAGTGTCGAAACAATATGGCGGTGCGTTTGCCATTTATTTGCATTTTTAAATACAAAATACGCGACAATCCGAATTTTGCGGATATGTGTTATCAATTCAAAACCCTTATTTTTAAAAGTTTTTTAATTTGAGATAAATTCCAATCGGATCTACGGTAACTCTTGACGGAATAATACGATATCACGCGCCATTTTGCAAGTGAAATAGTAAACTACAGTAGCTACGGTATTCTTCGATTCGAAATGTCTCACACTACCGATTGGTAGTACGAATCGAACGTTAAATTACGCATCGAAAACTAAACGCTAGCGTCTAACGTTTTGCAGTTGGTTTCGTAGTACAACGGCAGTGTGAGTTACAAGTTTGACGGGTCGAATCGAAGAATACCGTAGCGAGATCGAAATCTATTCGAAGCGCGTTTATTCGCTGCGGTCTGTAGTTACGTAACGTAAGGTTACGATTGTATCTCACGATAAGGGTACTGCTTGCTACCTAATTTAACGACTGCCATTTTACGTTTTATCTTCTAAGCCACAGGGAAAATACCTCGTTTCCATGACATTGTAATTAACAACTACGATCAACAACCAGAATCAATTAACCACCGACATCAAAGCAAGAAAGCAAGTACCTTGTACCTAAGTACCTAAGAAGTTGGTAGGACTGTGCTAATTAACGATGGCAGGGAATTGCAGATATAAATTTTACAACGCTATGCTGTGACAACCAAAAATGGCAATGAACACTTGTGGTTGATTCCTTTGTCCAACAGTGAGGCCGACTATGTGGCCAAGATTAAATGTACGAAAACTTTGAAACGACGTACTTACTAAATTTCCTATGATATTCCTTAGTTGTTCCACCCGAAACGTGATACTTTGATTACTTTGAAGCCTATTATAACCGCACGTAATGACGACATTTCATTGCATGTTTGAGAAAATAGAATACTTACATTTAGCTGTGTGAGTAAAAATGTGTTAAGTTATATTCTAGATAAATTATGACTTTCAACCATAAATACAATATGAGCGCATACATATTATTCATAGTTAAACAAACAACAGATCCGTAGCTAGTTTCAATGATTGCCATCCGTACCGCACCTGGTGCAAGCGACTATAATTTAATTTCAAAGAAATGCAAAGGAAATAGAGGCAATTTAAATTATTCTATATTTATTTTATCTGTCATACATTCTTTGAATGATAACGATAGTCAAATAAATATCTATTATGTCATGCCTGCTGTAACGGTGAACGCATTTTTTTTCTATGGTAGAAATAAAAGGAGATGCTGGATGCTTGATGTGGAACAATTTAGTTGCATACTAACCTTGGTGTCATCAAGTATTACTGAAATCTACAAGTCTTGTTAACCCCCGACGCAAAAAGAGGGGTGCCATAAGTTTGATGTGTCTGTGTGTCTGTCTGTCTGTGGCATCGTAGCTCCTAAACGAATGGACCCATTTAAATCCGAAAGCTAACGTGTTTGAGATGATTCTTAGCTACGTTTCATCAAAATCGGTTCAGCCGTGTTTGAGATTTTCAACTTTTCTAAGTTGTTAGTTATTTTGGTGTTTTTGTAGCATGTATGTTTAAGTAAAATCTCCCTCGATGTGTTTTTTTTTCAACCCCAAATCCCTATAAAATGTAAATATAATTTCATTACAGAAAAATATCTCTCGAAAGTTATAGACTCAAAATGTGTTAGTAAAATGCAATGTGCAGACATTTTCACCAAACCTCTTTGTGAAATGCAATTTTGTGCTTTAGGGCAAATTAGGGATCTCATCTGCTTCGAATTTAGTTTAACTGTTCCAATACCTGCATTTAAATTTGCAATAACTAACTTGCTGTGTTCAAGTAGTATTAGATATATTTTGGAATGTGTAAAACCTGTAACATACTGGCGCGGCCTGCGGTGGCGGTCAATAGTAAATTTGACAGCTAATGACAAGTTTACCATTGACCGCCGCGGCCAGGCCGCGCCAGTGTGTGAGAGCCTTAACGGTAGCTTTTGTGTTTCAGTTTTAAGAAGGCTTGAATTTAGCGAGAGTGTTTATCAAATACAATGTCACGCCTTCTGAACGCTACCCTAAAAAAAGTAATATCTTTGTCTATGATCTGTGGTATCGCAGAAACAACTCTTTTGTAATCTCGTCTTTCTAGATTTCTTTTATTAAGTAAAGCTTTACACAGCTAGAAAACACGTTTCCATTATTAGTTTATCAATTCCACTAAGTACAAATAATCTCAAATTCTCAACACAAATTAGCCATAACATCATAAGTGTTAAACCGAGTTTAAGGGATCCCTTTCGGTGAGATAATTTAAATTTACCGTCTTTACGACAAGCATTCGGTTGTACAAATGTACAAACGATCCGGATTCGCCGAAGTTTACCGTCCCACGGGTGTTAATACCATCAGCCTTCTATAATACTTGCCTAAATGGAAACTTTACACTTGAGTTCTCCGCGGAGGCATAACAGCTATATCATTATTACACTACAGTGAATACCTACAGCTGTCAGATGGCGCATGGATAGGTTTTATTTCTGTTTATAGTCCAGTCATTAATTGACAACAAGTACCTACGGAAAAAATGTTTGTAGATCATTTAAAATAATAATTTTTTCGTTAGTTTATATTTGCTCTCTATTTATATTAAGGTAAATCATACAAGAAAAAATAAATGCATCATTTAAATATATATAATTTCTTCCGGGTCGAAAGTATGTAGTAGGTATCCTTGAATGAACCAATGACATACACAAAAAAAAACGCTGCTATAAATTACTGTTTCTCTAAACCGATTTTTGCCGGGTTTATAGATAGGTCCATGAGCATAGAGCAATTAATATATACCTACGCTGCCAGGTGCTAGAGAGGGGTCATGCTAACAGTGCCAAAACCAACTCAACTCAGTGAATCCTCAAGTGAATAAAGGGTCGGCAACGCGCTTGTGATTCTTCTGGAGTCACAGGTGTCCATAGGCTACGATACCTGCTTAACATCAGGCAGGCCGTAAGCTAGTTTGCCACCGTCGTTGTATAAAAAAAAACCGTTTACTGCTTGGTGAACATTTTACGCAATCTATTAGGAACTAAATAACGTACGTATGTATAAACTATCTCGGTACCACCTGCGTTTTGGTTGGGACTTAAAATACTAGTTTCCAAACTGATCAGCAGATGAATCACAATCAGGGTCAGACGGTGATAAGACCGATCTTGACGTAACATGGATGGATGAGAAGCTTGGACGCTATTGGAAGAGTGCAAGCTCTTAGTAGCAAAAAGAAAGATCTATTAGCTTCTTCTATGGTGACAAAGCAATGATGTAGTATGTAGGTAAAAAAATGTAACTGGGGACAAGCGGTTTCCAAAGCTCGTAAGCTTGCCTAGCTAGAAAAGAGGACAAGTAATTTTAGTTAGTTTTTTTCGTGTAAAGTGATAGAATATTAATTACGTTACGACTGACCCTAGTGCCTTAGAAAATTCATACATATATACATATACACAAGCGCAAAGCGCAATAAAGTTGTAAGGTTTCACCCGAACAAACGTAGTTAGTTACATACATATTAGTTAGGTACATACTCGTACATACATTGCAAGTTAATAGAAAGCTTGTAAAAATAAAAATGCCCGCCTGCTGTGTTCATTCCCCTGCTCACGGCAGCGTAGATTCAAGGATTACTGTAATTACAATTTGTTGTAAATCTTCTGCTCCAAATATAAACAACGTATTGTCGCGAACACACTGGAATTATTCGTGAATTGCTAAAAGCTTTTGTTAGGTGACGCTTCACGCGTTTATGCGCCCTCATTTACTTCGCGTTTCAATGGAATGTTTTCATATTTTATTTTAGAACTTTGCGGGGCTCTTTAGGAACGTTTTAGAACGTTGCAACTTTTGAATTAAAAACGTAATATCCTGTGGCATTGCTTTAATTCTTTTTTTAAAGTGTAACGGTTATCTTAGTTTTGGATTATCATGTTTAATTAACAGTCTTTGTGGTATAGTTTGACACCGATTGGCCTGCAACACCTAGGGGTCAAGTTGGCATTTCAATTTGGTTTCAAAGCGAAATGTAAGTTTACCGTCTCAGCTAGAGTAGAAAAGTTGCTTACACCTAACCAACTAATCCATCCATACTATCCATATTTATGCATACTTACTGTACCTATATAATAATATTATAAATGCGAAAGTGTGTCTGTCTGTCTGTTACCTCTTCACGCTTAAACCGCTGCACCGATTTAGATGAAATTTGGTATGAACATAGTGTGAATCCCAAGAAAAGACATAGCATAGGGTTCACCAATGTTTCCCAACCTAACGTTTGGCAACCTGATTAATTTCGCATCTTTTCATTTCCCAACCTCATAATATTTCTGAAACTGTTAAATATTTCAGCATTTTTATAAACTAACCTAACCTAACCTATAGGGTTTTACACGATGGCCATGAAATAAATCCTGAAATATTTAGTTTCAGAGTTTGGGAGATGCGAAATGAATCAGTTTGCCAAACGTTAGTTGCGAAAAGAAGGTGTTCCATAGCATAGTTTTTTTTTTTTTTTAATTTATTTATTTATTTTGGTTCACCAACAATTGTTTACACTGAAGTTTACAGTAATCCAAGTATCATAACTACTTGCTAAGTGTAACAATCACTTAAAGGTAAACACCGCATGCATTATATAAAAAAAAAACCTTAACATTAAGGTGGTTCGATTGCCATACAAAGCGTTATTTGACATTCGCAGGCTAACGGCGTGATATTTTAAGAAACTTATGTAACAAACTTTCATCAATTGGCTTCCCATTTGCGCCAAATTCCCCCTTTCCTAGAATAAACTTGTATAAACTAGATTAATTTGAGAAAAATAGTTTTCCCAAAATATCACGTGACAAACCAATTTCTCAAATTAATCTAGTTTATGTAAGTTTATTCTAGGAAAGGGGGAATTTGGCGCAAATGGGAAGCCAATTTATGAAAGTTTGTTACATAAGTTTCTTAAAATATCACGCCGTTAGCCTGCGAATGTCAAATAACGTTTTGTATGGCAATCGAACCCCCTTAACTTATCAAAATTATACATATTTTTTGCTTAACTTATTATTGCGACGTAACTAAAGAATTTAAAACTTTTTTAACAACTTTCTGCGCGAGAAAATGGATGTCACCAACTTTATTATTATTGCAAAGCCAAGCAGTTACCAGACCTTATTTTAAATTTCACGACCGAGTCAAAGAAAACATCAGACATGTGACTGCAGCTGTTAATTGCTTTACACATCCTTGGGATAGGCGAGCTACTGCCGAGGACAGTCCTTCTGAGCGGTGGGCAGAATGGCGTGATAGGTTTGCGAGGAGTTCGGGAAGGAGCTCGAAAAGACAGAAGGGCTAATAGTTGCGGACAATCTATTTGATTGTTTACGAGCTTATATGAAAAAATTGCGTCCGCAACTTTCCTCCGTACTTCTAGTGATCTTAACCCGAACCTCTTAAGACTTTGTGTATAAGAATACAATTTTTTTTTTAATCTGCCAGCAGAGAAACTCAAGTGCCGGACAAACCTTTTCTGCACACACTCTAGTCGTAGTGAGTGAGTGGCATAGTGCGGCCGCCAGACCACACTACAGTATTCCAGAATACTTCTTACTAGGCTATTGTATAACAACGTTTTTGTTACACTACTTTTGAATATTTTTACGTTCCGTATAACAAAGCCCAACATCCTAGATGCTCTTTTAATTATATTTTCAATGTGAGGTAGAAATGTGAGCTTTTGATCTAAAACTACACCCAAGTCTCGAACTGTATTTACTTCTTGTATAGCTTCGTCACCAATGAGATAAGTAGAATTTACAACTTTGTGTTTTCTAGATATCTTGATGTGTACACATTTTTTGGCATTCAAGACCATCTGGTTGTTTGTACACCAGTCAACAAGCCGTCTTAAATCGCTCTGTAATAAGTCAACATCGCTGACAGAATCAATGGTCCGAGTAAACTTTAAGTCATCAGCATACATAAGTATGCTCGAGTGTATAAAACAATCAGGAATGTCGTTTATGAAAATGTTAAATAGTATTGGGCCTAAATGAGAACCTTGGGGTACCCCGGATGATATGGTGTGTGACAGAGATTGATAACCATTAACTACTACAAAAAATGACCTGTGCTGCAAGTAGGACTCTAGCCAATTAAGTATGGATCCGAATCCATAAGCAGACAACTTTATCCTCCAAATCATCTCCTGAGGAGATGAAAAAGCGGTTGAAAGTTTGAATGGAGCTACGATATAAACGAGTTCCACGCAGACAGAGTGGAGGGCAGAAGTTAGTAGGTAATATTATAAATGCGAAGGTAACTCTGTCTAGATAGACAGAAGTCCGTTACCTTATCACGCTTAAATCACTGAACTGATTTAGATAAAATTTGGCATGGATATAGTTTAAGACTCTAGAAACGACATATGATATATATTATCCCTTAAAGGGGTGAAAAGGAGGGTGGAAAATTGTATGGGGAGCAACATTTAAGCCTACGCCTGTTATACTTTAATAGTAATTATCCTCTATGCCGATTAACGAAGTCAAGGGACGCGGACGAAGTCGCGAGCAAAAACTAGTAACAATATTAACGGTACCTAACTATAACTTTTTTTTGGCGGGTAAATAGCATTATTATTATTGAGAATACAGTACTGGCATAATTATTATAGTATATATTTAGCCTCTCTTTTGCGATTTTATCCCTTGTATAATTTATTTGAAGAATTATGCTTCATCTAAAATAAACATGACCGTCATCATACTCATCATAAATCGTACAACAGAGGAACTCTGGACAAACTTGAATATTAAAAAGAAACCGACCAAGTGCGGGGAAACACGCATACTGAAGGGTTCTCATACAATTTAGCGTATCGTATCTCCCTGACATTGATACACATTTTTAGACACTGTATAAATCATTTACGTTCCGTAAATTCAAAACAATTTCTGTTGAAAGTCTTCAATACGCTTTGTTTCATTAACTTTTTAGGGTTCCGTAGCCAAATGGCAAAAAATGGAACCCTTATAGATTCGTCATGTCTGTCTGTCTGTCTGTCCGTCCGTATGTCACAGCCACTTTTTTCCGAAACTATAAGAGCTATACTGATGAAACTTGGTAAGTAGGTGTATTCTGTAAACCGCATTAAGATTTTAACACAAAAATAGAAAAAAAACAATAAATTTTGGGGTTCCCCATACTAAGAACTGATAATCAAAAATTTTTTTTTCATCAAACCCAAACAAAACAAACAAAACGTGTGGGGTATGTATGGATAGGTATTCAAAAATGATATTGAGGTTTCTAACATATTTTTTTCTAAACTGAATAGTTTGCGCGAGAGACACTTCCAAAGTGATAAAATGTGTGCCCCCCCCCCCTGTAACTTCTAAAATAAGAGAATGATAAAACTAAAAAAAATATATGATGTACATCACCATGCAAACTACCAACGATATTTGGTTTGAACGAGATCTAGTAAGTAGTTTTCTTTTAATACGTCATAAATCGTAAAAAGCTATTTATTTAACGGAACCCTTCATGTGCGAGTCCGACTCGCACTTGGCCGCTTTTTCATATTGTTGACGGCACTGTTTTAAACATCTTGGAGGGAAAAATCTTTTACGACTTAACATTTAAAAAATAATCAAGCTAAGCTCCACTTGCGAGTAGGGTAGTTTCGCCGGTAACGCGACCACCTTCGGTTAGCGACCACTTGACGGACTAGGCTGCTTCAATTAAAGATATTAACATTTCTACAAACCCAACAGAAAAATAATTAGTTATTAACTATTCTTGAATAGTGTCAGAATAAGAATAAATACACTTTAAAACCCAAAGCTTAATCCAAAGCAAGAAAAAATAACCTCAATTCACACATTTCACACATTGCTTCCGAAAAGTGTTGACGTGCAGTGAATCTGTAAAAAAAATAACGCGACAGTTGGCGCGAAAACTTTAGTTACGTCACTTAATTTTATTATTATGCTGAAATTAGTTAATTGATCGTTTAAATGATTTAGCTGTTGTAATAATTTCGTTGAGATTCGGCAAATTTAAAAATTGATTTAAATAAAATAGGGTGGTCGCGTACCCAAATACATAATTACCAAAGAAGTCGGATAGCGACCACATCGTTTTCTTTTTCTTTCCTTATGGATTCTTATGCGGCACCCGCGATATTTAGCTTGGCTAGCAAATTGAGTCGGTATTTAAGCCGCGCCAATCCATGCTATGTCCATAGTATATATAATATAATAATAATATATAATTATATATTATATTATATAATAATAAATAATTTATATGAGATAGTTAAATTATAAATTCGAAAGTGTGTATGTCTGTCTGTCTGTTATCTCTTCACGCTTAAACCGATGGACCGATTTTGATGAAATTTGGTATGGAGATAGTTTGAGTCCCGGGAAGAGACATACCTAGGATAGTTTTTATCCCCGAAATAATCCCCTAAGGGGGTGAAAGTTGGTATAAAGCTACGATATAAACGATTTCCACGCGGACGGAGTCGTGGGCAGACGCTAGTGTAAGTAGAATATAATCTAAAAGTTAAATAAAAGGTTGTAAAAAGGTGGCATTTAGATACCTACTATGAATGACATGTGTGACCAATATATATAAAAGCACTATGGTGTGAGCGAGATGGCGCGCTTTATTCGATTCTATTCTTCATTGATACAGCAATGTAAAGTAGATTTAGGAGAGTAACAATTTAGGGGTGTAGACACTAAATAAAATGACCTATAATGATGAATTTTCTCGAAAAAGGATTAAATGGGTCATTGTCAGTCACAAAAACAAAAATCATCTTTCCGGTGGTCAAAAGTTACGGGCTTGTGTTTATATATACTATGTTTTTATCACATAGAATTATAGAAGAGACAACGCCGTTTATGCGGATTAAGAGTGCAACCAAAAATTAGGCTTTATAGCCCTTAACTTTGGCAATGTCCACCGAAAAGACGCGAACCTAAATCTGACAATGACCCAAATGTAACGTCAAATGGAGAAAAAAAAGAGCAGGGGATTAAGTAATCACAAAGTTATAGTATCCAAAGTTTTTAGAGGGGGTGTATTCTATCCCTTTTCCGCAAAACGCACCTTCATATGAAATGATTGTCATTTACTATGATGCTCGGGGATTGTGACGTCACGATCCACTAGCGTTTTCTCTCTCTAACAAGCAATATTAAAACGGTTGTAGCTTCGTAATTTTTGGAGATATATGAATGGGATTATTGTCACTTAGGCTTATCATTTTGCCTTCTTTTTTTGGATTAATAATAAATGGTTAGTCTACACTCCTATTTATAGTGGTATAAGGGCAGCTAGGTAGGTCAAACTTTGAGAGAAAGAAGTCAATCGTCGAATCCGACTCGTCTGGGTAGCGTTCGGGAAGCTACGCTATGGCACATCTATTCGTCCAATATTCCGCAGTGTCTCAAGGCGAGAGTCTTTGACCAGTGTGTGTTGCCAGTGATGACGTATGGCACTGGATCGTGGTCGCTTACTATGGGCCTCATAAGAAGGCTAAAAGTCACCCAAAGGGCAATGGAGAGGGCTATGCTGGGAGTTTTTATGCGTGATCGCATCAGAAATGAGGCTATCCGCAACATAACCAAGGTAAGTAACCGATATAGCCATCCGAATCGCTAAAGTTAAGTGGCGGTGGGCGGGGCATATTGCACGTAGAATCGATAGCCGTTGGGGCGGAAAGGTTCTCGAATGGCGACCACGTACCGGGAGGCGCAGAGTGGATATACCCCCACAAGGTGGACTAATGACCTAGTAAAGATCGCAGGAATCCGCTGGATGCGGGTGGCGCAAAACCGGTCATTGTGGCACTCTTTGGGGGAGGCCTATGTCTAGCAGTGGACGTCTTTCGACTGATATGATGATGATGATGATAAATCGTTTTATTAACTACTTAAACACTATTTGCAAGAGTGGTCGCCAACTAGCTAACAGGTGGTCGCAAACCGACTAAAGCGGTCGCTATCTAGCGAATTCGCTATTTTGTAACCTTTTCTATATTTTTTCCTAATCTATGGATGAAAGTGCTATATTTTATTGTAGGTTTCAAAACTTGACTATACTCAGAGCCTTTACGAATACCATCTATTATGTGTGTAAATTGAATAGGTATATTTTTACTAATCTAAAGTGAGCAACTCGGCTAAGTGGTCGCTAACCGGCGAAACGACCCTATTATTCATCCGCGATGAGTTTACACTTTGAATAGCTGTCAGTTCATATAAACTGACGTATTTATATGACAAAATTTCACCACCTATATACTATTCTTCTCGCGGTTTGATAATATGAAGTGCCAACAACTTTCAGGGGTATGTTACGACAACAATATTCATTTGTTATTCCGTTAAAAAACGTGCAGGTCTTATAGCGATGATGAGATGGCTATTTGCGTATTTTTGCATGCGGCTAATGCGCCCACCCTCCCGCTGCACGTGCAAACATGCAAATAATTACAAAACCTCGACACGTTTTTTGCCTCTCTACGAGGCATCATCACAAGATGCTGGCAGATGTTGCTTGCGCCACGTCCACTCCAAATGAAATTTCGGTTTGGTCATTATTGCAGGGGACCGATTTTCACTCGGAAACTGTCAAAAATGATGAAATACTATTTTTAAATAGCGATAGAAAATGTAAAAATGAGTGGCATTGACCACTCGTATTTAATTCTATCGATAGAAAGTAAGTGCCTACAATTTAAAAGCTATATTCGTATTTATTTTTATTAAATTTTCGAGCGCTCGAAAGTCAAAAAACCGGCCCTCTGGTGGTTTGTTGTACCTAATTATTTGCACGTGTGGAGGGAGGGTGGGCGCATTAAACACATGCAAAAATACGCAAATAGTTGAATCTCATCATCGCTATAAGACCTGCACGTTTTTTAGCGGAATAGCAAAGGAATATTGTTCTCGTAACTTATCATGGACTTCGCATTTATTTAATCGTATGGCGATCTGTAGAATAGGCGAATATCTATGGACTATATATATGGACAATGCAAATAACGTCTGATTCAATAAATTACTTCAGTGGTTTCTTTTATTTTATTCATGGTTACGGAACACTAAACATCCAACGTAATTTTAACTCTTCCAATCCAGGCAAGGCTCGTTATGACACTAGATCGATAAGTCTGAAAAGTCAATTAAAAGTACTACGGAGGGTTTGAGACGTTGAGCTCAAACTAGTACAATGCCGGGTGTTTGAAACTTAGTATTTGGACCAGCTTGCAATTGGAATATCTGGCATTGTTAATAATGAATAGGACAAATTCCTAAGCTTAGGTAGAAATGTCTTCGATCTATTTAGGCTTTGTTTGAGGCATATAAAAGTCAAGAACTTACTTTTATCAATTCATTACCTACACTAGTTTATGCCTGCCCGTTAACTTCCTTCCCGTCCCAATTAAGTTCACTTAGGGGATGATTATCGAGTTATACCTATACATTATCTCAAGTTTGAATCAAGGTTGAAAATTATGTGCCAAATTTAACCGATTTTTTTTAGCCCTTTAAGCGAGATTGAGTCACAAATATCGAAGTACCCAAACTTTCATATTCATACCTAATATTTATAAAGTACAACTATTGAAGTACAGGTAGCCTTTTCATATTGGTTCCTTCAATTAATATTTGTATCAACCAAATAGTGTGTTAATATTATAGAAAACAGCCTTTTGTTGGGTTCCGTTTTAACATGATTCTCGTATCATGTAAAATGGAAAATCTGCTTGTGACATCTCAATATTAGTAAGCACATTCGTTATGAATTGGAGCCAAACGCTGAGACCATGAAAGCATCATTAATAAATAAAAGAGTTAGTAGTTACTTAAGTGGTAATTTTAACAAAAAAGTGTAATGTTTTCTTGGCCGGTTAGTAAGGATTTTTGTGTTCAATCTACCTACTCTACTCGTGATTGTGAGCAGGAAATACCCAATATTTCAAATTCCGAAAAAAGTAGTAAAAGGTAAGAAAACTTATCAACAAAACCCGCTTTACTGGTTGATGTTATATCAAAAACGTTGTTCCTTCTTACTTGTTTCATAAATTCGTAACAATATACTCCTTCCGGCCTCCGGGTTCCAACATAAAACCTTAATTAGTGAGCTACAAGTGCAGCGTTCACAAAAGCACTTATTTACCTATATTTAGTATTCCGCGGAACCACTAGTCTGCAGCGCAATGGAACGATTGTTCTCTCACCAACTGCAGTAACTGACGGTGCTAAATAAATAACCAGCACAAAAGAACCGCTCAAAGCGAGTTCTTAGCCCGCCATTACGAATTCGCTGCGTCCAGCGAGCCAGGGAGTGACATTAAAAGCATACCTTTCCATATCGTGTAAACCTCTTGCAAATTTATTCAGGACACTCATTCGCAACTCGTCAAATAATATCTCGGTGATTCTACGCGCTAATTGCAATGAGCACCTTAGCCCACCATGTTAGGGTCTTCAGCGCTTTTATTCGAGAAACATTTCAATTTAAGTATTATTCACGTAATTTGCATTGCAGTGGCCGTTGTAGTGGGGTACTAGACTGCCTGGTGTGTCCCCTGGATTTGGTATAATCAAGTATTTTGCATCAAGCCCCACGCTTGCATTTAGATAGCTGTGTTAACAGTTTTCTCGGCTTAGTAGCATTATTTGTAAAGCCACAGCAAGACTCAGCTGCGAATACATTAATTGGTTAAATACTTTTTGCGCTATGAAGTACTACGTGTCAAAAGTTTCGCGAATAAATTTATACTTTTAAGTGCGATGACGTGAATTACAGTTTTCGTCCCGCTGTCAGTATTATTTTTCGCATAATCCTGTCCAATTAAGCCACTTTGGGAACACGCGTCTAGGACATAATATCAAATGTGATTTGCTGAATGTGAAAATGACACGAGATTGATACGTCGGAACGCTCTTTGGTAACAGAATTACCCAGCTAAACACAGCTGTCCTCATAGCCTTAAGGCTTGTCTTCTGTTATTTTTTATCGTAAGTTCCCTTTAACGTATTGAAGCTGGCTTCAACAACGTGACCGGTTGAGGCACTATGAAATTTTGTTGTAATAACAATGACAGTGAACGTTCATTCACGTATATTTACTTTAATGAACGTTCACTGACGTTATTATTCTGGCCGAATTACAATTCAAGTTAATTCCACTAATTGCAAATCCTGTGAATGATCACGATCAGTAACGAACAACGCCAAACGCATTCCACATCGAATTTCGGACGCACCTTGTAGAAATGAAATTGTATGTAAGTATGTTAACGCCAGGCAGCCTGTCACTCTGTTAGGGTTCGTAATATTATTCAGTTTACCAATTTGCAAAATTATGTAAAATAAGGTATCCGTCGAATAACGAAGCGAATGTTAGCCGTTTCCGGCCACCGCATCAGGCCTAGGGTTGCCAGATATTTTTTGGGCAAATATAGTATATAGTGGGTTAAAAGTCTTAAAAATAAAGTACACATAAAAAAAATCCTTTTTGTTTATTTGTAGTAGAAAATATGTTTTTTTTAGAGAAATTGATGTAACTATTTGGAATTTATGATAAAAATATAGGATTTAAGCGTACTTTATGTGCTTTGTATATTATAAAGTACGCGGAGCCAAATAGTTATTTGTGTCACAAGGGAGCAAAATAGTATTTTTACGGCTGATATAATCCTGAGAGTAGGGATTCAAGTGTTAACCCCCAAGACGAAAATAATTTTGCTCCTGAGTGACACATGTAACTTTTCACACTGACTATGAGAAAAACTTTGCAAAAAAAACAATAAAAGTAACCAAAAAAACAAAAACAAACGAAAAAAAACGAACAAAAACAAACGAAACAAAAAAAACAAACGAAAAAAAAAACAAACAAACAAACATTAAACAAATAAAAACAAACAAGCCAAAAAAGAACAAACAAAACAAAAACAAACAAGAAAAAAAACAACAAAAACAACGAAAAAACAAAAAAAACAAGAAAACAAAAAAAAACGAATAAAACAAACGAAACAAAAACAAAAAAAAATTAACAGAAATAAAAAAAAAACAAAAAGAATAACAACAAAAACACAAGAAAAAAGAACAAACAAAACAAAAACAAAAAAAAACTTACAGGAAAAAACAAATAAAACTGAAACAAAAAAAACCAAACAAAACAACAACAAAAAAACTGAAAAAGAACAAAAAAACAAACGAACATACAAATAAACAAAAGAACAAACAAAACAAACACAAAAAATATTTATACTTATACGTTTGTCGATTACCATAAAATTACAATCGATTATTTTATTAAGATTCTATTGGCACATTGCGTAAATGCTACAATCCAATAATGAAAAAGTAGCTTGAACAGAAAAGTAGCATTTTGCTCCCTCTCGTCGGGGACCAAAACTTACTTTTCTGAATGAGAGGTGTGAAAGATATAGTACACTACTATATAGTATAGTACGTCTGGCAACCCTAATCAGGCCTAACATGGACAAAGGGACTACACCTCTATTAAATCACTACCTTAATCTTCTTATTCGGGTAAACATGTTACATCAACAAAAAGGGCATAGCTACCTTAGTGATACATAGAAACTTGATCCTATTTTAAAGTTGGGAACCATAAAATTTTCTTTTGAACTGGACTTCGACGTCCGAATAGGGATTAGGATCGTGTTCAAAGAAGTTATTGGTTAGTCAATGTCTGATAAAGGCTCCGCTAAGAACAAAAGCGCGGATGAACTTTTCAACAGTCAATAAGCCTAAAATGGTAATGAGAGAAACAAGATTAAATACATATGGACGAATGTTTCGTGTCTCTTTCCATACACACGTTTTTTGGACTACATTGTTTAACCGCAAAACATTTTCTTTTATTATTGTTATAGTTTTAGGTGACGGCGGTGTGGTGTTTTAATGAAAATCACTGTACTTTAGGTTACTACGAGTTTATTGAACAAAACACAAATATAACGATTTTCACATGGATAAAGCCTTAGTTTAACGCTACGAAAATAAACGTTGGCGGCGAGTCACGAGCTGGGTAGCCGAGAAGAAAAGAGATGGCTATCTGTAAGCGCGCCTAAGATTTACGAAGGGATTTGGGCGCGGAAGTGTCAAAATTATATGTTATTACATACGGAGTTTAAGCTGCTACGGACTATGGCGCAGCGCTACGAGTGTAGCGTGGCCGTGAATGAGTTAACACAATGATGAATGTCATTCACAGCCGAGAATCGCTACGCGCTACGCTCGTAGTCGATCCCGGGGGTTTCCCGCTAAGGAGCGGAAAGCAGCCACGGCGTAGGCGCCCGCTAGGCGGGTTCCTGGCAGTGAACGTGTTAACACATTCGGTGCCGATGTTTTCATAGCGCTACGCTAGGAAAACTTTTTTGAATTCTAGCTATATTTTAAAAAAAGTTCCAAATAGGATAAAGACTATTTATTTTAAAACCACGGGATTGGCTACGAGCGTAGCGCGTAGCGATTCCTGGCAGTGAATGTGTTAATTTGCGTGTTCTTACAGTCAAGTAATTGCTTGTTTACCGGAATTATACGTGATTCTAAAATCGTATTATTATTCGACAAGATTAATTATGTTGTTCAGGATAACTTCCAATAAGTAACGATGTATTCGTTACATGAAAAAAAACTGTAGCAAGATAACATAAAATAAATGTAATTTTTTTAGTAAATTTCAAACAAAAACCTGACCACATAAAAATTTACTCTATTTATTACTATTGTAATGGGTTTATTGCCTGAAATTAAGAAGCTTTCATTCATTCATTCATTAGTATGTGGACTCCGCCGTCCACTCCGAATGGCTGAGGGGATCTTTGTGTATATATTTTTTTAACCTAATTGTACAAAAAAAGAACAGTAAAATTAATAAAAATAAATGAAAATACAAGATTTGAGGTACCTGATTTTGAAAACACGCTATCAAAATTCAAATCGATAGCGATAAGTATTTAGTTCCTGTGATATTCAGTGATGTGACAAAGGGACGGACGGAGTCACACCATTCGGGTGAATATTCAACAGAGATGCCAAAGCTGTGTTTCATATATTTAACAATTTCAATTTTCAATTCATTTATTCCATAACAATTTTACAATCGCGTCGGAAATATAATATTATAAAATGTACAAGCTAATAAATAATAATTCAAATTTCACTATATCATTCAATTCCTTCTAAGTTTTCTAATAAGATAAAGACGGATTCATAGTGCGCTCGCGCGCCGTCTTGTGCTAACCGTGCTAGAGTGTAACCCGTTAGGGTTCCTTTTTACTTTTTTGGTACGAAACCGTTAATATGACAAGTCTTGCAGTTTTGTAAACAGATAGGTAGCTCGTAGCTTATCTTTTAACTGTAACGAATTTAATTAATAGTACAATAAAGAGAAGATGTCCGAAAAATAAATGCGTACTCGTAAAATGCAACTGTTTGACCAAACAGCAACATGCTATACTGAACAATAGTCGACCTTATCACGTTGCGATACGATTCAAGTGGTTAATTAAGTGTGTTGCTAGGTTCATCACATCATACAATTACAGTTGTTGACTTCGCAGTTGGCGCGTTCATAAAGTCATTGTTACCCGTACAATTAAGCTTGCCCCGAATAACGAATTATCATAATTATCGTGTAAACGAATAATTTACGAATATGTTCGGAATGGAGCTGAGTTTTAACTTTTATTTCGGTGTGGCACGCGACCGGCTACGACAGGTTTTTAATTTTGAACTTGGAAATAAATCGAGATGGTGAAGTCAAATAATTGTATAAATAAATTACTTTGCGGAAGTCCATGATAAGTTACGAGAAAAATATTCCTTAGCTAATTTAACGGCCTCCGTAGCCCAGTTGGTAGTGACTCTGCCTACGAAGCTGTAGGTCCCGGGTTCGAATCCCGGTCAGGGCATTTATTTGTGTGTTTATCACGAACATTTGTTCCTGAGCTATGGATGTTATATATGTATATAAGTATCTATATGTATTTATCTATTATATATACCGTCGCCTAGTATCCACAACACAAGCCTTAATGAGCTTACCGTGGGCCCAGGTTGGTTTGTGTAAGATTGTCCCGTAATATTTATTTATTTATTTATTTATTAATTCCGCTAAAAAAACGTATAGGTCCATTTTTGCATATGAATAATGCGACCACCCACCCTTCGCACGTACAGACATGCAAATAATTACAGCAAACCATCACCAATAATGAAAAAAACCCGCGTGCGACACTCAATAGAACTTTCAGCCGTTGATCCTGATTGTAATATATGATAGCAGTTAGCAGTAAGATAGTAGACCACAGTGTTAAAAAATAAAAATAAAATAAAATGCATTTATTTCCGACAACTTTAAAAGGATCCATAGGTTGTTAGTAGGTACTAGAAGACTTATATAACAATGTTAGGCCTTAAACTTAAATGTACGGAGGACCAGTGCCTCAGTAGGCTACCGTCCCATCTGTCGGCCACCACGTTCAGGAGACTGTGGCGGCTGGCGCGCACCCTACGGAGCGTCGCGGCGCAGCGCTTGCGCAGTGTCGCGTGGAAACCGTCCACTTCCGCGTCCGCGAACATACCGGACGCACTACAGTGTCGCGGCAGCCGCAACAGTACCCTGAACGCATCATTGTATTGCACACGCATTGCATTGAGCGATCGCTGAGTGTATTTGCACCATAGGCTACATGTATACAGCGATGTGCAGTACGCCTTAAACAATGTTAACTTAACCCGCGCTGCACACCGGCTGAACCTGCGCGCTATCATATTAGACCTAATCGCCAATGCTCTGCGTTTTCGCTCGATGTCCGCATCGTCTTGTTGGTCGTCAGTTAACAAGTGTCCAAGATACTTAAACGTGTGCACCCTCTTCACCTGCTGTCCATTTAAAAGTATGGGTGGGATGGACACTTGCCGCCCGCCTTAAACACCATGTACTCGCTTTTAAGTACATTATATTCGTCTCTGGACAAACTTGAATATTAAAAAGAAACCGACCAAGTGCGGTGAAACACGCATACTGAAGGGTTCTCATACAATTTAGCGTATCGTATCTCCCTGACATTGATACACATTTTTAGACACTGTATAAATCATTTACGTTCCGTAAATTCAAAACAATTTCTGTTGAAAGTCTTCAATACGCTTTGTTTCATTAACTTTTTAGGGTTCCGTAGCCAAATGGCAAAAAATGGAACCCTTATAGATTCGTCATGTCTGTCTGTCTGTCTGTCCGTCGGTATGTCACAGCCACTTTTTTCCGAAACTATAAGAGCTATACTGATGAAACTTGGTAAGTCGGTGTATTCTGTAAACCGCATTAAGATTTTTACACAAAAATAGAAAAAAAAAAAATTTTGGGGTTCCCCATACTAAGAACTGATACTCAAAATTTTTTTTTTCATCAAACCCATACGTGTGGGGTATGTATGGATAGGTCTTCAAAAATGATATTGAGGTTTCTAACATCATTTTATTTCTAAACTGAATAGTTTGCGCGAGAGACACTTCCAAAGTGATAAAATGTGTGCCCCCCCCCCCTGTAACTTCTAAAATAAGAGAATGATAAAACTAAAAAAAATATATGATGTACATCACCATGCAAACTACCAACGATATTTGGTTTGAACGAGATCTAGTAAGTAGTTTTCTTTTAATACGTCATAAATCGTAAAAAGCTATTTATTTAACGGAACCCTTCATGTGCGAGTCCGACTCGCACTTGGCCGCTTTTTCATATTGTTGACGGCACTGTTTTAAACATCTTGGAGGGAAAAATCTTTTACGACTTAACATTTAAAAAATAATCAAGCTAAGCTCCACTTGCGAGTATTATTCATCCGCGATGAGTTTACACTTTGAATAGCTGTCAGTTCATATAAACTGACGTATTTATATGACAAAATTTCACCACCTATACTATTCTTCTCGCGGTTTGATAATATGAAGTGCCAACAACTTTCAGGGGTATGTTACGACAACAATATTCATTTGTTATTCCGTTAAAAAACGTGCAGGTCTTATAGCGATGATGAGATGGCTATTTGCGTATTTTTGCATGCGGCTAATGCGCCCACCCTCCCGCTGCACGTGCAAACATGCAAATAATTACAAAACCTCGACACGTTTTTTGCCTCTCTACGAGGCATCATCACAAGATGCTGGCAGATGTTGCTTGCGCCACGTCCACTCCAAATGAAATTTCGGTTTGGTCATTATTGCAGGGGACCGATTTTCACTCGGAAACTGTCAAAAATGATGAAATACTATTTTTAAATAGCGATAGAAAATGTAAAAATGAGTGGCATTGACCACTCGTATTTAATTCTATCGATAGAAAGTAAGTGCCTACAATTTAAAAGCTATATTCGTATTTATTTTTATTAAATTTTCGAGCGCTCGAAAGTCAAAAAACCGGCCCTCTGGTGGTTTGTTGTACCTAATTATTTGCACGTGTGGAGGGAGGGTGGGCGCATTAAACACATGCAAAAATACGCAAATAGTTGAATCTCATCATCGCTATAAGACCTGCACGTTTTTTAGCGGAATAGCAAAGGAATATTGTTCTCGTAACTTATCATGGACTTCGCATTTATTTAATCGTATGGCGATCTGTAGAATAGGCGAATATCTATGGACTATATATATGGACAATGCAAATAACGTCTGATTCAATAAATTACTTCAGTGGTTTCTTTTATTTTATTCATGGTTACGGAACACTAAACATCCAACGTAATTTTAACTCTTCCAATCCAGGCAAGGCTCGTTATGACACTAGATCGATAAGTCTGAAAAGTCAATTAAAAGTACTACGGAGGGTTTGAGACGTTGAGCTCAAACTAGTACAATGCCGGGTGTTTGAAACTTAGTATTTGGACCAGCTTGCAATTGGAATATCTGGCATTGTTAATAATGAATAGGACAAATTCCTAAGCTTAGGTAGAAATGTCTTCGATCTATTTAGGCTTTGTTTGAGGCATATAAAAGTCAAGAACTTACTTTTATCAATTCATTACCTACACTAGTTTATGCCTGCCCGTTAACTTCCTTCCCGTCCCAATTAAGTTCACTTAGGGGATGATTATCGAGTTATACCTATACATTATCTCAAGTTTGAATCAAGGTTGAAAATTATGTGCCAAATTTAACCGATTTTTTTTAGCCCTTTAAGCGAGATTGAGTCACAAATATCGAAGTACCCAAACTTTCATATTCATACCTAATATTTATAAAGTACAACTATTGAAGTACAGGTAGCCTTTTCATATTGGTTCCTTCAATTAATATTTGTATCAACCAAATAGTGTGTTAATATTATAGAAAACAGCCTTTTGTTGGGTTCCGTTTTAACATGATTCTCGTATCATGTAAAATGGAAAATCTGCTTGTGACATCTCAATATTAGTAAGCACATTCGTTATGAATTGGAGCCAAACGCTGAGACCATGAAAGCATCATTAATAAATAAAAGAGTTAGTAGTTACTTAAGTGGTAATTTTAACAAAAAAGTGTAATGTTTTCTTGGCCGGTTAGTAAGGATTTTTGTGTTCAATCTACCTACTCTACTCGTGATTGTGAGCAGGAAATACCCAATATTTCAAATTCCGAAAAAAGTAGTAAAAGGTAAGAAAACTTATCAACAAAACCCGCTTTACTGGTTGATGTTATATCAAAAACGTTGTTCCTTCTTACTTGTTTCATAAATTCGTAACAATATACTCCTTCCGGCCTCCGGGTTCCAACATAAAACCTTAATTAGTGAGCTACAAGTGCAGCGTTCACAAAAGCACTTATTTACCTATATTTAGTATTCCGCGGAACCACTAGTCTGCAGCGCAATGGAACGATTGTTCTCTCACCAACTGCAGTAACTGACGGTGCTAAATAAATAACCAGCACAAAAGAACCGCTCAAAGCGAGTTCTTAGCCCGCCATTACGAATTCGCTGCGTCCAGCGAGCCAGGGAGTGACATTAAAAGCATACCTTTCCATATCGTGTAAACCTCTTGCAAATTTATTCAGGACACTCATTCGCAACTCGTCAAATAATATCTCGGTGATTCTACGCGCTAATTGCAATGAGCACCTTAGCCCACCATGTTAGGGTCTTCAGCGCTTTTATTCGAGAAACATTTCAATTTAAGTATTATTCACGTAATTTGCATTGCAGTGGCCGTTGTAGTGGGGTACTAGACTGCCTGGTGTGTCCCCTGGATTTGGTATAATCAAGTATTTTGCATCAAGCCCCACGCTTGCATTTAGATAGCTGTGTTAACAGTTTTCTCGGCTTAGTAGCATTATTTGTAAAGCCACAGCAAGACTCAGCTGCGAATACATTAATTGGTTAAATACTTTTTGCGCTATGAAGTACTACGTGTCAAAAGTTTCGCGAATAAATTTATACTTTTAAGTGCGATGACGTGAATTACAGTTTTCGTCCCGCTGTCAGTATTATTTTTCGCATAATCCTGTCCAATTAAGCCACTTTGGGAACACGCGTCTAGGACATAATATCAAATGTGATTTGCTGAATGTGAAAATGACACGAGATTGATACGTCGGAACGCTCTTTGGTAACAGAATTACCCAGCTAAACACAGCTGTCCTCATAGCCTTAAGGCTTGTCTTCTGTTATTTTTTATCGTAAGTTCCCTTTAACGTATTGAAGCTGGCTTCAACAACGTGACCGGTTGAGGCACTATGAAATTTTGTTGTAATAACAATGACAGTGAACGTTCATTCACGTATATTTACTTTAATGAACGTTCACTGACGTTATTATTCTGGCCGAATTACAATTCAAGTTAATTCCACTAATTGCAAATCCTGTGAATGATCACGATCAGTAACGAACAACGCCAAACGCATTCCACATCGAATTTCGGACGCACCTTGTAGAAATGAAATTGTATGTAAGTATGTTAACGCCAGGCAGCCTGTCACTCTGTTAGGGTTCGTAATATTATTCAGTTTACCAATTTGCAAAATTATGTAAAATAAGGTATCCGTCGAATAACGAAGCGAATGTTAGCCGTTTCCGGCCACCGCATCAGGCCTAGGGTTGCCAGATATTTTTTGGGCAAATATAGTATATAGTGGGTTAAAAGTCTTAAAAATAAAGTACACATAAAAAAAATCCTTTTTGTTTATTTGTAGTAGAAAATATGTTTTTTTTAGAGAAATTGATGTAACTATTTGGAATTTATGATAAAAATATAGGATTTAAGCGTACTTTATGTGCTTTGTATATTATAAAGTACGCGGAGCCAAATAGTTATTTGTGTCACAAGGGAGCAAAATAGTATTTTTACGGCTGATATAATCCTGAGAGTAGGGATTCAAGTGTTAACCCCCAAGACGAAAATAATTTTGCTCCTGAGTGACACATGTAACTTTTCACACTGACTATGAGAAAAACTTTGCAAAAAAAACAAAAAAAGTAACCAAAAAAACAAAAACAAACGAAAAAAAACGAACAAAAACAAACGAAACAAAAAAAACAAACGAAAAAAAAAACAAACAAACAAACATTAAACAAATAAAAACAAACAAGCCAAAAAAGAACAAACAAAACAAAAACAAACAAGAAAAAAAACAACAAAAACAACGAAAAAACAAAAAAAACAAGAAAACAAAAAAAAACGAATAAAACAAACGAAACAAAAACAAAAAAAAATTAACAGAAATAAAAAAAAAAACAAAAAGAATAACAACAAAAACACAAGAAAAAAGAACAAACAAAACAACAACAAAAAAACTGAAAAAGAACAAAAAAACAAACGAACATACAAATAAACAAAAGAACAAACAAAACAAACACAAAAAATATTTATACTTATACGTTTGTCGATTACCATAAAATTACAATCGATTATTTTATTAAGATTCTATTGGCACATTGCGTAAATGCTACAATCCAATAATGAAAAAGTAGCTTGAACAGAAAAGTAGCATTTTGCTCCCTCTCGTCGGGGACCAAAACTTACTTTTCTGAATGAGAGGTGTGAAAGATATAGTACACTACTATATAGTATAGTACGTCTGGCAACCCTAATCAGGCCTAACATGGACAAAGGGACTACACCTCTATTAAATCACTACCTTAATCTTCTTATTCGGGTAAACATGTTACATCAACAAAAAGGGCATAGCTACCTTAGTGATACATAGAAACTTGATCCTATTTTAAAGTTGGGAACCATAAAATTTTCTTTTGAACTGGACTTCGACGTCCGAATAGGGATTAGGATCGTGTTCAAAGAAGTTATTGGTTAGTCAATGTCTGATAAAGGCTCCGCTAAGAACAAAAGCGCGGATGAACTTTTCAACAGTCAATAAGCCTAAAATGGTAATGAGAGAAACAAGATTAAATACATATGGACGAATGTTTCGTGTCTCTTTCCATACACACGTTTTTTGGACTACATTGTTTAACCGCAAAACATTTTCTTTTATTATTGTTATAGTTTTAGGTGACGGCGGTGTGGTGTTTTAATGAAAATCACTGTACTTTAGGTTACTACGAGTTTATTGAACAAAACACAAATATAACGATTTTCACATGGATAAAGCCTTAGTTTAACGCTACGAAAATAAACGTTGGCGGCGAGTCACGAGCTGGGTAGCCGAGAAGAAAAGAGATGGCTATCTGTAAGCGCGCCTAAGATTTACGAAGGGATTTGGGCGCGGAAGTGTCAAAATTATATGTTACTAGCTGTTGCCCGCGACTTCGTCCGCGTATAACATGTTATCGTCTAAATGTTTGTTGAAGAAATGAATAAAAAAAAATAAACATTGAAATTAATTTTCTACCTAGACTTTTAGAAAACAATCTAAAACCGAAGTTACAAAACTCTTACTTTCAAAATCTCTTGCTCTCTATACAAACTAAGAACCCTCTCTGAACCCTCATAGAACCCTCATAGTACCCTGAAACCGTAGTTACAAATTTCTTACTTTAAAAATGTCTTGCTCTCTATACAAAGTTCGAACCCCCTTTTAACCTTCTTAGGCGATGAATTAAAAGAACGCTGAAATAAGTTTTGTAGTCTAAACAGGCTAAGATCGCAGTTACAAATATCATACTTTAAAAATTTCTTGCTCTCCATACAAACTTTGAACGATTTTCAGGGAAAAAATAAAAATAAAACACTCGGTTTTTTTATTGTAATAGGTAAGTATTTTTTCTACAAACTATTTATCTAGTCTCTAGCTAAAAAGAAGTATTTCCCATACGAACCTTGCACCCCTTTTTAACCCCTTAAGGGGTGAAATTTTCCAAAACGCTGGCAGTAGGTAGTTTTTTGTATTTTAATAAGTAGGTAATTAATCTTTCTACAGAGTTTTAAGTTTCTACCTAAAAGTTTTTCCTACACAAACATTGCACCTCTTTATCCCCCTCTTAGCGGGTGGAAATTTTCAAACCACTGAAAGTAATTTACCTATATATTTGTATTCTAATAAATAATCTTTCTACACAATTTCAAATCTCTAGCTCAAAAAAAAGTTTCCTCCATACAAATTTTCACCTGTTTTAATCACCTTTAGGGGTGGAATTTTCCAAAAAGCTGAAAGTTCTTTATTTGTATTGTAATAAGTAATCTTTCAGCAAAGGTTTGTCGCTTGCGATCTTTTTAAAAAGGTTTGAGATTCTAGCTCAACAAAAAATCCCCTTTACCAACATTGTACCCCTTTTTCATACCCTTAGGGGTGGAATTTTCCAAAACGCTGTTTTTTTTTATTTGTATTGTAATAAGTAATCATTCTACAAACTTTTAAGCTTCTATCTCAAAAAGAAGTTTCGCTCATACAAACTTTGCAACCCTTTTTAACCCCCTAAGAGGCTGAATTTTCCAAAACGCTTGCAGTACTTTATTTGTATTCTAATAAGTAAGCTTTCTACAACGTATTGAGTCTCTTGCTAAAATAATAAAGTTTCCCCATACAAAATTTGCACCCCTTATTTACCCCCTTAGGGGCAGAATTTTCCTAAACGTTGAAAGTATTTTATTCGTATTCTAATAAGTAATATTTATACAAAATTTTAAGTCTCTAGCTATAAAAAATAAAGTTTCCCCCATACAAACTTTGCACCCCTATTTGAACCATTTAGGGGTAGAATTTCCAAAAATCTCTTCTTATCCGTTGCCTACGTTGTAAAAGGTAGTTCTGGTGTAAATTTCAACTCTCTAGCCCCAGTAGTTTCGGCTGTGCGTTGATGAGTGAGTGGGTGAGTCAGTCAGGGCATTTATATGTAGGTATAGATAGATAGAAGATGACGAAAATCCCATTCAAATATCTCAAAACCGTTTTAATGTCGCTTGTTAGAGTGAGAAAACGATCGGGGACTGTAACGTCAAGATCCTCGAGCGTCATAGTAAAAAACAATCGTTTCATTTGAAGGTGCGTTTTGTGAAAAAGGGACAGAACATAAAACTTTGGAACTTAGTGATTACCTATACATATACCTAACCTCTTGCGTTGATTTTTTCTCTATTATCCTTTTTTCGAGAAAATACATTATGAATATTTTATTTAGTGTCTACCTACAGCCGGGCCCGCTGCACCAATGTTTTCCATGTTTTTAAACATCTAACATGTTTTCAGTCAGGTTCGGCAAGCAAATAGGGTTTTGTTTTGATTGGCAAAACATGTTTGACGTTTAAAAACCACGAAAACATGGCGCAGCGGACGCGGCTTACGGGGTGTAGTTTCGATTCCTGAGCTATAACCACAAACTTCGGAATTCGAAAATATTCGGGTATCTCTATCTCTATCGCACTAACAATACTCGAGTGACAGGGATGCAGTTATACGAACTTCGAGTTTCGGTTTTCGTGGTAGCGCCGTAGGCACTTTGGCAGAATGCGCAAAGAACGCGTGCCATTGCCATTCAAAAAAAACAAATTCGTGTTAATTATATTGTTCAAATTTGTTAATACATTTTTTGAAATTACGCCATAATGCGACATTTGCGCATATAAGTTCTCATATCACAATCGAATATTTTTTTATGGTTTAACTTGTGGCATGTGTATCGTAAAGGTCTATCGTAGACTGGATTTAAATTATTAATAAGTGAAAGGCAAAGCAATTCCGCCATTTTGACGAAAATTTGACGTTTCTTATAGCTGACAGTTGGAGCAACGTTTGATTTCAATAAAAATAAATGAAAAATTAAATGAAGTCGTATATTTCGGAAAATTAATTAATTGTCGCAGTCGGATAAAAACTATTCTAAGTTGCAGCTAGAATAATAATGTACCTATATAAAATGTTTCATATTTTTCCGTTCATGGGATGCTGAGAACATTCGAACCGCGCAAAGCTTAGTTTCAAACTGGCTGATTCTTTTTTTAATTTAGAGATTTATTATAAGTGGAGATTACATACGGAGTTTAAGCTGCTACGGACTATGGCGCAGCGCTACGTGTGTAGCGTGGCCGTGAATGAGTTAACACAATGATGAATGTCATTCACAGCCGAGAATCGCTACGCGCTACGCTCGTAGTCGATCCCGGGGGTTTCCCGCTAAGGAGCGGAAAGCAGCCACGGCGTAGGCGCCCGCTAGGCGGGTTCCTGGCAGTGAACGTGTTAACACATTCGGTGCCGATGTTTTCATAGCGCTACGCTAGGAAAACTTTTTTGAATTCTAGCTATATTTTAAAAAAAAGTTCCAAATAGGATAAAGACTATTTATTTTAAAACCACGGGATTGGCTACGAGCGTAGCGCGTAGCGATTCCTGGCAGTGAATGTGTTAATTTGCGTGTTCTTACAGTCAAGTAATTGCTTGTTTACCGGAATTATACGTGATTCTAAAATCGTATTATTATTCGACAAGATTAATTATGTTGTTCAGGATAACTTCCAATAAGTAACGATGTATTCGTAACATGAAAAAAAACTGTAGCAAGATAACATAAAATAAATGTAATTTTTTTAGTAAATTTCAAACAAAAACCTGACCACATAAAAATTTACTCTATTTATTACTATTGTAATGGGTTTATTGCCTGAAATTAAGAAGCTTTCATTCATTCATTCATTAGTATGTGGACTCCGCCGTCCACTCCGAATGGCTGAGGGGATCTTTGTGTATATATTTTTTTAACCTAATTGTACAAAAAAAGAACAGTAAAATTAATAAAAATAAATGAAAATACAAGATTTGAGGTACCTGATTTTGAAAACACGCTATCAAAATTCAAATCGATAGCGATAAGTATTTAGTTCCTGTGATATTCAGTGATGTGACAAAGGGACGGACGGAGTCACACCATTCGGGTGAATATTCAACAGAGATGCCAAAGCTGTGTTTCATATATTTAACAATTTCAATTTTCAATTCATTTATTCCATAACAATTTTACAATCGCGTCGGAAATATAATATTATAAAATGTACAAGCTAATAAATAATAATTCAAATTTCACTATATCATTCAATTCCTTCTAAGTTTTCTAATAAGATAAAGACGGATTCATAGTGCGCTCGCGCGCCGTCTTGTGCTAACCGTGCTAGAGTGTAACCCGTTAGGGTTCCTTTTTACTTTTTTGGTACGAAACCGTTAATATGACAAGTCTTGCAGTTTTGTAAACAGATAGGTAGCTCGTAGCTTATCTTTTAACTGTAACGAATTTAATTAATAGTACAATAAAGAGAAGATGTCCGAAAAATAAATGCGTACTCGTAAAATGCAACTGTTTGACCAAACAGCAACATGCTATACTGAACAATAGTCGACCTTATCACGTTGCGATACGATTCAAGTGGTTAATTAAGTGTGTTGCTAGGTTCATCACATCATACAATTACAGTTGTTGACTTCGCAGTTGGCGCGTTCATAAAGTCATTGTTACCCGTACAATTAAGCTTGCCCCGAATAACGAATTATCATAATTATCGTGTAAACGAATAATTTACGAATATGTTCGGAATGGAGCTGAGTTTTAACTTTTATTTCGGTGTGGCACGCGACCGGCTACGACAGGTTTTTAATTTTGAACTTGGAAATAAATCGAGATGGTGAAGTCAAATAATTGTATAAATAAATTACTTTGCGGAAGTCCATGATAAGTTACGAGAAAAATATTCCTTAGCTAATTTAACGGCCTCCGTAGCCCAGTTGGTAGTGACTCTGCCTACGAAGCTGTAGGTCCCGGGTTCGAATCCCGGTCAGGGCATTTATTTGTGTGTTTATCACGAACATTTGTTCCTGAGCTATGGATGTTATATATGTATATAAGTATCTATATGTATTTATCTATTATATATACCGTCGCCTAGTATCCACAACACAAGCCTTAATGAGCTTACCGTGGGCCCAGGTTGGTTTGTGTAAGATTGTCCCGTAATATTTATTTATTTATTTATTTATTAATTCCGCTAAAAAAACGTATAGGTCCATTTTTGCATATGAATAATGCGACCACCCACCCTTCGCACGTACAGACATGCAAATAATTACAGCAAACCATCACCAATAATGAAAAAAACCCGCGTGCGACACTCAATAGAACTTTCAGCCGTTGATCCTGATTGTAATATATGATAGCAGTTAGCAGTAAGATAGTAGACCACAGTGTTAAAAAATAAAAATAAAATAAAATGCATTTATTTCCGACAACTTTAAAAGGATCCATAGGTTGTTAGTAGGTACTAGAAGACTTATATAACAATGTTAGGCCTTAAACTTAAATGTACGGAGGACCAGTGCCTCAGTAGGCTACCGTCCCATCTGTCGGCCACCACGTTCAGGAGACTGTGGCGGCTGGCGCGCACCCTACGGAGCGTCGCGGCGCAGCGCTTGCGCAGTGTCGCGTGGAAACCGTCCACTTCCGCGTCCGCGAACATACCGGACGCACTACAGTGTCGCGGCAGCCGCAACAGTACCCTGAACGCATCATTGTATTGCACACGCATTGCATTGAGCGATCGCTGAGTGTATTTGCACCATAGGCTACATGTATACAGCGATGTGCAGTACGCCTTAAACAATGTTAACTTAACCCGCGCTGCACACCGGCTGAACCTGCGCGCTATCATATTAGACCTAATCGCCAATGCTCTGCGTTTTCGCTCGATGTCCGCATCGTCTTGTTGGTCGTCAGTTAACAAGTGTCCAAGATACTTAAACGTGTGCACCCTCTTCACCTGCTGTCCATTTAAAAGTATGGGTGGGATGGACACTTGCCGCCCGCCTTAAACACCATGTACTCGCTTTTAAGTACATTATATTCGTGTTCGTTATTATGGTCGTGCTCCATAGCGTACCTCTCATAGACAACAAGGAGCACTCTCAAACCGCCGACCGAAGGGCTCAGCAGAACCATGTCATCTGCATAGCTTATGTTATTGAAACAAACTCTGTCCACATGGCAACCGACATGCGTTCTGCTGAGCTCATCGATCAGTGCATCTACGTACAAGTTAAACAACTTTGGAGAGGTAAGTCCCCCCTGTCACACACCACATTCCAGAGAATACTCGTCAGACAAAACGTTACTCCAGCGAACACTATTTCTCTGGCTCGAGTACCAACACCTAAACATACGAGTCAACTCTCTAGGGAACTTGACCTCGTCAAGCTTTTTCCACAGTAGGTCATAGTTAACGAGGTCAAAAGCCTTAGAGAGATCCAAGAAACACGCATATATAGGCGTTTTTATGCGCGTCTAATACTCAACAGCCTGCTTTAGACAGATGATTGCACTCTCGGTCGACAGGACGGCTCGAAAGCCGAACTGTGCGTCGTGTAATCGCAAGCAACTTACAACAGTTAAACACCTGGTCGAATTTGTTAAACGTTTGTAAAAATCTATTAACATGCGGTACAACACGGCGCGTTCCATGAACACGCGACGGTCGCGCGACACAGCTATAGATCATTTGCCAAAACGACCAGGCCCCGTAGCATGATTGGCCTTATCACGCGATAGGTGACAAGATAAGAGCGTCGTCTCGTTCTATCAAACGGTGTCAGCCAGTGACGGATGCTCTGCTCTATCTTGTCACTTATCGCGTGATATCCATTCTGCTACGGGGCCTGGCCCCGTAGCATGGATGGCGTTATCACGCGATAAGTGATAGGATTAGCGCGTCGTCTCATTCTATCGAACGGTGTCAGCCAGGGACGGCAGCTCTATCCTATCACTTATCGCGTGATAATGCCATCCATGCTATCCGTCCAGTATCCATACTTTATCACACGTACCGCTGCAAAAAGTCGCCGTATGTAACCGCTCTTAATCTCATTGTTTTAATTGAACGAGCGAGTGAAGCGAAGTATATACTCCTTTTCAGCTCGGGGCCAAAATTCTTTCGTATGTCCGATTGGCCGGCTGTTCTCCTCTACAGGTCACATTTCTCAACCGATTCCGATTTTGTTGTCCATTCGGTTTTCAGAAATTTAAGAAAAAAAAACGTTTATTCAAAAGACAGGCTATTAGTGATATTTTGACAGTTCTTTGGGGAAAATAATCAAAATACATTAATCTAAAACATCTCACTAGGGGGTGAAGAGCGCAGCATATCGAACTAACAAAGCAACATTTTGTAGCACAATTTTTTTTAATTTATTCTAATTTATTTGACTGTCCTTGCTGAGTAATGTAGTACCTATTAGGAAATTCATTGTTTAACTTAGTCTTAAGTATGTTTAAGTTCAAACACAATCTTGTATTGTTTAATGAATAAATAAATGAAATGAAATGACATGCATCGAGCGAGCAAAAACAAATTGTGAAGGTTTTATTCACGTTAATAATATAAGATATCGCGCTCCTACAACGGCGTAATGACAGTCCCGTATGCATTTGTGAGATAAACAGCTCGCTATTGTCATTGTTGCTCAGGTTCTATCCTCGTCGATATCCAGATCAACAAAATGCATGCTGGTTTATTACCAAAATCACTTCAAAGCAAGCATGCAACATAGAGGTTTATGTCGGTCGTAAAATATACAAGTTTCAGTGTGTGACAGACAAACTTCGAGCTCGCTGGTGACAACACCCTTTATATGACGTCAGTGGCATTTATGACTTGTGTAAGTCTTTTCACCACAGACACAAAAAAAGTGGCCAAGTGCGATTTGGAGTCGTCCATGAAGGGTTCCGTAAAATAAATTGCGATTTATGACGTATTAAAAAAAAACTACTTACTAGATCTCGTTCAAACTAATTTTCGGTGGAAGTATGCATGGTAATGTATGCATATAAATATTTTTTTTTCAGTTTTATCATTCTCTTATTTTAGAAGTTACAGGGGGGGACACACATTTTACCACTTAGGAAGTGTCTCTCGCGTAAACTATTCAGTTTAGAAAAAAAATATATTAGAAACCTTAATATCATTTTTGAAAACCTATTCATAGATACCCCACATGTATGGGTTAGATGAATTTTTTTTTTGAGTTTCAGTTCTGTGTATGGGGAACTCTTAAAACTTAATATTATTATGTGGGGGATCTATGGATAGGTCTTCAAAAATTATATTGAGGTTTCTAGTATTATTTTTTTCTAACCTGAATAGTTTGCGCGAGAGACACTTCCAAAGTGGTCAAATGAGTGTCCGGCCCTGTAACTTCTAAAATAAGAGAATGATAAAACTAAAAAAAATATATGATGTACATTACCATGCAAACTTCCACCGAAAATTGGTTTGAACGAGATCTAGTAAGTAGTTTTTTTTTAATACGTCATAAATCGTAAACTGCAATTTATTTTACGGAACCCTTCATGTGCGAGTCCGACTCGCACTTGGCCGCTTTTTTATAAGGTCAGTGCGGCCAATTCCGTCTGCGGGGTATTTCCGTACAACGGCTTTTGCGGCAATTCTAACCACAATACGCACTAGCCGACTCGATCGATAAAGCAGCGTCTGTATTTGCTACCAACAGTCAAAAACAGATGGCGCTATGTAGGCAGCACATGCAATAAAATTGCCTTCAAAGTTTCGTTGAGCTCCGAAGTCGAGACACGAGTTCGGAGCCTTGCTCCTTTTTTTGAAATTGCGATCAGAAAATACGGAGTACGGTTTAGTAAGTATGGTTATTATATTGTTCGTTAATCAGGCTTATTTGTAGTTTGATCCATTTTACATTATCGTTACTTGTTGTGAAACTACAGGTTGTTAAAAAATGTATAATTCCTCAACTCCCAAGTGGGAAAAAGCCATATGCCGGAATATCCCCATTTCATATATTGCCAACCTTTTTTAAATTAACGAAACTATGTGTCGATTATATTTTCTAAAAATGCAGAGGTGATCGAGATCTACATATCAAAACTCTGTATTTTTATTCAAGAATTGTAAGCTGATTCGACTTGTAAAGGCAAAATTGCACCATGTCGCACAGGTCGTTGTTTTAATTAAAAAGTAGAGTTGATTTCAATAAAAGGTTTATTACTTCTGATTTTCAAAATAGGCCGGAATAGCCCCAAAAAAATATATTTGGCCATAAAATGAAAAATAAACCTTAAATTTAATTAACTAAGGTTTAGTTTCGATCAAAAATACATTAACATTTGCTTACTTGACGTACAGATTTGTAATACGTCATGGTACACGAAAAGTAACTGCTAGACGGAAAAGCCCCAAAACCAAGGGAAAATCCGTCTGCCGACATGTTTTAAAAAAAAAACATATTTAAATAACCTGAGCTATCGAGTGGCGACCACGTACCGGAAGGCGCGGCGTGGGTAGGCCCCCCGCAAGGTGGACTGATGACCTGGTAAAGGTCGCGCGAGTCCGCTGGATGCGGGTGGCGCAGGACCGGCCATTGTGGCACTCTTTGGGGGATGCCTATGTCCAGCAGTGGACGTCTTTCAGCTGATATGATGATGATGATTAGCTATTTTATTTTACACAAATGTCCTCAAAAAGTTAGTAGTCTATTAAAAAGTGAATAGTAGTAATACATAGTTATGACCAACCAAATTGAACTCAAAAATACGACGGTTTTGCCCTCATTGACCTTACTTTTTTTGTACTTTTTTAACTTTATTTTGTACTTTTTAATTTTGTTTTTTTATCAACCAAAAAATCGTGGTCAACCCTAGCATCCTTTCGCTAGCTTGTGTTTCAAATTAACACTCTCAGGTAAAATACAACTTTCCCCCCTTGTATAACAAAAATTTATTACACGGTTCTATCGCGATACATAGATTTAGGTTCGCTTCTTTCCTATGACAATTTCCAAAGTTAAGTGCCTATTTTTGGTCGGACTCTTTTTCCACATAAACGGCGTCTCTTCTATACTCATATTTTAACCCTTTACCAGGCGAAGGGATATATTCCTCCCACATCTTATATCGGTTACCTTAGTCAGGTTTTAACTCCAAACCTCCTACAAAATATTTTGTCAATCCTTGAAAATAGTATTTTATGATCTTCATTCACAACACGCTTCTTAATCGCGTAATATATCTTTGGCAGCCGTTTTAATTCACTTGAACTCTAATTTCAGTGAACTAAGGAGAAATTCAAACACTTTCCTTAATTTCCATGAAACAGAAGTACATGGTCGAACAATTTTTAGATATTTTGTAGATTTTGAGTGTTGAAAGGTAATGTAATCGTAAACATTGCTAAATATTCATGCATTTTTGTGTATGACCAGATTCAGGATGTGGGTTGGCATTATCCCATGGCCTTATTATAGTTTAACTGTGCGGGAGCTATTCTTCCCATGGCCCGGTAAATTGTCTTGTCATGTCATAAAATCATCAATCAGGTAAGTAATATAGTAGTAAGTAACTTGGGGCTATTGGTAGATAGTGGGCTTCGTTATGAGAAGCATGCTGCAAATGCTGTAAGGAGTTGCTTCTACAAACTTAAGGTCCTCTATAAAATCCGCCCATTTATAAATGAAAACTTGCGCATTAGGTTGGTAGAGTCCTTAGTTCTATCTAAGTTGAATTATGTGGATACAGTGTATGGACCACGTCTTCTTGCCAAAACACGAAGACTCATTCAACGTGTACAAAATGCGTGCGCCCGCTTCTGTTTTAGCATACCGTTGAGGGCCCACGTCACACCATTCTTGAACCAACACAACATTCTCAAAATGCAACATCGTCGAAAATTACACTTGGCCTGTTTGCTCTTTGGAGTGCTCAAGTACAAATCCCCCAAGTATCTTTTTGAGAAGCTGTCTAACAGGAGGTCACGTGGTAGTCGGCAGTGCGAGTTACAGCTGATGACACCTCAGCACGCATCAGCAGCTTTCCGAGGAAGTTTCCGGTATGCAGCAACCAAGTCTTGGAATATAATTCCACCGCCAGTAAGAACCCTGCAAGATGTCCATAGTTTTAGAATCAAACTTAAAAAGTATCTGCTTGAGCATCAGAAAAGCCAGGAAACTTGCCAGCTAGACACAAGTTGTATTTAAATAAAAATAAAATGCTATTGTTATATCTGTTTATGCTTACCACTGTGTTACGTCCCTTCGGCATTGCTTTAATATTGTTTTTCGTTTTGTTCAGTACCCCTTTGTTATTATGTATTTGTTGTAATGTGTTCACTTCGTTATTGTTTATTGGTCATAGTTGTGTGTAGTAATGATCACTTTTCAAATTGTAACCGGTTTTCAACCTTGCATGGTACGTGTTTTTTCTCAGTTATAAGTAAATCGAATTAATTATACTTAGCATATTGTAGATTTTCAAACATTATTGTTGATTACATGTTTAATTGAAAAAAATGACGCCTGTCTGCCAGTGCCACCTGTCACTTCTGTCACTGTCAGTGTCAATGACGCTAGTGTGCTGTTACGGATCGCGCAGGAGTGAAATGGCTGCGTTCATAGACCACTGGACAATATTATTATATTTTATGTTCTATTTTTAATTTCGTTAATTGTCCCTTCTCGTGTTTAATTAAGTTTATATCATTATTTTGTTTGTTATCCACCGTGAACTCACTCGACGGTTCTATCGGAAGACCAGCGCTGGCAGCAATGCCAGCATTATGATGCTGAGATAGAACCGTTTCGTGACAAACGCTGTGTGTTGTTTGTCTCGAATAAATGTTTCTTTCTTTCTTTTTCTTTCTTAATAAAATAATTGTTGTGTTCAATCTAGAGCGAATTCATGTTTCGTAGTATGTAGATTTGGAGTTAAACCTTGACTATGATACGTTGATAACCGATATAAGATGTGGGAGGAATATATCCCTTCGCCTGATCAAGAATATAATAAGACAAAATCGAGTATGTCACTTAATTACTTAGACATGCGATGGGATAACCTAACCCACATTTTTATTTCTGTTTTAAAGGAACATCTCCGACTTTCGTAAATAATTTTTTTACAAGGCGTTCAATACGGTTGTAACAGTATATAAAGTACGTATGAAGGCACGCTAGTTCTTAGGGGCCTGGTAAAGGGTTAATAAAACCGGCCAATTGCGAGTCGGACTCGCGCACGTACCGTTATCCGTACCATTATCTATAAAAATATTTATTTTATTCTGTTTTTAGTATTTGTTGTTATAGCGGCAACAGAAATAGACAGACAGACAGACAGACGGACAGCGGAGTCTTAGTAATAGGGTCCCGTTTTACTCTTTGGGTACGGAACCCTAAAAAGGAAAAGTCTGTGAGATTGCACCTTTGTAAGTATGTTAGTTTGTATGTTTTGGGTAGAGAAGCAGGATCCCGAGTAGATAACGCGATAAATCTTGGTATATATGATAATAAATATAAATATTAATGGATGGATAATTAAGATTTAAGAAACGTGTCAGTATAAAAATAAGGATTGCGTTCTACCGACTGAAGGTACTGTACAATATTCAAAAATACCTATCAGAAAAAGTAAGTGAAACCTTAGTCGAATCCTTAGTGCTCTCGCAGTTGAACTATACGAATATAGTGGATATATGAAAATGAAAAAAAAAATTAAAAGTTTATTAGACCATAAAGAAACACAATATGCTTATCACGACCCTGCATCCTGAGCTAGAAAACCCTGTGTCCAAGACTCTTGTCTACAACCAAACATCACATTCAAAGAGTACAAAACGCCTGCATACGTTTTTTCTATGACATCTCTTAAACAGCTCACATCACGCCCTAGATCAATGACAGGAATATGCTAAACATGGACAATCGAAGACGTCTACATAGCCATCAAAGTAAGAAATATAATAGAATTCCATAAACCCTGTTATTTATTTAAGAAACTGAAATGGGTTCAGGATAAACGTTTAAAACGGTTGAGAATATGCACAAAACTTAGCAATTCACAACTCAAGGCTGTCTTTTTCAGTGGGGGTTTCAAATTTGCTGCCGCCAAAATATTGAAAGATTTACTACCACACTTGCGAGAGCTTATGTCTTTATTTAAATTTAAACAGCTAATTCGAGCGCACCTCCTAGATACACAGGCAACACCTCCTCGTAACTAAATAAATCACATCACACTTGCACACACAATGCAAATAAACATCATATTATATGACGACCGACTTACCCTAGTTGGTAGTGACCCTGCCTACGAAGCAAGAGGTCCTGGGTTCGAATCCCGGTAATGGCATTTATTTGTGTGATGAGCACGAATATTTGTTCCTGAGTCATGGATGTTTTCTATGTATTTAAGTATTTATTTCTCTATATAAGTATGTATATCGTCGTCTAGTACCCATAGTACAAGCTTTGCTTAGTTTGGGACTAGGTTGATTTGTGTAAGATTGTCCGCAAAATAAAAAAATAAATAAAATAATATATTATACGCCCCACACGCAACACACGCCCGCGCCCGCACACAGCACAGAAACAACTTCCTACTTATATATTTATTATTATTATTATGTATGTCTTTACCATACCTCGGGACCCAGTTAGAAGGCATGCGTTGGGGCCGAAGCCAACACTGCAGAGGACTTTAAGACAACAATAATCTAAAGCAAGGGATACACATGGCAAATACCATCTCCGAGCGCACAACATGGTACAACCGGTGAGTTTGAAAACCAGCGCAAAGTTGTTAAGCCTAGCACATGCTGAAACTGGAACCTTGTTTGACATAATAAGTAGTTTAATCTTATTAAATTTTAAGTGAATTTTGTTTCAATTCCTTATAGTTTTATTGTATTGCATGTGTTTGTTTTCTTTATCTTTGTGGCAAATAAAAAAAATCTTATTCTTAATATCTGGGACCGGTTAGCCAATTTCAGAAATTATTTCACCATTATGTAGCTATCTACTTTCTGGATGGTTATAGGCTATATTTTTTTATCCCGCGGGTTACGTAATACGAGGGCGAAGGCAAGAACAGCAAGTCCTTTATAATTTTATGCAATAAAACCATTTCGTATACGTACGTTATAAAAGCTAAGAGTGTTGAGGTGAACCCATAAAGGTGGTGAACTAGTGAATCACATGAATGTTCCCGAGTCAAAGCGGCGCGGGACGACGTGTTCGTGCCATTGCGCTTTTAGCGATACGCTATCTGTATGATCGTCTGTAACTGCCCGCTGCGGGCGGAAATAATAGCTTTACACTCGCAACAGTCACAACGCTTGTGCATGAGGAAAAAATGTACTTACTGGCTTGCCACGTAGGTGCTTACCTACGTTATGCGGCAATATTGTTATGGCAGGGTGAATATATGAATATACATACATATATGCATAATTGATAATAATCAGTGTAATAGATGGTACATCGATTGAGGTAAGATTATATATAAAAAAAAACCGGCCAAGTGTGAGTCGAACTCACGCACAAAGGGTTCCGTACCATTATCTATAAAAAAACTATTTTACTCTGTGTTTTTAGTATTTGTTGTTATAGCGGCAACAGAAATACATCATCTGTGAAAATTTCAGCTGGAACTATCACGGTATCAGTGAGATACAGCCTGGTGACAGACAGACGGACGGACGGACGGACGGACGGATGGACAGCGGAGTCTTAGTATTAGGGTCCCGTTTTACTCTTTGAGTACGGAACCCTAAAAAAAGAATAACTGAATACTTCAATCACTTTTGTACAGGGGATGACAAAACTTCACGTGGTAGAGGGTGAACAAAATGCTAATTATTTTTTTCTGGTAATAATTTGATAAATAATAGTAATTATTACGATTCGAAACCGTGGTAGATGCCATCTTTAGTAAGTTTTTTAATCGGTCATCAACCATCATGTATAGCCATTTCTGATCACGTCTCGGAAGTCACCCCGTTTAATTATAGCATTAGTTACGTGCTCGCATGGTTCGCGACCTTCGCCAACAAATTCGTTTAGCCGCATCCAGGCGGCCCAGCATTGCAGTTCTGCAAGCTATAAAATAGAGTTTGCTCTCTTTCTCTCTCTCTTTGTTCACTAGCCAAATGTACGACAGCACTAATATTTTAAAACAGTATGTTTTTTTAAAGAAAGGAAGATAATGTTTATTGTCACGCAAACAGATACATAAATGGTTTTTTTTATTTTTATTTGTAAGCAAAATATGTATAGAGATAATAAATTAACAAGATTATTAGTGTGACAAAAGCAACGAACTCAGCATGTACTGTGACAGTTATTCCGGCTGTACAGTCGCCATCACATACATCGGAGCAAACAAGCACGTCACAAACATCGGAACACACCTCTATTTTCAAGGCATTAGGGTGTATGTGCCGATATTTTTGAACACCTATAGCGTACCGATGTATGTGATGGCGACTGTACAGCGCTGGTTTTCAGTTCGTTTTAATGATTACACGACACTGTAACATACATAGGTCCTGGCATTTTCAGGAGAATAAAACACTCCCAATCATTAAATTTTTAAACAAGCTGTTGGTATTTTTTCCTTTACAATATTTCCAAAAATCGGGAATACATTTTTTATCTCGAATCAAAAATTCAATTATTTTCTGATTACTTTGGTGTAAAGCGGTCAACGTGAGTTTATTAATAGAATATGAATGATGCTAACGCTTTTATTTTTAATGGGAGCCGCCTAGAAGCCAATTTGAGAGTTATATTCACATTCAAAATGGTTTCAATGTGTTTCGCGTGCTCATCTACGGACTACGGGTGTGTAACGTAGTGCACACAATTAAGGTTTAGGTTTAATGACATTTATTCTCATATAAGATATACATCACTTCCATTCCACTTCCTATAAATCATTAGGCGCCTACAGCAAAAAATAAAATAAAAATGGTGGTAGCGTAAATCGTTAGTAGCTGTCCACCGTTCAATAACTGGCCACCTCATACTAAAAATAACTCTATTTACCTATAATAGAATTGACAACATTTCATAATTCTAAGTTCATGATTTGACTACTTCTTGTATCCTACTCGAAAAGAGGAACACGCTGGTAGTTTTATATCTCCAGTATTATTTATGTTAAATTTTTAACGAATTTTTAAAAATGCACTCATAGCAAATCCAATTCTACTGCAGAATGGACATGTTTACATATACCAAATTAAAAACAAACATTGTCAAGATGGCGTTAATGTAACCCACCCGAAAATGACATTTAAACTTTTTAAATGTTTTCGTCAAAACGGGACTAAAGCAAGGTGCCTATTCTGCAGTATAATTGGATCTGCTATAAATGCATTTTTAAAAAATCGTAAAAAATTGAACATAAATGATACTGGAAATATAAAACTACCAGCGTGTTCCTCTTTTCGAGTAGAATACAATGAGCTAATCGAACTAAGGGCTAAAAGTTATGAAATATTGTCAATTAATTTTAGATAAGGTTTCAATTACTGGCCACCCTTCAATAACTGGCCACGTTATACGGAATTAAATTCTGTTTGTAGAGTTCATTTTTAGTATGAGGGGGGGGGGGGGGGGGCAGCTATTGAAGGGTGGTCATACGTTCTGTTAGTCCGTTTACCCATCCAACACATTCGTTTGCTTATTTATTGCAGAAATAGTAATTGATTTCCTGGTATGTATTGAGCTAGTCCCTGTTTGAATAAGGTTGTAAATGGTAAATGTTTATTTTTATTCGTCCAAAAGTATATCAAAAGCTATACGTAGCGTTTCCTTGATTAAATACAAAGTATATTGTATTTATACCAACTCCCTATTTGCTGTAACGAAACGCACTACGCGACCGAAAAAGAAAACCTTATTTTCTATACATCAATTAGTAAGGTGCCACAATTTTGAGGTCATTCGCCCACAGAAGTTTAGTTTAAAAAAAAGCCAAGTATGGGGAAAAATTTATTGTTTTTTTTCTATGATTGTGTTAAAATCTTAATGCGGTTCACAGAATACATCTACTTACTAAGTTTTAACAGTATAGTTCTAAAAGTTTCGGAAAAAAGTGACTGTGACATACGGACGGACAGACAGACAGACAGACAGACATGACGAATCCATAAGGGTTCCGTTTTTTGCCATTTGGCTACGGAACCCTAAAAAAGACGGCCTGACAGCATTTCATTATTCCGGATATGAAACATGGTTTATATAGGCTGAATTTTGGAGAGACTGTGAAGGCAGAAGTCAAGAGACCCATACATGTTTAGTCCTAAAATTCTGATTACTTCCCTCTGTAATTTCTTTCGGTTTGCCAAGCTGAACTAATATAACTCCCTGTGTCACAAGCACATGTCTAATTAATCGGCTCCTTACCCCGGGTCGCCAATTTTCTTATTTATCGCCTCCGATTGCGGACCATTAGTGGACCACCGCCTTATTAGCTGCCCTCGACTGAGACAAATGGATCGTATTTTAATCAACTACACCAGTTTTGGAAGAACGGTGTAACTGATTCTATAGACTGTATAAACTTGTACACGTTTCTGGACTTTATCTCGATTGAATAAGGTGAAAAAGTGTGTATATATTTATAGTTTTGTATGTGCGAATCCCTTCGTTATTCAATGGGTTGCAATACGAGTTATTTGATTGGAGGTCCTGATTGGAACGTTGCCGTTTGATTCCTTGATTAATGGGGGAATATGCAGCATTTTGTTGGATAAGTTGTGTGTGTCGGGTAACTGAATGCGACTCTGAATATGTGAAGACCACTTTAAGTACCTACTTAGACGTCAATTTGCCTGCGAAGCTAGTGGTTCCAGGTTCAAATCCCGAGAAGTGTATTTATTTGTGGGATGAGCATGAATATTTCGTCGGGTGACAAGCAAAGGTCAATACCAAAACTGTCACTGCTCTTCAAAACCTCGTATCTCGGCACGTAGTCGATATCGAGATACGACCTTTGATTTAAGTAGGTATTTGTTACTTAGTGAGTTTTGCTTGTCACCCGACGATCTGTTCCTGATTTTGGGAATATACTACCTAGTATCTAAGTAATATGAAAATCTATTATTTGAGGATAATTATTCTTTATTTGGTCCAAAATTGATATGTCACGTATTTTCGACTGTTTATATTGTTGAGAGTATGTAGTTCAAAACATAGACGTATTCCTATCAACATTGCAGGCCATCATTAAAAAAAATTGCACTAGGTTTTCAGGCTGGACAATTCCATGCAACTTTGTATAAACAGTAGGTAACGCTGGCTAACAAAATTTATAAATTTCAAAGTAAAGGAAAAATTGCAAAATGTAATGCTTCGAGCCGGAGCTTTGAACACGGTAGCACAGGCATACATGTATGGCCCGTCGCTTCAAACAAACAGAGATAAACTATATTAGTGACCGAGCAGTTGGTTAGTAGCAACGGGCCATGCATGCCTGTGGTCGCCGGTTTAAATCCGCCTTAGAGCATATTTATTTATTTTTCTTTTAATTTGAAATGTATTCCATGCAATGTTTTTAAAATTGTTATCTTTCATATTTAACGTATAATAATATTTTTTAACCCCCGACGCAAAAAGAGGGGTGTTAGAAGTTTGACGTGTCTGTGTATCTATGTGTCTGTCTGTGGCATCGTAGCTCCTAAACGAATGGACCGAATTATATTTCTGACGAAACCTGTAAACTGCGATGATTCAATCTGTCAACTGCGACGACTTTATTTAGACGCTATAAACCCCCGTCAAATGTTTTGAATGACAGCATAACACACTGCTAGGCTCACACGTCATCTTCCGAGTCAGCTCCAGCCATTGACAACATCGGATATTGAAACGTCCACACGCCCAGACAACTCGATTCAGCTCGCGCCATGCTAGATTCTAGCGAACTGGGTCGGCGTGGCACCGGCACCGTTTACATATAAAGTGAAAATTAAAATGTTTGTAATAATTTTGATTATAACTCATAACATGTGTATTACTATATTTAATAAAATACCAGCTGACATAAAGACATCGCCTATAAAATAATTTAAAACAAAATTGTATAAATTATTGATTGACAAATGTTTTATAGCATTAACGAATCTTTATTGTATACATTTTAAATATTAACTGATATTTAATTTACATAATTATACTTAAAATAACTTGACTTATTTTTTTGTAATTTCTTAAATTTTTCTGTTAATCTGCTTACCATTACCCTATTTATTCCTTATTAAACTACACATATGCGCAAAATTGTAATTAATCTTGTAATTGTATTTAACTCTAATTTTACTAGACTGAGTGACTTATAATATCACTGACAAATTATATTTTCACATGTATATCTTGACTGAATGTATAATGGAAAGCAATGTATATAAATTAAGATCTTATGTTACCATATGTTCATTGTGAATAAACGATTTGATTGATTGATTGATGATAGAATAAATTGAACGAGGGAGCGAAGTGAATCAAGTTCTCTGCTTCAGATTGTAATCCAGTTTGTGAGGAATGGTTTCAATACATTGCATCCGACTTGTTTAAGCACGTAATAATTTACTTTAAAAACAAAGTTTAAACCGACTTCAATTCAGTACTTCGCCAAGCCATTTACCACATGCACTGCTTTCCGAGAGCAAATGCGTTGATTATTACAGAAAAAACCCAAGTCGCTATCTGTGGGCTGATTATTATTATATTATTCGTCGATTCCTAAAGGATCTTAGATTTACCACTTCATGAGTTGCTACTTCAACGGAATCATGTCGGAATCTTTGACGAACTTTGCATCTTTGAGGAGTTTCTTAAGTCATCTGTGGTCTTCATCATCAGTTCCACTTCACCAAAATTGCGATTTCCGAAGGTAAATACACGAATTATAATAGAAAATACAGAAATCACTACAGGCGTGCCTATAAAATTTGAGGGTTGCCCTCAATTTCCCTGGGATCCTATCATCAGATCCTAAATTGGTGACAATGGGACCACCTCGGGGGTATACTCTTTCGAATAAAAAAAGAATTTTGGAAATCGGTCTATAACTGACGGAGAAATCGGCGAACATACCTACATAAAAAAAAAAGCGGCCAAGTGCGAGTCGGACTCGCACATGAAGGGTTCCGTAAAATAAATTGCTGTTTACGATTTATGACGTATTAAAAAAAAAACTACTTGCTCGATCTCGATTAAACCAATCTTCGGTGAAAGTTTGCATGATAATGTACATCATATATTTTTTTTAGTTTTATCATTCTCTTATTTTAGAAGTTACAGGGGGGGGGGGGACACATTTTACCACTTTGGAAGCGTCTCTTGCGCAAACTAATCAGTTTAGAAACAAATCATATTAAAAACCTCAATATCATTTTTGAAGACCTATCCACAGATACCCCACACGTATGGGTTTGATGAAAAATGTTTTTTTGAGTTTCAGTTCTGAGTATGGGGAACCCCCAAAACTTAATGTTTTTTTTCTATTTTGGTGTGAAAATCTTAATGCGGTTCACAGAATACATCTACTTACCAAGTTTCAACAGTATAGCTCTTATAGTTTCGGAAAAAAGTGGCTGTGACATACGGACGGACAGACAGACAGACATGACGAATCTATAAGGGTTCCGTTTTTTGCCATTTGGCTACGGAACCCTAAAAAATACATACAGTGGAACATATAACCTCCTCCTTTTTTGGAGTCGGTTAAAAATACTCATTATAGACTCTTCCCACAGTATTTTGATATTTTTAATCCGAAGCGTACAATTTTGGCGCAAAAATTTATATTTTGAGAGATTTTGGAAAAATACTACTTTTTCCGCTCCTTACAATTTTTTTTCAGTAAGACTAATAAATAAATGTTGTATGACAAACATGTAAGGAATTTAAACTTGCGACAGACACTTTTGTCATAGAAGCAACTAATAAAGTGCTATTTCAAAATCACCTAAAAAATGGCCCCTTCAAATGAGGATGGTTGCAAACGCACACATGGCCCGAGGTCGGAAACTTACATTTTTTTTCATACCCGACCAATATAAATCAAAACATTTTCCTCTCCACCTTTTGCAAGGCAAATCCCCCATTGTCTGGATTATTGGGCCAAAATGCTTTCGTATGTGCGTTTGTCCAGCTGTTATCCTCTACAGGTCGCATTTCTCAACCGATTCTTGGGAAATTTTGTGACCAGGTTCAATAATTATTATAGATACCTATTTGTGTCCAACCAGATTTCCAAAATTAAAAAACATAATTTAAATAAAAAAAAAACAGGCTTGCGGTTTCTACAGTTCATATAGACAGTGGTTTATTTATTTGTCGAGTGCCTAGTGGATAATGCCTACGAAGCTGACAGTCCTGGGTTCAAATACCGGTACCTAAGGGCAAATATTTGGTGATGAGCCTGAATATTTGATTCTGAGCCTTGGATGCTTTCTTTCTATGTATTTAAGTCTGGTATCCATTAAATACCTGTATATCGTCGTCTGAGTTTACTATGGAGCTAACTCGAATCGTGTAAGATAATCTATTAATATATTTTTCTTATTACATTACAAGAAATATGTTAAAACACGGATGGAAGGCACAAAACAAGAAAAAAACTAGAACTTACCTAAAACCAGAATTAGTAACAATGCATACAGTACCTGTGACAGATATATTATGTGATAGCCCATAGGTCCCGAAAATGCTCGCTGAATTGCTTCGCTGAACAGCAAGATTGCGATCTGTTGGACGATTGTCAATTATGATTAATTATTTCAATATTTGTGTTCAATGATAACGCCTGTTCAGAAATATATCGGTAATATAGCCGAGTATCAGATACAGATTTCAAATCAAATATTTTATTTTGCGCAGTTAATTCACAAAAGAGTCATGGATGTTTTCTATCTATTTAAGTATTTATTTCTCTATATAAGTATGTATATCGTCGTCTAGTACCCATAGTACAAGCTTTGCTTAGTTTGGGACTAGGTTGATTTGTGTAAGATTGTCCGCAAATATTTATTTATTTATTTAAAAAAAAATGCGATGACAGTAAATAACTATTGCATCTCCATCCACGTTATCAAGAGAAACACCGTCATTCCTTTTTGTTACAGGTAGGTTTTTGGAATAATACCTTCTGGAACTTAAACGTCAATTTGAGTAAACAACCCAATTTAAACTTTGAGCTTAAGTTGTGGCATTTAAGTTCGTTTTAGATAAATTACATGTTCCATGAAGTGGCACGTATGCTGGTATCATAGTAAAAAAAGAAACGTTAGTCCGACAGTTTCTTTTAAGGGTCCCGTAGTCAACAAGGAACCCTTAAAGTTTGGCCATGTCCATCTATCCTTTCGTCTGTCCGCGGCTTAGTTCAGTGGCACTTATTGACAAGAGTATATCGTTCACGCCAAAAAAGAAATTTAATTTGAAAATCCCCTACATGCAAAGTGGGGATGTATTCTTTTTCTCGTTAATCTCATGGTGTCACCTCAAAGGGTGTTGTTGGATAGCTCGTTCAAAATAACCTTTTTCTTTGATAATGTTAGCGTTAATATTAAAATTAAATTTTTGTAAATAGTTTATTGTGCTCCTTGTTTAGTGTGCTACCTGCTACATGGTTACGATTGTGTACCTATGTGAAAATAATAAGACAGTACAGTAGTATTTATAATGAATGTAAAAGGAAAAATATCACTACTTAGCCGCCGGCGCTGCCGTGGTTGTCTGTCATTTATAAACGATTTTTTTTGTTGACATTACGATTTAACAAGTAGCAGAACAGACTAGAAAATTTACTTGGAAAAAATAACTTTCACGGAAGGGCCACGACACGCACTTGGCCGGTTTTATTCGAAATTTAATCGTATTATAATTGTTTGGTACAATCTTACATCTAAAATTATAGCGGTATATTTTTTAAGCTAACTGTAAACAGCACACTACTATTGTTGATTCATTTGTAATTTTATGTACAACATATTTAATGTTTTAAGTTTTTGTTTTAAGTACCTATTGGCCTATTTACTTGACTCCGACAAGTCTGCCTTCGAGTAAAAAAGTATCTCTTTTTTTGTTTTTTATAACACGTTGCTGTACAAGTACAGTCAAGTGTAAATATATGGGTGCATACAACTTACTCATAAATATGGTCAACTTACTCATAAATATGGTCAACTTACTCATAAATATGGTCAACTTACTCATAAATATGGTCAACTTACTCATAAATATGGTCACTTTACTCATAAATATGGTCATAAATATGGCCCATCGCTTATGTCAGCGGATTAAGGTTTCGGTACTTACGTATTTATTAGAGGATTAAATCGATATATATATTTATTTGCACTGTTACCTTTCTAACTACACTATTATAGAACTAACTCAATAGTTTGGTTTCCGGATATTGTGGCGATATTTCAGGGTGCGAGCGCCTTCCAGTACAATTCCGATACGTGCAAGTTCTGAAGTCTAGAAGCTGTCACAGCACCGAATATAGAGGTATGCCTGCACTCTAACGTTCAACTTTGAGTTATATTGTTGTTACTCAGCCAATTTGTGTTGCTGGTTCTTTGGTCTAGTACCGTCTACATTTCATATTCACGGTTTCCCGGGAATTTCCGTTAACTTCGGCATTCCAATATTGGAAAGTACCTATTATTATTATATCGTATGGCTTTTATACAGTTGAAATTAATACTAAGAATGGGTACAGTCGCCATCACATACATAGGTACACTCTAGGTGTTCAAAAATATCGGCACATGCACTCTAATGCCTTGAAAATAGAGGTGTGTTCCGATGTTTGTCACGTGCTTGTTTGCTCCGATGTATGTGATGGCGACTGTACAAGTTTAAAAGATTACAATTTAATATCTAAGTTGAGTAGCCAGTCCCTTGTTGCAGGGGTCAGCGCCAATAGGTCATCCATACCTCCCGTGAATAGTCTTCTGGGGCATTCCTCAACAATGTGTAGGACGGTTTGTGTTGGCGCACCACAGTCACAGTCAGCTGCTGTTGATATGCCCCACTTGTGTAGATTGTGATTGCAGCACCCAACGCCCGTCCGGATGCGGTTCAGAGTGACCCAGGTGTTCGTTAAAGCCCGTTGGAGTTCTAGTGGGGTCTATGTTAGGGGCTCCATCCTGTTCCTGCCACTGCTTCCTCCACTCCAAATGGATACTGAAGGGCTCCGAGCCCTGTAGCTTGCAGTCGGACCATATGGGTTTGCGGGACGGTAGACGTGGGTGAGGCAGGTGATGGAGTGTCTCTCTAATTGGCAGCGTTTGCGTTGTTGCCTTAGTCCACTCCCGCGCAGCAGCATGTGTTCTTCTTATATCTGGTGGAGCAATATGCGACAGCATGGGGAGCCATCTGGTGGGAGTTGGCTTCAAGCTTCCGGATATAGTTCGCATAAATCGGTTCAGTTGAACGTCGATCTTACTCGTATGCGCACTTCTATACCATGCTGGAGCACAATACTCTGCTGGCGAATATACGAGTGCGATGGAGGAAGAGCGCAAGACGTCAGCCCGAGCTCCCCATGATGTTCCTGCTAGCCGGTTTATGAGGTTAACACGTGTTTTCACTTTTTGGGCCAGGTTTTCCAAGTGTACCTTATAGGTAAGTGACCGGACGGGAAAGTACCTACATTCACAGAAACAAATTAGCAAAATTATTTCCTAAAAGAAAAAAAAGAAAAAAAATTGCATGGACTCTTCTTTTATTTATTTCGACATGCTACCTGGTTCAGGGTTCCACATATATTTTAAAGAGAGAGGTCAGCTTTTACATCATCAATAAGTGATTTGATTAAGAGGAAAGATGAGCGTTAATTTTTATTTTTATAAGTGCTAGGTTGCTTCAAACAATGCTTAAAGCGGCTTATTTCAATAGGTCGGAAAAATAGGCCTATTATACAAATCCGTCAACAATAATCGCCAAATCAAAACAATCCGACATTGAATATTTCCATCTTATTCAGTTTCCTAAAATTTTGTTACGATTGTTCAAGTTTCTGAGGGCGAAACAGTTGAGAACGAAATCTCGATTGTGGAGTTTATCACTTAAGATTTTTAGTCCACGGTGCAGCTGTCCTTATTGCACTCAGAGCATAGAATACTTATTATATTCATACATCTGTGTTATTGCACTAGCGCGTGGTCCCACCCTACGTGAGTGTGACAGAAATACTGATCTTGAATCCCTTAATCTGAAAAAGGGCTCAGATTCCCTCTTAATTTAATTCACCATGTTACAATAAATTGGAATAGAAAAATATTTGTTCGTGTCACAAACAAAATATAAAATAGACCTACATAAAAAAACAACATCCCGACACAACATAGGTAGCTAAGAACCAACAAAACATTCAATAAAAAAACACTTAAATTGGTTTATCCGTTTGCAAGCTACGATGCCATAGACAGACACACTGACTGACACACAGATACTCACGTTAACAATTAACTCACAAAAATAAAACAAAAGAACCGTGTCACGAAATGATCTCAACTCAGCATATAGCCAGCGATAGTTTTCCGTAATATTAGTAGATTTGATGTATTGTCATTTTTCTTCTGATCTACGATATGAACTTTATAATGGTAACAGTTTAGTGGTTAAAGTGAACTAGCAGGAGCTGTCGAAATGCAGACAATTTTGTGAAAACCACCCGGTAACCGTTTACCAGGACACCTTTCATCCTCGCAAATTGATTCGACGGGCCACGACTTACGCACGTGACACAGGCCGGCTTTGAGAACAACGAGTAGGATTTTACAATAATAATGAAAATGTAAAATTCAACACTAGTTATATTTTTTATATACACATTTTTTGTATACAGACAAATTCTTCGTTTATCTAGGATATCAAAAGAAAATACTGTATTATTAGTTCTTGCTTGCTTCGATGCTTACCTAATTATTACTTTTCAAAATGGTTTTCCTTGAAATAATATGTCTACAAAACTACTTACGCAGGATTTGTCTGATTTATTATAACTTTTATCAATATTAGAACTCCCCATTGGCACACAAACCTCGTCTAGGTTTTGCCTAAAATGGGTATTATATGTAAAACTTAACTTAAATTATGTCTTAATAAAAAAATATAAAAAAAAAACTCCAAATCACTAAACTTAGGAGGCAGTGGGGCGGAATGTATCTCGAGTGGCGACCACTTGCTGGTAGGAGCAACGTGAGTAGACCTCCACAAGGTGGACTGATAATAAAGGTCCGCTGATTGGGACCAGTCATTGTGTCTTTGGGGGAGGCCTATGTTCAGCAGTGGAAGTCTTTCGGCTGATATGTTAATGAAGATAATTCAACTAATAACTATACAGCGGTGTGAAACTTCTAACGATCAAGTGGTTTGCAGTTGCCGAAAAAAAGCCCAATCCCAATAAGGTTTAATTTCTTTAACGGACTGTGAAGATCAATGAAAGTCGCTTCTACCATAATTTATTAAAAAAAAAGGGCTTGAATTTAGTACTAACCCAGGCCACATAATAAGTCAACATTCCTTTATCTCCTTTCTAGTTTACTGCCACTTTAACACTTTCACTGCCTGGAACTACGTCTTAGGCGCTTTCCACTACTTAGTTAGTGGGAAAACCGCGGCATCGGCTACGAGCGTAGCGCGTAGTGATTCTTGACAGTAATTGTGTTAAGATGCTACGCACTACGGTGTAGCATTACGATCGTAGCGTTGCGGAGATATTTAAGAGAAGCATGGTAATCGCATAATTACCGTGCTGGAACAGGTAAAAAAAATAGTCAAACTGCCGTCTGCTAGTTTCATATTGAAGAGAGAAGAAATTATACTGTGAAATTGTTTATTCTAGTTTATTCATCATAAATAGAGAGAATATTACCTAATTAGTCTACCATAATGTTGTTTTCGCAATAATATTATGTTAAGTTAAATTCTAAGGCGAAGTTGCTAATTAGAGTAACGAACCTCGCGTTGCTTCGATGGATGCGGAAAGAGAGATTTCTGTTGTGACGATATTACAAGACGGTAGGTTTTAACCTAGTTTTGCCAATGAATATAATCCCACAATTAATGTCTAGCAAATGTAATCCTTTTTTGAAAAAAATATCAAATCAAATTTTTTTTCAAAAAACCCAACTGATTTTTTAAACATTTACGAGTTATCCAACCTCCTTGTATGCCAAAATCCATCAAACCGTTTGGACTGTTCGTAAGGTTTTGGATGTTTAAAAATAAAATTGTTAAGCCAACTTTAAATCGTTAATCGATATAAATTCTAAACGGTTATTTTAACAAAGAATTTATGAGAGAAACCTAAGTAATTTGAAATACCTTTTCAACGATATCCCACATACCATAGTTTGTGGCCTTAATTTGTTTGCTTTTTACATTTTGGCGACTGGTGGCCGCCATATTGAATGATAACTGTCTTGTCTTCAGCGACACCCACAAGATTAAAATTAATCGATAGACGTATGATAAACACATTTGCGTCGTGCAGTTGGGTAATAAATAATAAGAATGATAAATTGATAAAATTAAAGTGATCCATTCTCTTGCCCTGTGAGTCTCCGCAGCGGGCTATGAACATCCCATTGTAGGAGCCGTATTTTCGCTTCTATTACCTGTAGTAATCAGTTAAAGGGGACACAATGGCTCTTTCATCCCATTCAATACGAACAGATTTTACAAGATAAATGTTCTCTTCGCATCGCGTCATTGTCGGTGATCGCCTCAAGTGGCTATTTCAAAAATGGCCGAAAGGTATTAAGCTAATTCTGGAACGTTCTAGACGGAAATTGAGCGCGCTGATTGAACAGTAATGCTCAGATAGGTTCGGATATGATGCTAGGTTTTTAGATTGGTTTTGCTTATGTGTCACATGTGGTGCATTTGTTTGTGTGTGTGTAGCTTTTTCTCAGTTTATATAACCCTTTAAAGTTTGTTCATTTATTCAACGTAGTAAAATGACAGGAAGAAATGTCAACACAACAAACAATGATACCAGCTTATTACAAACTGTGCGGTGCTATGATTACGGTTTCTGATTTAATTCTCAATAATACAAATGACATATAAGTATTTTGTATTTTTTTTGTATTCCATGCTTTTGTTATATAAAAAAATAGGGGAGCCCGGTATTCCATAACCGAATTCCGATGAGTCACACACGACTGAATTTCATCCGCGACGGAAAAAATGCAACGCAACGATTTGGCGTATACGCTAAGTTTTACGATGCGACTACTATCTGACCTTTCAACCCAGAGGGGAAACTAGACCTTATTGGGATTAGATCAATATCCTCACGTTTTTTTCCTTTGCCAAAAAGCCATTGTTAAATATCAAATGATATTTCGTACATAAGTTGTTTTTTAAACCCAGTGGTATTAATATATGATGGAACAAAGGCCGCAAAAATAGCTGATACAACTATATTCCTAGAGTCGTTAGAGCGTGTCAGATATTGTAGCGGCCTTTGATCCATCATATATTGATGCCAGAGACTACGAACCGGGGTTCAAACCCACGACCTCCAGATTCAAAGTCACGCGCCTTACCGCTCGGTTACAGTGGCTTTTTATTATCCTTCTGTAATTTCTAAGCGTTCTAGAACTAGAACAAGGCGGATAGTCTATATAACCGCGCGCCGAGCTTTTTTTTAACGTTTTGGAAATGCGTTTACGCATCCCGTCCTGTCCGGGGAGGCAGAACGGGTATGACGGACTAACCGAAGCTGGACCTTCTAAAACCACCAACGAATTCCGGCTCCGCCTTGTAGAGGGGGCGTCGCAGGATCGCTCTTGGCATTCAACTGCTTACGTCCCAGCGGGCGGCCCACAGTGGCAGGCCGCAGACATTTCGAGGTATCAGCTAGGCGATCGCTGTGGAACCTTTACTTACAGGGCTTGCCCCGACTCCCTGCATGTTTCCACTACGGCGGAGGCACCGGCCTGTGATAGCCGTGCTGAAACAAGTTCTTTACAAGAATATATTGATACGGGATAAATTAAATAAAGCGTAAACTTTACGAGGACTTGAGCATGGAATTAAAAAATAAAAACCATAAAGGAGAAATTATTTTTTTGCGACGAGTCTATTCACATTTAAAAAATGCGCATTCAATTGCCTCATAAAACAATGCCACGTTAAACGATGAACTGGCCATAGTTTTTCTATAGAAATTAATTTTCGTTTTCCATTCGTGACAAAGTCACACAAACTTAAAAAAATCTATTTGAATAAATATTGAAAATCGGTACACGGGACATCTCGTCTCGCATTTGTAACGATATAAGCAATAGATTTGTCTAATAAAAAGAGGAGGTCACTTTTTTGGGTCAAAAAACACACTGTGCGTGTAATAAATGAACAGATTTTACTACATTCGAATAGTATTTGGGATAAGCATGAGTTGAAACAAAAATTAACTCAGTGTCCGTTTTGTGACGAAAACGAAGCATACATATAATTTGAAAATGAACTTGTTTCACATTTAAATAACGTGTTGCATACAATTTATAAATTGAAAAGAAAACGTTAACTTTTATACAAACTGAATACTGATTTGTCGTCACGTCATCATTATTGTTCAACAGTTCACGCTAATTGGGTACACAAATTATTGAAAATGCCCATTTACTACATTTTTATATTCTCTGCACTATCGCATCGATTGGTCGCAATGTCGGCACCGGTTCATTTGCGGATAGGCAAACATATTTGGGTACTAAATACTTACATGCTTCAGACATCAGGCATCTACGACATCAGTAGTTAAGCTAGATTAGAAGTCCTCGGACGGCTTGACAACTTCTGTCGAATAATACGGATGGAATATCTTGGTAATCCTTCTAGATCGGTCAGGTGACAGCGGTTTTCGCAGAAACTTACGTTTAGTCTAGGAATTAGGTAGCCAAGCTCCTTTAGGATATATCCAGGACAACGTTGAGGCAAGAAACCTTTCATTACATGCATGTGCTACTGAAACGGAAAATGGATTTGAAAGAGTCCGAAAATTAAACTATGCTATACAAATAACATTCGGATATAATTATCAGACAACTTTACTCGCGATCTGTCAATTTTAGAATTGCCAACTACTAGAAACTAGCAACATTAAGTGTGAAGTTAGCGAGCAATGCAGGACGAAATGGAGTTTTGACAGTAATAATGTTATTTGAATCGCATAAGTACAGTCAGCATCACAAGTAGCTACGCCATCAAAGACGTCAAAAGCTCTTATTTCCCTTTAATAAAGACTTTTGACGTTTTCGTTTGCGTAGCTACTTTTGATGCTGATTGTACTAGAACGAACTTCTCAGAGCTCCACATAACTGGGCGTTAATTACCTACGATATGTATGGAGCTCTTGTTGCGTCTACTAGTACTAATGTGTTTAATGGATTAGCCATACTTATCACGAACATCCCACGAGACTAGAGGGCAAAACGTGCGAGAGTACCTTGTGGGATTTACTGGTCAATGCTCCGTAGTACGAATATGTTATGTTGTGTTAAATAACCAAAGGGAATACAGAAAAAGTCGCGACAGCATCTAGTTAAATACCATACATATATTAGCACACTTTTAATTTAATTTAAGGTGAAGCAGCTTCAGAAAAGTACCAAAATGGGCTTGGAAATTCCTACTTCATTACGCGAAAACTACATAAAATGTAACGGTTTCTTATTTAAATGCTATTTGAAGATATTTGCTACAATTATATAATGCCCAACACACGATTTGATTAATTTGCCTCGATGAATTAGGCTCGCAAAGTTAGCTCTGATTGCGCGTTTTTCGGTAGGTCGAGTTGACTAAAAACCAGAACCATTTTTTTGCTAGTCAATGTTCAGTATTTATTTTTGTATCCTTTTATTCCTTATTATATATTTGACAACGTAGTAGGCTAATTTTATTTTTAATTAACGTAAATTAGTAACATTAAGCACATAAATATAAAATCTCGCTCAAAACGGATACGCGTAAGTCATTCGTTTGAATTTTAGTAGGCAGATGGCCAAGGGGCCTCGGGCTGGACGGACGTCTGTCGCGATTTTTTGCATTTTGACAACTGTAAAATTCGCTAGTTTAATACCAGCTGTTAGAAAATAATACGTTTTCAGGGAGAATTAATAGGGTGTCATGTGGGTGGATAAACGTTTAAAATAGATTTTCGGTCATTTTTACAATTTGTTCTAATTTAAAACACAAAAGTTCGTTCACAAACCCTACGATTACAACCCGATTTTTCATATTTCTCATCTTAAGATCCCGTTATTAATGAAAGAAGTTCGAATACGTTTCTTTAGAATGTGGAATATTTTTTTATCACACGGGTCACATTGTCTAGTACGGTTTATGTGCGATACATCTTGCTGCCCCAATATTATAGGGTTCTATGTTACATTGTCGGGGTACTTCAATTTAGACCTAGTGTCACTCTGACAGACTTCAAATTTCAAGTTGATATAAAGTGCAACATAGAACCCTATAATATTGGGGCAGCGATCTGTCATATAGAAAGATTTGACATTTGGCATTTACGCTGTCTTAGGACTTAGATATATCGTTTTCAATAAAATAATAATATATTAAATACAATGAAAATCGTATAGTGTACAAACTATAACGATTATGATAGTATATTGTGATCCGCTGTAATAATGACGCCATCCAGTTAAATCCCCTGCAGTTCCAACCAATTGCATGTGGAAAGACATTGTCAGAATATTTATACCTACTCGGAATCTGCAAGCATGATGTAATTTGTGTTTATTGTGGTCAAATCAAGACGGATTATTGTCACCCAATTGGATACAGTTCTTCAAGATACCTCCTAACTACACTTTAACTCCAAGTTTTGAACACATTCACTGCCCAGAATATCTACGCACTACAAGGAGCGATGCCTACGGCGTAGGCGCCCGCTAAGCGGGTTCATGGCAGACCTGAGTAAGAGTTTGAAAGTCAAGTGAGGAAGAAGAAGTAGTAAATAATTATAATAATTAATATGCCTAAACAGTAAAGTTATGACGAATTGGAAAGTCGTTTGTGTAACGTTAAGCAATATTTTATTCGGAGAGAAAATTACATATATTCAGACATTAAAGACAGCAGTGTTATTTTCTTACTTTTTAATGTAACTAAGCAACAACATACGTCACACTCCCAAGAGGGAAAAACCGGGAGGCTACTTCATCAGTCCAATACAAAATCAAACAGGTGCTGAGGCAGCTTCCTGGTTCGCCTTGACCGTGCGTTATTAGTCTCAGTAGTGTCCGTATGCTCAGTCAGTTCTGTTTCACATTGTCTATGAGTCGAGTCAAGTACAGATTCGTTATGAAGTTCTAGGGGAAAAATACGTTGGACAGGCCTTACCTTAGATCCAGCCGACGTCCGTACTCGCACCACTCTAGCGACGCCATCTGCACCAGGGCACAATTCTTCGACGACCGCCAATGGCCACGTCACACGCTTGCCTTCAGTTTCCAACAAAACAATATCACCAACCTGAAGCGTTACGTGTTTAGCTTGCTCGCGTTTTTGTACCAGCAAGCTAATGTATTCGTCTCTAAAACGTTTCCGTAGATCATCGCGTAAATTTTGACAGTAACGATATCTGATGTTTGTTGCTTTTTTATCGACCTCATCAAAGTCGGTCGTTTGGTGGGATAAAAGTGGTTGGATGAACATTGAGGGAGTCAGTGGTTGTAGCTCCTTTTGACCACCCACGTACGTGAGGGGCCTGCTGTTTATGACAGCCTCGCAGTCACATAGCACCGTCTGTAGCTCTGTAAGCGATACGGAGGCTTTTCCTAAAACTCGGCGTAGGATTTGTTTCATGAAACTAATCATACGCTCGTAGAACCCTCCCCACCAAGGAGCAGCCGGAGGCAAAAAATTCCATTTTATCCTCGTTATTGAGGAAAAACGTTCTATTTCGTCCCAATCTAGGGAACTAAACGCATTGTCCAGGCCTCGGAAATTGGTAGCATTATCACTAAAAAATCGCTCTACTCTTCCTCGCCGTGCCACAAAACGCCTCAGCGCCATCAAGAACTCGCCTGTTGATAGCGACTCCACTACTTCTAAGTGCACAGCACGGTATGTAGCGCAAGTAAACAGGACGATCCAGGCCTTGGTTCCTGCGCGTAATGTCAGAGGACCACCTAGGTCGACGCCTGAGAACTGAAACGCGTTGCTAGCTTCCATCCGTTCCACTGGTAAAACTCCAGTGGGCGCCTGACATCGTTTTGCCTTAAACCGTTTGCATCTAATGCACCGAAGTATAATGTTACGGACTAATCTCCTGGCTCCGATAATCCAATAGTTTTGTCGTAAACTGTTGAGTAAGGTCTGTGCACCAGCATGCTTCAGCTCGATGTGCCTTCTCTCTACAAGACGTTTGACTATCGTGTCTTTTCCAGGAAGAATTACGGGAAACTTGAAATCGTAGTTTTCGCTTCCAAGTGACAACTTAGTGTTTAGGCGTATAATGTCATTATCATCTTCAAAGGTTTGAATGTTATTGTTACTCAGTAAAGAGTCTTTATACTTTTGTTGTATTAACCTTATCAATACATTCTCAGCGTATTCAAATTCCTCGTAAGTTAGTTCCTTTGATACTGATTTATTATTAAATCTTAGCATCCAGCAAATCATTCTGACTAACTTGGTATAACTTGAGAAGTACGTTAATCTGTCTAAGAAAGTTTCTTCCTCGACAAGCATGGCAAGAGTACCAGTCTTTTTCCGTTCTTCGTTAGCTTCTGACGCGTTTAATGTGAAGTCTGTAGCTGGCCAATGTTCTTCATCTAGACGTAACCACGCTGGACCTTCCCACCATCGACTTTCCAAGAGTCCCTTAGGATCCACACCCCTGGAAGGCAGGTCTGCAGGATTTAGATGACCTGGAACATGTCTCCACGCAGAGGTAGAACTCAGATTTCTAATCTCCCTTACACGGTTGGATACAAATACGCTCCATGGTCCATCACACTTGATCCATGTGAGTACTACGCTCGAGTCTGACCAATAATATACGTCACAGTTCGGAATAGCTAATGATTCAATAGCTGTTACAGATAGCCGACTAGCAAGTGTAGCAGCAATCAGCTCCTGTCTCGGAATCGTAATTTTATCAACTGGCGTAACTCTCGACTTAGCTAGAACAAGACTTAAGATAACCTTTTCACCTTCTTTTGATCGCAAAAATATGCAGGCAGAATAACCGTTCTTACTTGCGTCAGAAAACACGTGTAAGGAGGTTTCACACTCCTTTATGGACATACTTGTAAGCCGTCTGGGGATAATGCAATCGGTGATGACATGAGCTTGTTCCAACCATTTTCTAAAATCTTTAGCCAAATTATCTGGTAATTCTGCGTCCCAAGAAAGTTTCAGACACCATGCCTTTTGCATAATCATTTTGGGGACTATGGTCGTGGGGCAGGTTACTCCAATCGGATCGAAAACTCTTTGTGCTACCGATAATAATGTTCTTTTTGTCAGTTTTAAATCAACATTGTTGAAACTAACGTTGCACTGTAAGGTGTCATTTTTGACATTCCAAATTACCCCTAATATTGAGGTATTTTCCACATTCTTGTCGACAATGATGGGACTCGTGATCCAACCTCTAAGATCAAACATACCGCTAAGCATTACCTCCTTGGATTCGCTCATGAACTTCTCCAAATCTTCCTCAGAGTCCAAGCTAGTGACGCAATTGTCAACGTAAAACGATTTCTTCAATTTCATTGCAGTCTCTCTAAATCGTTCCGCACAATTATCTAGGTGGTGATTGATGGTAGCTACTAGATGGAATGGGCTAGATTTTACTCCGAAAACGACGCGTCTGTGACGATATGTGATCATCGTTCTATATTTTTCATCAATCTTGGACCACCACAAGAACCGAAGATAATCTCGATCTTCCGGGACGAGTGAAATTTGAAGAAACGCCTTCGCTATATCAGCTGTCACTCCAATTTTGTTTTTCCTGAAATTGATCAATAGATTAGGAATTTGTGTGAAAAAAACACTGCCTGAAACAAAAGTCCAATGAAGAAACGCGCCGCTCCCGACGATAAGGATCCGCTCCCGACCAGAACAACGCACTCCCGACTGGAACTACGCCCTTGTTGATGAAGAGACCTCAGTGAAAACGCATTCTCATTTTTCTCTCCAGGACCCCATCCAAACGCCTTCTCATCGAGTATGATATTCCGACAAGGAAGACATAACTGAGAAGCAGCGTCAATATGTTAATTCATATTACAGCGCACACGACAAGCCAAGAAGCCTAAAACAGCAAATTGTGCATTTTGTCACGCGCCTTCGTGCCACACTAATCGTGGCCGACATTTTTGCCGTTCATCGAGCAGCGTCCATGGTGCGACGCCTGCTGCGTCACGGCCCGGGGACAAACTGGATGAAGAATTTGCAGCCATTTAAGCCTGCCTCCAAAATTGCGCGAAGAAGAAGTGTAAGGTCAAAGACATCACTCATTACAAGGATAGCGTCGCAACGCAACACAGTTGGCGAAAATGCAACTCTTCATAATTAGACAGAACAAACAATTCACTTGAAATGTCGACGCAGCGCTGAGCGTAGGTAAATACATCTATATTTTTTTGTCAAGATCAAGGTCGCGGAGTCGCGTCGTCAGCATATTTTTATAAACGCGCATCACGGTTTTCATTTTTAAGGTAATTTACTTAAGATGCTATTTTTAATTGTATTTAGATAACTATCATATTTATTTTTTTCTATTATTGTGCTGTATGTAACATTGCCCTGGAAGACGAATGCCCAGGATGAGATAAGCTGCTGCTCTGAGCCTATATATGCCTCTATTTATTTTTATTGTGCTAAGCCCAACTTGTAATTGACCGAAAAGGTAATTCAAGCCTGGATTGTATGTACACGACTATTGTAAGTACTTTCTTTCGCACTGTTTTATAAATGTTGTGGTCTTATATATACACACAGCAAGTTTAACATTTCTCAAGCATCCGAAAACGAGCTTAGAAATGCGTGTGCCTATTATATTAAGTATTTTGTTTTTTTTTTTAGTGATATAGTTGATTTGATTTTTATTGTGTAGGTACCTACCTACTTTTCTCATATATGTATATGTGACCAGTTACTTAGCAGGAAATGGGATTTCATCCCATTTTTGTTGTAAGGGGGGAGATATGTGCCGACGAGGCACATTCTAAATTAGCGATTAGATATTGTATAATACGTGCCGTAGATTAAGTACCTACGTGCGAGATGTGCGAATGATAATACATGTAGCTACTCGTATATATACCGTGTGAGTTAATGAATAAAGAACTACTATTGTGTTGACAGACTTCAGAGTCTCTCTCTGAGTGTGGACTGCCATAAACCCCTCTGGGGTGAAGTCCACACTCACCCAGTCTACTCCCCCATCAACATTCTAATTATTGCCAGGCAGTGGACACTATCCTCAACCACCAACCACTGTCTGGCAAATAGAGTGATATTGTTTTGACGCAGTTGCTCAATTATTACAGATGACTTAATTTTAGGTAAAAAACCACAAATATTTGTTTGTTCTACTACAGATAAATTCGTACAAAAGTTGTTTTCGATGTTCTTGACGCAGATGTCAAACACTTGACATTCTTCTTTTTTCGTCTCGAACCCGCCGAACAAACAATGTGTCAGTACCTCTTTCCTAGTAGGTTTTAGGCCAAGTTTCTGTATAATGTCCTTTTTCAAATAAGACCTTTGAGCGCCGCTGTCAAACAGTGCTCTGATATAGACCTCTTTCTTGCCGTATACGACTTTAACTACTAGTGTTTGGAGTAAAGTAGTGATTGACGTCTTTAGTTGACACGACAAGTTGCTCGATGTTTCCTCTGGTTTATTGCAACTAGTGGCGGCCATGTCTGCGCACATTATAGTGAAATGTCGTTTCTTGCAGAACAGACATTTGGGAAAACTCTTGCATTTTTTTGCAATATGATTGCTTTTCAAGCAAATTGAGCAGGCTTTCTTAGCTTTAATGAATTCTGCACGCTCTTGTATTGTCATTTTAGCTGCTTTGTAACATTCTATAGCTGAGTGGCCGTCTTTGCCACACCATACGCACAATGATATTTTTTGTTTGGGAAAACCATCCTCGTCTCTTTTAGTTTCTGCCACAAAACACGCGGTGGGTGGCCTTGGCTCTACAATTTTTGTTTGATCCAACTCGTACCTTGCAAGACGAATTCTTTCTTCTGATTCTACTTCTTGTCTCAGGAACTGCATCAGGTTGGCTAGGTCTCTGGCGTCTGGACGACTGCGATGCCACGCACGAAGTATGTTTTCAGGTAGTGCTGACTCGATCATAGGGCACAGCATCGATGCATACTTGTCCTTTGTCACGCCGAGAGTATCCAGTGCCTGCAGGTGTGTTTGGAGATTATCATAGAGATTCGACAAGTCTGTTGGCTCTTCTTTGCGCTGCATTAAAGACAATAAACCTCTGACATATGTCTCTATGAGAACGTCATCTCTTGCAAAGCGTGCCTTTAGGGCTTCGACCGCTTTCCCGTAGTTTTCTGCACACGGTGGGTAGCTTTCGACCAGCTGTCGCGCGCTGCTATTCGGGGTCATAGACTGAAGTAGATACTGGAATTTGTCGCTGGAATCCATAGCTGGATCCTCGTGTATCTTCTTAAATTGTCCCCAGAACAACAACCAAGACTTCACATTACCGTCAAATTTGATCAGCTCCAACTTAGGCAAGGAAGGAAGTCGCTGCTTGCCAGATTTAGGCTTATTGCTGGATTCTGCAGAGTGAAGTGAGGATTCACTATTGATGCCCGGTAGCTTGTTTGAAAACATTGACCTGACCTTGTGCCAGCGAATTTTATAATTCATCGCCTTTTCTTGGTCTGCTTGGTATAAAGCTTCGTCAAAATCTTCAGCCGCGCACCACAAATCCCGCACTGCTGCTTCAGCCTCGAACAGACTCGAAACCGCCTCCGACAAAAGGTCGAACAACTGACCCACGTCTTCATCATTTGTTTCGACGGCTCGGACTGTTTTTTCTTCGAGAATTGTAAATTCTCGCCTATACTGCGTACGTTTACGCTTCCAGGTCTCCATATTTATTTATTCACGGTCGCCACAATATGACGAATTGGAAAGTCGTTTGTGTAACGTTAAGCAATATTTTATTCGGAGAGAAAATTACATATATTCAGACATTAAAGACAGCAGTGTTATTTTCTTACTTTTTAATGTAACTAAGCAACAACATACGTCACAAAAGTATTCCATTGCATAATATGTAGTTTTGCATAATTTTGTTGCCTAACATATTTTTTTACCTACAAATAATGAAGTAGGATGATTTCATTGTATGATGTTATTTTCATTGAATGATATACTTTTTAGTCTTGTGGTATAAAACATTTCTACTAATGAAGAATTTGTTTCATTTTCTTTACCTACTCTGAGGCTAAGGAATTCACTAGAACAGACATATTTAGATTAAGTATGCTGATTTTGTAATCTGCTTGCGTCTTGGTCAAGTGCGAGTCGGACTTGTGCACGAGGGTTCCGTACCATACTCGCAAGATTTCAAGCTAATTAGCATGTCTAGTTTAACGTAGATGGGACACACGGAGCGTTATTATGAATCGATTGACACCTTATTAATCGGTTCCGTATCTTAAACGCTATGGTGGAATTGGTATGCCTATCCGGAATAGCACGTTCCCGCTGCCGCTCGCTGCTTAGCCAGAAACTCATGGCCAGGCCTTTAAAGCTTTATGGGAAGGATATAATGATGTGACGGATCTTGCCAATGAGAATACAATTAGGTAGCTAAAATCGACTTCCGAGCTATGTTTACAATTTGGCACCTTATCCTTATACCTTTGTGATAAGGCGAAAAATAAAAATATTCTATATATCATCATCATTATCATATCAGCCGAAAGACGACGTCCACTGCTGGACATATGCCTCCCCAAAAGAGTGCCAAAATGACCGGTCCTGCGCCACCCATTCTATATATAGTAGTATAGAATATATAATTTTTTCGCCTTACCAGCTAAGTCTCATATCTGGGAAATTCTTTTTCTCTATTTTCACCCAAGCAGAGCTCAGGTTTATATGTATGTATGTGATACATACATATATAGTATAAAATGGCATATCATTTGTAATCCTATGCGTACAAAAGAAATATGAGTAAATAAAATACATTACTTACAAGCAGGAATCGAAATCGAGGGGCCATCCAGGAAGTACGGCAGTCAGTACAATTATCAAAGAATTATTATTAGTACAATTTTTTTATACCATGTATTTTACAAACAACACACGGTTTGCGAGATATCGAAGCCTATGGACGCTTGCTACTAAAGAGGATTCACACATTGGAGGATGCTTAGGGTTCATTTGAATTAACTCACAGATATTCACTAGTTTACGATATAATATTGCTTACCTATATTACTCTTTGTAGATATAGGTCAGTAGAAATCGACACAAAATAGGCTTAAATCGCAAGGGCATGGTTTTTCGGTATATTGAACCAATATATAGTTAGGATAGTGTGAACACGAAATTTTGGTTTAAAAGTCATAAATTATGCTACTTTGACCATCTAGCTGTAGTACACTTTAAACGATAAATAAATTTAAAACAATTTGAGTTAAGCCACAGGTCTATAAACTCAAGCGATGGCCCTTCAAAGATAGTCTATTTTCCCGAAGATTGTCAATTTTAAGTCATGGTCCCGTCCGGATCAAAATATTGGCAAAATCCCTCGTCCAATGAGAAAAATTGTTGGATATAAAGTTTTGTTGATATGTAATTTTCTTTTATACAAACCTTTTATAAATTCTGTAAGACTACACGCACAATCTTGAAAATACGAAAAAAAGGTAAAAATAGCTTTTTTGAAGAATTGAGTGCAAAAGGCCTTCGAGTACCAAGTATCAATGGAAAAAAGCAATAAATAATCATCATCATATCAGCCGAAAGACGTCAACTGCTGTACAAAGGCCTCCCTCAAAGATTGCCACAATGACCGGTTCTGCGCCACCCGCATCCAGCGGACTCCCGCGACCTTCACCAGGTCATCAGTCCGGTCCCCACCTGAGAACCTTTCTGCCCCAACGGCCATCGGTTCGACGTGATTTAGGTTTAGATTTATTTCTTTCGAGATAAAAATTACAATATAGGTCCTTATCACGATCGTCAATAATAAGTAATAAAAATAAAATAATATTCAAAATGTTAATACACAAAGTGGAAATTGTATCTCCAATTAAGGATTGTCATTTAACAACTAATAGACACTTACTATTGAACAGAAATAAACAATGTCAATTTATGCATTAGGTACCTAAATTTAAAATTTGAATATTCAACATAAATGTTACACAAGAAATAATATCAAATGTGCAATGTGGCGGCGCCAATAACTACACATTACTATTAATTTTACTCATTTACTTTATTTATTTTTAATATACAACCACACATTTTTGAACGCATCCTATTACACACCATACCTGGCAACTTTCCTTCACCCCCACCCCAAACCACAGTGCACTAAAAATACCCATCGCGCGCGCGCTAACGCTCAATCAAAAACTATTGAAAAAACTCAAAAATCCTACAAGTGTGCATACAAAAACCACAAGTGATTACCGAAGTACAAGTGTTTACTGTGAAATAACAAAATTCTTTATTGTATGCTGAAACACGAACGCAATACTGGATTGCCGGCTGGCGCCGATTAAAAGGTTTGTCCCGCCGCACCACAATGTGCCCCGCCCTCTGCCTTTTAAAAGCAATACGGAGGGCTATAAATCATGTAAAAACAATAATTACTTTTTAATTTACAGACTTCTTTTGGTTTGGTTCAGCTAGAAGCTTTTCTTCAGGTTCTTCCACCCTTTCTTCCTCAGGTTCTTTCAGTTTTTTGAGTTCGTGTTGTGCCTGGGCTTTCTCAAGATCGTTCTCGTCATCGCCTATCGAAATCAAAGCGATGATTTTGAATAATTTTCCTGAGCAAATTAAGCATAGAACTGAGCATTTGAGCTTAGCTCTCTGCTAGTTGGTGGCAAATGTGCATGCAAAGCCCTTTGAAAAATTGATTATCAAATAATGAGACATTTGGTGTTACTATACTGACAAATGTATAGACATTTGTCAGTATAGTAACACCAAATGTCTCATTATTTGATAATCAATTTTTACCTATTTTAGTGTTTTCGAGATTGTGATTGAATTATTAGTCTCACAGACCTCTCTGTGTTTTAATGAAAGCAAATTAAATTGAGTATAACTTTATTAATAATATTTTTTCTCATAGCGCGAGGGATTTATGATTATGTTTTGGTCCAGACAGGGCAATTTAAAATCGACGAAGTTCGGAAAAATATATAATTTTCGAAGGGCAATAGCTTCGTCCCCTTAGAGCTTACAGATTTGCAGTTTAATTCGAATAAAATTGTTGGAATAGGGAACTTGCATCTTTTTATTTTATTGCGAAAATCAAATGTATAATTTAGCATTAAAACAACTGTAGCACTAAAACTTTCTTATGATTTATTTTTCTGATTTTATATGCATTTGAAATCTGCACGCGCCAGCACCCCCCGAAAATGCTTTATATGAAACTGGCTTATGCTATGACGTCACAACATATATTCTCGGCGCGTTTACTATGGAGTAAGTCATTAATTTGCAATTATATCCACAACATTTGCGTTTAAGTCTATACTTGTCATACAAAATATCATTTTCTGTGCCAATTCAATATTCTGTGTAACTGTTATGTTATTTTATCGAAACAATAATAATTTTTTTTCGTCATTGTAACGTGAGATAAAACTAATACAATCGTTTTTTTTTCTTCTGTATGATATTTCTACGTATATCCGCATCAATTGAGTGCCATTTATTCGAAATTGAAGTCCCATGCAAGTTCCCCATTTTAATCAACTTTAAAATTCAGGCGTAAATGTAAAAAAAGTCCTAAAATTTCGCAGTTTTACGCGTGTCGCGCAACTGGCACAAGCTTTTCGAAGTCGCAAATTTGTGTCTACACTACCCTAACTGATCCATAAAACAAAACCAAATAAGTTACTGACAAAATAAACCTACATACAAACAGGTGAAGTTAATATAAAGCTTGTAAAAACCAGAACTACATCGTGCTTTGCGATTTTAATGTCGAATTCTATAGTCCTAACAACGCATCGCTTTGAACCAGGTTCATTGGATGTGGTACTGGAGAGCACCGAAAGTTTTTATGATCTTCATGAATATACAAATGACTTCCACATAGCACTAACAAATTACTATAATTATGTTATTAGTGTCTACCCTTTGATGTAGGTATCACCATCACCTGCGACTACATTACTCACTTTCGGTTTGCTGACGACACTACTTACCGTACATCACAATCATAGAGGCACCAGGGGGTGTCAGTGACAGTGATTAAAGAGTACTAAATACGTATTAATATATGTAGGTACGAGTTTATTAGGTCTATTTAGTATAATTATATTCTGGCCTGATATTGGTTTACGGGTATACCTAATACATTGGTGTTACACTTTCATAATAACACTTACAACAGCAGCAGAAACCGAATGTATAATTATGTTTTAGGACGGTTTTTTATACTTAGTATTATTTGTAGTACCTACTTTTTTGCATACTCACACTATAAAACTAAGGAGTAAAATAAGGATTACCTAATATAGATACCTACCCAGTAACGTACAAATAGGTACGTACCAACAAGGCTCGATCATTCTGACTGACGTGATCGCTTAATGGCCCCTCTATTTCGATGAGTTGAGACTTGAAAATTAAACTGAATTTTCAAATTTAATTATCCATCCAGGCTCAAGCCCCCCAAAAAGCCAGTTCGATCTGAGTCCTTACCATAATGTTACCCCTTTTGTCAAGCAATGTTAATAAATTTTCGCTTGCTTATTTTCATGAAATTTTGCACCTTAGCGAAGACCGAATAGAGTTGCTATGACATTGCCAATCTAAAGACTTATCAATAGTACATATTTCATATACCAAAATGTACCTAAGAAACATACGCAGAATCATCGCAGAATAAGGAAATGTCAACAAGACATTTTTCAATAAGATGTTTTGACAATTTCACTTTCTGTATGGAGGTTGGTGACTGATTTACATGTATAATATCACGAAAGCAAAAAAATACCGAGGTTAGTGACCTGTCACAGTAAAGTGAGATAGTGTGCGTGAAATGTAGCGGTGTGTGTTTCTGGGGAGAATTACGATAATGTTGCGCCGCCTAGTAGGTTTTTAGTGTCGCGTATGTAGCTTCACCCGAGATGCCTCACCTTAAGTTATTTATTCATAGACCAACTTGGATCAATCACTGTAGCTTACAATTAATGTTAGTAGGTACATCATCAAGACATAAACAAGAAGGAGACAAATTACATGATGACAATTTATAAGCGATGTTTAGTGTTTGTTCAGCGTTATCTTCGCTTATTGTGGACTAGTTTTATGTAGGTAAAAAAATTGCATTAGCTCAATGGTTGCCACATCAATTTCTCTATGATAGGTAGTTTCCGTAAATACCCAGTAGTTGTGTGCCGCATTTCTGTATGTGTATAGTAATCTAGTGTTGCAACTGAATACTTTGATGTAGTATACCAAATTGTTCTATTTACTAGTTATGTGAATCGAAACAACTCTTTTATTACACGATGTAATAGTATTAGTTAAAGAGAGATAATGTAATTTATGGGATATCAAAACATAGCAAAAACCTAGCTTTATGACTGGTATCCTACTAATATAATAAATATGGAAATTTGGATGCTTATAAATAGATCACGCAAAAACTGGCGAGCGGATTTCTGTGAAATTTTAGCATATTCTACAACATAAGGCGAGGCGAGATGGCGACTCCATCGATCGTCTTGTTGTGCAAGGCAGAGTGGAGGATACCCGACCGCGCGGAAGATCACCCATGCGATGAACAAACCAGATCAAATCTGCTGTGGGTGATCATGAGTGTAACAAGAAGGCCGAGAATAGATCGACACGGCAAGAAATCGTGAGACATAACGACCACGACCGTTCTGACAAGAACGTATCGACCAAGAAGAGAGAAAACCTAAGATATTTTTTACCCAGAAAATCTTCCCCCCTTCCATTAAAATCGAGTATGGAAATTGTTAAGGGAAATGCTACAACCTATAAATACCACCACGTCAGAATATACTGAGTACCTATTAAGTAATTAAGCCATCATATTTATAACATCATTAGTAAAATATCATATATAACAACATATTTCTCGTATTTATTCGCAGACAGGTGATCGATGCGACGACAAAATGTTCTCTATTCAGCCACCACTAAGCCAAGTGATTTATTATCTGTTCGATTATTCAACGAGTCTACTGGTGTAATCAGTCTACGAAAAATGTAGCTTGATATATTGATGCGTGAGAAATGGAATGCCTTAAGTAATAGGGTACACGGCGGTAATCATTGACTCGAATCTATATGAAATATTCCTTCGTGGACACTTTAATTTAGGAATTAACGCCGTGTCAAGGATAGTTACTAGCCTCGGCTGCCTCCGCTGTGGAAAAGTCCCTTGGCCTAATAATCTTAGATAATAATTGTGGCGGTTTTTTCAAATGGATGTTTTAAAAAGTGATACGCCGCTCGGTGGACTGTCTCGTCTCTCAAAAGACGAGTGTTTAATAATATGAATGTGTGCAATGATGTAATATAAAAAATAGGTATATATATTGTCTATACGAAATTCCGTGTTTAAAAATGGCCACCAAATTCTGACAGCATTCGTTTCCATTGACGACGCAAAACTATGGCAAGCTGTGCGACTTGACCAAGTTTTAGTGTGTCACTTTTGGACCGCTTATAACATATATACGTATATTTTATATTACATCATTGAATGTGTGGGTTGCCGATGCCGTTGCCATCCTGTTTATTTAATCGTATGGCGATCTGTAGAATAGGCGAATATCTATGTGATATTTTTATAGGAGCTATTTCGCCGAAAGTGTTGTCGCTCATTTAGCACCACCCAAGGGACACGTGTACATCCTGTTATATCAACCTGAGTCAAATTTCTAGTAAAGTTTCTACAAACCAAGTATAGGGGTGAGGCAGGGTGGTATCAGCTCCCCCAAGCTATTCAACCTGTACGTGAACGATTTGATTGTGGAGCTCAGCAACACAGGTGTCGGATGCAGAATTGATGATGTTAGTATTAACAACATCAGTAACGCTGATGATATGGTATTGCTGGCTCCGTCAGTCCGAGCGTTGAGACAACTACTCAAAATTTGAGAGGATTATGTATGGAAGCATGGCCTACTATATAACGCTAATAAAAAAAAAAAAAAAATAAAATACTTTGGGCACTATGTCACAGACGACCTTAAGGTCGTTTAAAGACCAAACAGACATAGAGAGGGAACGCAGGGCTCTGGCGGTCCGATGCAATATGCTAGCCCGAAGGTGTGCACGGTGTGGTGAGCTAGAGTACTTACAAGTATCACTCTTTAAGTCATATTGTCAAGTTTTCTACACGTGCAGCCTTTGGACCAGTTTTACCCAAAATACCATCAGCACTTTGCGTGTCCAATATAAAAACGGTTTCTGGATGCTGTTGGGGCTGCTCCGATTCTAGCACAGATGATTTCTACGCTATAATGCAAAAAAGAACCGTCTCTTTGCTCTGCATGGTATGGGCGAACTCAAACCCCATTCTAGCCACGATACCAGACAGATATAACTCTCCTGTCATGCGGCATTATAACACTAATATGACCGCTATGTGGTTTGTAAACCAATATCTCTTTAGTTTAAGTTACTAACCCCTAGGCTAAGTTTTACTAAAGATTACGGACCAATTGTAATGATGTATGATACTGAATTACATAATATAAAATAGTCAAGGAATGAAAAGGTTCGCCATTTTTGGACTTTATTTTACTGACGAAGCTTTTGATTGAGCGAGTGTACAACAAGGCATGTTTAAAATTATCATATTTAACGTCAATTTTACTTCAATTTTTGATATTTCCAGAGAGTCAGATTCTGTAATAGGCATTATTGATCCTAAATACCTGATGAGAAAACATTACAAATTACTAAACAACTTGGTATCAGAATACGATAACTGCAAGCTTAATTGAATTACTTAATTTTAAGAAGTGCTCATTATATCGGCCTCCGTAGCCCAGTGGGTAGTGCCTCTGCCTACGAAGCTGGAGGTCCCGGGTTCGAATCCCGGTCAGGGCATTTATTTGTGTATTTATCACGAATATTTGTTCCTGAGTTATGGATGTTATATATGTATATAAGTATTTATATGTATGTATCTATTATATATATCATCGCCTAGTACCCACAACACAAGCCTTACTGAGCTTACCGTGGGCCTAGGTTGATTTGTGTAAGATTGTCCCGTAATATTTATTTTATTTATTATTTATTTATATAAATGTTCTTCTCCTCTTGTATCTATGTAAGGAAATGATCTTGACATACATGATATCGACGTGTGTATGCCAAACTAATATCTCTTGAGACCCTATAACAGTATTGTATATTGCTTGACAATCGGATTGAAATTATCATTGGGTTTTGCGCCGCATAGTTTCAATAGTGTCCAATTTATCAGTTCCTCGCTTCAAGCCTAAGCTTTCTCAGAACACCACGTCCATGTATAGGCGACGCAATCATCACACACTCAAGGCATTTGATTAATACCACTACAAGCAACACACTACTATGCTAAATATTCACAACTTGCTTCACCTCACTTAGTCGGTATCTAACTGTCCAGGTATATCTTGATTCGTAATAACAAGCGTAATTGGAGGATTTTAACCTACACTGGATGGCTCTAGAGAGATCAGATGAAGCGTAGTGAATTAGAGCCCACGACGAATCGAATTAGCGGCGCTGTAGGTACAGCTGGTGTATATAACAGTATCGTAATAAATGATGTCCTCTTGTACCGTTATGGGACCGAATGAGGCAAGCCGAGCCATTGACTTAGAAGGACTAAGGATATCTCACATAAGACGTAAACCACAAAAGAGTACCACCGCAACATATAGTTGAGGTATTTCTACATTATTATCAAGGAATATATTTAATCAATTCCAGGTTTCACCACATTAATAAAATAATTGAAAACCGCAAACATGCCACAACATATGAATTTTTGTTGGTCCAACGTAGAAATTATCTCCAAATCGCTCTCTTACCGATGATCTTTTAAAGATATATGAAAGGTTCAATTGCAAAGAGCCCAGCTAACTATTTAGACTGTTGATAAATCCTGCCGGACAACCTACAGGGTTCGCTTTGAAATAACTGACGGTAAATTTTCACTTGCACCCGTGTCAAGGGTGTTCCTGATTTAACGATTGATATGAAAATAAGGATCGCCAGTGCCAAAACTATGCAACTAAATGATGTATGAGCTATCGTAATATAAGGTTAACGTCCGAGTGCTCGACGCTGTAGTAGATGGCATGGGCACTCTAAGTCAAAGTGACATGGCTTAAATTCGAATTAGGAAAAATCCTCTTAACTAGTTCCAATTTAACCCATATTGCTTTGACATAAAGTGCCCATGCAATATACTAGTACAGCGACGAGCACTCGGACGTTTAACTTATTAGTTTCGCAGTGATCATCAAAGTGTAGATTTAAATTTACGGAGGAAAACGTAGCAGTACCCATAATCGTAAGAACGTAAGTTGTCCTTAAAAATTTGCAAACCATGTTTCAGCCACTCGTCTGATACAGTTTGACCTGATATGCTAGCATACTTATAATACATAATTAAATAATAAATAAATATTACGGGACAATCTCAGTAAGGCTTGTGTTGTGGGTACTAGGCGATGATATATATAATATATACATACATATAGATACTTATATACATATATAACATCCATAACACAGGAACAAATATTCGTGATAAATCCACAAATAAATGCCCTGACCGGGATTCGAACCCGGGACCTCCAGCTTCGTAGGCAGAGTCACTACCCACTGGGCTACGGAGGCCGTTAAACTTATGTACTTATTCATAAAAATGCTATACACCGTGGGCGTTAATAACCCGAAATATTTTAACCACGCATTCCTTAGGTCATTAGGCGCAAAAAATGTTATTTGAACTCCAGTCAAATCCTGCTAAGTTTTGAAGATATTATCATTTTCATGTAAACTATTTATTGTGATTAGTAAAGTGCATTAAGCTCTTTTGATAGAGACGTTGCTACCGATGTTGCCAATTTCGAGTCGTTATTGACATACATCAAAGTGACAGCTACCACTCAGTAAATTCATTCTTTTTTGGAGAAATAATTGTTACCATTTTATTAAAAGGGATGATTTCCATCCAGGAAGCGATACTTATCCAAATTTTATTTACAAAACCGAAAAAAATACAGATTTTTTTTTATTTTTTTTTGCTGAAATTGGATTGGATTCATATAACATTTTTTACTCCTAATGACCTCCGGAATGCGTGGTTAAAATCTTTCGGGTTATTAACGCCCACGGTGTATATGGTACTATAAAGCTCCTTTAGGGGCACAACCGGGAATAACGCTAGGAGGATGATGATGGTACTAAATTTATTTTTATAAGCTTGTTATACTATGTATAAACTAAATATTAATTGAGTGAATGCAGTGGCAGTTAAACCCTGCTGGGTTTTGTCCGCTGTCTGGCCATGTATTGTAAAATAATTACATATATAAATAAATAAAAAAAAAAATATATAAAGCTAATTGGAAAATATAAATATCAGATGGTCGTAGCAACTTCTAAACTACACAAGTGTTTGGGCTCATTAAAACCCTTTCAACGGGTAGTTGATGAGTGTGCAAAAAAGTACAGTCAGCATAAAAGCTTGTAGCAAATTTTTTTTTACATAAATTAATGTAAGATTAGAGGCAGAAAAGATAGTATGAAAATAAAACCGTATTTTAGACGATAGTGTGCAGTGCATCTCTAGTGGTACAAGATATGAAAGATATTTGTATCATTAGTTTATATTAGCTATCCTTATTATATTATAATCGCTCATGGGTGCCGGCTCTAAGCACCTTGGTTCATGTAGGCCAAGCGAACCACGCACTCGGAGACTGAATGGCCGCTCGACTCTGCTTAAGCAATCAATTTCACCCTTGTCGGTGCTTAATTTACCTTCAATTCTGACTCAAAGTTGGAACATTTGCGTAATACTCTTGTGCTCGATTTCAATGATTTTGAGTGAGAGAAATGGAACTTTATAGAAACTGGACTTTACAAGAATTAACTGGACTATACAGGAGTGGGTAAGAAGCAAACCAATCCGTTATAGCATCGTTTACATAAATGGCACTGAAGGCAAACAGCCTTTCAATTATAGACAGGTACATAGATCCCTTCAATTATAGATAGAACAATTAGCCAGTATTATTGGTACCTATACGCAATTGACTGGAAATCCATAGCCACCGAGTTCGATTCTCGGTTTGCTAAACTAGATAGTTTTAATTTTTCTTCGAGCTTTGATCTTTGTATGAAATGTACTAGTGCATGTTTAAATGCCAAACGATAAATAAATAACTAAATAATACTAGTGCCTCTGTGAGCACCAGACCTTCATCAATATTTTTTTTTTTATTTCGAAAACATGGCAATACAAAAAAATCCTAATACTATACTAATATATAATATTATAAATGCGAAACTGTGTCTGTCTGTCTGTTACCTCTTCAAGCCTAAACCACTTAGATTTAGATGAAATTTGGTAAAGAGATAGTTTGAGTTCCGGGAAAGGATAGAGAGTAGTTTTCATCCTGGAAATCATCCCCTAAGGGGGTGAAATAGGGGGTGAAAATTTGTATGAAGCTACTTAAACCGCTGCACCGATTTAGGTGAAATTTGGTATAGAGATAGTTAGAGTCTTGGAAAGGATATAGGATAGTTTTTATTCCGGAAAGCATCCCCAAAGGGGGTTAAAATGGGGGGTTAAAATTTGTATGAAACCCTTTTGGATGAAATTTGGTATAAAAATAATTGGAGTATTTATATATGTAAGTATGTAAGTTATCCGATAAAATTTGCAATCCATTTTTCAGTCACTTCCCGTTATCCAATTGAGCTGAAATTTTGCAAGCATATGTATATCGCATGACAATGCAATATTATGATGACTTGGAGCTGATCTGATGCTGAAGCTGGAAGGTGGCCATAGGAACTCCGCAATAAAATGACACAACCCCATCGAGTTTGGGCTCGTTAGAATCGTCTCAATGAGTACTTGATGATGGTATGCAGAAAAGTACAGTCGGCAGTAAAAGCTTGTACCAAAAATGAATTTTTTGACAGAAACTTATTTCCACATTAAAACATGACATGCTTGCTGTTTCAGAAAAGTCAATTGAGACGGATATCAAAATACAATTTAAGCCCTAATAAAGTGAATAATAAAATTACCTCTACGATTTATAATTTATTCAGCAGCAAAGCAAAGAAAATCTATCCATCTTTCTTGCTCTTGCTGATCTTGCGTTTGATGCGTTCTATGTACGCAGCCACTATGTTGGAGAGCAACGGGAGTGAGAGAGACTTCTCGTCGTCCCTGACTCCTACTTCTGCGCAGAGTTCGGTGCGCTTACGTCGTTCAGGCGGCATGGCTGCTTCTGATACCATTACTGAAGCTGAAAATGAAAAGTACGTATTATGTATCGTTAAGCTCACTGCCTGAGATTTAAATGCCAGGGGATGGAGCATCTAACTCTATTAGGATTAAATTAATTTTTAAAACTAACCTTAGTTGATAATTTGTGATTGTATACTAACAACTTATTTATGGACATTAGTCCGAAATAAAATAAATAATTGAATTGAATTGAATTAAATCAACTGAGGAGTAAACATTGTGCAACGCAACTATTTCTGATTTCTTTGACGAAATTGAAAACCAATAATTACTACCTTATTATTGTATGCGCGAATGTACTAAATAAAACTAATGCTGATGCTCAACTTTCCGGATTTAAATGTTATTAAAAAAATATGTCCAGTTTGACTTAGCAAGACTAAATAGGAAGTTTCGAGGTCCATGTCCAGAATTTAAGTACCAATGTGTATGTCTGCGCCATGGCGTTCCACCTACACATCACCTAACCTAATATTGTGCGGGAAAACGTGAAGATCGGGATGACGTCAAAATGGTCTGAACTCTTTAAATTTTGAAACAATAACAGTTGGTAAATGCACCTCCTAAAAATTTGCACTTGATTATCTAAATATGGTTGAAATTATTTTGTATGACCCACTTTTTATAGAGGTAAAACTGCCACCTCACACACCTTCATATGAAACGATTGTCATTTACTATGACGCTAGACGATCGTGACGTCACGATCCCGGAACGTTTTCTCTCTCTAACAGGCAACATTAAAACGGTTGCAGCTTCGTAGTTTTTTGAGATATTCGAATTGGATTTTCTTTTGAAGTTATAATACATTTTGAGTCTACACCCCTATTCGGCCAACTCAAATAATCTCATGTATACCTGTGTAAGCTACGGTAGCCTAGTGGTTCAGGCATGCTGCTGTTAAGCGGCGGTCGTGGGTTCGAATCGGTTCGTCGAAGCTTTTCGGTGAAGGGAAACATCGTGAGGAAACCGGTCTAATCCCAATAAGGTCTAGTTTTCCCTCTGGGTTGGAAGGTCAGATGGCAGTCGCTTTCGTAAAACAAGTGGCTACGCCAAATCTTGGGATTAGGTGTCAAAGCGGACCCCGAGCTTAAGTAAGGCGCTGTACGTGTCGCGCCTGCATTACTCCGCTACGACTGCTGACATGGTGGAGTATATTCACCAGAAGACTGGGTACTCGCTGAGGGTTTTCCAGCTGCGTTCGCGCCACTACGTGCACTTCAGCTCGTTTGTGGTGCGCGTGCCGCGGCCGCTGCAGGAGACCATCGCGTGTACTGACTTCTGGCCGAAGGGTGTCGTGTTTCGGCGGTTCCGAGGCAACCTACCGAATTCTACACCGGACTTGACGACACAACGGAGCCACGCTGTTATGTCGCCTTAGTAATTCGTTTTTAAGTTTATAATTGTTTTGTATGTTTGTTAGTCTTTAAGGTATTTGTTACTAAAGGCCTTAGATGCCTGTTTTTTATAAGGGTAATACCGGGAATAACGTTAGGAGGACGATACCTGTGTACAAGTATCCGTTCCACTCAAGGTACTCCAGTACGAGCTCGTTGGTGAGCAGGACGGCGTCTGTCGGCGCGGGCGCACTCGGCCGTTGTGAGCCAGTGTTTAGGTAATCTTGTCGCTCCTTTAGGATCTCTGTTACCTTGGCTCGGGTCTGGAAGAATAAATCTTCATGAATAATTTACCAAAAACCTTACTCGCCCTCCTTGGTATCTAAAACAGAAGGAACGAAACGGGAAGGATCGGTAATTAGGTGAACCAACGGAAAAATCAAAATCATCGACGTAGCCCATCGAAGATATTGATGGGCAGAAAGTTTTAACCAAAGGACCGATAATCATTAGAGTGACGTTCTTAAGTGAATACTAATCGACTAAATCGACATACTTAATGTAAGACTATCAGACTGGGTGAAGCAACGACATGCAAGGCAAGAAAAACGTAGCAAGGAAGAGTTTGGATAGGAATCTGAATGAATTCACAAAGGCAGCATTGCTCGTAATATGTTATAGTTATAAGATTACTAAGTAAATAAAGTAATGCTATTATATTACAAGTAAATAGTTACACTATTGTCTTAGGTTCGATGCCTGTAAAAATAGTGGTCAGTGTGGATGATAAATAAATAAATAAAATAAATAAAATTTGCTCTTAATCGTGCAAAGTGACGTGTAGTCAGATATTTATATCTATGTCCACTAATGGATTAAAATAACAATAGTTTACGTCAAGATTCATTCAATTTGGTAAAATCTGGCTTAAAAAAAGAAGAAGCACAAAACAATTTTTATTCTTCTCAGGGTTGGAGACCAAGGATTGGCACTTCGAGAGTTTTAAATAATGATGTGTATTGACCACGAAAACACATTTACTGTCAAAAATCTCTACGCGCTTCGCTTTCCCGTATGTAGCGGAAAGCACGCCGCAGCGAAAGTGTTATTAAAATTACTGTATGTTTTGATTATCTCCCGCGTGGTGAAGGTTTAGACACAAGGCCCTTTCGTACCGCGGGTGTAGTACATGTACAACCATGGGAATAGTGTTGTGTAGGCTAGCGGTTCATCATTGCAATATCACATTTTATCCATTTTAAAACCTACAATTGCTTAATGAGGTACTGAAAATTAAGTTTAAGCTGCTCTGCTTACCTCTTTTGAGTATAAAGACCAACGCCTTTATGTTTTAAAGTAGAAAATATACGATAAAATTACATATTTTGGAATGACATCTTCATTAGCTTTCATGTACAATTACTTTTAATTAAATGAATTATTTTATAGTACTAATACAGAACAAATTCGGAATAATAACGATATGTAAATATTTATATTGCCAAGTCAAATACCTACCTCTGCTTGTATTTTATCAAGATGTCCGCTCTTCTTTAACAATTTCTTTATCGCACCCAAAAGATCTTTTTCTGATGTTTCTTGCTTTACGTTCATTGTGAAAAATCGATGAAAAATTATCAATAATATTTGTATGATGTCAACACTGACAGCCCTGACTTGATTGACGTTGATATATTTTTTTTCATCTAGTGTTAAACAATTATTAACAAAACGTTTGTTACATCACGGATTTATTTGGGTATTTCTCATTTGTCCCAGTTTTCCATCTGATATAAATATTAGGTAGTGCCACGAGGGTTGAGGTGAATGATTATAGATTACCCAGCAAACAGCTATATGAAGTACTGATTGCTAAAAAAGTGAATGAATGGAATGAATGAGTGAATGTAAATGTAAATAAAGACACTTAAATATATATTTTTAATATGTATAAAAAACAGTAAAAAAATGCTTTTATAAACTATTATAGTCACTTGTTATATTCTCTTTGGTTTTTACGATTAGTATTATATTCATATTCCCCCATGCATGTCGGACCTTTGATTATTCATATTGACCATTTATTTAAATGAAACTACTTATTAGAATCGGTATCTATAAAATATTATAAATATTTAAATAAAATAAATCAAAATATTTTTTTTCTGTTTTGTTTGAATTCGATGTTTTTTGTAAATAATGCTTAACAGAATAGTTTAAAGAAACTTTTTGGTGTATCTCGGCATTCACTGTTGAACTTATCGTTACATGACATGCTGTTGTGTGCGTGACCTCAACTCTGGTGGCACTACCTATACCACCAAAATTGTAACCACACAAATACCATTATTTTCTAGCCAATTCTCAGCTGTCAAGTCTCTAATGTGTTGGTACCTACTAATTAAAACATGGAAAACAATAGGGAAAAACCCAGGACTTATTACACAGAGTAATTTTCTGGATATTGACTTGCACATCTAATGATTATATTGATTCATCATCTTCCTAGCGTTATTCCCGGTTGTGCCCCTAAAGGAGCCCGGGGTCCGCTTTGACACCTACTTAATCCCTAGATTTGGCATAGGCACTAGTTTTACGAATACAGCCAATACAGCTTATTGGAGTATTGTTTCACGTACGGTTTAAACATTGTTACATATGTTGTAGTTAGATATGACAATGACGAAATATTCTAACGTACCTATTGTAAAAAAACCTTAAACACAGTTAGTGATCAAATTACGACACTTACACGCAATAAACAGCGAAGCAAACAACCACAAATGCATTTTTGAACTCCAACTCCTTAAGTGATTCGATTTCAGTAATAGAAGTTTAAATTGAGAGACAATTCCGTAAAGGGCAGGGAGCTCGCGTGTCTCAAACGACTCTCTACCAAATTCGACAAGGAATTACCTTTATTTCCCATCTTATTTCACCCTGTACCACAAATATAAACCCCATCGTGATAGCAATAAAGCTCAAATTAGAGCCAAAGCTACGATAATCAATGAGTTTGCGAAAATGATCGCGAATTGCAGTCGTAACAAGCAATATTTCAAAATCAAATCACTCCTTAAAATGGGGTGATTTAAAGTAATAAATTGGTCGATCGAAGCGGCGGATTATTCTGAAGCGAGTAAAAAGAAAATGGTGCTTATGAATAATCTTCATATTATTATGCTCATGCACAAAAATTGTTTTAAAAATACTTAACGATTGTGTTCAAAATTGTAGTAGTAATAATTCTCGTATTCATGATTCTGTCCTGTGTTTACAATTGTACATCAATCAAAACTAAAACATATTCCACACAACACTTGTAAATATTAAATGTGTTTCACACCCTCGTTTGGTCTCTGTACCTCAATCCGCGAGGCAGTACAACATTGTATTCCTATATGCGAAAATCCCTCCTACTTAATAATTATACTTAATTACTTATACTTATTCCGTATATACCTACTTATACATACTAAAACATACGTGTTGAAATAACTATTAGTACTTAGTACCTACCTCTCCAGTTCTACGAGTATACCACGCATTAGTACAGTCGACGCCAAAAATATGTTTACACTTTTGTACCTTATTCCATTGTAATAAGGCGAAAACTGTAAACATATTTTTGGCGTCGACTGTACACCGTGTACCGTATTTATACAACAGGATATACCTATTATAATAAGATCTTGTTAGGGAAATCTCGTCACATGCGTATCTTTGTATAAAGAGGGCAAGGTTCCACAATTCGAAGGAAATTCTGCGTAATTCCAACGGAGGCTCCACCTGGCACCTACGATTCCCATCACAATTTAATTTTAATATGTTTTGCTTGTTCCGACTCGTTAAGGACGAAGTTATCGGTCGACACAACACAAATGTAGTAGCACTTTCAACCAACTTGACGCTGTAATGCAACTGAAGTTTAAGGTATATCTAAGGGCGACTAGAACTGAGCGCTAGAAATAGAATGAAATCAATTTGGAATGCGAAACTTAAGTGTTCGATTGACCTCCAGTACAGCCAACGAATAGCGACGTAGCCTTAATCCTGAGCTTACGGGAACCTCCGCTCTTTTATTACTGCTGGTTCTAGGGCCTAAGGCTAGAGACGTTTTGGGAACTTACGTGTTTTGTTTTGTCTATAGATTAATTTCAATTGACAACAATTCATTTTTTCAAGTGGGCCATTTTATGATTTATTTCGCTACAAAATTTTCTTTTTAAGCGGCACGTGTTTTTTTATTTCTCCCTTAATTGTAATTTTTATTCAGAAATATCAAATTGAAAAGTAGTGAATTCCAGTAGGTCGTGACGTCAATGTTACGGCTCTGTATGGCAGCTTGCACTCCTTTCGTATGACAGTCGTAGTATTGACGTCACACACAGCTTAAACCACATTTATACAATTTCACGATTTTCTTAAAAACGGATGAGAAAATAAATCTGAAAACTACTTTATTACGTTAGTAACATAATTACCGAAATGTCGTTCGAATTAGGCATTATTACATATTTTGAAATGTTGTCAATTGGGCAGTGTGAGCGCGGTTGACAACCGGAACCCATAGTTACATGTACAGTCAAGGAACTTAAGTAATTCCCTACCCATGTAGACGTCTTTTCCAAATATCTGGAGGCTACGTTATGGGCGAATCCAAGCGGAAAATATAGCGAGAAATGAGTCAATATAAACATAACCGAATTTACGCCGTCGGTTGGTTTATTTTCCGCCGCGCTAAACGACTGTAGCGATTTTGACAAATGACAAACGATGTGCCAAATGATTCGGCGTATCTCTGCTTGAAAATATTTTTTCTTCCAACCGAGTTGTAAAAACGATATATTTATCTTGATATGAAATGTCAAAGGTTAGCAAAGGCTGAAATATATATGTTTATATTTATGTTATAGGTACCCAGGGGACCGATTTTTGACTTTCGAGCGCTCGAATCTTTCACTCGAAAACTGACAAAAATTACGAAATGCTCTTTTGAAATAGCGATAGAAAATTTAAAAGCGAGTGGTATTGACCACTCGTATTCAATTCTATCGGTAGAAAGTTAGTGCCTGCAATTTTGACACTAAAATCGTATTTAATTTTATTTCATTTTCGAGCGCTCGAAAGTCAAAAATCGGCCCCCTGACTTCGTGTGTATAAAATTACTGTGATAGTATGAAAATGATTAATTTTACGCTGGCTCTGTTAGAAGAGAAATTGTTATCTAAATATTTTAGGTCTCTTACACTAACTGGTAGTATAAAATTGCTAGAAATACAGTACAGAACAGAATGTTCATTTCGGTAATATTGATATAGTCCCAAAAATTTATAAGCATGAAAATAATATTGAGTCCTTTATTTTTGTTTGCCTATGCGTAACAAAGATGAATCTCGTCCCCGGTTTTTACAATAAGCCTCTTATATAACGGAGAGAATGGGATATAGTCCCACTCCCATCTCCACTGGCTGCGTGGCCCTGGCCCTAGCCACCCCTAATTTCACCCCTAGGTGATAACGTTACTTTTTGAACGTACGCAAACTCAACTGTCATTTTCCCATACAAAAAATACATTTAAATTTACTATTTGCGCAATCGGCAAAACGTTTATTAATCTTATATTTTCTTAATCAAAGTACAAGTATAGTAAATAATAATATTCCTTTCAAATAATTTGAGAAACTGATTGATCCGACCCTGGCAACGAACTCATGACCGTTTTAACGTCAAAGTAGGTTGCATAAAAAATTACATTTCTATTTCATTCCAATAACTCCGCTGCACCGCGGACTGTTCCACCTATCAATTTCTCAAGTTTTTTGCTAGATACCTCCGTTTTCCTAAATATGGATAGTTGGATACCTGTAATGATCAGTGCGTTGCACACTTTAGCTATGCGCTAACGCAAGAGGGAATCCATGCACGAAGATGATTCACATGTATAATTGAGGGCGTGGCAAATCATACGAATATTATACCCCATGGCCAGAGCGCGCACGGGCAGTGCTTCAAGCGACACTCATCCAGCACGGCTATCACAAGACGGCGCGCGAGATCTCTCGATTTTTCTCGCACTATACGTCTCTTAAGATACGTATAGTGCGAGAAAAATCAAGAAAGCTCACACGCCGTTTGTAATAGCCGTGCTGAAGAAGAACTCGCGAAGAAACCTGTCGCCCTTAGTGACATTTAATACGTCATTAATTGGCGAAACATTTGACTATAGCGAACACTATTATTATTATTAAGTCCGTTCCGGTGGTGTAGGCCCGGACATCACACAGCACAAGGTGTACTATACTCATCCTTTAGTCATACTCGCTTGGCTCGTTCCTCGTATTGCTTCCCGCCGTCTCTTTTAACCGTGGCATTTCGCATAGGTATAATGCATAAATAACAAGGTTAGGGAAAAAACTTACACCAGCTTTCACTAGATCAGTCCATCGCAGGTAGAAGCTTCGGGGTCTCGTGCCATGACCAGTCTTTTTATTCCCTGTCCTATATCTTCTCTCATTGACCAGTTTTCAATTCCCTCCACCTAAGCTGGTTGTAAGCATTGAACCCTCTGGCTCGTTCTATGTTCTGAGTGCAGGCTAGTAATGCAGTCAGATACAAATGTAGCGTATTAAGTATTGCGAGCGCGTTTGGCTTTCGTTATTTATTGGTAACTTAGCAAATACAGGTGTACTGAAGTAGTTACTGGTGGAAAATTCAATCAATATTACGGAGGATGAAGCTGTTCTAGAATTAATTGGAATCGAATGCTCATGTTTTGATTAACGAGGCCCTGTTTTGCAGCTAACAATTTATTTAAATTTAAATCTCATTTCATTTTGATATCATTGCGTCTTTGTTTCTGTGTCTGTGTTCTAATGATTCAATATGATTCACTTAATCAATGAAATTCATTAATATTGATTCATGTTATCTTTCATACTTTACTAGCGCCTATAGCAAAATGTATGCGCAGGATATTCTAGTTAATCTGGTAATAGACACGCAACAATTCATTTTCATAATTTTTAACTCCCGACGGAAAAGAGGGGTGTTATAAGTTTGACGTGTCTGTGTGTCTATTTGTCTGTGTGTGTGTGTCTGCCTGTGGCATTGTAGCTCCTAAATAAATGGACCGATTTGAATGCGATCTTTTTATCTGAAAGCTGACGAGATCGAGGTGGTTCCTAGCTACGTTTCAACAAAATCAGTTCAGCCATTTTTGAGATATTGAACTTTGAAATAAAATTGTCCGGGGTTTTTCAACTTTTCTAAGTTGTGAATTATAACTGCTTTAAATCTCATTTGCACGATTTGATCTCAAAGAGCAAAGAAGCGGCTATGCTGGGAGTGTCTCTGCGTGATCGCATCAGAAATGAGACTATCCGCAGCAAGGTGACCGATATAGCCCTCCGAATCGCTAAACGTAAGTGGCAGTAAAACCGATAGTCGTTGGGACGTAAAGGTTCTTGAGTGGTGACCACGTACCGGCAGGCGCAGGTAGAAGGTAGACTGATGACCTGGAAACAAAGCGCGGCCTGGTGGTTTAAAAGTTGCGGGAGTCCGCTAGATCCGGGTGGTGCAGGACCGGTCATTGTGGCACCCTTTGGGGGAGGCCTATGTCCAGCAGTGAACGTTTTTCGGCTGATATGATTATGATGATGATAATGATAATCTCAAGAAACTACTCATAAAACTCTCATAAATTACTAAAGTGCTTTAAAAAATGCAGTTGTGTGTTATTTCAAGCATCGCACTGGATACTCGTGAACTAAATTCGGTTTTCTATATAAATATCGGTTGAGTGTTTCCATTAGCTAATGTTACGTTACGTCAACTTCGCTCGTTTCCGGCATGCCATTGGGATATCCTCTCTTACAAGTGTCCGTCTTTTAAAAACAAAATCACAACAAAAGTAAATATTCCGAAAAGCAATTATAGTACGTTTAATGTGCTTTCAAATGGCATTTCACACGAACCAAACAGTAAAATAGAACCCGAGATTCGAACAAAAATCGATGATCATCGGCCGCCATCTTTGTGACGTCACAGATATGTCCGTTCCCCTCTCTCTTAACTAAAACCGGTAGATTCATACTCTGGAAACAACATGGAACACATCCATACTAGTTTTAGGTATAATAGAAGACGTGTCCACGAAAATCGTGAAGGAGACGACTTTTTGAGATATTGCCTATATAAATACTAATATATATTTGTCCCTTGGAAAAAATATGCATTTCACTTACCACCTTACAAAATTACATGCAGTGACATCTATCATTCTAATCAAGCTAGAATAAATTAATGGGATATCAAAGGGTTATTAATGTTATTATACCTACTAGTTTTTCTCACTTCAATTATTAAATACTTTTATCATAATACTCGTAGCAATGTTAATGTTTTTGCGTTTCAAATCGATTTTCTTGAAATCGCATGACCATTATAACGCACGATTTTCTAAATTTTGTCTGGAATAGGGTATATGTAAGTGGAGACGCGTCGAGAGATCACTGTGCACTGACTGTCCGCAGTCCGCTATTTATATCCACACTGAAGACTAGAGCCTGGAAGTCAATCTGGTTCGACATATCGCTTATTAACGTTTGTTGGAATTTTTTAAATCCAACAAATTGTAAATTTCAAAAAGTGCACCCGTGTTTTACAGATATCCCAGCGGAGCCGCGGTAATAAATAAAGCCTACGCAAGCCTATGTTCATTGCAAAGGTCCATCCTATATACAGAGGCTCTAGTATAAGTTATATCGATACAATACGTTTTCGAACGGAACTACGCATTGAAACTAAACGCAAACGCGTTCTAAAACCTATATGTATCGATAAAACTTATACTAGAGCTACTGAAGTAAGATCGAATGAGTCGTTCCGGATATTACCCGCTACATACAAACTTTCAAAGCACACCCTACAGACTTTTTCTCTTCGTAATACATATTAGTACTAGTGGCTCGATGAGCTATTAACTAGAACTCGGGAATGTGTCTTTTTTCGAAAAAAATATGATATAATTACCGAACATGCTCAATAAATTTCATGAGAATCGGTTGAAAAATGCAACCTGTAGAGGAGAATAGCTGGACAGTGGGACAGCTGGACATACGTTTAATTTTGTCCCAAGCCTTTCATATGACAGTCGTAGTATTGACGTCACACACGGCTTAAACCACATTAAATTTATTAAATTTCGCGATTTTCTTAAAAAGTGTGAGAAATTAAATCTGAAAACTACTTTATTACCAAACATCGGGGTTTTCGGAGCGGGAGCGTGTGACATTAGCCAAAGAGTAGGTATTTACTTAAAAACAGATCGTACCCTAGTAGGTTTCTACCGAATGAATAATTGATTGAAAAATAAATAAAGATTAATCATACATATAGGTACATATTTTATATTGGTCATTCATTATCAACCTCTTCAGTTAAGTCTATTCATTTATAAGAAAATGCTTCATAGATATCGAGCGTCAAGATTGACATTGTGTTAGACACCTATTGTCAACCGTTACCCTTGCTTGTCTAGTAGATAAACTTATATGCAATTGTATTTTAAAAAACTGTAAATAATCAGTCAACACAAATATGCCTCCGAGAAAAAAAACTCGTTACGAGTTTATGCGTTCGTGGATAGAAAATAATCCAGAGATAGAGGTTCGAGATTCTTTATTATTTTGCACCAAGTGCAATGTGAGCTTCGCTCAAACGAAATCTAGTGTAACGCGACATGTCGCATCTAATAAACATACAGGTATGAAATATGATTTCAATAGTGAGCTCTTGAAATTTGTTGTGGGCTGTAATATACCATGGACGCAGGTAAACAATCCGATATTTAAAGATTTTATCGAAAATTGTGTTACCGGTAAATTTGGAAAAACTGCAAAAGTTCCTTCGGAATGTCAACTGCGACGGGAATATTTAAATAAAGCTTACGATGAAAAAATGAATAAAATACGGAGCGAGCTAAAAAATGAATATATATATGTGAGTGTTGACGAAACCACGGATGATTATGGTCGTCAAATAGCTAACGTAATAGTGGGAGCATTACGTGATGATCACATTGGCACTCAACACTTGATATCCAGTAAACGGTTAGACAGCACGAACAATGTATCAATATCCAATACGGTCACAAGTGCTCTTGATGAATTATGGGGTGCTAACCATAATAATCACAATAAAGTACTTTTACTTTTAACTGACGGTGTGGGCTACATGCTAAAGGCTGGAAGAAATTTAAAATGTATTTTTCCCAATCTTTTGCACGTCACATGTTTGGCTCATGGTTTAAATAGAGTGGCTGAACTAGTAAGAAAACTTTATCCAGATGTGAATGATTTAATCGCAAATGTCAAGAAGACATTTTTGAAATCTCCTAAAAGAATACAAAAGTTTAAAGAAATGCTCCCCGGAGTGCCTTTACCACCTCGACCAACAATTATTCGGTGGGGAACCTGGATAGAAGCTGCAACGTATTACAGCAAACATTACGATGAAGTGAAACGTGTTCTAAATACATTCAGTCCCACCGAAGCCCAGAGTATTAGAAAGGCAAAAAGAGCGTTTGGAAATGCAAATATAAAAAGCGACTTAAATATCATAGCAAATCATTTGATGACTATCCCAAATGCTATTAAAAAACTACAGGATGCGAAGCTGTCCATCAGCGATAGTTTAAAAATAGTTCATGAAACCTATAGAGATGTTTCCAAATTAAACATGAGCGTAAAAGGAAAACAGATTTATGATAAACTGAAGTTGGTGTTAAAGAAGAATTCTGGCTATAGCACACTAAAAATTATAAATGAGTTGGTACAAGGCAAAGAAATAGAACTTCAATCTCAAACTTCTCGTGCATCAATTGATTCCTACAAAAAATTTAAATATGCACCTATTACAACTGTCGACGTGGAAAGATCATTTAGCTCCTTGAAATGGATATTTACAGCAAGACGCCGTAGATTAACTGTCCCAAATATAGAAAAAATATTAATAGTTTATTCTGAAAATCGTGTCAACTATTCAATTTACAGCAGGTAATTAATTAAAGTTATTTTTATTGTTACCTTATAAGTTATAAGACTTTTACGGAAATTAAAATAAAACTTTGTCACAGATTGTATACAACTCACAGAGAGGTAGTTATTCATTAGGCATAATAAGATATTTTCTTAGACTAACATATCTGTTTATCTCTACTCTTTCTCAAATCATTCCCGCTCCGAAAACCCCGACGTCTGTTTATTACGTTCAGGTAACATTACCGAAATGGTTTCTGAATTAGGCATCATTATATAGTTTGGAATGTTGTCAATTAGCTGCCCGCGCGGCTCCCTCAGCTTACTGCAAAGAACGCAGGTAAACCCGAGGGATAAGATATAGCCTATGTCCATCCAGAGAGTCCATTATGTGAACGAATTCCTGCCCCAAGCGATACATTCTTAATACTGTCCCTTTCATTTGAAAGTTTAGGTGAACGAATTTTAAATAAGGAAAGAAATAAACATTTATTTTAGACAAACAACAGACGGCGTTTGTCACGAAACGGTTCTATCTCAGCATAATGCTGGCATTGCTGCCAGCGCTGATCTTCCGATAGAACCGTCGAGTGACTTCACGGTTTATAACAAACAAAAACAAAATAATAATAGAAATTACTAATTATTTTTAAAAATTGGATAAATTGTTCCGGGGTCTACATACAAACTTACAAAACGAAAATCTTATAGTTTTCCTCTTTAATATCAACACTAATATTATAAAGGGGAAAAGTCTGTGAAATTGTAGCTTAGTATGTTTGTATGTAGGGGGTAAAACCCGGAACCACTTAACCGATGTCAAAAATTCCGTCACCTGCTGGTTATAAGCCATTTTTAGGGTTCCGTACTCAAAGAGTAAAACGAGACCCTATTACTAAGACTCCGCTGTCTGTCTGTCTGTCCGTCGGTCACTAGGCTGTATTTCATGAACCGTGAGAGTTAGACATTGAATTTTTCACAGATGATGTATTGTTGCCGCTATAACAGCAAATACTAAAAACAGAATAAAATAGATATTTTTATAGATACGGAACCCTTCGTGCGCGAGTCCGACTCGCACTTGACCGGTTTTTTTATCCCGTGGGTTTGTCTGTTTTCTTTGCAATGTGTGGCCCAAGCCGCGCGGGTAGTTAGTTTTTATTTATTTAATTGTATGGCATACATTATTTGGCCTTTGAGTTTGTCACTTTTTAGTACCACCCATGACACACGTGCAGGGTTGTGGTAGGTAGCTCCTGCGGACGCGAGTGACAGTTGTCCCCCCTTTGTCAAGTGAGTGGGCAACTCGACTGTTAGAGGTTCTTAAGCCGCCCGAAGGCCTCTAACTCGACTTAACGACTACTATCATAGACAGCATCCGGGATCAACTGCTTAGCGTGCCTTCCAAAGCACGGAAGCGCTCATTTATAGTAACCACTCAAACAGGCGGTCACCCATCCAATGACTGACCGCTGCCATCTTTGCTTTACCTGCGTTATTGTTTCCGATTCGCAGGCGCCGCAGGGCTATGAACGCTTCAAGGTAGTTAGTATTAGTATTAGACAGGATACAGTACCTAAATACAAAATGAGGGACCACTGCACTGTCTGCAGCCGGCTATTTATACACGTCTCACTACCGGCCATAGAGGAGGAGAAGGTCAATGTTACTCGACATATTACTTACCATTATCATACTATTTGACGACCGGCTAGCCTGTGGGTCCACTACAGTTTTGTCGTAGGGGTGCTGACCTGTAGGGAATGTGGTCGATTTTTTGCAAAGATCGGCTACGTCAGTAACCTGAGAGCTCACGAACGACGCTCCAATTACTAGTATCTTTCCCGTCGCCGTGGTCGAAATTGGCCAGGATGATGATGATGACAAGTCTGTGGGTAGTCACGCTGCCTACGAAGCTCGAAGCTGAAGGTCCTAGGTTCGAATCCCGGTAAGGGTAATTATACTATGTGATGGATGGGCTTGAGGGCTGAAACGCACTGAAAGCGGTGGCGGTGCGGCGCGGCGCGGTGCGGAGGCGGTACCGGTTGTAATGTTCGAACTAATGCGATAGGGGCCGCACAGAATACCGGGGCGGCATGCGGCGCGGCGCGATATTCTGTGCGGACCTTTTCATATTAGCTCGAACATTACAACCGGTACCGCCTCCGCACCGCACCGCGCCGCCACCGCTGTCTGTGCGTTTCGACCTTGAATATTATTTTTCACCTCAGCAGCTCGAACAAGCATATTTTGCTGCGTGAAAACAGTGAGCAAAATGCGATTTTGCTCACTCCGTGAGTCAAAGTAGCTTTTTAATTTTGATATCGAGCACTGACATTTCATAGTAGGGTCTATTACAAATTCAGAATATTTCAACTTTATGAGCACTGTCTCTTTCATTTTCATTACGAAAAAAGAAATACGACACGAATAGGTCGATTCATAGTTCGATATTCGAATTTAAAAGTAGACCCCCAAAACAGCGCGAAGCAAGTTACACGTTCGAAAACACACAACTTATGAGTTTAAATTACCAAAAATATTAGTACAAAGGAATGTTATAAATTGAAGAGAAAAAAACATGGAACATCTCAAAAATGTCAGTTTTGCTTAAATAGATCAAAACATAAATTTTCAAACGCTGAACAATCAATGATTCTATTTTGAACAATCTTAATTTTTAAGAACATATACCACAGATGCAGTTTCCGAACGCACACCCGGCGCCGCGCCCCTTTAAAAAAAATGGCGCGCTGTTAAATTGTTTACATTTTATTGGGTATATTATTCTTCATGCTTGCTTGAATATAATATTGATACATAAAATATTGCGTTTTGGATATATAAAAACGACTAGGATTAATTAATTATCTATCTAACTAAGAAATATAGTGAATTCATTGAAGAAGACAGTATTTGACAACAATACCTAATATACGCTTAGTTTTCGGAGCGCACGCGCGACTCGCGTAAGCGTAACAGACATTAGATTGAATATTTCAAAAATAGCTCGAAAACATGAGTGAAATGTGGGAACATGAGTGACAGTATTTTAACAATAATAGGTACGGTTAGTTTTTAGTGTAGTGTTAGTGTCACGCGAGACTCATATAGATTAATAAAATGTGCTTTAGAGTGTCGTGTCGCGCCTTGTCTCGCCCGCGCTCTCGCGTGCTTCTAGTAACTAACTAGCCGCGCTGAGGAGTTAAAACAAGCAGTAACGAACCCCGAATCAAGTTTTCTTCCTGAATATCCACGAGACGAAAAGGTATGTAAAAGGCTATCGTTGTATTTTTTAACGTGACGATGTTCTCACTGCTGAGGTGAAAAGTTGTATGTGTTACTCGAGAGCAAAGTATTTGCGTCTCGTGCTTTTGACTCCCTCGCTGAGCTCAAGATTCTAATTTTGAATCACTCGCTACGCTCGTGATTCAGTTTAAGAATCTTTTGCTTCCTCGGGACTCAAAATCAGCACTCGCAGCAAAAACTAACTTTGCTCTCTTGTTGCACAAATAACTATTGTTTCTGAATCGAATCTGGGATGGTTTCTCTATGTACTTATTGAAGTATTTATATTTGTCGTCTAGTACCCATAACACAAGCCTTATTAAGCTTTTTCACAATTCAATTACAATTCAATTCACCAAATGTGGGGTTTTCTTGTCATATTTAACCACCTTCATCATCAGTACTTTTTGTATGGAGGACCATCTTCTAAGCATGTTAGAAGTCCATATTGTAACTGTTTTTTTACTTTTCCATATTGCCTCCTGGTTAACTAGACATAATAACAACAAGAAATAGTCGATTGATCCTTCTTATGTAATACTATTATACTACATATTCTGTGCTTCTCCTATGCCAGTAACACTTCGCGTCAAAATTTTAATAGTTTTCTTTTTTATTTATGATGTGGATACTTGAAATAATTGTACATACATTTAAGTAATATACGTAGGTACAATTATTTCAAGTATCCTAAGCACCACTTTGGGCATAAGACAGGCAGAAGTTCGAAACAACAAAGATATATTGCAAAGTCTCTTAAAAAATGCACACTTTTCAAAATTCTGTATATGTTCTTCAAAACACTTGGCAACGATGCTTGCTTCTGGCAGTGTCTGCTTCAGTGCCAGTAAAAAAAATGTATTCTCAAGGAAATAAATCAAAAAGTAACCATATTGAATTCTCTAGGATTTCGTCTTTTACATAAATCAAAACTAATAACTTCGTGTTTACTTTGTTGATAAAAGAAGATTTTCTTATTTTATTCCATGACTTTAAAGTTCAATTTCAGTAACTTTCGAAAAATAAATAAGATCGTGCTCTCGTCGCTTTTGGTGCCGTTTTACATATCTAAAGTTGGATCAGTCTTATTTACTCCCAGCGATATGAAAGACGATTCTCTTCAGATTTACGAGCGCTCACCCATCGCCGGTCCTGCAAATACTCGAGTTGCAACATCAAATACAGAATAACGCTGCACCCGATCTCCAGCGGAAACTACCGAAGGTTTTTCAAACTTGGAGCATTAGGTGAAGTCGGAGCTCAGTTACCCGCGAGCCGTCGGAGAGGCCGCACGTGAGCCCGTTCTCTCGTCCTCGTCTCCGCGAAATTTACGTTAAGTGGCAGTGATAATTTAAGTGTTACTTGACGTGATGACATCGTACATGAGTGGCTTAATTACATTGTAGGACGTTGTAAGGTCAGTATAAATTTTGATAGTCATATGATTTTAATGATAATTTGCTACCTTTTGATTGTTATAAATCAACGTTTCGTTTATTCAACATTTTGCGTCGAGGTCGGCTTAATTTGGGGCGCTTGTTTACATTCTTACTAAACCCTGTTTCAGCTAACACCTGGTTTGCAAGGATATTTTTCTTTGCGGCGGTTCTAGTGTTTTTTCTGTATAATTAGGTAAATCTGATTTAGAAGCATCGTTAGGCCAGTACGGCCGGGTGGGTTCGGACGCTTAGAACCCAAAAGTTTTGATTGGTCAAACGGATGATCGGATTTTAGAGGGATTGGAAATTTGTTTCGGCACGCGGTACTTCACTTTATTAAGGCGACGTAGGCTTAGAAAACGGATTTTTAAAATACGGCTGCCCTAAATTTTATTAGCAATCTTGAGGCCTTTTTTGAGGTACTATAGCTGTACAAAAGGTAAACATATTAAAATTGTTTCTAAATATTGGCAATAAATATCATGTTTGAGGGAACTTAGCTATTACTTTTTTATTTACTTAAACGCAAAAAATAAAATTAAAAAACATGATATCCGCGCTTCCCAACACGCACTTCTATCTCGCTCACGCTTATGCTAAGTGAGAGGGAGAGAAGACCGTGAGCCTACATCGCCTTAATCTCATTAATCCAATCGTGGTCTGAATTGAAAAATATTTTTTTTATTACTTGACGAGAAAATAAGATGACAAGGAAAAAAGAACTTAAAATTCAATTAATTTTTTTTGCTACGTTGCGTTGGACGCCTTTCAGTTCATGACCCCGCTCTACGGCGTAGCCTCGTAGCCCGTAGCACTCAGCGGCGTAGCACTTCTGCATTTTGTATAACCGATGAAACACGTTGACTTTTAGATCGGTTTAGATTTTCCATTTTATAAAATGGGGTTAGAATTTGTTCATCCTTGAAAAATATAGGACAATGTAGTCTTGATTTGGTAGATTAGTTGGAATTAATTGTATAATGATGAGAGTCGTTAGTTCGACTAAACTTAAATTTAATTTAATCTATGTAGAAAAAAAATCGTTCGTAAAAACATAATGTGACGTGTAAAGTATTGACGCACACATAATTAAAAAGATTTTAAGACAAGGTTACGTTAATCCAAAAGAAGCTCTTATTAGTTTATTCACATAATTACGTCACTTGATTCCTGCAATTAAAGGAAACATTTGTGTTCTGTATTTTTGCGTAATTGACCAAATTAAACAACATTACAATATCATGAAAATATTAATACGGTATTTGACAGATAGTCAAATCATTATTTTTATGAAAAGTCAAAAGCGCTCGGTTAGTTTCAAGTTTGTTGGAAAATAATGACTAGTGACGTTACAACTTTTTATGGTCAGTTTCTTAATCTTAATATATTTAAAAACTCTTAAAACAGCACAAATAAGTTAAAGATCGATGTTTTCAGAGTATTTTCGAAAGTTTTCTTTAATAATAAATGAATAAATAAATAAATATTTGCGGACAATCTTACACAAGTCGACCTAGTCCCAAACTAAGCAAAGCTTGTAACTACTATGGGTACTAGACGAAGATAAACATACTTATATAGATAAATAAATACTTACATAGATATATAATAGAGGTCAACATAATTCATTTGTAAGTCTTTTTTGTGGAGTCTTACCTAACATGCCTGAAAATTGGTAGCCTGAAACGTACGTTATAATAACCTTTACAGTTTATGAAAGGTCGTAGGTCTATACTGCGCTAAATTAAACAATGCACAATTATATAATAGGTGTCCCCTAATATCACCGACAAACGTTTTACCGAATGCGCTGTTTCGCCGAATTTCAATTTTATCGAATTTTTGTTACTCAGAAACCGGTAACTTTTTAAGTATATCTATCTAAAAGGCCATTCTGTAGAAAGTAGAATTAGATAAGGTTAGGTTTGTTTAATAACAATTCTGAAAATTCTACTGATTCTGAAAAAAAAAGGTTTTCGATGAAATGAAAATTATATGAAACATACATACGATGGGACATTTGTCGGTAAAACAACAACCGATATAATATAACCCTGTGTCGACATCACCAGTCACGATCACTGTTATATCTCCCAATATTTTCAAAACCCACGGCCTAAAATAAATTATGAAAGTATTATTAATTCAGTGCCTCTAGTAAATAAGGTTATAACTCAAAAACGGCACTTTTCAGATGAGACAAAAAACTATATTTTGATACCAGATGTTTAGAACTTGAACTTTTACAGCTTGTTTATATAAGCTATCGTGTTAAGTTTCACACATAGACGTATAATATTCCGACCGTATAAATACGTTTTTTTTTCAGTTTTTTTTTGCACTTATACCCTTATCTCACGAGTACTTTATGGAGTAACTCGAGATATTTACATCATTTTTATTGAGCTTTAAGCATTAAAATGACTTATTTATACCCTTATTCACAATGTGCGTAAACGCAGAACACAACATGTACTATTATGTACCAATATGTGCGTAAACGCAGAACACGACTTGTACCATTAAATATCAATGTGCGTAAACGCAGAACACGACATGTACCATTATGTACCAATATGTGCGTAAACGCAGAACACGACTTGTACCATTAATTATCAATGTGCGTAAACGCAGAACACGACGTGTACCATTAATTATCAATGTGCGTAAACGCAGAACATGACTTGTACCATTAATTATCAATGTGCGTAAACGCAGAACACGACTTGTACCATTAATTATCAATTTGCGTAAGCGCAGAACACGACTTGTACCATTAATTATCAATGTGCGTAAACGCAGAACACGACTTGTACCATTCATTATCAATGTGCGTAAACGCAGAACACGACTTGTACCATTCATTATCAATGTGCGTAAACGCAGAACACGACTTGTACCATTAATTATCAATGTGCGTAAACGCAGAACACGACTTGTACCATTAATTATCAATGTGCGTAAACGCAGAACACGACTTGTACTATTAATTATCAATGTGCGTAAACGCAGAACACGACTTGTACCATTAATTATCAATGTGCGTAAACGCAGAACACGACTTGTACCTTTAATTATCAATGTGCGTAAACGCAGAACACGACTTGTACCATTAATTATCAATATGCGTAAACGCAAAACACGACTTGGACCATTATCTATTTTTGTATTATAGAAATGAAACGACTTATTTAGCTGGCCATTTGTTACCTAAGGATTCAAATGAGGCCGTATTATAAAACAACCATGCATAAAAATTTAAAATCTTTAATGAAATCGTCAATTATTGTGTAATGCTATAACATCAATTAATAATAATAAAATAAAATAAAAATGATTAATTCAGACCGAGATCCATAATAGGGTTAGTAACAAAATGGGTCTTACAAGACTATATTAGTATTACACGATTAAGTTTAGTTTACATAAAATTTTAATTAAATTTACATTTAGGCACCTCTTCGGTTACCTATGGCAGAAAGGTAGGACCAAGTAGCGACTATTTTATTCCCTACTTGGTCCTACCAATGACCACTTCAACCCAATATTTGGTGAGCGGGCAGTCGAGGCGCTCTGCCAACACCCTCAGCATACTGTTGCTGCTACCGCGCATCCGTTTTAGCAGTGACGCTATTCTTTTCCGCTGAATGGCAAAAAAGTCGTCCGCTTGGGCTTCGGCAAACATGCCTGCCATTAAATATCACCAAATTTTTTTATCATTTAGCACTCAGAATAACCATTAAAATCAAATAACAATATAATCAACCTTTGTCATTATTATAAATTATTTACTATTTAATTATCATCATCATCTCGGTCTTTATCAACGTCATACATTAATATATTTAAATCGGGATCCTATAAATAATACATAATACACTTTAATCATGCAATAAATAAAATCAGCAATGTTTACTCAGGTAACCAATGACTCGTACACCAATCTTGAGTATCAATAGCAGTCGGGAGATACACAACACAAAACGCAAAGTAATAGGCATATCTATTGTGTTAGTACCTACCTACTTTATCGTTCTTTTTGTTATTGAATTTGTTATCAAGGCCAGTAAACATTTAAACTAATGTTGTTAAACTATCCACTTAAGAAAATATTTTACCGATAGAATAACTTCGAAACAACTTTACGGGTAGGTTTTTAACAAAATTTTCAGGTACTAAAATTTTTCGGTGGATTTATCACTAAGTTAGCAATTTTACTTCCACGCTTCATTTTTAGGGTTCCGTACCCAAAGGGTAAAATGGGACCCTATTATTTACTAAGACTCCGCTGTCCGTCCGTCTGTCACCAGGCTGTATCTCATGAACCGTGATAGTTAGACAGTTGAAATTTTCACAGTTGATGTATATCTGTTGCCGCTATAACAACAAAAACTAAAAAACAGAATAAAATAAATATTTAAGGGGGCTCCTATACAAAAACGTGTTTTTTTGCCGTTTTTATAGATAATGGTACGGAACGAAAAGTCAGTGAGTTCGAAAAGTCAGAATCACAATATTTATTCACAATAATTATACAATTCGCAAACAATTAGGTATATCCAAAATAAACTTTTAAATATCTTATACATTTTTATATAAAAATAGAAAAAGATTAAATTTGTTGTTATAGAATTTTAGCCAAAAAAACCATTGATAAAGAATATTAAGAAAAAAGTAATAGAATGAGTTGTTTCCGAGCAATACACAATTAGGCCAATAGCAACACGGCATGGACGCGAAACCGTTCAATGGCGTTACTTGTAGCAATGACACTAAACGAGTTATTCCTTAATGCTCATGTTACAATAATGACACAAATGCGTTTACACCAAAATAGTGTACAGGACTACTTAATGTAACAAAATGAAAACTTGCTCAAAAATATAACAGTACATGTGTCTTTGGGTTCGTGAGTAATTTTAACTCGAGACTATTAATGCCGTTGCAGTCGTCTTAAGTGACGGATAAAGTGACTTATACCTTTATGCACACCCATGTTATAACCCTTTGGGTCATCGAAAAAACTATAACCTTTTGATATGTTATGTAGTTTGACGAGCTGAATCCAATGGTGCAATAAAAACCAAAGGGAATAACTCGTTTCACTCCCTTCTTCACTAGAGGCACTGGATTATTCAATCAATATCGTACTTAACTATAAAGCAACCATCGGTATATTTTTAGACCCCCTCTATTACCAACGCTGCATTACTTGTTACGAGAAAGTAGGCTATTACTGGGTGGTAGATTGATTCGATATAAGCCACACAATGCCCGTGCACCGATTTACTAAAATTACAGGTTATTTAAATACGCGTATTATTAAAAGTTGTAAGGTTCATGTTCGCGTGACCGAGAAAGTAAACACGACTTGATATCGCCCTAATGGTAGCTGGGTCCGTTATAATTTGCGTCCGCGATTAAAATGATTAATCGCGCGATTAACTGTCTTTGTTAGTCAGCATTCAGTTGTTTGTTTATGTCAGTCAAACTGACAGTCAGTTCTGGGAGTTGCCGATTGTCAAAACAAGGGTAACATTTATGTAATTTTACAAGAAAAGTATTTGAATAATTTCTGGCTCTGTGCACTGTAGAACTAGCAGCCTGTCTTTTCTTACAAAAAAAATCGACAAATATATCTTAATTAATAATGAACCTGCTCACAAAATTTCACGAGAGTCGGTTGGAAAATGCGACATGTAGATGAGAACAGCTGGACAAACGGACATACGAAAAAACTTTGGCCCAAGTTCAAGCAGAGTATTTCGTTCCCTTCGCTCCCTCGTTCAATGATATGAAACGCCTAGATGTGACAACCCATTCGCCAATGACAACATTTTTTTTTTCAAATATACCATTTTATGATTTATTATTTATGTGTGCGGTGAATGTCTGAGCTTCTGTGAGGAGATGGATGACAGGCAATCAACTGTACCAATGTAATTATATGTGTTTTGTTTGTTTTGTTGTATAGTTTAGTATCGTTTTCATGACGCATTGGTTTTAGGACTGTAATGTTGTGTTAACATGTTTTTAATAATAAATAAATAAATAAATTGACGACCGCTTTAGCCTAGTTGGTAGTGACCCTGCCTACGAAGCAAGAGGTCCTGGGTTCGAATCCCGGTAAGGGCATTTATTTGTGTTATGAGCACGAATATTTGTTCCTGAGTCATGGATGTTTTCTATGTATTTAAGTATTTATTTCTCTATATAAGTATCTATATCGTCATCTAGTACCCATAGTACAACAAGCTTTGCTTAGTTTGGGACTAGGTTGATTTGTGTAAGATTGTCCGCAAATATTTATTTATTTATTTATTTATTTATAAATTTCGCTAGAACATTACTTTTTAAGCGGCTCGTGTTTTTTTATTTCTCCCTAAATTGTAATTTTCATTCAGAAATATCAAATTGAAAAGTAGCGAATTCCAGAAGGTCGTAACTAAATAAAATTATGACGTTACGCGTCAACGTTACGGCTCTGTATATGACAACTTGCACACCTTTCATATGACAGTCGTAGTATTGACGTCATATGAAAGGTGTGTGTGTGTTAAGTCACACACGGCTTAAACCACATTTATACAATGTCGCGATTTTCTTAAAAACAGTTGAGAAATAAAATCTGAAAACTACTTTATTACGTTAAGAGGGGTAATCACGTAACGTTCCGAACGCGCGTCAGTACGATTTAACTGTCAATTTTCCATATAATAAGTGACATTTAGACCTACCCGACGTTCGTACAATGCGTTACGTGATGGACCTGCAGGTAACATAATTACCGAAATGGTTTTCGAATTAGGCATCATTACATAGTTTAAAATGTTGTCAATCAACGCCTGGCGAGCTTATGGAGAGTAGTGACCATCGTACTTGAGTGCTCTTCGGGGTGTTTTGTGGTCAGGCTGTATGGACTGGAAGGACAGATGGAACAAACCCACCGCCTCTGGTTCAGTCCAACCAACCGTCCAGGGTGGAGTTGCAAGAGATATCATAATAATAATATATTCTCTAAGGTAGATGTCACTTAACACATTCACGCCAAGAAACACTACGCGCTCTGCTCGTATCCGATCGCGTGGTTTACCCTCTAAGTAGCGGAAAGCGCCTACGGCGTAGGCGCCCACTAGAATCGATTGCTCAAAGTCCAGTATCCAGGGTGGTAACCGTCTGCCTGAGACAAAATGAGAGAGATTTTGTATACCTTTGTTTCGTCAATTAGTCCATTATCCTCATCCAATAACCTTGTTCTTTAAGCGAGCGAGCCAAGCGAAGGTGGACTGATGACCTAGTAAAGGTCGCGGGAGTCCGCTGGATGCGGGTGGCGCAGGACCGGTCATTTTGGCACTCTTTGGGGGAGGCCTATGTCCAGCAGTGGACTTCTTTCGGCTGATATGATGATGATGATGAAATAAAAAAAAAACTGGCTAAGTGCGAGTCGGACTTGCGCACGAAGGGTTTCGTACCATTATCTATCAAAACGGCAATAAAATCACGTTTGTGTTATTTGTTGTTATAGCGGCTAAATACATCATCTGTAAAAAAATCAACTGTCTAACTTTCACGGTTCATGAAATACAGCCTGGTGACAGACGGACAGACAGACGGACAGCGGAGTCTTAGTAAAAGGATCCCGTGTTACCCATTGGGTACGGGACGCTAAAAAAAGAGATAGGCTCGTCACATAGTTACAGCTCACATATCCAGTAGTTTAGCTTCTATCAACCAACAACAACCTTATTATTTAAAATACTGTTTAATCCGGGTCTAACGCGATATTTATTTACCTTTATTTCTGACGTTTCGACACGGGTTGCACCGGTCATGGTCGCAGATAACTGTCGTCCCAGGAAGTTGTCAACAGAGATATGGGTTTACAATATTAACTATTATTGTATTTTAAATATGTGTACAAAGCGCGAGAGTTTAAAGTGTTATAACAACCCTAATATATGGGTGTTTATACCGGGTGCTCTTTCTCTGTGTGTCCCGTGACACGAGCAAGGGACAGCATCGGCTCGGTGTACCCTTGCATTTCATTAAACTGTCGAAACCAACTCTATGTGTTGCTCTAATTGGTACTAGCTTGGTACAATGGCGCCACGAACGATTGATGTCAAAACCTATATAAATGTAATATCCTAGATAGCGATTTTACATTTTTATATTTCCGGATATGTTCAAAAACATTTTTGATTTGTATTGGTATATCGGGGAATATTTCCGAGGTGGGAATTTTCTACATACAAATAGGGAAAATTCCCGGGGATGGAGTATTTCTGTTACCAGACAAAAACTCCGCTTTATTGTTTGTTAATGATAACACTTTTTGAGCTACGGAATTGTAAATACCATCAAATGAATAGAGACACCTTTATATTGCTTTAATTAAAGTATTTTCTTAACCTATACTTTTAACTGTATTAAATAGAAACACTAGGACGTTAGAAATGCATAGCTTTGATCCTTTTGAGTTAATATATTATCTAACGAGGTGAAAGAATCCTCGCGCTATATAAGTTTGTTAAAGTTGTATCAAATTCAAAGCCCTAAACCAAATACATTAAGGACTGTAAACATTGTTTGTATAAACTAAGGATTTAAAATAATAATTCTTAACGTTGTTAACTAAAATAAAAATGAATATTATTAACTCAGTACAGTCGGCCAAAAATGTGGTCTACCACCCTGCAGTCGAGATTCATTTGAACGTCACGTCATGAAACAACAAGGTCGATTTCCACTTGCATAAATATTATGACCTTATAATATTTATGCAAATGAAATAGTAACCTTAGCGATAGTTATGTCTCACAGAAACTTTTGTCAAAACTGGTAGACTACTTTCTTGGCCGACCGACATACATTTGTTGATAAATGGTCTAACAGATTTTTACTATCCAACCACACAAAAACCTGTTTCATATATAAATTAATACCTTATTCAATGAATGTGTAACTAAACTCCCATTACCAATTCAATAACCAACTATTATCATTAAGAAAAAGTTTCACCGATTATTATACAATCTATCGGTAAAGACCGGTTACACTACTTAACTATATCCAAAAGTTCTAATGGAAACCCAACCAAGGCGTGAAATAAGTAGTTAGAGAGAGGGCAAAGTTTCCTACATTGTTTCATACACGCAGTTATCCGAACTTTTTCGGTAATACCGGGCCATTGTTGGGTTTGAAATTGTTTTTGCTGAGCAGGTTTATTTTTTCCTCGCTTGCTTCCGAACGCAAATACTTTAAAAAATTATTTAGTCGAGCAAACATGTCAAGACTAAGGCTTGGAACTGTTTTCAAATAAACCGGTTAGTGACGGTATATTTTGGTTTAGTCAGGAACTTTTCTAGATAATACGAACGTTTTTAAGAACTTAATAGTATTAACCCTAAATAACCGGTTTATTTGACGAGCAGTGCGGCGGGCCAGCTGGCTTAGAGATCGGTAAACAAACACGCGTGCGGCACTATTAATAAAAGTTTAAAGTCCTAAACCGATTAATACGAAACATCTTTCGGTTTAAGGAAGCTCCTTCATAAACCGGTTAAAAACGTTTTAATTTATCAAAACTGAAAAGAAAAGCTTACATCAAGTAAAACCAAACCGTCAAATAATAGTTTGAAAATTGTATCGTTATCCGAGCTAGGGCTTCCATTCCGTAATTCCGTAATTACGGACGATTTTTGGGCATTTTATAATAACGTTTTTCAAATATCTTATTCTGTAATTCCATAACTTAATTTTCAACACATTTGCTTGTAACGTGTCTCTTATTGTGCCGCTTTTAGGCTCATAATCCTGGGTATTAAACACGCGTGTTTTATCACAATACGGCACTCGTGTTTTATGGTTATATTGTTATGTATTGTACCCGTTGGCACCTTGCAGCAAGGTCACGCCCCATTCTTAAATTGACCGGGTTATACAGGTTTGTTTTTAATTCTCGGCAAATGGATTCTTACTCGACTAAACAAATTAAATCCTTCTTGTGAATTAATTGATTATTTCTTCTTGGATATGATATTTTAACGTTTCATTTAGTAAAACTATTTACTTTTGATAACCGTTAATTTCACAAATATTTGTAAACATTGTTATGTTATGATGCGTGATTTTTAATAATAACCAATATTATTAAAAATGGTGACTCGTGGTGAATAGAAAAGTGATAAATGGAATTGACGCCACTGGAAATTCTTGGAGATGTACGTGAGTAAAAACCTGTTTTCATCAATAACTGAAGGAAATAGCTTAGGAGCCTGTAACATTTTTATTTTATGAAAAGGTTTTTTTACTTGCAAATGTGTTGAAAAACGTCGCTTGAAACGCGTGAGCTTTGGTAATTAGTAATTACATCCTCAATTAAATGTTTAAAAACAATAATAATATAGTTATTTGATTATGATTATGAAATGTATAATGTTCAATAAAAAGGTTTTAAATAAAAGTTGAGATCTAGAAAGTCTGATGTTCTATTTCTATTGTTTTTTTCCTTTTACTTAGCTTAGTGCAGACTACACCTACTTACTCATACTAATCGTACTACCTGTACCTGTATACTTTACTTACATGATATTAAACAATATGAATCAAATTAAATCTTTTTATGTCAGACTATTTCAAATTTTTCTCCTCTTTCTTCACTAGAAAGCTGGTGAAAACATGTAAAATCGATGACAATGTCAAAATAAAGTGCCGTCCGCCGGCAAAAGAATATACAAAAATTGGTTGTCTGTATATAAATTCGGTCGGTAATTTTACGTGAAAATTGTGCTGCGGAAGATAGTTGCACCACACACAAGCCGAACGCTCGGCTCAGGCGGAACGGGACAATGAGTCATACTTTTTCGTTTGTGCTGCCGGTGTTCATCGATTTATAAGACGTTATTATCACGTCAAAAAAAACCTATAAAAAATATTACACGAATTACGGAATTACTTAATTGAAATATCCGTAATTTTGGAAGCCTTAATCCGAGCCCAGCTGGTCGATTGCGTAACGCTTCGTACGTATGTCAAGTAGATCCAAAAGTTAAGTCCTCATTCGAAAAGTTACGCAATTAGCCCTCGAGGCAAAACAAACGCGAGAATCATATCAAAATTCGATGTGGATGTGAATTAGATGAACTGAATTGAGGCCGGTATCAGCTCGGGGCGCTTGGAAGCCAGCGTCCGAAACACATATGTACATACCAGAATGTTCAGCAATGGCATAATATTGCGGAGAACTCACTGTATAAAATACCAATGTAAAATTACAATTACGGAGTATAAAGTTCTGCATTCTGCGGCAAAATTACGTAATTGGGATAAACATCTGTGTGTCGGCTGCTACCGTTGTGGTGGATGAAACACATTATACGAAATTTTGTTGAAATTGAATCATGCGGTCACAGCACGGTTCATTGAGCTGGAATAAAAATCCGATACTGATAATGACAATTTTTCCGTAAAATTTTATCAGAGAAACTCAATTTTAAATTCATTAAAATACTTTACGCTACCGTTAAAACACAAAAATGCGGGTATCTTTTAATATGTTTTATTCGTACCAATTTTATAAATGTGAGAGTAACTTTGTCTGTCCGCTGAACCGATTGTGATCTTTGGCATGTAGAAAATTTGGGATATGAGAAAAGACAATAGGTCACTACTTTTTAACTCAGAAGCGTTTAAAGAGTTGGTGGAACGAAGTTTAGGTATAAAGGTGCATAAGGCGATAATTAATAACTACGCCGACGAAGTCGCGGGAAAAAGCCAGTTAGTTATCACTTTTAGTTTCCGTTTTATTATGATAATTTGCTGTTGTCCGTTCCACACTTATATACTAGCTAATTATACTTAAATGTGCGTCATTATTCATCACCCGTATCTGAAACTTACGACGAATACATTTTATGTTTTTAAACGAAATTGAATCATATCCTAAGTAGTTTTATTAGTTTTGGGGGTTAGATACGCAAGACTATCGACGTAGGCATTTAAAAAGACGTAGGGTAGGGCCAGGGACCGGAACCGGATTCCCTTATTAGAGTTTTCGATAGGTAATTCTGTTGGGTGGAGGAACTTCCCCAATCGGGCTGCTCCAAACATGAACATGACATCCCGCCGCTGTGCCCTTTGCAAGGACCACAAATGTCCTTTTCAGGATTAAGCCTATCGATTTGGTAACCCTATCTATTTGGTAACCTTATTGATAAGGTAACCCTATTGTTATGGTAAGCATAAGGTATCCATAAGTTAAAACTAAACAAAACCCTATCACAATTGGGTTAACTCATGGTTGCCGCATGGTTATGGGAGTCCGCTGGATGCGGGTGGCGCAGGACCGGCCATTGTGGCACTCTTTGGGGGGGAGGCCTATGTCCAGCAGCGGACGTCTTTCGGCTGATATGATGATGATGATGATGGTTACCTTATGGTTACCACATCCGATATGCTTATCATAGCAGTAAGGTTACCCTAACAGTAAGGTTACAAAATTGATTCCTCCAAGGGTCAATTTTGGGCCCTACCGAATACTTAATTTACGTGAACGATATGTGTAACCTTTTCACTGAGGGCTCGGTATTTCAATTTGCAGACGATACTTGCCTGGTCACATACGGTAAAAATGTAAACGAGGCTGAGGCGATGATGCAATGTAATTTCGATATTCTATGTAATTGGGCGCACGATGTGGGTCTGGTTATCAACGCAAAAAAAACCAAAATTCTGCATGTACACTCCCCATACATCAAAACTGACAGCCCTATAATCCTAGCCCACTCGCACACTTGCTTGCATGGCCGGCCCGCGGCGTGCGCTTGCGCACCGCTTGAGCTGGTGGACCACCACACATACCTGGGCCTCGTCATCGACAAAAGTTTCAACTGGAAGCCTCATGTTGATAATATATGTAACAAGTTGAGATCATTACGTGCTAAAATGAACATACTAAAATATAAAATACCGTATAATATATTAAGACTGCTATATTTATCGCTAGCCGATTCAATAATAAGCTATGGCTTAAGTAGTTATGGGCGTACATATAAAACCAACATAGGCTGCATCTACAAGCTACAATTGAGCATACTCAAAACTATTGTACCTACATACATGAAAAATAAACTTAAGGACGAGTCCAGTGTATTTAAATACTGCAAAGTAATGTCAATTTTTAACAAGCTTGATATGTCAATAGTTCTAGAAAACTATGATAAAATAAAATTGTTAAAAACCCGATGTAGGCATAAACAATTACGTAAATTAGACTACCAAACTAGATATATTATGCCTAACTACATAAATGTATATGGTAAGAGGACGTGGGAGTACATGCTACCTAACTTTTTAAATAATATGCCAGAAGATATACACACAAGTGTCCTTGCAGACAAAAAGTCGTGCAAGATCGCATTAAAAAGATTCTATCTAACGAGAACAGACAGCGAGGTGTAGTTGCTGGAGTTTAAATACAATACCTACATAATAATAATATATTGTAATTACCTATATTAGGATCATGATATTACTGTTGTGAGCGTTGCGATACATTCGCGTCACGCATAAACCTTAAACAGGTTTCTGTACGCGTCTATTAATTTTGTACTGTATCTTTTTTCTTTTAATATGAATAAAAAAAAAAAAAAAAGATTGGGTTAATACATTGATAGGTTTAAGCTGGAAAAGGGCACTTCCGGTCCATGCGTAGGGCACAGCGGGATGTCATCTTGCTTATGTTTGGAGCGGTTGCTTACGATTGGGGAAGTTCCTCCAACCTTGCAGAATACCGCAGCCATTATAACACTATTACTTTCTCTGTATGTGGTCATGCAATGCACCTAGCAATGCACTCACGAGAACTTTCCAAAGTTGCGAAACTTTCCACATGAGAATTTCTCGGTAACTTCTGGGAATGTTCTCGAGAACGAGAACTTATCTGAATAAGTACTTAATTTATTCGTATTTGTCAATGGGAAGTAAGTATGCGTATCGGAGTAATCATGATAAATAGGCATAGTCATATAATTAAAGTACCACAATAAACACGTATCCTAGTCATTAAGATTATAGTGTTGAAATTATAAGGAATATTTTTATATAAGCATAAAAATAAAACAAAAAGGCAGACATTCACCAAGAATCGAACACGGGACTGTTGCTCTGAAATTTATGCAAAATAATGCATTATATATCAATGACATTGTTGTGAAAATATCGTCTTATTTGCAACATATATGCCGTATGACTTTAACGATAAGTTTCATGTTGCAAGAATGTTCTGAGAACATTCTTGAGAATGTTTCCGCGTTTTGGGAATGTTGATGAACGGTAGATGGGTCACACAAAATACGTCTTTCCTGGGGTTAATAATTACCAGCATTTATGCTTGTAAAACAAAAAATTTGGTCTTATAGTCCTCAACTTTAGGTTCTGTATGACGCAGATTGGTAATTTAGAAGCGTACATTACAATACCTATCGTTCTTCTCCTTAGCCTTTTCTCATTATTTGGGGATAATACCTATAGTTGAATTGATAAGAAGGTGTAATGATATTAGACAAAATTATATCATTAACCTCCTAACGTTTCTCCCAGTAGTGCCTGGGATTCGTTTTGGTACCTATAATTCCAAGATGATAATGACAGATATAAAACCCTAACGGCCCTTCAATGCTCGCCGCTCACCGCGGCTGCTACCGCTCTAGTCGCGCGAAGTCGTAGCCAGGCCGTTAGGGTTGTAATATGCAGCTTTCTGCACAAAAGTTTGATGAGCTCTAACCTGAAAACGGTTAGAAATATTAACATAGTTTATGTGGAAAATTTTACGTACTAACGCTTAATAATTCCCCTCTTGCGGGAAAGTCCAATCGTTCCGTTCCACGCTGTATACTCGTACCTACAATGCGATTGAAGATGAAGGATGTAATGAATACATTTGAAGCAGTATTCTGAGATCAATTGAAATATACACAAAAGCCCTGTAAAAGACATTCATACCTATAGTATTCAAAATCTGTATTTTCGCCAACGCTAAGCTGCATTAAAATGACAGACAGTAAAGCGTTAAGCAAGGCCTACTTCCATTAAAAGTTTAAAAATGTCGTGGACCGATCACTTTATTAAATCGCGGGTCATTACGCCTCGGTCGGTGATCGGAAAACTTTGATGTTTTCCTAATGCACCCGCATTTGTCAGCTAGCGAACATCGGATCAAGGTTTAATGTTTTGTGAAAAGAGACTTTATACTTCTTGCTTTAAGTTTGATGAAACTGTCATTTAGACGGTGTTAGGTAATTATGCCGACTCGTTTCGTTCGTATTTCTAGTTCCAGGATTGGTTTTATTCTCGTAAGCCCCAGATTTATTTTTGCGATTTTGAATTTGGAATTTCTATTGGCGTTCAAAACTCGTCTTGAATTTGTACTTGTACAAGTACGCGGGGACTTACGAGGTATTTTTTCAGTTTGGTAGGTGAGCGTTTTTCAAAAAAAATGTACAAAACAACTTTTTTTTCAAAATTCATTTTTTTTTTGTTTTTCTTACTCAGAATCTTTGATACTATCGATCCTCATACAAGAAAAAAAGTGTCCTAAATATTCCATTCCAGATCGTTACTTTTTTGTATGCAGTCTTTTTTTATTTATATGTCAATTATGTAACGCAAATTGGAGGGAGGGGGGGGGGGGGGTCCGGCCAAGCGTTACGGTCCTGTTACGTTGGGGGAGGGGGGTGTCAAGGTTTGCGTTACGTCACGCACTATTTTTTATAATAGTATACTTAAAAAAAGTTTAGTTTTTCACATCCCTAGTTTGCGGTATTTGTCTAAGAAAATATTGGCAACACCGAGCGCGCGACGCGACAATGACAGACAGATACAAAAGTCTACCCTCCAAACGAAAACAAAATACAAGTGCCGTACTGCAAGTGACGCAGTTGTTTGTGATTTGTGCCGTGTGTTACGCTAAATTATAAGTAAATTAATATATTTGAAGGTGATGACATCGAAAATAGGTGAAATTTATCAAAAGGCCTTTAAGGCATACAAAGAATGTCACTTCAGTATTTCAACAGCCACTGCACAGCAAAATTTCAATGTAATTAGTTACACACTTGTTACACTAATGTTTCATTTAAAAAATGCAGATTTATGATTAAAAAGTATCTAAAATACCACTTATCTTTCTTTTCTGAATATTACTCTGAAGACTTGTTACGTAACGGAATTGAAGGGGGGGGGGGGGGGGTCCCAGCTAAGCGTGACGGTGCTGTTACATGAGTGGAGGGGGGGGTTAAAAATTTAAGAATTTTGCGGTACGTAATTTGTGGACGTGACGCACTGGAAGAAAAAATTTACATATTAAAATCTGGGACACTTTTTTTCTTGTATGAGGATCGATAGTATCAACGATTTTGAGTAAGAAAAGCCAAAAAATTTCGAATTCTGAAAAAAAAGAAGTTTTGTACACTTTTTTTGAAAAACGCCCAGGTATATCTTGACGTGGATGGACTGTGTCAAAGATAATAATGATTAATGATTTATAAGTATAAAAGTGAGTGATGATTGTAAAGTGACAGAGAAATATGGAAATATTGGGTACATATGAAACATGAGGAGAACATCAGAATGGCACCTCAAAAATCAAAATCAAAAAATCTTTATTGTGATTACAGGTGCATGAAAAGGTGTTACATTGTTATAGTGACCAAGACCATAGTCTACCATATTTATGGTATACAATATTTTTACATAAAAAGTCAAAAATACCCAGTGAATTATAAATTAAAATGTCAATATAAAAATAATTAAAAATTATAATAATAATAAACAATTACACTTGAACATTAACATATATTATACCTTGCCTTTATTATTTAAAAATAAAATATTTGGCCCAACTGAAAAAATACTTACATCTTACAGAGGACCGCAGCCATTATATCACAATCATCTGCTTTCCCTGCAGGTATGTAGGATTCTGAGCTCGCCAGAGCTCCAAAGGATGCGCAAAGGATCTGTATTTGCCTCTTGCCGTCGCCAAAATAATCTTCGAATCAATAAACGATCGGTAACGGTCATGTCATTGAGACTCTGGAATCAAAGGCGTGCATAGGCTAAGGATTACGCATACCAGCTGCTACCGCAGGCTAGCTGTAAGTTTGTTTGCCATTATGGCGGTGTGAAAAAATAACAGCATCAGAAACAAATACGAAACCCTCAGCGGGCGAATCCGGCGCGCTCTTGATGAACGAGCCCAAGATTCATAGTAAAGTTTGGCATTCGTCCAAAGAATCACAAACAGTGGAAACCTAGGCAATCTGAACCATTAGCCTAAAATAAGTAAGTACACATAGACGGACAAATGGAAAACTATATTCTACCCAACACAAAGTTCGGAAGTTTTGTTGTTCTGCGGTTTAGCGCAAAAGCTCGCGATGGTGGCAAATGAGATTAAAACAATGCGAATAAGAGATTTATTTTTGCATTTGAATATTTTAACTAAAAGTTACAACGTGGTAATAACTGTAATTTATAGAGTGTAACATTATACAAGCAGGTAAGGTTTTAATTAAAAATCTGGCAGGGACCGTGCCGCGCCACGAGTCGCACGAGGCACAAGTTTTGGTCGTTCCGATTAATTTCCAATGAAATTTCACTTCATCCAGCAATCTCGCGCTCCGGCAATAAGAAAATTCTTCTGTTCGCAGACGCTGTTTGTCTTTGCTAATGAATAAGTTAAGTTATGAAACACTCTTGATTATTAATGAGAAGAGAAGTGGGGATAGAGAAACTGCATTTACTCAGATTCAGATTCTTTATTAATAAAATTTAAAATTTTATACGTCATAAATGATAAGAATAAAGGTTCTTCTGTTATGGCAAATAGGAACTTAGTTGATACAAAAATATAGTTTTTCAGTAATTATTTTCAATAAGTCAGAGTACTGTTGGCAAAGTCCTTTGGCATAGAAATACAGCGTGTATTTTTAATATTACCAAAAATTTTAACCAGAGGTAGGTCTTAGGGCTATGAACCGAAATTGTAAGATTTTTTTCTTAACTACCAACAATTTTTTTGTTATAAAATAATTCAGCACGCAATGTATCACTACATGTATTACTGATGTGACGACACAACTGTCACAAGTAATCCGCCTCTTCCATGTGTCAAATGAGTGTAAGCATTACATTGCTGCTCGATACATTTTCAAAAATTAATTACGCTTTGGTAGTAAACTAACTTACAATTTTCTTACAATATCGGTTCTTAGTACTAAAAGCTATGTATGGTTACAATTTGAGGTAATATTAAACATACAGGCTGTATAATAACGTGTTGTCATTATTACGTAACTAGCTGCTCGCCTGGCTCTGTCCACGTGGTATAAAGACCCCAAAAAGAGTTACTGGATAAAATATTGACTATGTCCGTCCCGAAGATCCATTTCATACTGGTGGTTTTGAAAATTGGATTGAGTCATTTCAGAAATTACAAACTTACATTTCCCAGACATTACCTGTTTATTATTAGGATAGATAGAGATTGAATATGACATTGAAAGTGGTTGTTCATTTATTCGATTAGGTACATATAACAGTTGAAAACAGTGGTAGGTAGGTTATTGTTATCACTCCAGTTAAGTAAAATAAATCACGCTATGTGTCAACTAATGATTAAAACGTTTAACGGCTTGGATCTAATAAAATTATTATTGATTTTAATTGAGTAATAATTTAAACAGATTACTACACCACTGACAAGTATCTTTCAGTTTACTAAACAAGATAAATATACAAAACGTGATGCCATTTTTTTCAGCATAACGGAAATACAGGAGGCAAACACGAAAACAAATCTGTATTATGATAAGATATTCTTAATATAATTTAGAATTCAGTATAGAATATGAATTAACGAGGTAAATCTCTACCCGAGATCTAATCCTGGAATAGATGGCCCTTCCACTTTTTGCATACAAATGTAAGGAGGAATTTGTGCCTTATCGCGGCTTGTGCATAAAAAGTGGACATTATTAAATACGAGGAACGGCAAGCGGCGACTGCTTTCGCTGTTTTAAATATTTGGGTTTACTTCTATAAAACTTACTTGGTCGCTTTACTGAGTGCAAATTGAGGAAAACCAACATATTCACAGCTTATCGTTTGCCAGTGAATAGGCAATTTATTAAGGCCTCGTTTATGGACAAGGGGGCGTTAAGCGACGCAGAACGGTTCCGCGAGTAGGAGAAAACCTGTGAACTAAGTACAGTCAAGTTCTCCAATGTCTATACAGACGACCTTTCAAAAATATCTACACATGCTTCTTATGTCAGTAACAATATAAAGAATGTGATATTGGAGAACTTGACTGTACCCCGTATCAGTATTCTAGTACCTACCTAGTGTGTGTAGCTGGAATTCGCTGCAAACGGAAAACCCGTTTCGAAAATTTAGGGCAGCGAAAAAGTTAAGACAGACAGGCTTATTTTTGTGACTTTTAATCTATACCTATTGTATTTTAAAAATACTGACTTTGGTAACCAAACTGATGAAATAATTAGAGGGTTTTAATGATAAGATCTGCGAGTATTAGTGCGCCACGAGATAGAATTTAATACCATCTTGTGAAATGCGGAGTACAGTTTACAAAAGCTAATTCTGGCTTATATTATCACAAGTGGCTTTCATTTGACGCTTATCCAGACACTTTAAGTTGGCGTTTTCCTCTTAGCTGTGTAAAGCAGCAGCATTTAGGCTTTATATTTTATACTGAACTAGCTGTTGCCCGCGACTTCGTCCGCGTAGAATTTGTTATCGCCTTAGAAAAAATATTGCTAGCAAAATTCTACCATCTTAAGGGATCCGAGAGAAAAACTATTCTATATCCTACCAAGGGTCTCAAATTATCTCTACGTCAAATTTCATCAAAATCCGTTTAAGAGTGCGGTGAGTTCACCAATACGTTTCTGCTTAAATTGTTGTTTTTTAAAGTAATGTATAAGTCATGTATAATGTATAAGCATAATTTTGTTTTTTGATGTCTTCTTAACTACAATACTGTAAGTTTTTGTCTAAATTCATTCAGTAGTTTTACACACGTTTGAAAGCAAAATGAGCTTATACCAAGAAACGTAGAACTTTCCATCTTTATCCCCAGTCCCCATTTAACGGTTTTAGAGAATAAATCATTTTGATTAGCCAAAATAAACTTCTTTAATTAAAAAATGATCCGCAGTCTTGATCTTACATTACCTTCTTTTATGACCGAAGTTATAGTATGTGACCGAGGAATTCCCTTACTTCTAAAATTACTTGTTCCCCTTTCATACTTCCAACCACTTTTGACCTCCTTAAGGAATGAATGCTGAGTGGAAAACAACACGGAGAGTGTAGTTACCGATTGCTGTCGCTCCCGTATCGGCCTTACAAACCATGTACGAAAGTGCCGCACCTCTAATATGGACGCTGTTTAAATCATCTTTTCATAGATGTGTAAGGCCAATGATGAGTGTTTAAAGGCATAACCAAAAAAAAACCAAAACCTGAAATGTGACCATTAAAAACTAAATGCACATAAGCGAATTTAATGATGCGATTACTATTTTGGTCTACAGGCTAGTAGTATTGTTTGAAGAGTGATTCAATATATTCTGGTTCTCTATATTTCTCAAGAAGCTATATAAAGTAAGAATAGGTAAATAAAGTATTGATTTTTCATGTGCTGATAGACAACTCGCTAAATATAGGAACACATAAAGTTTGGAACACAATTAATAAGAGACAGCACTAAGAAAATATTGTTGACAGTCAACCATAGGGCAAAAGGGGGTGCAAGTTCGTTTTAAAAAAGGGACGTAGTCACTGGGCAGAAGACAGGAAATAAAAAAAAACTGATCACCTTAGCGTAACACTTCTTTATAAACAACATTAGCGGTGTTTCCTTTGGGGGCTAAGATGACCAGACTATTGGCAGAACTCACCCTAGAACATGCGACGTAAAATTGACCGTGAGAGAAACAGTCCTCTCTTAAATCAATGCCTGCCAATTTCAGTGATTGTCCTTGGGATTTATTAATAGTCATTGCGAAGCATAACTTAAGAGGGAACTGTATTCTTTTGAACTCGAACGGGTAGTCAGATGGGATTAAGGGTATTCTAGGAATATAAACTACTTCACTTCGAGCGCAACCTGTAATTACTGTAGCTTCGACAACGTTTTTATGGAGAGCTTTTATTTGTAGTCTAGTTCCATTACATAATTTAGGCGGTCTAAGATTCCTAACTAACATAATAGGTGCTCCAACTTTAAGATTAAGTATGTGAGGTGGAAGGCTAGAAGGGTTTAAACTGTTTAAAAACTCTACGGGATAGTGTACGGCGTCATCACTTTGTAGTACGGAATCGAATGATTTGTATTGAACGATCTCAGCATCAAAAGCGTTTAGTAATAACTGATTAATAGCGGCAGCATTGTCATTTTTCGGGGTTAGGATAGCACGTTCGCACAACCATTCTATGGATTTATCATGTATATTTTGTATGTCCGGATATATTGTAGCAGTTAGTTCAGGTAATAGTGTAACTATTGTACATAAATTTGGCGGAAGCGTAATTTTACCATCAAGTGATGGGTAACTTCCATTACCTATTTTGAGTAACATATCGGCGAAAACTCCAGCAGATTCATCGCCTCTTAAATGAACTCGCATATTTGTGTGTAGTGAGATTTTGTCTAGTAGTGGCCATAAATATGATGACTTCAAGCAAGCTTTCACTTCATCTGCTCGAGTACCCCTTGGAATAACGGGCAATGTCTGTCGAAAATCTCCAGCTAATAGTACAGTCACTCCACCCATTAAACAACTGCTTCCTCTTATATCTTTTAACGTCCGATTTAGGGCCTCAAACCCTCCCTTATGGGCCATTGTGCATTCATCCCAAATAATAAGCTTACACTCTTTTAAAACTTGTGCTATATTGCTTTGTTTGGAGATGTTACACGTTGGTGTCTCATGTTGCATTAAGTTTATGGGCAGTTTGAAAGTGGAGTGAGCCGTTTTGCCGCCTTCCAGTAATGTTGCAGCAATACCTGAAGTGGCTACGGCTAAGGCAATACCACAATCTTTTCGTATTTTTGCCAATAAAAGATTGATGAGGAATGTTTTACCGGTTCCCCCAGGAGCATCAAGAAAAAATATTTGACCAGTGCATTTTTCAATACTTTCTAATATTTTGTCATAAATGTGGGACTGTTCATCGTTTAACATAATTTCGTTATTGGTCACCACTTGTGCTAAAATGTTAGTGTCGTAGCTGATCTCGCGTAGGTAGTCCCTATTAAGTAAGACTCGTTCATTGGTTAATGGTGGAGGCAGGCCATAATGTTGTAGACAATTACCTCCCAATGATAGCACCGTATTTTCAAGACAAATTAAGGCTTTATTATACACTTCATTTAAAATAAGGGATCCTCCATCCTCTAACTCTGCTTCTATTTGCCGCCGTATATCTTCTGAAAGACTGTCTTTGTATTTATCCCAAAGACTTAAGGCATTAGACAACTGACAAAAAATGAGCATCACTGCAAACAATTCCCGTAACCTAATCGCAGAGTGACAAAGAGCTGCTTCTTCCAATGTGGCGTCCCAGTGGCTTTCATCTTCTAATAATCCTAAGGCTTTACATGCTGCCTGGAATGTAGATTGCACAACACCGTTTACAGTTTTTAACTGTAAGAAAGATGTAGGACCTCGGACCTCGTGAAGTAAAAGTCGAAGGTAATAACACTCGGTGTTATTAGGGTGAATAGTATATACCCTACCCAAGGCATGATCTTTCTTGACTCCAGGCCAACCATGAACGTCATTTCCGCGTTTTCTCCTTTCAAACTGGTTGATCTTCCAAACGTAATAAGATGGAATTTCGACATAAAGGAGGGTTTTAGCAAAATTGTCTATTCGGCATAACTCAAAAAATGCTAAAAGTGTAGTTTTGGGCGGGTTCCTTATGACATTTGTTAGGTTTTCTGAACTATTTTGATTAAAATAAATGCGCTGGCCATTTTCTAAATGCACAGCGAGGTGAAATACTGTGGGAAACCTCTCATGAATAGGGAACCCCAGAATTCTCCACACGGCCTCGGCACTACTAATGTATCGGCCGCTTTCATACAGTTTGGTTTCATCTCTCTCACTTTCAAAACCAAATGTAGCCTGATCGCTGCCTTTAGTTACATATTTACATACATATTTAATTGATTTTATGGAATTACAGCACTCTACGTTAATGTGACCTTTGAATATCCGCAAAAGTACTGGGTTATATGGTACAACCCAGCGGTTATCTAGAGTCACACCTTTAATATTAACTGTGAAACCTCCATCTTCGGGTGCTCTACGCCGATACTTTGGATACCCGTCTTCTCCCGTTTGTGTTTCTCGAAGTAGAGGTCGAGGATACTTTTTTGTGCAGTTAGCTCCTTTCATACATGGTGAGTTGTGATTTAAGTTACCGCAAGGTCCATGAATCATATTTGCCTTAATGATTTCATAAAGAAGCGGATCTTGGTCAGGATCTGGTATTTCCGCCTTGATGACACTGTCAATTTGATCTGGAGTGATACGTTGTTGGAGCCACAATAATAAATGTATGTGTGGTAAACCGCGTTTTTGCCACTCGACGGAATATATATAGCACCGTATTTTTCCAAACAACTCCCCCTTTATTAGTAATGCTATCAATGACTTCACTTTTAAGTTAAATACTCTAGCTATGATATCTTGACGGTCATGGGGTTTTTGACCAGGGAGTAATGCATCTGTAATATCTGTCCAGTGGGAGTTACACGTAAATGTAATAAAAAGATCAGGACGACCATAATGGCGGACGTATGTCATGGCATCCTGAGTTTTTTCATGCATATATCGCGGTGACCCAGTAAATGATGATGGGAGCACTACCATCTGACCGAGCTCAGCGACGTCGGTGTCCTGTCGCCCAATGGCATCTCTTAGATGTATATAATTATCCACTCTTAGTTGCGCCTGGTTATTTCTTATGAAACTTAACCTCTCTGTTTCAATTTTTGCGTACATATCCACCAAGTATTGACTAAACAGAGCTCTACAGTACAATAAATGGTTATCTTCCGAGTATCTCCGCATGATGCGGTACGCATAAAAGTCCATTGCAGAAACTGTTTTTTGAAGAGGCAGTTTTGTTTTCGGATCCACCTGCGAGATATCAATAGAGTAACCATCCTCGCCCCGACAAAACAGTAGCGGATACTGTAAGGCATCATACGAACGATGCACTTCGCTTATTCGTTGTAGTTTGTTATCGTGACTTTGGATTACAATATCGCGTTTCTCAAATTGTTGCCCCACTATAACTAAAGCTACTTCGCTGGCTGCAGGTGCATTATAACGACCTGTATGTTCCCCGGCTGGTTTTTTGTCAGCGTGAATTACAACTGAAAAGTTTTCACAATTGGGAGGTACTTTCTCAAGAGTGTTCTTTAAATCTTTTATGTAAGGATTGATCAGGTGCAACATTGCTTGCAGTTGTTTTACCAGGCCTTGCTTTACGTCAGGGAGGTTACTACACCGTATGCGTGCCTCATTTTCATCCTCTCCAACAAAATAAATCTGTAGAAATTGAGGATTTTGATGAGGCGGAGGGTGCAGACTTCCAATGAGGTGGTAGACCTGACCCTGAATTTTAAAGGTGGGCATAAACCCATCTTCCTTAATTTGCTTCGCTCCAAAGGAAGTCATTTGGAAGCAGCTGTTGTATTTTCTAATTCGATCCATGAAATGGGCGTGATCAGGGTGTAAATCCATTATAAGACTAAACAATGGTTCTGGAAGTGGTTCGAAATTAGGAAGATGGACCTTACCACTACTACAGCACATACCGAATGTTTCCCCTTTCCACTTTAGCGCATTACAATGTATGCACTTCAAAATCATTGTTCCTAAAGCCACCATGGTGTCATGTTCGTAATCGATATTGCTATCATAACTCATACCCGAGTTCTTTTTTGTTTTCCATGCGTGCATTCTTCTTTCGACTCGTATTCCTGGGTTTCGGGACTCGAATCTCGCAGTTGATGCTCTGTGCACCTCAGGATTATTTACTTGATATTGAGCTGCTGCTGCCCTGTGAACCTCAGGATTATTTACTTGATATTGAGCTGCTGCTGCCCTGTGAACCTCGGGATTATTTTGAGTGTACTTTCTTGCTGCATCCCTCAGTTGCTTCTTTCTTATAACACCGGTGCACCTAATTCTTCGTTTTTTCGACCGTTGAGACGATGAAGGTTGACTTTGGGCAATAGGGTGATTAGGTAAATCAGGCACTGTAAGTGTAGTGCTAAATTCATCAGGTTGAGTAAATGTTGGTGAATCAGTTTTTTCCCAATTTACTTCTGACAGCGAATGCAATTGAGTGATCGATCTTTCTGGGTTAAAACTGGGTGATGATAAAGTCGTTGTGGATGTTTCAAGACAGTGGTTGGTATTAGGGTCGGTATATGTTGGTGAAATATGATTTTGTTCGGCACATGGCAGATAAACGTCAAAATGTCCGCTTGATAAATTGCTCGTGAAGCGAAGCCGGCCGATAGGATGACCTTCTTGACCAGTACTTGCATATAGCTCACCATTCCGATAGACTTCGAAAACATGATCGTAAATTTGTGCAGCAGCAAACAACTCGCTTAAACCACCGTACGTATGAGGGCGAATCATTTCGATATAATAAACGTCAGCGCTTGAGTAATTATCTCCATTTTCGTCATGAGTCATTACGGAAAATTCGTCCCAATTTCGTACGACGTGCTCTACAATTTCTTCGCGGATCTCTCTAGCCATCACCTGAGTGTCGTACAACAGGTAAGCGAGTCCGCGAAACAGACAGGCACCATCCCCTACAATGGAAATAATGGTGTGTGGCATCATTACACCACGCACGTTTATTAATTCAATGGTAGTCATGATTGAAATTTATTTTAAAAACTTAATTTCGACAACGACTTTTAGCACACAAATTTAAAGTATCAAGAGACAACTGATCGTTAAACTATTCAAGTTGAAAGCTTTATTCTGAACTATTATTATAATTATCTAGGTTACTTTATTTATACGCTCAGTTTCAGAAATTAGAACCTAGACCTTTATTCGACCACCCACAATTCAATAAAACCTCAATTATATTTAACCAAACGCGACGGTTGATTCGATGAGCGAATCCTTAATTAAATTCGAGCACCCGCTACGACCACGACCAATCCACAACTCAACGTCAACCAATGTAACCAAACGACAACAACAACCAAACGAATTACAACGAAAGACAATTAGCTACATTAGCCCACATTCACAAACTATATTACTTCATCAACCCAGGAAAAATCTTAACAGCGCGAAGTAAAATTTGATCCAAGCACATCCGTACGCCATCTATTAGGCTATACTGTTACTAAACCAAGTATTCTAGAGGGAGAAGAGTAAATATACGGGCAAGGGAAAATATATTTCAGTAGAATATTTTTTCGTTTATCAAATGTTCATCAAATTATTTTAACGCATGTACCTAATACTAAAAACTGCAATTGAAAAAAAAAACTAATATTAGTTCCTACAACTTACGCCATCTATTGACGACGAACCTTATTACGATCTGTTAAACGTTGAAGTGTTATTATTTCGTTCAGCTATTTAGCAGATAACATACAAAATATAAGAATATCACGTTATGTCATTTATCAAATGTAAACCAAGTTTTAAAACATGTAGGTGAGACAAAAGAAAAATGAATTGTTAAAAAAATAAGATTACATTGGTACTACTAACGCCATCTATTGCGGACAGCTTTACTACTGTGTTTCTTTCCTTAGAGGGCTTAGAGCAATATGTATGTACATCAAATGATGTCATAAGAATATGAGATATGTTTTGTCATTTATCAAAAGTAAACCAATTTATTTTAAAACATGTACGTGAGCCAAAAAAATAATTGAAAACAAATACTGGTACTACTAACGCCATCTATCGACAAATAGCTTTACTACTGGTTTTTAACTTTGAACTTGTTTTTTGTTTTGTTTTTATTTAGCAGATCTAAATCAAATAATAACATAAGCTATTATTCTTTGTCATTTATCAAATGAACACAAAATAACGTGAAAATAGGTACTTAAGTAAGAATTAAGAATATAACTTGAAAAAACCATTCAATCCGTACACTAACGCCACCTGTTGATAACCCTACTACTATTCGTAAAGCATTTGAATTTTATTATTATGTTCTGTTATGCAGATGTACCTACATCAAATGATACCAGAAACATATTATCTTTTGGTAATTTATTAAATGTACCTTTTTAAAATGAGGCCAAGACATGAATTTAAGCCTTTGCCACACTGGACGCGTTCTGCGGTCTGCGGTCAGGTCTCCCATACAAAATTGTAGGGAAGACCTGACCGCAGACCGCAGACCGCAGAACGCGTCCAGTGTGGCAAATGCCTTAAGGAATAATTAAATTCATTTGCTACACTAACGCCATCTGCTGACGAATAGCGAAACGTATAATCAACCCTTATTTTGTAGGGGTAGAATTTTCTAAATCGCTGTTTTTATTTTTATTTTAAGATAAGTAATCTGTACAAAGTTTCAAGTTTCTAGCTCAAAAGGAAAAGTTTCCCTCATACAAACTTTGCACCCCTATTTAACCCCCTTAGGGGTGGAATTTTCTAAAACGCAGAAAGTACTTTTTATGTATTCTCATAAGTAATCTTTCTACAAAGTTTCAAGTTTCTAGCTCAAAAAATAATGTTCACTCCATACTAACTTTGCACCCCTATTTAACCCCCTTAGGGGTGGAATTTCGAAAAATCCCGTCTTATCCCTTGCCTACGTCATAAAAGGAAGTTCTGGTGTAAATTTCAAGTTTCTAGTCCCAGTAGTTTCGGCTGTGCGTTGATGAGTCAGTCAGTCAGGACTTCTTCTTTTATATATATAGATAGATTAAGTTCTAGCGCAATATTATTAAATTATGTTACTGTACAAAGTTAAAATGCATCGGTTATTATGTTTTTTTTAAATATGTATTGCATTTACCTTTTTTCCAAAGAAAATACACAATCACACACATATTTGCCTAATAAACACTTAAATTTTCATTAGTCTATAGTCAGTCAATAAAGTGGTCTTCCACTTATGAACCTTAATATGGAAATATTATAAGTGGTAAATCACTTTCTTGACTAACTATACTTCAAAAGTTTGCATCTTTGATAGCCAGTAGATACTAGGTAGTAGATTAAATATAAATTATACGAGATTAAAAATACTTGTACTTCTGAAATAGAGACCGTTATCAGCAGAAGAAGCAAAAATATTTATTTAAATTATTTTGTCAACACTACAGAAATGACGCAAACTGTTATAAAAGTGTCCAACAAGCTTTAGTAAAACCGCTCCCGTAATCTCATAAAAGTGTAGCGAGCATCTATACAGCAAGATATTCAAATACCCAACAACAGTGTTCTAGCGTAAACAGGAGTAGCTACATGCACACAATTTTTATCGATGGTTCATGCTGGCGTATGCAAACATATGACCTGCACGCGAGAACTATGGTTTGGAGGAATGGTTCCGTTGATCTATTTTAAAAATACATTTATGAATGAATGAATTGAAATAAAGCAACGCGGTAAAAATAAATTAATACATTTTAAAATCAATGATACCGCATTATGACTTTCCTAAATTAATATGAATGAATGTTTATTTAAGGAATATAGGTTACTTACATAATACATACTAGTGTATACTTTACAATTTTCCATATACTACTTGTTAAGACATGCAATAATTTAAATCTAAACTGTGTTTATATAAGGTACAAATCAAACACAATGATCTTATTTCGTGAACTTCTTACTTACTGCTTACTAATATTTAATAAAAACAGCTTTAGTGTAAATAGGTACTCAAAAAATACAATTTAAATTAACAAAATGTGTTTATTTAAATCACATTGCATTTTAACTGCTTAAAAGCAATAAAATCTAATTGTTTCCTCGTAAAAGTAATGCAAAATATTGTGTGTGACTCGGCCGGCAAAAATATTGTAATATCGAGTCATCAACGCCTTCCGATTTCGGGCATACCTATAAATCAACTTTAGTTCACAAAAATGTTGCACAGTGTCCTCTATTAGTAGTTTCTAGAACAAATAATTAAATTAGCCAGAAGATGTGATAAGAAAAGTGTATAGAATACAGGACCAACAGTCAATCCCAGAGCGTTTTCTCAGTCCGCCAAAGGGACCCGACAATCGTTTCCTTTGTACGGTAATATTATGTAAAACGCCGGTCAATACGTAGGTTATTTGATTCACCCCAGCCGGTCTGGATTTTTGCACGGGAAATTGGATTCATCCTTTCACACAAATAGAAGGTTCTAGTTGTTTATTCTGGTTTAGGAATGGAAAATACATATTGAAATATTGTATACAACGCATGCGGTGTTTTTAGAAATTCACTCGTATTTGGAATTTGATTTGGGCAGGATTGAATTAACTGCATAAAAAGCACAAGATGCTAAAACGGAATAAATCTAGAGGCACTAGAACACGATCACACCAAAGCACAGAGCGTAATGATACGAGTAGCATTGCGCGTAATGTATCGTACATTATATTCATGCGCAACTAATCTTTATTTCCAATGAAATAGGTACCACGTTGCCGTATTTTATGTGTATCACAGGAAATGATGAGCGTACTTTCTACAGCTATAGAAAACGAATTTAATTTACGGCAAGAAAAGCATTTCGCGCCATTGGAGGATGCCGCACTATGCAACATTCTCGCAATACGGCATGCAATCTGCTACGTACGCTATTACTGGAAATGGGTTAATCGAACTGATTGTTCACATATTAACGTTTAAATAATTTTAAAAGAACGCTAAACTTGAAATGGATGGTCGAAATTTATTTCCGATGATGTTTGGAAAATGACTCGGCAATAGTAGAAGTGCAGTTTATTGGACATACTCAAAATACACTTGGTTTTGTTTTGACGCAATACCTTTGTCTTTGCACAAATATATATGTCACCGTTAGATTGTGAACACCGTCAGTACATTATCTTACTCGCGATATTATAAACTGTCGAAAAATTGTGAACTGTTACGCATTATTTTTCGTTAGTCGAATCGGATCAAATCGGCTTGCGACGGAACGCATACAAAAAGACTAGGTAGGTTAGGTTAGTTAGGTAGCATCCGTTGCCCGAAGGGCAAACCGCCTAAAAACAGGAGCCCCGCGCAGCGAGGCTCCATCGAGACTGCCGGATGACGAAATAAATGCAATAAATGTCTGAGTGAACAAAAAAACCGGCCAAGTGCGAGTCGGACTCGCGCACGAAGGGTTCCGTACAATAATAATATTTATTTTATTTTGTTTTGTAATAAATATAGCGGCCTCAGCAGAGAGTACAACTTTGTACCATTTGGCGTCGAGACCCTCGGTCCGTGGGGTTCCAGTGCACATAAGTTATTTGCGGAAATCGCGAAACGTCTGGTTGATGTAACTGGTGACCGAAGAGCTGGCGGCTTTCTTGCGCAACGCATCAGCATTGCAATTCAACGAGGAAATGCCGCCAGCATCCTCGGTACAATGGCCTTTTTTAGATTTAACGTAGTTTTAATTTAATTTAGTTTATTTTAATTATCATCTTGTATTTACAATAGAAAATAAATATATTTTGTTTTTAATATTTGTTGTTATAGCGGCAACAGAAATACATCATCTGTGAAAATTTTAACTGGAACCATCACGGTATCAGTGAGATACAACCTGGTGACTGACAGACGGACGGACGGACGGACGGACGGACAGCGGAGTCTTAGTAATAGGGTCCCGTTTTACTTTTTGAGTACGGAATGATTGTGTACATGTACTGTGATGCAAGTGAAATAATTCTCGTGCAACCAATCAGCGCACAGGGGGCGATCCGAATCATGCCATTTGTCAATCAGTTCACAATTTGACGATCTAACATTGATGGATTATCATTATTATCAACTATAGAAAAATAATGCGTTAAATTGTGAAAGGTTTTGATAGTTCACAATTTTTCGATAATTATTAATATCGCGAGTAAGATTATAAACTGACGGTGTTCATAATCATACAGTAACATGTATGTATTAAAATAAATAAAATAAAATAAAATAAAAATTATTTATTTCAGACCACAAGAATCCACTAAATCTTCTTTGAATTGAACATTTATGACAAATAATTTTATAGTTCTAGCCCAATTTTTGTGTTATATAAGACTGTGTGTAACGAGCTTTACATTAACTACTATAGTCTGGATAAAACAGAATAGAATATAATTTAATCTTCATTGGAATATTACCAATCGATTCCATACAAAGAATATTCAACTATAATTATTTTACCACTGATTTTTTAATATCAACTTAGCAAAGAATTAAAGCAAATGTGATTATTATAAAGTTATAACTATTAATTTTCTTTTATAATGGCTACAATGTAATTTCCATTCAGCAATTTTTTCAAATAAAAGTTTTGGATTGTAACTTCGAATATTTTTCTTGGTTCAATTATATTTTAATTATAATCTCGATTTTGTGAATAGTAATTTGATTGTGGAGTCACATCTTCATTGACAGTCAAACCCGCTTAAGAAGATTCTGCAGGGACCAGGCAAAAAACGCGTCTTAAGCGGGAATGCGGGAAAAAAAATCACTTATAAATTGGCTGCTTTATTCGATTAAGGACCAAATATCATCGACTTGAGAGTGAATGCAAAGTCGGGGAAGGTGAAATTGAAATGAAAGAAACATAGTGATTTAATTAGCCGATAGCTCAGTCAGTGTTGCAAACTTATGAGGCATCGGCGTCGACGTCGTTTTCTTGCGTATTATTCGTACGCATGATTACTTGGTTAGTTCCTAATTTTTTTCGCCCGGAAACATAAGTCGGTCACATAGTACGAAGGTGCAAGGTGGGTAACAGCTGGCGTATTAATAAGAAGGACCTGGTTCGTATGAACTGTAATCAAATGTATGAAAACATGATTCAAGTTGCAGGGACCGGCGTAAAATGGTATTACGCGGGAAATAATATTAAGCGTGATTGACAAACGGGTTCTGCTGTATGGATATGAGGATTCGATGTGTTCTCGATAGCTAGACACTAATTAAGGTATTTCACTCTCTAGGCTATGCATCCTCGGGAGCTCTGTCTCCTCATCACCAGAAACACAGCATCACATACCGTAACACTTTTATAACACCACATAAATACTTTTATAGAGCTAGAGTAGGTTCAAAACAAGCTTCTGACCAAAAAAATACATACCTTTGTATGGTATAAGCTGTAGTAGGACCAGAACCATTTGTGGGACCCTCACAGGGAACCATAATATCGGTCTTTAAAGCCTACGCCTAAACCAAACGCCAACACGAGACTGGCTTAAGGCACTCTAAGCTCTTCATAGAAGGAGTGGACTCGGGCTGAACCAGAAAACTCTGGAAATCCAGTAGGACGCAACTCAGAATTATATATGGGGTGTTCACAAGTCACTTCGGGGTCAAGGATCTCTTGGCCAAGGTGGGACTAGCGGATAATTTAGACTGTAGAATGTGTGGCGAGGAGGGTGAGACTATGGAACACTTGTTGTGTGAATTTCATGCCCTTGGCAGACAAATAATGAATTACTTTGGTAACGGCTATCCGCAACCAAAGGAATTCAAGGTGCTCCCGGTGAATTGCATGATCCGTTTTGTGGAAATGATGGAGCAAGCCTGGGAGCAGGCATAAAGGAGAGGGCAAATGCACCAAAGATTCCACTGGGTCGAAGTGCATCTGAAAGAGCCCTCACCAGGATAAGATAAGATAAAAGAAGATGGTATTAGCTATTATTCATTTTGACAGGTTTATCTCGTGTATTTTAAGAGTTTTCATGACCACCTTCCGTCTCCATCACCAGACCATCTTTATGGTATCAAAATATTGCATTGTTATCCAAACTATACATGTATGCAAGATTTTAGATTAATCGGCCGAGGATAACTGCTTTAAAATTCATTTGCAAGATTTGATCCAAACAAACATACATAATGTAATTGCAAGTTAAATGAAAGCTTGAAAAACACCTAGGTCTAATCACTATCCCAATTTGAAATCAGCCAGCGCTGGCAATGAGTTCACAAAGGACGCTAAGTAAGCGTGGTCCGTAACGTTGGTGCTGTTTCGGCCACTCCAATAAATTCTGTCTCGGAAATCCAATAAAAATAGTTCGGTGCCGAATTCCGGTAAACCGATTATTCTTCGGTTATTTTTGTCGTTTTCAACCCGTGTCTGGAAAGCGAGCTATACTGTACTTTCCGAGATAACGGAAATAAGTGGTTAAAAAACGAAATGCTTTCTAAGACCAAAAGTAATCTGGTTTTTCAATGGAATTAGTCGAATTTTAATAACATTATGTACCTACATACGTACAAACTATTTAGATGAAAATGTACAATTGAATATACTTATTGAACGAGCGAGCGAAGCGAACGAAGTTGCCCGTTTCAGCTTGGGCAAAAACTCTTTCGTATGTCCGGATGTCCAGATGTCCGGCTGTTCTCCTCTACAAGTTGCATTTTTCAACCGTCTCTCGTGAAATTTTGAGAGAAGATTCTAAAATTGTATAATTAATATAAAAATTCTATAATTATATTATTATTTAATTTTATTTAATAAACAGAGTATATAAACCGTAATTTAATGTAAGCTTTTCGGTGAAGGGAACCATCGTGAGGAAACCGTTCTAATCCCAATAAGGTCTAGTTTTCCCTTTGGGTTGGAAGGTCAGAATATGGGAGTCGCTTTCGTAAAACTAGTGCCTATGCCAAATCTTGGGATTAGGTGTCAAAGCGGACCCCGGGCTGCTTTAGGGGCACAACCGGGAATAAACGCTAGGACGATGATGAAACAGAGTATATAAACATGGGTACATTAACTGGGTCTCACAAAACTATAGGAACAGTTTGTCTGTGTGATTATAAACATCATAGTACAGAGTTAATAATTAATTAATTACTAATTTGTAAATAGGTTTAGGTTAAACACATGTTACATACAATTGCATACAGTTACTTATGCCTTATTGGTTATGATACTTAAGTAATGTCATTTTAATTTTATTTTAAAGTCGTTTATATAGATTAGTATGCATTATTAAAAATCTTGTGACACAGCAGTTATAAACACGCTTTGTTTTATTTAGAAAGCGTGGATCTATAAGTTTAGTAAGGCGTGTTAGCACTTAGCAGCTTAGCCCAAAGGCACAGCAAATATAAAAAGTCACTGCGCGTGACATTATTATTTATTATGATAGTAGATTATTATATCGCTATAGTGGAATCAGTCTGCAGTGACCATTTATCGTCATTACGGGTGGGGCCCTCATTTCCGTGGCATATATCACTGACGCGGTGATGCCCTTAAAGGAAATAAAAGGGGTTGCTAAAAATAACCTCGTATGTCTTGAATAAAAAAGTCTTGCAATATTCAGCTCATTTTCTTTTGACGTGTAAATGTCGGGCTGATGTTTTTATTGTGAATGGTTTGTGTAAATTCAAATAAGTGTCGTATCTGGCTTTACAAATACATAATATGAATGTTAATATTATATGATTGGTGAATGGGCATAAGTATTTATTGAAATTATTGTTGATTTTATCAATTGTTCATAATAATTTATTACTATCGACATCATTTCTAATATTATAATAAATTAAATATCCTTATTATTTGCCACCTTAATTCCTAATAATTGACACCAATTGTTGTGTTATAATATAAGATTGAAAGTTTTAAGTAACTACCTATTGCACCAGTGTAGAACCACTAAAGCGTTTAAATTATCAGAAAAAACCTTAAATTAAAAATAATATGTACAGTTAGCATCAAAAGTAGCTACGCAATCGAAGACGTCAAATGTTCTTATTTCCTTTTAATAAAGACTTTTGACGTCACTAATGACTACTTGTCACGGTCTAGTTAACTCTTTACAAACTTGAACACCGTACAGGCTTAATAACGCTTAAGTAAGATACCTCACGTAAATGGGTAAACGATTTGGCATATTTCTATCAAAAATTGTATGGTGTAAATGACAGACTGATAAATACAGCGAAATAATGATGACCGAAAAAAAAGCAAATATGTCGATTTGGTGTAGTTATTGGAAAAGTATCGGGTAAAATTTTATCCTCTATAATGGTTATTCTGACCCTATCTTACCAACTTTGGATTTTTCGGCTGAAAATGACAATTCAATGTACATAACCGGGTCAAAAAGTAAAGGTGTTGGCTGGACAGCATCGTTACTCATCGACCCAACAATGTAGGAAGGAATGCCAGATTGGCAGTTTTCTGAGTGGATTAAGCGTTTGAATGGGACTAACTACAATTTATACGTCGTAAATCCGGCGGGTTCCGACGGAAGACGAGCGCTGGCTTTCTAGGTTAGCACCATGCTGAGTCGGGGCCTTTTCGTGGACCCTGCTATTTTTACGTTCTGTGTTTTGTTTTTTACACCCATTGTTTTGTCCACGAATAAATGTTTTCTTTCTTTCTTTCTTTCTAAATAGGCAAAGAAATAGGGTCAAAGGCGGACCCTTGCTGCCGACAGCTGAAATGGCTCATACAGATTGACATAGTATATTATGACGTCACAGCATTATTATTGTACTAACCGTTGAATGGCAATTCACGTAAATTGCTGTTTTGATCGTGATTTTTTTTTTATTGAAAAATTATCTCTTGGCCGATAATTAAAAATACTTAGTTTATTGAATCTTTCAAGTCTCAAATCTTATATTTTTTGTAATTAACACCTTTACTTTAACAATTTGATGGTTTCTTATCAATATAAATAACAACACTACGTTATAAATTGAAAAGAAGAAAGTACCCGCTTATTATTGTCAATGATAATAAAATTAACAAGTTAGTGAAAAGGAGCTTGTATTTCAGATGGTCTATCCCGCGATGCAATATATCACACCAGATAATGATAGTTGTTAAGTTCGAAGCTGGGTCATGCATGTATTAAATAAAATTGCGAACTCGGTGTATCGCAGCCCAGTTTTAGAACAGCCTGTCACCTGGCGATGTGTCATTTCCGACGCGGCGCAGTTTGCATTCAATCCGGGGTGGGGCGACTGTTTGCTTCATTCACGTGGTGGGTGGATCCATCCACGAGAATGAAGTGTCACATGACAGGTTACGTTCGCAGACAGAGAAAAAGCGGTATATCCTGTCTATACAATACAATAGAAATATTCCATTGATCACAAGAAATAATACAGAATAGAAACCAAATTAAAATTAACAAAAACAATTATAGACAATAGGCGGTCTTATCGCTTAAAAAGGCAATTTCATCCGGACAACCTTTGGGTAAATGATGATGTCCTTCTATGCTTATTTTTGTGTCATAGCTGAAAAAATCTACAAACAATTATATTTTAAACCACGACGATGGTAAACAAGCGCACAACTTGATAGCAAGCAGATGTCGTAACCTATGAACTCTTCATCATCATCATCATCATAATATCAGCCGAAAGACGTCCACTGCTGAACATAGGCCTCCCTCAAAGAGTGCCAAAATGATTGGTCCTGCACCACCCGCATCCAGTGGACTCCCGCGACCTTTACCAGGTCATCAGTCCACCTTGTGAGGGGCCTACCCACGCCTCGCCTTCCGGTACGTGGTTGCCACTCGAGAACCTTTCCGCCCCAACGGCCATCGGTTCTACGTGCAATGTGCCCCACCCACTGCCACTTAAGTTTAGCGCTGAACTCTTGCGACTCCGGAATTGTCTTCAGTGCGTTGCAGATCTTTTAATGATTTGAGAATAATTTGTAACGATAGCTAAGGATAAAGAAAGGTGGCACTTAGGCCTTGGCGACCACAGAACACTAAATACCATAGAAGGGGTATCAAGCGCGATTTCCATCGGGACCGGTGTGGCCACCTCGTCCCCTCCACGTCGCCTACAACAACACGGCGATCGGGTGACGTTGGTACGAAAGCTTGAGCGCACGCTCAATCTCTAGTGGCGCACGTGCCTCGTCCACATCGCCATTCTAATAGTATTAAGTGTTCTGTGTTGGTGACCCTAGTGAGTACACTACCAGGAACACAACAACCTACCTGGACGTTGTCATAATATTACTGTTCTCTCATCCTTCAATAAATAATCGTGTATGTTTATTTCTATATTTAATGCTTACGGCACAAAAAAAGCTAATCTTACAAAAGGCGGACTTAACACCATATGGCATTCTCTATTAGTCAACCCATAGGCTTAAAATTAGGCGGTGAAAAGAAAGAAAATAAATTACTCATTTTGAACTCAGAAAAATCCATTCCATATACAAGTGAAAGATTTTGTGAAATTGGACGTGCTTTCAAAGATGAACTAACCTCTTAAAGTCTGTGACTTTGTAAGTTTGTCTCTTTTGAAAGTGTTGAAACTAAGGGGTGATCTCCGAAACTTCTGATAAGATTTTTCGCTCCTGTATATGTGAGATTGATCCCACAACCACTCCCGGGTTTATTGTTTAAAAAAATTACATCTGCAACTTACAGCTAACCGCCAAAGCGTCACAGATCTTAAACTAAAACATATTATAAATTAAAACATGTAATACAACCGTGCGACGCCGTTAACCCACCATTTTTTTTAATAAATTATGTACATGTTCATCATGGGTGCCGAAAGGGTTAAACTGTTATGTACAGTGCGCATTAGTACTGTTAATGGGATAATTGAGATTTGTATTGCATTAGCTTCGTAGTTGCTCATTAGTTCATAATACGCATAATACATATCTACCTACGTAATGTTGTTTAGCACCTACTTACTCAAGTATTACATGGATATCACTGGTCTATTTACAATTCAATTCAATTCAATAAATTCTATTTCGGACAAAGTCCATAAATTGTTAGTAACATATTACTTAATTCTAGGGTTAGTATTAATATTAATATACATAGGGGGACATGCAGCTGCACCCAGTGCCTCAGCCACGGTGAGTCCCACCGGTCGACCAGCGTGCACAGGATGGTATTCGAGCTGGCGCGCCACCGTCTCAGTATAGCGAGCAACACCTCTTCCTGATGATCGCGTGGAAGCCTATGTATGAGAAACATATATGTGTTACAAATACACTCACGGCTGTATTTCCAAAAGAGGTAGACAGTGCACATGGAATTTGATGAGACTGATGCTCATACTCATACTCATTTATTCACAACTAGCTTCTGCCCGCGACTCCATCCGCGTGGCACACGTTTATGAACATTAACCTGTGTGAGCGATCTCTTATACGGACCCAGTACTTAAACTCTTTAAGTGAAATCGGACTAGTTTGTGGTATCTCGCAATATACTCGCGTTGAAACAAGAGGCGATATTTTAACGAAATCTTGCATAGACCATATTTTCCTGCGCGCGGTCAACTACCGTGAGGTACATACGGCTGTGATAAACAATGCGCTCGCTGATCACTACATAACCGGTTGCGCTATTGTGCATGCTTCCAACAAAAGTACCTCAGAGCCTACGTATAAAAACATGTTAGATAATAAGAAATTAGAATACGAGTTACGTCAAATAGAATGGGACTCTGCCTTGGATCTTGTTTACCCAAATGATATTTTTAAATATATTACGGACAAGTTTAGTAATGTATATAATAAGTGTATGAAAAGCTGTAAAATTAAATTAGGAAAGCGACAGGAATGTAAATGGGTTAACACTCGTGCTATTAACATGAGCAAGAAAAAACAAGAATTATTGCAAATATGTAAGCAAGACGAAAACAATAAATTAAATAGGTTATTATATAATCGGTACAGGAATAAAACAAATAAATATATGGAGAAAACTAAAAATAATTACATTAAGAAAGATATATTGAATAATTTTAGAAATCAAAAGAAGGTTTGGGAAATAATAAACAATATCTGTGGCAGAGTCTGTAAATCTGTTGATGATGTAATCTTAAAATATTTTAAAGATGAAACCAAAAGGATCTGTAACACTTTTGCCTATGGCTTTGACAATAACGTCCAAAACATTTGTTCTACTTGCGATGTAAAGTTATTACCTAATAACCTATATCTAACTGAGTCAAATGTATCAATGAGGCTAAAAAGAGCTACAAACGATGTTATACAGAAACTAATTATACAGATGAACAAAAAAAAAAGCCCTGGCATTGATAACATACGTGTAAGGGACCTATTATGTATTAGTGCAGAGATTACACCAGTAATTACACATCTGATAAATGCATGTATCTCCACGTCTTTATACCCCGATCCGCTAAAAATAGGTATTATTAGGCCCATTCATAAAAAAGGCTCCCATAGTGACGTTAACAATTACAGACCCATCACTATTTTGCCGAGCATTGATAAGATAGTTGAGAGGTATTTCGAATCTGAGATAACGAGTTTCCTAACGACTAATAGCCTAATTAATGAAAAACAATATGGTTTTCAAAAAGGTAGGAATACCAGTCAGCTACTGTCAACTTTCGTCAATGAGGTTAACCAGCACTTGAATAACAGAAATCAAGTGCTGGTTGTCTTCATTGACTTCAGCAAGGCGTTCGATACGTTAAACTATTCCACGCTTTTTTCAAAATTAAAACAGGTTGGTATACGGGGCCCCCTGCTGGAGTGGTTCCAGAACTATCACACAAATCGTAACACCGTGGTACGCGTAAACGGACAGGATAGTGACCCTATCCCTACTCTACGAGGAACAGCCCAAGGGTCAATTTTGGGCCCTACCGAATACTTAATTTACGTGAACGATATGTGTAACCTTTTCACTGAGGGCTCGGTATTTCAATTTGCAGACGATACTTGCCTGGTCACATACGGTAAAAATGTAAACGAGGCTGAGGCGATGATGCAATGTAATTTCGATATTCTATGTAATTGGGCGCACGATGTGGGTCTGGTTATCAACGCAAAAAAAACCAAAATTCTGCATGTACACTCCCCATACATCAAAACTGGCAGCCCTATAATCCTAGCCCACTCGCACACTTGCTTGCATGGCCGGCCCGCGGCGTGCGCTTGCGCACCGCTTGAGCTGGTGGACCACCACACATACCTGGGCCTCGTCATCGACAAAAGTTTCAACTGGAAGCCTCATGTTGATAATATATGTAACAAGTTGAGATCATTACGTGCTAAAATGAACATACTAAAATATAAAATACCGTATAATATATTAAGACTGCTATATTTATCGCTAGCCGATTCAATAATAAGCTATGGCTTAAGTAGTTATGGGCGTACATATAAAACCAACATAGGCTGCATCTACAAGCTACAATTGAGCATACTCAAAACTATTGTACCTACATACATGAAAAATAAACTTAAGGACGAGTCCAGTGTATTTAAATACTGCAAAGTAATGTCAATTTTTAACAAGCTTGATATGTCAATAGTTCTAGAAAACTATGATAAAATAAAATTGTTAAAAACCCGATGTAGGCATAAACAATTACGTAAATTAGACTACCAAACTAGATATATTATGCCTAACTACATAAATGTATATGGTAAGAGGACGTGGGAGTACATGCTACCTAACTTTTTAAATAATATGCCAGAAGATATACACACAAGTGTCCTTGCAGACAAAAAGTCGTGCAAGATCGCATTAAAAAGATTCTATCTAACGAGAACAGACAGCGAGGTGTAGTTGCTGGAGTTTAAATACAATACCTACATAATAATAATATATTGTAATTACCTATATTAGGATCATGATATTACTGTTGTGAGCGTTGCGATACATTCGCGTCACGCATAAACCTTAAACAGGTTTCTGTACGCGTCTATTAATTTTGTACTGTATCTTTTTTCTTTTAATATGAATAAAAAAAAAAAAAAAAAAAAAAAAAATCTCTTAGCTCCATACAAACTTTCACCCCCTATTCTATTTCACCCCCTAAGGGGATGACTTCCAGGATGAAACTGTCCTATATGTCCTTCCCCGGGACTCAAACTATCTTATTACCAGGTCATCAGTCCACCTCGAGGGGGGGGGGTCTACCCACACTGCGCCTGCCGGTACGTGGTCGCCACTCGAGAACCTTTCCGCCCCAACGGCCATCGGTTCTACGTGCAATAAAATTAATTTAATCGTATGGCATACATTATTTCGCCTTTAAAGTTTGCCACTCTTCAGCACCACCCAGGGGCCAGGGTTGTTTCAAGGTTGTGGTAGGTTGCTCCTGCGGCAAGAAGTTCTTACGCGCTATCTTCTGCGGCTGAGGTGGGATCGCAGGGGGAGAGGCGTGTTGGTATAACGGTGCGCCACTCTCCCTACCCCCTGCGAACTTGGCGGGGCCGTTCCGCTGAAGCGGCATTGGTGGGACCGCAGAGGAAGAGGAATGCCGGTATTACGGTGCGCCAATTTCCCTATCCTCTGCGGCCGAGTCGTGGTCGGTGGCGGAACCACAGACCTGATCCGCCACAGGGTGCTGGATTTTCCGCACCCATGATCTCCTCGTAGCGGACTCAGGGGGGTCCGCTACTGAACAGTTGGAGATCGAGGAGGCAGGCGCGCCAAAACATCTGGCGTGCCTCTCGTGGAGGGCCCCCAGGCATCCGCGAAGGAGCCGCTTGTGGGCGGCTGCCGCCGGCGGGGTCACGGATGTGTGCGCAAGCGTTCCCTTGACCTCGTCACAAGGCGGCGAGGTGGCAAGTGGGGGGGTTTTTAGTGGGTACACCGTGGGTCTCATTAGCCCATACGGGAGTCCCACATAACCACTCGGGTCACCCCCTGCACCCGGGTGGTATGCGTAACGCATTTCCCCCCCCCTAAACAAAAAAAAAAAAGGTTGCTCCTGCGGACGCGAGTAACAGTTGTCCCTCAACGTCTAGGTGCAATGTGCCCCGCCCACTGCCACTTAAGTTTAGCGATTTGGAAGGCTATATCGGCTACATTGGATCTGCTGCGTGTAGCCTCATTTCTGATGCGTTCACGCAGATAAACTCCCAGCATAGCCTTGTCATTTTTAATCTTCTCTTAACGTTGGGCGTTTTAAGTGTGCTACGAGGAAAAAGGCAGTTAATTATACTGCGCTTTCAAATGAGTAGCAGACAGGTTCCCGTGTAATTTATTTAATTTTATTGCCGTGTTAAGTTTCAAACGAGCCGGGTTTTCGGAAGCATATTCACTCGACTAAAAGCCAGTAAAATATAGTTTCATGAGTTTAGAAACGTAGTGAGTTACCACAATATTCTCTACAATTATCTAGGTAGGTGGTAGGTTTGTATGTATGTGATAATCTCCAGGACTACTAGTATGATTCCAAAAAAATCTTTAACCAACTTTAACTAAAGGAAACCACTAAAAGAAACTTCAGAATGGACATTGACTATATTGTATCCCTCGATTTTGCTTCTGTTCTGTGTAATAAATAGGTGGAACTAGTCTTTGTATAATGTGTATATTAAGTACCTACTTGAAAGTTATAAAAATTAAAAACCATACAGAATATTTATTACAATGAAATGTCAACTAATAGGATCCACCAAAGGTTTCGTCAGTACACAACAGTTAAAACTTACCATCCGCAACACGACGTCAACTATAACTATACTACCTACAATACATATAACCACATAACCTAGATCCAGGATTATCGTCCTGCGTGATACGTACCTGGTGCAAATGTCCCAAAAATACTTGCCGCATTGAAAGTTTACACTCGGTTTATGCCTGGAAACAATTTTTTTATGTGTCATTCAAGTATTTTTACTGCTTAAGTAAGTCTTTAAAGTAATTTTTTTATTGCTTCCGTTCTGTTAGGATAAAATTGCATGGCGTTGGTTTTTGGTATCATAATATGCAAGCAAATAAGTGAATCGCATTGATATCAATTGGAAAGCGAAATGTTTGTGTCAGATTAGCTCGGGTAAATTAAATAGTTAATCACGGAATTCTCAATTCCAACGTCTAAAAATTACAACTAGTTTCGAAAATGTGAATTCTACAAAATACGCCTTGATTGCCAGTCGTATGAACTGCTCCATTCTGCAGCACTCACTCAGAATACGATTAGGCCAACGCAAAACGATTGAAATCGGCGGACAAGCGAGGTCGCAGAAAACCTAGTACGGAGTGACCTTGGTTAGGCCGGCTGCTGCGCTTCCATCCACACGGGCAAAATCATGCGGCGGACTGCATGCAGTCCACCAATTCAAAAAATATGCGTCTGTGATGATCTGATGATAGCTACTATACTATCCTCAAACCAAATAGACGACTGGGATCATATTGGCTCGTATTGGCTCAGTCGTCCGTTCGGTTTGAGGATACTATAGTAGCGTCGAAATAGTGTCAGAGGGGTTCGACCGGTGTACGGAAGGCGACTTGAGGCTAACTTCAGAGACTCTAGTATAAGTTTTATCGATAAAATACGTTTTCGAACGCGTTTGCGTTTAGTTTAAATTTCTATGGCAACTAGGCGTTGCCATATAAATTGTAACTAAACGTAAACGCGTTCGAAACCGTATATGTATCGATTAAACTTATACTAGAGCTACTGAGATGCAAACTTATGTGGCGCGTATTGGCGGTACGGATTATACAGGGTGTTTCTATTCATTTGATTTAACTTCGACACAGTGCTTGGTACATTCACAGAAACAAATATTTTAAAATATTTTAAAAGCTGTTATGAAGTTACAGTTAAGAGCCTACACCGGTTAAATCTAAGAAACTGATAAAATTAAACATTGCATATCTTAATAACAGTAAGAGTTAAGATACTACTTTCTTGGAGAAATTAACTTTATTTGATCTAAACTATACCCCCTTGGAATTAACGGAAATTGTAATGAACACGTTGTATTTGTTTTTGATTAATTTTAACATTTAAAATTTTCAGGTACTAATTGGTTGTGGCAGTGAAAATGCAAGTGACTTAGTGTTTCACCATGAAGACTGCGCACCTCGTGCTGGCACTGACGTGTGTCATCTCTTTCACTTGCACGCATGCCAAGATTGGTGAGTGTATTACTATATCTTTCATTTATTTGTCGTAAATTTAAGGTTGCCAATAAGTTCACGTTAGCCACACGTGGCCCTATTATTTGGAGAGCTGACCGCGCCGCGTGGCACTTTAATTGCATTCCCACAGTTGTTTTTAGGGTTCCGTCCCTCCAATCTCACTAGAGCGCAAATTCGTAGAGTATTCTAGTGTTTAAACCGCCACATGTGATTGTGCCACAGGTTTCCCTTGAATTCTCCTCAGCCCCCCTATTTTGTAACTTGTTATAAGCTCACCTCAACGCTCACCCACAATTATACCTTCACACCGCGATGCGTAGTAATTAAGCGTAGGTCTAGTTTCGTAACGGGTGACCGGCGGGGTAGACTTTTTTTTTTGACGGTGTGAAAATGCCTTACATATATCCCCGGCCCAGGGGAAGGCTATTTGGGGGTTATGTGGGACTCTTTCCTCCCGCCGCCATCCGACTGATGGTGACTGGAGGAGCATACCCACTAAAAACATACCGGCGTCACCCGCATTTCCGTTAAGTGGGCGCCATGGGATCACCACGACACCCCCCGGCGGCCCTGGCTAACCAGGACACCCGCGCAAAAGAAAGGGGAGGGCCAGGACGCTTGACCCTCCCACTCCACAATGTAGAGCCGTGCAGTGTGGGTCCCCTACCCACTGGCTCTACTGGGGGAGGACGCGACCAGCGGCCGCAAACCACGCGCGTCTTCTACCCCGCCGTCTGCGCCGAAGCGGGAGCGCTTCCGCACTGTCTTCGCGCTCTCTCTCCGCGGCCCCCTTCTGCGAGATGACTGTTTCGCAAAAGGAGGCCACCGCTTCCCACGATCTCTCGCTGCCCAGCATGGCCGCCACGACACTGTGCAGCGAGAGATCATCCACATTGAGTGCATAGTGCGGCGCTCCTCGGCCCACCTGAGCGAATAACAGCCCTGGCTACTCTCCCACCACGCAGTTCGACCGCTTTATTGAGTTCGTCGTATTAAAGCAACAGTCAGGGCTCAAAAATACTTTATAGGATCACTTCGTTGTATTTCTGTCTGTCCATCTGTCAAAACCCTTTCCTCAGGAACGCTTGAAAGGTCTGAAAATTGAAAATAATTATTACAACATAAAAAATAATAAAGGGCGGGTTCAAATTTTAAAGTGATGCGACTGTATCATAATAATTACCTTTTTTTACGATCGATTTATTCGAAGTTTACCAAGCAAAAGTACGACCTACGAGTTTGCATGGAGCCCTCGGTATCTCAATTGTCAAATTGCTTAATACCTAGTGTACGGTTCCTGATCTAGGCTCGGACTAGCAATGTACAAGTTGCAGAACATTCCCAAAACGTGGAAACATTCTCAAGAATGTTCTCAGAACATTCTTGCAAAATGAAACTTATCGCTTAAGTCATACGGCATATATGTTGCAAATAAGACGATACTATATTTTCACAACAATGTCATTGATATTTAATGCATTCTTTTGCATAAATTTCAGAGCAACAGTCCCGGGTTCGATTCTTGGTGACTGTAGCCTTTTTGTTTTATTTTTATGTTTATATAAAAATATTCCTTATAATTTCAACACTATAATCTTAAATACTACAGGATACGTGTTTATTGTGGTACTTTAATTATATGACTATGTCTATTTATCATAATTACTGCGATACGCATACTTACTTCCTATTGACAAATACGAATAAATTAAGTACTTATTCAGATATGTTCTCGTTCTCGAGAACATTCTCAGAAGTTACCGAGAAATTCTCACGTGGAAAGTTTCGCAACTTTGGAAAGTTCTCGTGAGTGCATTGCTAGCTCGGCCTACAAGTTCCGACATCTCTGGCCCTCTAATCCTCGCTCACCCATCTAGGGCTCCAGTTTCCCGATTTTTCGATCCTTGATAAAATACACTGCTGTCACACAACATACAATGATTGAATGTCATTTCTGCGTGTGGTTTCGGGTTATAATTAGCACCATCCCGATTCTTCCCGTGGGTCAAAAGTTGACTACGGGATCGGGTTGAGGTGTGTTGGGGCGCTAGGCTAGTAAACCTGTCAATGCTTTGTTTTTAAGCCCACGATTACTAACTGTGGCAATAAATTGCGTGTTTTTTTTTTACTAGGTATATATTGTTACTTCTCTAAAATATCAAACATAAACCCTTCATTCCCTCTTAAAGAGAGCATTGATTGTACCTATAGAGAAGCATTCAATAAATTATTTCCCATCTTGAAAACAGTAGGTACGCTCCGATTTCTAAACATAGAACATGAATACTTAACTATCTTACTTATTCTTCGACGGCTTTCCAGTAAAAATAAGTGGTTTTTTCCAAGAAACCTAACAAAGAGGTCGTTCGTTTCATCGATCTATTGAAATTTCAAGTCTTACCAGATATCTACTTATAGAAATCGCCTTTCTATCTTCTTAAAGAGATAGACGGATAAAATTCACGTAAGAAGCTGCCTATAAATGGTTGTCTGATTTGTCTAATTAGGTATTCACTTAGGGCATGTTATAGTCGAAGGGATTGTCGATTATTCTATTCAAGTATGTCTGATATGAACTAGCCTAGTATAGCGCCTCGCATGCACAATGCTCGACGCTGTACAAGTATATGGCATGGGCACTCTATGTCAGAGTGACATGGCTTAAATTCGAATGAAGAAAAATCCTCTTATCCGCTTTGACATAAAGTGCCTGTGCCATATATTAGTACAGCGTCGACCTTATATGAACTTTGTAGTGTTATGATAATATATATACTCATACTAGATTAGATCCTTAAGGTGGTTCGATTGCCATACAAAGCGTTATTTGACATTTGCAGGCTAACGGCGTGATATTTTAAGAAACTTATGTAACAAACTATCATTAATTGGCATACCATTTGCGCCAAATTCCCCCTTTCCTAGAATAAACTTGTATAAACTAGATTAATTTGAGAAAAATAGTTTTCCCAAAATATCACGTGACAAACCAATTTCTCAAATTAATCTAGTTTATGTAAGTTTATTCTAGGAAAGGGGGAATTTGGCGCAAATGGGAAGCCAATTTATGAAAGTTTGTTACATAAGTTTTTTAAAATATCACGCCGTTAGCCTACGAATGTCAAATAACGTTTTGTATGGCAATCGAACCCCCTTAAGTAATACGTATATTTTTTTTAGATTTTTAAACCCTATTTTCTACGTCTGAGATTGTTTTAAAAAACTTGAAAACGCTGCCCCTGTTGACTGTCGAGCCTTAAGGTGTCTGAGTAGGTAACAATCATCCAAAATTACAGACGTTTGCAATTATAAATTATGATTATGAGTAGAGAGTGAAAAACTATACCCAATTATGGTTTTCAATACTTGTGTGAATGTTGCTCTTGTAAATAAGAATCATGTACAATTTATTACTATTCTTATAAACCATTCAATTTAGTTCAGTTTACATGTATCACTTTGAGGGCTGAATCACGAAAGTGACTACTTCCTGACCAAGTAACCACACCCATGAAGCCCGGTTTTTTTTATGAAACATGCACTTACTGAATTCGTACCGCTGCGCTCCCTCTTATTAGTCGTAAAAGCTATTGTTGTGAACTCGAAATTGGAGCCCCGGCAGAATGTAGAAGCCTACAGCTACTTTCCTCCTTCCAAGTAGCCACCTTGTAACAATTTGAAGCTAGGCGGAAGGCTTTTCTTTTCAACAGAGCCTTGACTCCCGGCAGATGACTAAAGAGGGAGTAAGATCGATGCAATATCCTTCTATATCTCTCGCACGCACGCACCTCCTAATTCCAAATAATAAAAAGAAAAGCAGCCTTAAACAGCCAGCCTTAGACCTTAAATTTCAAAAGACTGCATAACTTCAGTGGCCTCAAGGGATAAATTAAGGAACCACAGAACGCCATTTGCCGTCCAAGACCGAACCCTGGCAGCGGCCTGAAGGTGGAACCTCTTCTGAAGGTCAAAAAGGCTTCGAAGTGGAACCTCATTACCTCCATCCCAGAAATTTGAGTTCAGACCGAAAGCGAACATCAGAGGTCCACTCAAAATCCTGTTGTAAATTTCACTTACCTAAAGTCCTTCAGCTTGCACGAATGGATCAATTGCATTTTAATTGTATGTCCTTTTTGCCTCCGTAGATATATTGTTAATGACACTTATTGTACCCAGAAACTATTTTAGCTTTTTAATCGACTGCAAAATAAGGAAGACGTTCTCAAATTGGTTAAAAGTATTTTTTTTTATATTTGTTACCTTAGAACTCATTCATTTACGAACCGATTCGTACAATTCTTTTTTCATTTGAAAGTATATGCTTCCAAATTGGTCCCATTGTTTTCAAAAAGCCCGTTGAATAATGTGATCCATGAGGAATTGAGAGAACTCCTCAGTTTTATTGGGCATGCGTGAAATGATTTCGTTATTTTCTGTTGTAACTCATGTATTTACACTCGAAAACCACAAATTTGGTGAAGTGGAACTGATGATGAAGACGACAGATGACTTATGGAACTCCTCATTGATGTAAAAAGTGCGTGTCACATATTCTGATATGATTCCGTTTAAGTAGCAACTAATGTAGTGAAAAACTGATTCCGAGATCCTCGAGGAATCAACGGAATTCTTCAAATATTATCATCAGCCTACATACTTATAGCGATTTGGGTTTTTTCGTTGATAATCAACGTATTTTTCTCGGAAAGCAATTCATGTGGTATAGTGGAAAGGAAATGTGGAAATGTTCATGTATGTGGCTTGTGTACAGAATTGAAGTTGGTTGAAACTTTCCATTAGTAAATTATCTTGTATGTTATTGGGCATGTGAGCTAATCAGCTACATTCTAGTCTAGCATACATTGTTAGTTAATTTTCTATTTCAAACAGTTGCGTTGCCTCTTGCTTCAGAAAGAAACTAACTCTTATTTATTCGCTCGCTACCAAACCAATGTTTTCACAGACAACTGAACCTTTCTATCATGAAGTTTCAAAGCGCGTTATACTGTTTAAATTTATGTCCCACATATAATACAACTAATGCTTAAAATACCAATTTTCAAACTTGATAAATCGTTGATTCATGGCGTGACAGTATTCCTGATGTGTTCGGCATGCATCCAGTTTAGTTGACCCCTTAATGCATAACAACTATTGATATCTGTCGACGTTGTTATGCTGGTCAGTCAATGTTGACAACTTCTGAACTATCCAACCTATTTCATCTGCTTCTTCAAACAACTATTACGGGCTGAGAGGTCAGAATATTTTGGTATATTGCCGCAAGCCCTCTATTTTTTTCTCACACAATTATCTACCTAATCGCTAGACCATTATTTCATGGAATGGCGTAAACATTCATATGGTATTGAGTCATTTTGGCTTTAAGATATTGAAACGTTGACTTGACTTTCATACGTCAAGTTCTGCATATAAGTCGAATTGCTTACGGTATTATACTGCTTATTGTTTGACACTTAAAACCGAAAATGGCGTGCCTTGAAGCAAAAATATTTCGTCTCTATACAAAGTTTCATTCCCTTTTTCGTCCGTAAATGGGATGAAATTTGACATTAATTATAGCTTATGTCCTATTCTGATATATAAGGTACATAACTGGAAATTTTTATAAAGATTCGTCCAGTAGTTTTTGAGATTTATCGGAACGTACATCCATCCATCCATCCATCCATCCAAACTTTCGCATTTATAATATTAGTAGGATTATAAAGAGATAGTTTTGTGACTTCTAGTTCCGTAGTCGGATTCTAATGCCCGGGATAGGTACATACTATATTATAGCCTAAGAAAAAAAAGTTTTTTTGGAAATAATTCTATATCAGGCTAGTTTTTTGTACACAGCTCTTATAATTATGTTATTTTAAAAGCTTATATAATTGAACTCACTAAATATATGGCCAAGAAGTTAGGAAAAAAAATGAACACGCAAGCAAAAATGTTACCTATCAGTATTTTTATGGTGAAATAATGTTTGAATATCCTAGTTATGAGACTTACGAACTGAATCCAAAAATATATGCATCAGGAAATAACAGGATTTTAATCACATATGTCAATATTTGATTAAAATGCTGTGACCTTGAGATAATGTTGAATTTCACCTGATCTATGGAAAAGGTTGTTTCATTAACAAAATTAAATGGATTATGCGCGTATCCCAAAGAACTTATACAGAAGTAGTAAATTATAAGTAAATACAGATTATATCATTTTCACCAAATTTTTACAGAATTTATGTAAATTACTTTTCATAAATTTTTACCGTCCCGGTATTCAATGTACGTGGGTTATTCAAGAATACTTGTTAAATTGCCTTACCAAATTGTTGTTTTTAGGGTTCCGTAGCCAAATGGCAAAAAACGGAACCCTTATAGATTCGTCATGTCTGTCTGTCTGTCTGTCTGTCTGTCCGTCCGTATGTCACAGCCACTTTTTTCCGAAACTATAAGAGCTATACTGTTGAAACTTGGTAAGTAGATGTATTCTGTGAACCGCATTAAGATTTTTACACAAAAATAGAAACAAAAACAATAAATTTTGGGGTTCCCCATACTAAGAACTGAAACTCAATTTTTTTTTTCATCAAACCCATACGTGTGGGTTATCTATGGATAGGTCTTCAAAAATTATATTGAGGTTTTTAACATCATTTTTTTTTCTAAGAGTTTGCGCGAGAGACACTTCCAAAGTGGTAAAATGTGTGTCCCCCCCCCTGTAACTTCTAAAATAAGAGAATGATAAAACTAAAAAAATATATTTAATGTACATTACCATGCAAACTTCCAACGAAAATTGGTTTGAACGAGATCTAGTAAGTAGTTTTTTTTAATACGTCATAAATCGTAGAGAGCAATTTATTTAACAGAACCCTTCATGTGCGAGTCCGACTCGCACTTGGCCGCTTTTTTTCATATATAGTGCGACCGTATCTTTCTTTGGGTAATAACTAAGAATTTTGTCATACTTTGCAGGAAATGGGATCACATTACTTTTAACGTTTTTTTGATGTGTAGCTAAGTACGTCTAAATATAAAAAAATATATATATATTTACATATTCGTTTTAACATGCAAGTATAAAAGAACAGAGATATCCGGCGGACCCCAAACTAGGCTGAGCCTATATGTTGAGGCCCTGGAGTGCAAATATGTGTAGTGCAGATTTGGTAGAAAAATCATAGAAACAAATTAACAAGCAAAATAATATATATAATGTTATGATTTTTAAATCCTTATTGTTATTATAATTTGAACAGGTTTTAAGGCAAAATCTACTTAAAATTCACTCAAAACACATCGTCGGCGAAATAACTATTGTGCTTAGATATTTACATATAAGATATATCTTTTAAGGGCTTAATAGAAGCTGCAATGCTCGTTTTCGCCCATTGAGTTGCTAATTCTATTGCGCAATTTAACTCACTTATCCTAATATCCCCGCCACGGAGTCCAGTGCAGCTTAATTTATAATGTAAAATTTAGCTCTTATCTAGTACAAACAACTATTTACCTAACAGAGCAGCAATAAAGTTCAAACTAGAGTAACACCGATTGCATTATTATTCTATCATCATATGCATAGCCTGTAAGTAAACATGGTAGATTCGAAGTGTCCTCGAACTGAGTCAACAGCGTCAAGGGTTTACGTGTATGATCTACTCAATGTTCGTGTGACATGTCTCATAGAATAGTAGAACTTACTGTCCATTATAATTGGAGGCGACAAAACCAATATATCAGCAATTAAAGCTTTCATGCGAAAAGCGGCAATTTTATTTATACATTTGTTCACTCACGTGTACATCACTCTAATCATGCTCCTAGCGTTATTCCCGGTTGTGCCCTAAAGGATTCCGGGGTCCGCTTTGACACCTAATCCCAAGATTTGGCATAGGCGCTAGTTTTACGAAAGCGACTGCCATCTGACCTTCCAACCCAGAGGGAAAACTAGACCTTATTGAGATTAGACCGGTTTCCTCACGATGTTTTCCTTCACCGAAAAGCTAACGGTTAATATTCCGTACATAAGTTCCGAAAAACTCATTGGTACGAGCCGGGATTCGAACCCACGACCGCCGCTTGACAGCCGTATGCCTGAACCACTAGGCTACCGTAGCTGTACATCACTCTAATAAATAAAATAAATAAAAATCATTTATTTCGGGTATCATCGACAATAATTAACTACCTTTCACCATAGATAGGTGGCGATTGGCCTGTACATATCACCACAGTGCCGTAATTTTTTTTTTTTTTATTTAATTTAATTCTTAACAATATACATTGTGTCGAATAGGGTACATTACAATTAATTACAAAAAAATAAGATTAGTAACATTAAACGAACTTACAATACTAAATTTAGTCTACAATATAATTTATAATAGGTAATTCGCAATTATTAATCCATAAATATGTCATGTTATATTAATTCTAGAATCATAATAACTTTACATGTCGTTTACAAAATCATCGATTGAATAATAACATTTGCTTATAAGAAGAGCCTTTAATTTACGCTTGAACACATTAATGTCGGAGATCTGCTTAAATTCTATCGGTAATTTGTTGAAAAGACTGTTGTACAGCCTGGTAATGCGCGGAATGCTTTACTATATTTAATTTGGGTATTAAACAATTTTTAAGGTATTTCCTTCTTGTTGCAAGTCTCAAAACCCGGTCAGCTTCACTTTCTGTCTCGTTCAAATGTTTGACCAAACCCGTTAGAAGAACTTGAATGTAGAGGCATGGTACAGTCAAAACTTGAAGTTTTTGAAAATGCTCCCTGCATGATATCCATTGCGGGATTCGAACTATAATTCTAATTGCCCTTTTTTGCATCGTGAAGGCAATTTTGGTATTATAAAGATAGCTGTTGCCCCACAATTTAATACTATATCTTAATTTAGATTCTATGAGGGCATAATAAACCATTTTAAGTTGTTTGACTTTTATCTCCTCCCGAAGGCTTCTCAAGGCAAAACAAGCAGAGCCAATAGAGTTGCTCAACTCCTGTAGTTGTGGTTTCCAGTTAAGATTTGAATCTATCAGGACTCCCAGGAATTTTACAAACTCAACTGTTTCCACTACTTACCATTCATTTCTAATAATAAGGAGTCAGAGCATCTAGGATTTGTCTTAAAGAGAATTGCCTTTGTTTTGCACAGTCCAGTGCTACTGGGCGATTATTCGAGCGTTTCAAACGCTTGACTTCGGTGGCCACATTTTTGAAGAATTGGGTAGATGTTGATGCCATTTTTAGATATTTATTAGATGTCCGGTAGACTTATATGCTTACCAGAAACGAAATCGAAATCTGCCGCCACTTCTTCAAAAATGTGGTCACCGAAGTCAAGTGTTTGAAACGCTCGAATAATCGCCCTAATGAGCTTGTTGTTTCTGGTTAATCCGAGGGCGTATTATGATTGGGTGGATAAATCCGTCACTGTCACACTCGCGTACCTATTTAAGGGAAAGGGATAAAATGGCAACTTGTTCCATCATATAGCGTGCTGGTCACAAATTCGTTTCCAGTCTCAAAACCTTGCAAGTTCTATAAACATTAACTTAAGGCGCCGTAGGTTCATGGTCTTCTCTCTCTCACTGAGCATAAGTGTGAGCGAGATGGAAGTGCGTGTTCGGAAGGGCGGATATCATGTTTTTTAATTTTAATTTATTGTGCGTTTAAATAAATAAAAAAGTAATCACTAAGTTCCCTCAAACATGATATTGGCGATTTTTTAAACCAATTTTAATATGTTTAGCTTTTGTGCATAATTCGTTACGAATGTTTTAAGTGTATTTTAGACCTAAATATGTTCGTGATTTTTTTCTATTGAGCGAAAATTGCTTAATCATGTTTCGCATCACTGATTTCCCTGCAGAAAGGCCTCAAAATTACTATTCGTATTTTTTTGAAACCATATTATTATAAACAGATGCATTATATTGTTTCATAAACTCTGTTCGCTTAACTTCGCTTAACCTACGGTGCCTTAAAGGATTCAGAATCTTCACTTTCATCATCACTTCGTTATAATAGCGCGATCGCTCTTAAACAACTCCGCAAACGAGTAGCACTACTAGCTCACTTCCCTCTAAAAACTTATTACTTTTTAATCCTTTATGCTGTTGTGTTCTTTATTTTATATGTGAAGGAAGTGTCCCAAGAAATCATTAGCCCGTCATCCTAACCTGTGTTAATTACGTATTTACAAGTATACGCACCGCCTCACAGCCGAGTGATTTTGCGAGCTGAACACATCCTAACTATATACACATATCTCGTTTCAAAGTTAGTTAACATAATAGCATGTTCCGACTGTGTGAATGATTTGTTGGAATCGTTCTACCTTTGCCCTTTGAGGGTCGGGTATCTGACGTACTTATTTATCATTCTGACTGAGGGCTTGGGCGATGCCTATTGTGCCTCCGTCTAGGGCGTTGTTACATGGTACGCGTGCCCATCTTTCCACCCTCAGTTATAAAAAGACGCAAGTGTACTTAACACGAGTTCACATGCGTCGTTTCTGAGATTAGTAGACCTGACGGCTGATAGTCGGGTTGGATAAACAGACATTCGATATTCAAATTAAGATGGATAGATTGCTTAGTCCAATTTCCCTGTAGACAAAGGCATTTGTCGTATGTCTGGACAAATGGGACGCCATGTCAAACTGCATCACATCTTTGAAATAATATATGGTGAACCTAGTTTGTGCAATACCTAATCAACACTATGAAAGGTAGATATGTCAGATTTAATAGGTGAACCAACCTTTATCGAACGAATTTCATGTAATGTTTTATTTATGAAGTAAAATGATTGAATAATTTCCAAACAACCTGTTAAACATTAATCAAGCCATCATTATTATTAAAATCATGTCATCACTGTGTTCTACATATTTACGTAATTAAAAATTATGTTCCCGTTTCATAATATATCCTCGGTGCCAATGAAATGAAGCAGACGAAATGAGTAGCGCAATGCTTATCAATTATTTACCAAACGAAATTACAGAACACGGAGTAGGTCGTTCAATAATTAAATTGATTTATTTAATTATAAACAAGAATTTATTCTCCATGTCTGAATGAAAGCACCAAACATGAGCCTCAGACCAACAAAAAAAGATACACGGAGTGAAGAGAAAAGTACCTAATGAAGACTATTTTCAAATATGCCAAATAAGTTAGCAAACGCTTACGCACACATATTGTTAAACCTTTGAACTAAATTGCTCATACCTCTCTAGTATTCGCACTGCTGTCAGGATCACACATTTCCAGTTTTTTTGCAATTTCGTTTGTACGTGCGTGTGCGTCTGCTTAACTTATGTATTTGGCATGGTTGAAAACCAGCTTCACTTGGTTGTTCGTAACGCTCAGTCCACCTTTTTGGGCTATTGTGCACTACACTGTCCGGCAGTCCGGTCCGATATGGCACGCCATTAAATGTACATGGTAGTTTGTGCACTATACGTCATTTTATCGTCCAACATTCAATACAAAAAATATCGGACCGTAAAAAATCGGACTGCCGGACAGTAAAATTCATTGTAGTGCACAATTAGCCTTTTTCTTGGTCTAAGACATATGAAAAAGGGGTGATGATGAAGTTAAAATAGGTGTAAGAAATTACCATCTATTTATTGAACGAGCGAGCGAAGCAAACGAATTTCTCCGTTTGACCTTGGGCCTAGATTTTTTTCGTAGGTCCAGACGTCCCGCTGTCCGGCTGTCCTCCGCTACAGGTCGCATTTCTCAACCGATCCTCGTGAAATTTTGTGATCAGGTTCAATAATAATAGAATTTTTGTCAATCCAGTTTTTCGATAGTATAAAAAAAATGTTGAAGCAAAGACATGCTCACCAGTTCTACAGCACCCAGAGCCACTAGTCTATTGTGGTATCACAAAATTGGCGATATCATGACAAGTCAAGAATAATCCGGAATGCTTGGAGTTCATTCGATTTGGCCTTTGGCTGCGTTCACGGACAAGCGGAAGGCGGGGTTGATGTCGTGCCGCACGCGTCTGAACACTTGAAATCATGATCCAATGGTGTCGTATATGGTTGATATTATTTAATGTAGAAGAACTTTTTAAAAGACTGTCATTGGAATTGAAATCTTATACCTTAGAAGGTAGAGTTGCTTTTTGAATGGACTAATTGGACGCAATTCAGCCAACATCTGGGGGCACGCTAGTGCCCCCGCCAAGACGAGCCAAGTGAAGCGCAAGGGCAGGCACTACCTACCTTTTCTCGAAGCGCTTCGTCGTTTTTTTTGAACCCTCATAACTTGTGTTTGGATTATACCAGATAAACAAAATTCTCAGGATATGATATTTTTTAGATTTTATTGACATCTAAAAAACGCCGATTTCGTCACTGACTCACTCACGTTGATCATCAAAACCTCTAGGGTACTTCCTGAAGTCCTAAAAAGCTGAAATTTGGTATGTAAGCTTATAAGTAGGTACAAAATCAACATAAAAAATCTAAAAATTGGAACTTTTACCCCCCAACCCCTTAAACTAGGGGATGCAAGAGTTCCGCAAATTTTAATGCTAGAGGTCTTAAAATTTAAATAGGGACTCCTTATATAAATAATAAAATACGTATTAAAGGATTTTTAGTAAATCACCCCCCACCCTTAAAATTAGGGGATGGAAGTTTGTACGGGTTTTCTTATACACTTCTTTAGAAATTACCATACAAAAAGGAATGAGATCCAACCAAAAACATTACATGTAAAGTGACTGCCAAGACTCCCTACCTCATATAGCTTTCAGCGTTTAAAATATATCGAATCGTAAGGAGCGCCAAGCTTCCTACTCCACACGGCGTAATCTACCACTACCAGCCAAGCTCTAAAAATTATATATCTTGGCTAAAAAGTAGAGACCCGTCGCTTATTAATGTCGCTTATAAATTCATTCAGCGCGAGAGTCTATGCGGCGTCCGGGATGTGCCCAACAAAGCTATACTTTTTAGCCAGGATGTAGAATTTTTAGAGCGTGGCTGGTAGTGGTAGGTTACGCCGTGTGGAGTAGGAAGCTTGGCGCTCCTTATGTTATGATCTGATATATTTTTAACGCTGAAAACTACATGTAGCTAGGGAGTCTTGGCAGTCACTTTACATGTAATGTTTTTGGTGGGATAGGCATTAGACTAGGTATCTAATACCGATTAATAACTTCAATTTTGTATCTAATTGAGTTGATTTAAATAGATAATGAAGCATTTAGAAGCAAGCGTCGTGACGTTTAAAAACGATTTTTGTGTTACATTTTGTCGATTAAATATTTATCCGTTCCAAATGTCAAGTCAAAACTCATTTATCATTATGCTTTTGCCTGCCCTGGGGCTACAACATCAGTTTGTATAATATAATATACAGTGTGTGTCTACGACCCGGGCTTTTTTCAAAGGAGGTTAAAATAACGTATATTTATAATGTAATCATGATATTAATTTAATTTATGAACTAAATTTCAGACTTTGTTAATTTTCTAACAAATTTTTAATTGCTAGCAATGTACCTACAGCGAAGTAAATTGACAAGTTAGTGTAAATGACAGCTCTTCATACTTTGTTTAGTACGACGTCATACACCTAGTACATTGAAGGTTCGGGTTTTGGAAAAGTTTTAGCAGTTAATTTGCATAGTTATGATTTACTAATATGTGCAAACGATTGTTAACGAAGCATATTATCATCAGTCTTAATAAAAGCCCGGGTCGTAGACACACACTGTAGACATCGCATTTGGTGCCCAAAATTCTTCAGGCTCAGGGAATGTGGTTTTTATAAACTTTATTTATACTCATCTGTCAAAGTTATTTTAGTGAAAACGATGTTCAAATGGTATTTTATCTCTCAAACATTTCTGTTTGTAAGAATGAGAACAATACTGTTTTTACAAGCCTTATCGAACGAACGAGCGAAGCGATCAAAGTTCTAAGCTTCAGCTTGGGCCGAAAATAGTTTGTCTGTCCGGTGTCTGTCCGGCTGTCGTCATTTCTTAACCGATTCTCGTTAACTTGAGCAGGTTCGTTAAGAGGAATGCCTATCTGCGATTTTCCCATACAAACGCTCTCGACTGTTTCCTGCCAGGTTTTTGAACCTAGAGCATTTTTTTTTCAAATAAGCTCAATATCATCAAGATGTATGCCGCTATGTTTCGCTTTTTTGGATGTTTTTATTTTAAAGAAACTTACAACGCCTCAAAAAACGCAAAAACGGCTTAATTGAAATGGCTGCTAAAAAGGCGCAGTATACCAATATAACAACAAATATCCAAAAAATCAAAACATAGCGGCGTAGATTATTTCTTCCTCTTGCAGTTTCCAAAATTTTATGATGATTCGTTGCGTTTTGGAGGAGGAAACAGTCGAGAGCGAAACCTCGACTGTTGAGTTTTTTGCGTGGGAATTTTAGTTCGAGCTGCAGTTGTCCTTATCGCATAGACAGCTTCCGCCGCCCACAACAGCGCGACAGAAACATTGCGTCAAAAATTGGAGATTTCAAAAGTGGCTCAGCTAGGCATTGCTCTTAATGGGGTATGGATGAAAATTTTAGAAATGCCTGATTTTTTTTGGGTGATGGGAATAACCTTCCTTAGCACCAGAAAAAGTTGCAGATTTTTCAGCGGCGTCAATTATTTTTAAAAAATATAAACAGTTTCTTCACTTACGTTTTGGGGTTAGGACAGCGAATGAGACATTTTCTTTGATCCGTCTCATATTACAAAAAATATTTTGAATATCTGACCCTGGCAATGACAAATATAGCTGCTGCAGCTGTCAACATCATTGCCAGTGTCAGTTCACCACGGATTTTTAAGATATTTTTTGTAATATAAGACGAATCAAGGAAAATGTCTCATTCGCCGTCCTAAACCCAAAACGTAAGTGAGGAAACTGTTTATATTTTTCAAAAATGATTGACGCACCTGAAAAGTTTGCAATTTTTTTCTGGTGTTAAGGAAGGTTATTCCTAACACCAAAATAAAAATCAGGCAATTCTAAAATTTTCATCCATTCCCCATTATGTATATATTTTTTTGTCGATTCACTTTGTCGAAATAAAAAATAAAATTGTTGAAAAAAAAGCTGGCTCTACACACAGAGACGACACTCACAGAGCCACAAGACGTAAGTTAAGTCTGTTAAAATTTGATTATATGGGAAAGTTGACAGTTCTCTTTGGGATGGCAGCGACTTGTGCCATATTTAACGCTACCCGCTACGCTACACAATGCTAACCGGTCCGTCACATGTGGTCGACACAATCCGGCAATATTTTCGGTGCGCCCGTTGTTGGCCTTTGTAATAAAACATGCAGGCGACAAATGTCATATCTAGACACGCGGCAGCGTGTCAAGCCAAGTTCAAGCAAAGGAACTGGCTAGCCAGCGCCGAGTGTATCATTACACGAACCACTTGGTGCCACTTTTTACCCTTCTATAACTCAAAATCTCTTTAAAGTAAACACATAAAACTACGTGTGTTTAATTATATCCATAAGGACATCTTGAAGCCCAAATTTCAAGAAGCCAGCTCAAACGGTTATAAAGATATGAAGGTCAAAAAGTCGTATATTTTAGCACTGACTGACTGACATATAGTACCTAAACCTAACCTTTTTCCAGATGACCTAGAAGCATGAAATTTGGAATCCAGCTCGGTAATTGTGTTTAAGCGTAGGAAAAAATCTAAAAATAAAAAAAAGTAAAAAAATAGGGGGGGTCCCCATACAATTTTTTTATTTTTATTGTAGCGTTTGAACCGTTACAAGCAGATAGTTGAAACTATCCCTATATATGTATTATTATATTTTCTATATAACAAAAATATAAAAATAAAGTTAAGTCAAAAAATAAGGGGTGTCCCCATACAAAAAACTTGTAATGCGCGCTAAACAACCGGCCAACGGTGTGTCGTCGGCGGCGCGCGGCACCTCATAATTAAACACAGAACAGAAGTAAATCTCAATACCTGCCTAGTTTTCTTTACTAAAAGTAATGATAATAATAATAATAATTACGCCTTTTATTTCCAATAGATAAATTCATGCATTGCGATTAAGTTCATAATTTATAATAAGAAATTCACATTTATAGTAGTATCATTAAATAATAATTTTATAATAACATTAACATTTATAATTAATCAGTTTTATATTTTATTCCTACGTCTATTGGGCTGTCCATTCCACTCGTTCCTATCTGTAGCTACTCGCATCCATGTGATACCAGCCTCCGCTACGATGTCGTCTCGCCAGCGTCGGCGCGGCCGGCCTCGCCGTGCAAAATCCATACGAGTATATGTATTTATAGGAACAAAATAACATTATGAACAAGTATTACACTCTATGTCTTTGCTTTATTGGATACCTATAACAATTGTTGTTATTTAAAAATGTGAGATCTTAAAGTAAGTTAGATTTGACTTGGCCAGTTTTTATCAAAATTAAAAAAATATATATAAATAAAATAGATATTTTCGGACAATCTTAGACAAATCAACCTAGTCCCAAACTAAGCAAAGTTTGTACTATGGGTACTAGACGACGATATAGATACTTATATAGAGAAATAAATACTTAAATACTTACATAGAAAACATCAACAAGACTCGGGAACAAATATTCGTGCTCATCACACAAATAAATGCCCTTACCGGGATTCGAACCCAGGACCTCTTGCTTCGTAGGCAGGTTCACAACCAACTAGGCTAAAGCGGTCGTCAAATGTATATGTTAAATAACTTTATAAAATGACTGATGTAATGAAAACTGGCCGAGTCAAATCTAACCTACTTTAAGATCTCACATTTTTAAATAACAGCAATTGTTATAGGTATCCAATAAAGCAAATACATAGAGTTTAATACTTGTTCATAATGTAATTTTGTTCCTATAAATACGAGTACATATTTGGATTTTGCATACAACTTGGCACTCATTTAGATCTCCATTCTTTTTGCGGCGAAGCCCACAGCCAAGCATAATTTTTGTATTGAACTTGGCTCTCCTTTTTTACATTTATGTTTTTGGTGGGATTACCAATACACCAATATCATATCAATGTTTCACTAACCCGTCAAGCGATCGTCACACATAGCACAGATGCATGACAATTATCGACATTATCGTTAATATCGCACATACTTCTTTATACGTTAATATCATACTAGGGCGCTCAAGTATTTAATAGGTATGTGTTTAAATTAACGATGTAAACGGAATTAAATAATGAAGACCATTATTTATCAAATACGAAAAATTTACTCATTCGTAACGGGACATAATATTTCCTTGTTTTTGTTTAAAAACCAGTGGCCTTAATAGCTTTTTTGATTTGAACGTGCTTACTTGAATATATTAACTTTACCTCAAATGGGATTAAAAAAATATGACAGTTGGATGAACTTCTACTAGATAGGTATATTCGATTCGGTTTAACAAAAAAAATATAACGTTATGATTTTGCATCGATATTATTTTATAGGGTTTACGTTCTTCCTTAGCATAAATGAATTAGATTGCTGCATATCAAATGCTGTAAAAACGCACTATGTACCTATTTATTTTCCCGCCTTGACAACCTTCATAAAGTTCCAGTCTCGCTAAAGTTACGTAGTTATTACAGAATCGGCTTCTCTTACCAGCATCTGTTTGCTTTGTTTATGTTAACGACAACGGTACCTGTGACTTGATTTCCTAACGGTACCCCCATAAACAATCAGCTTTATGTTACACACGCAACACATTTATGTACGCGTCGAAACAAAGCAAAATAACCGTTAACATAAAGTGATAAAGACTCGTAAAGCGGCAACGTTAATCAGGCTGCAAACAACGTTATGTATGCGGTTGGACAAATTTGGATGCCAGGTTGATTCATGCTGACTGCTACGATTTGTGCGTTGCTTGGGTCGTATTTCGCTGCAAATACAACTTGGTAGAACATAGCTCGCTGAAATGTGAAGGTCAGCGTTCGGCAACATTTTTCCCGCAGTTGTAATACCGAACCGTATTATCGAGCAAATTCCTGTCGCGTTCTCGGTGCCTTCAGATCAAGGAATACAAAACAATAAGCGTATCATCGTTGCCCATTAGAGGTCGTGACCGTTTCAATATTTCATGTATTACTGGTAACAGTTGTACAAAAAATTGCGGGATTATGATTTAATACGAAGTGTGAAAGAGCTGAATAAATAGTCAGCTAGACATGAGAGTGACAGATAAAGGGTGGATTTATATTTTTCGTACCCGTTTGGTATCGGGTTAGAATAGTGCCACCCCCTTTCTTCCCGTGGGTATCGTAGGAGTCGACTAAGGGAACAGGGTCGAAGTCTGTTGTGGGCGATGGGCTAGCAACTCACATTTTGTCGATCTTTTATACCCACATTTATGCTAAAAGTGGCGCTGGAACATAAGTTTCATTTGCTCTGCCTACCCCTTTTGGGAATAAAGGCGTGAATATATGTATGTATGTTATATTTTTCGTGATTCTTGCTGCAAGCTATATTATTATTAACATTTAACGCTACAGTGTCATATTTGCGAGGCTAGCACAACAGACGCCGCGACGCAACGCGAGACATGGAAAATCTATACCGTCCTCTTTCAAATTTGCACAGTGCAAGTGAGACAGCGACAGGAGCCGATGAGTCGCGTGTGACGCGACTTGGCAGTAATTTGTGCTGGCCCGCCTGTTGTATTTATCTACATACAATAAATATAGTCAAGTGTAAAATGTATACTATTACTACACGTCGTCTCTACATTAGGTTCTTTTAACCCATTTACCGTTGCACTACGCTCGTAGCGCCACGCCCTAGTACGTAGCAGCTTAACACTTTTACTGCTAGAAACCCGGCCAGCTGGTGCCTACGCCGTAGACCTTTCCACTACATACGGGGAAAATCACGGGAAGAGCGAAGCGCGTAGCGATTCTTGGCACTGAATGTGTTAATTTCCATATGTAGCGAAAAGACTCTGACGCATGTGTGATTGGCGCTGAATAGGTTAATAGACGTTGACGGTTCGTTGAATAATTATCATCATTGTATTGCAATTACTTGTTCCATGCTCTTAACTACAAACCCATCTTATTTATCGGTTGACGAAAGTTTTTCTTACGGAACTTCATTTAGCACTAATTAAAGAGTCTTATGAAACAAGCGCTGTAACAAAAACTCCTTTAAAACATGGAGGAGATAATATTATTAAATGTGAAAAAAACCGGCCAAGTGCGAGTCCAGCTACGCATAGGGAAAACGAAACAAAATAATTCTTCATATTAGTAAAAAACTAATACCAGAAAAGCTTATTCTCAATAAAATGCACGGTGTATTTTTTTTTACTCAAAAAGATTTGACCTACATACTCGTATCCTGGTCTATCATTCATTCATCACGTCACGCGTCATGTCATTATTATCTTGATTCATCTTCATGTCTTCGGTCACGCTGTTTGAAATGTAGGAAAAAAAGGTACACCATTTGTGCGACTTTCGGAGCTGTTATTCATTATCATATCAGCCGAAAGACGTCCACTGCTGGACTAAGGCCTCCCCCAAAGAGTGCCACAATGACCGATCCTGCGCCACCCGCATCCAGCGGACTCCCGCGACCTTTACCAGGTCATCAGTCCACCTTGTTTGGAGCCTACCCACGCCGCGCCTTCCGGTACGCGCGGTTTATATAATTACTTAATCAACGCATTATTAAAAAAAACCTTTAAGTAATCTTCAAAGACCTGGCGAATTGTACGCCACGTGTTGATGCATAGAAAACAAAATGGTTTTCTTGTGAGTTTGTGGCTTTATAAGTTTGTATGTTGAGGTAACCTCCGGTACTACTCATCCGATTTCAAAAAATATTTCACACTTAAATAGGTACATAGAAGCGACTTCCTAGACAGGCTACTTAATATCCCGTGGTACCTGCACGTGAAACCGGGCGGGCAGCTACTAGCAACATAAAGTCCTTTTTCGGCACCGTAATGGATACTCTACGATCTACCTTTCGGCCAACCGAGAGCCTTTGAAATTTAACTTTGATCATACTAATCATTTATTCAGTGAATGGGGCACTGGGGCAGTGTAAATGAGGAGGGCGAGTGTAGATTCCTTTTCTCCAAACAGTAAACTGAAACTTCGTTATCATATATATGATGTTATTTTCAAACGAGCGAGCGAAGCGAACGAAATTCTATGCTTCAGCTTGGGCCGAAAGTCGTTTGTCTGTCCGGTGTCCGTTCGGTTGTCCGTTGTCTGTCCCACTGTTCTCATCTACATATTCGCATTTATCAACGGATTCTCGTGAAATTTTGTGAGCAGGTTTCGTAAATACATCATTTTGCTCCCTTGAGATACAAATAATTATTTACTACCTATTCAATCCTTATATTTTTTAACTAATGTAGATACCCGGGTGAATCTACTTTTAAGGTACTTTTTCTTAAGCCATATTAAAAACTGTAACAAAATATCGTTCATATTAAAACTAGACGTCCAACATTAAGGGATCACATATCTAACACGCATGACAACCTTTAACATTCCTGGAAAAACCTGGTAACGCAGTGGAAAAGACACGTTTTTCACACAAAACCTGGGGGCAACAACAGCTATTTACTTATTACATTACTGTAATAATAATATTTCATTTAGAATTATCAGTCGATCACGTAACGCATTGTACGAACGTCGGGTAGGTCTAAATGTAACTTTTTATATGGAAAATTGACGGTTAAATTGTACCGACGCGCGTTCGGAACGTTACGTGATTACCCCTTAGGACTAAAAATTGACCCAATAATCTGATTTTATAACAGCCTTGGTGGATTAATGAACAAATATGGAGTTTGTTTGTATACAATTTGATATTTTGTGAGACAAGTCGGAAAACCAGGGAGTAGCTTAAAAGTTGACTACATTTTACTTAGAGATTGATTTCCCAAGGTATGCAAATGGTAGCATATATTATGTAAGAGGTCGGGGTCGTTGACGGAGCCCAACCAAGTATTCACAGTACAATGATAGACAGAATATAATACAGCGTGTATTTTTAATATTACCTCAAATTGTAACCAGAGGTAGGTGGTAGGCAATGTATCACTACATTGTCTTACTTACTGAAGTGACGTCACAACTGTTACGAGTAACCCGCTTCTTCCATGTGTCAAATGAGTGTAAGCATTACATTGGTGCTTGATAAAATTTCAAATATTAATTACGCTTTGATAGTTAAGATTAACTTACAATTTTATTACAATATCGGTTCATAGTACTAAAAGCTATGTATGGTTACAATTTGAGGTAATATTAAACATACATGCTGTTCATAGCGTTCTATAGGCATATGGGTTAAATACGTTATACAGTCACCGGCATCAATATATGATGGATCAAAGGCCGCAAAAATATCTGACACGCTCTAACGGCTCTAGGAATAGAGTCGTCATCACTTCATCAGATATTTTAGCGGCCTTGCGTCCATCATATATTGCGGAAATGGGATTGATACACTAATTTAGTGCACAACATTACAAAGTAATTTACACAAAAAATAAAATGATATCGATAAGACCATACTACTATTAAAAACATAGTGCGGTACATCTTGTCTATCTAGATTTGCTTTAACTCTAATTTTGTTTCCATTGGTTTAAACTACATCTTAACCCATTCAGCACCCATGACGACACACATGCGTCAAAGCGCTACGAGCGCTTTTCGCTTCATACGAGCGTAGCGTGGCCGTGAATGGGTTAACTATTGACACATTCCGTAGTCATTTTCCGCTACATACGGGGAAAACCACGGGATCGGCTACAAGCGTAGCGCGTAGCGTTTCTTGGCACTGAATGTGTTAATGTTACGCTGCTCAAACATCGCGCCCATAACAAGTGGGAATTACACATTCACTGCCGCGAATCGCTACGCGCTACGCTCGTAGCTGATCCCATGGTTTTCCCCGTATGTAGCGGAAAACGACTACGGCGTAGTCGGGTTCCTGGCAGTGGAAGTGTTAATGTTAATAAATATGATACAATTTTTTTTCGTGCTTTGTACATTTCATAATAATTTTACAACTAATTGATGTGACATGTGTGTACATTTCAGTTCAATTATTACTTTGAACTATAATTTATTGAAGTTTATAAACTAAAACCTACTGATTTATGAGAACACATTTAGGTACCTGATTTTACATCCTTCTTATACAAATATACACATCTTAGCCTCACCTCAAAAACTAGGAGCTATGCCCAGAATCTAGCAGCACACTATTACATGCCAACACTGCAATATTCGTGGAATACCTCACTTGCAATAGTACGTGCTGATACCCTCCGAAAGTGGGGCAAGTACAGCCAAAGAGAACACATAAATCAGATCGCGGCGGGCGATTTTAAATAAACCTTCTAAAATACGTTCCATCGCACGTTTTAAATTATAATTGTTGGAAATAATAAAAATGAATTTATCTAATTCTAACTAATTTATTCTCACACAGGTCTACTTAGAAAGGAGTCATTGTTAATAAGTAATAATAAATAAATGAATACTTGCGGACAATTTAACTAACCAAACTTTGTATCGAGCTACGATATAAACGACTTCTGCGCGGAAGGAGCCGCGAGCAGAAGCTAAACTGGAAACTGTAATTTCTGTCAAAAACTAGAAAAGCAATTACTTACAGCGTTTTTTAATAGTACATTACTGCAGACATCGGGAAAGAAGGTTTATTTGCAATATTTTTTCTAAGGCGACAACAAGTTCTACGCGGACGAAATCGCGGGCAACAGCTAGTAGATAAATAAATACTTAAATACATAGAAAACATCCATGACTCAGGAACAAATATTCGTGCTCATCACACAAATAAATGCCCTTACCGGGATTTGAACCCAGGACTTCTTGCTTCGTAGGCACTACCAACTAGACTGAAGCGGTCGTCGTTGTTGCCCTCACATGAGGAATAAAAGTTGTACTTTTCTTCCCTGATCCTATTTTAAAGAAATATTAATTGAATGATATGAATAAACATTTATAATTTTTTTATTATAATAATATGATATTGTGAATAATATGTGACATGAAATATTTATATATTATTATAAGTAACTGAGTATGAGTATGATATTCAGAAAAGCGTTATTGTTGCCCTCAAATGAGAGATTTCAATTTTCCTCGTAGAGGATGTGAAAAGCGTGGGTTCGATTCCCGGCTCGTACCAATAAGTTTTTCGGAACTTATGTACGGAATATTTACCGTTAGCTTTTCGGTGAAGAAAAACATCGTGAGAAAACCGGTCTAATCCCAATAATCAAACCAATCTAGTTTTCCCTCTGGGTTGGAAGGTCAGATGGCAGTCGCTTTCGTAAGACACTAGTGCCTATGCCAAATCTTGGGATTAGGTGTCAAAGCGGACCCCGGGCTCCTTTAGGGGCACAACCGGGAATTATATCGCTAGGAGAATGATGAGGATGTGAAAAGCAGTATGTGTCACTCTCCGTAGCAAAATAATTTATTTATTGAGTAAACACTTGAAACCCTCGTTACGCTCAAGATTCTACTTTAGAATCCCACGCTACGCTCAGGATTCTCTGTTGTAGGACTTGTAGGATCTTTCGCTTCACTTACTATACACTATACCGCGCTCGACGTAAATATATCATTTTGCTTCCATGAGACACAGTCTACTATTATGTGCTCTCTTTCACACATGTGAACTTGGCTGAATCAAAAACTACTTCCTATATATTAAAAACCTTGATTTGTTTTGTACTCTGTGCGTATCGGAAACCTTTATTAAAGCACGCTATACCTTTAATTAATTTTGTAAGTTTAATAAAGTTGTTATTGTATTCTTTATTAAATAGTCCCACTCGGACGGTAATTACTTTATGCTATTGATTGCCAGTCATGCAAGTTGTCAATGTTTAATTAACTACATTCGGACGGAAAAACAATATTTTTCGTTATAGCCACTTAATAACACGCTTTTTAACTACCTATCAGACAAGGAAATCATGCTTTATGTACATATAGATTGACACGGGCGTGTTTTCAATAGCCGTTTAGTACGCCCATTATCAGCTGCCAGTTTTTAACCTATTAATATTATTAATATTATTAGTACATTGTTTAACAAGGGGCGTATGAGAAATATTGCAAACGAGAGTCTATCAGGAGCCCGACGCCGTAAGGCGGAGGGCTTTTGATGACTCGAGTTTGCAATATTCTTACGCCCGTGTTATACACAATGTTTTTCATCACATTTGCGAGGAAATAAATAACCAAAAAAGACAGAAAACCTATGTTTTATACAAGCGCATCAATCAAATGTTGACGAGATTGACAACTTCACTTCCAGATCAGTGCGAGTTGAGGGCGTAGCTTCAATATTTCAACCAATCACAGAGCCTGCTTGATTATATTTTCAACCAATCACAGAGCAGAATTCTTGTCGCTAGCGGCCGTCCAGATTTGCTTAACCAATCAGATCACACACAAGCTCATAACTCCCATGTGTCATTATTTCCCGCGGGGACAATTTAGGCCATTGTCCTTCTGTATACAGGCAAGGAATAACACCATTTATGAGCAAGTGTGATGAAAACAATTTTGCTTCCTTTAATAGCTCTAAGAATATTCTTGTTTAAGATAAGGTTGTCTGAAAGAGATCGTTCTTTAGCGATAAGACCGCCTGTTGTCTACCTCTACCTACATGTTATTTTATTATATTGTTTATCTTTGTAACTGCTTTGTTTGTGCGAGGTGTGCAAATAAAGAGTATTTGTATTTTAGTGTATTCTAATATTTTGTCGAGGTTTTTCCGAAGGAGTATGGGGTTCTTCAAGAATTGTATAATTCTAAAAGGGTCAGCAACGCGCATGTGGTACCCCTGGAGTTGCAAGCGTCCATAGGCGATGGTGACCGCTTACCATCACCTTGTTTGCCACCAACGTGGTATAAAAAAAGATAATTGATTTTGTATTAAGCAGTAACGTTGTCAACGAAAATTATAATTACAAACTCAGGGAATAATTGAAAAATTAAATGTTTTGAGCCGGATCCGAACCAGCGACCACAGTCATACATGGCCCGTCGCTCCTAACCAACTGAGCTATCGGAACAATCTGTCTCGGCCACTAAATCTCTTAATCAGTTCCTTCATACATGACTCAGTTGGTTAGTAGCGACGGGTCATCTGCCCTGATAATCGCAAATGCAGTAATCGACATTTTTGGGATTTTCACTTTTTTGCAAAAATGACATCCCAAGAGCCTAATCTATACATAAAAAAATAATTTACATTTTTTTTTAAATTATAACCATGTTTTTTATGTAACCAAAAACGCAGTACTTGCATAAAAATATTACTTGTGCTAACAAAATCTGCAGCATTCAGCATGTGCTAGAAGTTTGTGCAGTACTTGCTACGTATACTGCGGATTCATTAGCCATAAACTTTTTTGCAACGAATACTAACTAATGCCAAACGCAGTATTCGACTTTACTGCATTTGAGTGTAGCAAGAATAACAAAGAGCTACTCTTGCGATGCTAAACTAAACGCAGTATTCTACAGTGCTGCGTTTAAGAGTAATGAGAGTAACAAAAATATTCGTACGCTTCGAAGCCGCACGGTACAGTGCCGCGTTTCGTGCTAGCAAATCAGAGCGTCGACGTCATTCGCAGACGAGACGCGTGTGCCGGCTGAGCCGCCGTGTGCTACATGTTGCATTTTCTTTATTTAAATTAGGTTTGTTTTATTTAATTACTCTTTTAACGTTTTTCAACGGCGCGTGTTTTGTGCTGACAAGATTTTCAATAAGTACATTTTAGGTTATGTAACCTATACACTCACGAGCAAAATAATTGCATCACTTTGCAATATTTCATCTGCACCCTATAGTTTTGTAAACGGGGTTATTTTATAAAATATTTTAACGAGTTTTTGTTACCTGAAATCTAAGCTCAGCAAAAAGCTAACAAACATGAAAATTGACCCAATATTTTTAACATTATGGCCATTTTCTTGGTTTGTGGGCGTTACCGCCTTAGTAGATGCACGAGCTCCCTTTGTCGCCTATATAACGGGGGTACAGGAGGGGGAGGGTTATCAGTCACTTATCAGCTAGAAGACAACCGGTACACATCTCCGCATATTTTCCCGTGAAGAAGAACCTTAAAACATGGATACCACTGAAGCTGAAGTCGCCGCAGTCGTCAATTTGCTGCAAGAGAGCCGTAGCCAACAATCAGTAGCTGCCGAGCTGAATTTAACGCAATCTACAGTTTGTAGAGTCTACCCGAGGTTCCAGCAGGCTGAGGCAGTCACTTCAACACCAAGAACTGGCCGCAGAAGGTGCACATCGGAGCGGGACGACCGCTTCAATGTCACGTCAGCTCTCCGAGATCGTCACCAGACAGGCGTTTCCCTTTAGCAGCAACTCCGTGAGGTCCAAGGAGTGACTGCCAGCGTGTGGACAGTCAGGAGAAGACTCAAGAAAGTCAACTTGACACCGAGAAGAACGACGGGGCCCAGATTGCTGCCACAACACCGAAGAACACGACGTGAATTTGCTGCAAATCACATGAACTGGACCATCGAGCAATGGACCCGGTTCTTTTTTCGGACGAGTGCAGGATGTGCCTGAACGGCAGCGACAGAAGAGGACGAGTCTACAGGAGAGCAAAAGAACGACTAGTATTCGCAGTTGATTAGTTTTATTGTATAGTGTAATTCCTTTAATTTTATATTTCGTTTAACAGTGTATTAGATTTAAGTTAATCTGTAATGCTATCTAAATATATTTAAATAAAATAAATAAATGTTTTGGGGCGGCATTTCTTACAACGGGCGGACCGAGCTGGTTTTCGTGCCTTCTGGGGGTCATGGACGTGGTTTGAACGCTGGAAGATACATCACCGCGATCCTGGAGATGCACGTTGTCCCTTACAGAGGAATGTTTGATGAGGTGTTCATTTTATGCAGGATAATGCCCCCTGCCATACCGCAAGAGACACCATCACCAACCTTTCCGAGGTGTACATCACCACGATGAACTGGCCAGCGATGAGCCCGGACCTTAATCCGATCGAACACATGTGGGACTGCCTAAAACGCAGGGTTCAGAAGCGGAAACCTGCCCCGTCCAACATTGAAGAGCTGAAGGAAGCCTTGCTGGAGGAGTGGGATGCCATCCCTCAGGATTACGTCAGGAAGTTGATAAGATCCATGCAAAGGCGCCTAACTTGTGTCATAAGAGCTAGGGATGGCAACACCAGGTATTAATTTGTAGTAATACATTCTATGATTGTTAAATTGTCCTTTTATTGTTTGTTTTCATAGATAAATTTTTCATACATTTCCGACTGCTTTCAGTTTTCCGACGTTTTTCAGTCTTTGGACTGGAATTTCCTTGAAAACTTTTACATTTTCTACTGCCAGCTTTCATTTAGTACCTCATTTGTCAGTTTTGGGTAACAATTTACAAAGTAATGGGGTGCAGATGAAAAATTGCTAAGTGATGCAATTATTTTGCTCGTGAGTGTAGTTTGAGTACCGGATATGTACCTACATAGAATCGATTTTGTCCCAGAAATCGTAAGGAAATGAAATGGAGGGGGGGGGGGGGGGGGGGTGAAAATTTGTATCGAATCTCATAAGTAGTTATAATGGTTTATTCTTTCACTCGCTAAAAGGAGATCATTTTGTACTTTCATATTAAGTGGAAGTCACGTAAAAAGTAACATTTTGAAAGTTATTTCTATAATAAAAACATTTTTTCTAGAACTTACCTAAAATCTGTTTTATTTCGTCTCTTCATCACTTAAAATATCCAGAAGTTAAATCCTAACAATACTTTTAACTAGTACCATGTACAAAAATTGGGCATGATTGCGAACTAGAAACGCAGTATTGAACACTTGCTAGGTGATTTTGCAGTAATAAACACAAATACTGCATTTAGTCTTAGTAATACTGTAAGGCCCGCAAGCCCAGATAGTTGATGAGAATGCAGTACTGCGTATTTTATCCAAATAAGGCAGTAAAGTAAAGAAAAAAATACGTGAATAAAAAGCTTGATTTTTTTTACTGTTTTTCAGTACACTTCAAAAGTTATACCACATAGATTTGTTGTATAGATATCACAAAATATGTTTACCGCGTTTATCTCGAAACCGCCATTTTGCAAGTACTGCATTTGCGATTACCAGGGCAGTCATGTATGCCTGTGGTCGCTGGTTCGAATCTGGCTCAGAGCAATACATTTATAAATTTTTCCCTTATTTTGAAATTTTGAATATAATTGGTTTCATTCTCAGTGTGTTCACCATACAACACAACACGCGCGTAGATAATTTAGGCTGCTAATCACAAGCTACCTCTTTGTTGAGGGGTGGGTTGATTGATGATTTACTCGCGCCTCCACAATTACAGTTTATACCTACGTGCGCACGTCAAGCTGGGTATTCACTCGCGGGGAAATAGCTGCGTGCGGCGGATCGCGTGTGTGTTCATGGGCTGTCGATATGAGAGCATACTTACCCTGTCACACTATTTGCCATATACACGTATATTAGTCGACGTCAAGGAAATGTTTACATTTTTCGCCTTATTATAAAGGAATAAGGTGCAAAGTATAAACATGTTTTTGACGTCGACTGTACAATACAAGTACTCTTTACTGCTCGCTAAGGGAAAAATTGGATGAAACATAACCATGTGAAGTGATGTGATGTTGTGCCTGGCCGGAAACAGGCGGGCAGTCGACCGCTCGTCGCGGTCTTTCACCTCAATTCCTTAAGGTTTGGGCTCAAGGTCCCGGCAGCGTTCCCACATCAAATTCTTCCATTCTTCTTGTTTTTCTGAAGAACAGAAGGACATCTTTAAGGTTGATATCCCTTAAGTCCCTCTCCTCTAACATATCTTTACCTAATGTGTAAACCGCGGCGCCGCGCACATAACAAATTCCGTGAGTACATTACTTGTTTTTTTTCTCCCCACAGTGTGAGCAAGAAGCATAGATAGATAGATAAATAGATTCATTTACTTCTTTTAGAAAATAACATATTATTTTACATCAAAACACACATAATTACCTTACATAAATAAATTGAATTTGAATGAATTTGGCATATACATATAAATAAACTAACACACCTACCCGAACACTAACAAAAAGTTACAATAAAAACCTAACCAATGGGGAATGGATGAAAATTTTAGAATTGCCTGGTTTTTATTTTGGTGTTAGGAATAACCTTCCTTAACACCAGAAAAAAAATGCAGACTTTTCAGGTGCGTCAATTATTTTTGAAAAATATAAACAGTTTCCTCACTTACGTTTTGGGTTTAGAACGGCGAATGAGACATTTTCCTTGATTCGTCTCATGTTACAAAAAATATCTTAAAAATCCGTGGTAAACTGACACTGGAAATGATATTGACAGCTGCAGCAGCTATATTTGTCATTGCCAGGGTCAGATATTCTAAATATTTTTTGTAATATGAGACGGATCAAAGAAAATGTCGCATTCGCCGTCCTAACCCCAAAACGTAAGTGAAGAAACTGTTTATATTTTTCAAAAATAATTGACGCCGTTGAAAAATCTGCAACTTTTTTCTGGTGCTAAGGAAGGTTATTCCTATCACCAAAAAAAAAAATCTGGCATTTCTAAAATTTTTATCCATTCCCCATTCTAGTGGTTTAATCATTCAAATAACTTCTTTGTTGATTAGGATGATAAATAACATGTTTTATTTTTATACTACGGCGGTGGCAAACAGAGGGGTAATCACGTAACGTTCTGAACGCGCGTCGGTATAATTTAACTGTAAATTTTCTATATAAAAAGTGACATTTAGAACTACCCGACGTTCGTACGTTACGTGATCGACCAGCAGGTATACGGCAATGTTAAACCAGAACAATCACAAGCGATCGGCCAATACTTTATTTATTTGTACAGTTCTTCTTCTTTAAATTTAAGAGTTATCCTCTTGTCGGTGGAGTATTTTCCACTTCTCTCTGTCGTACGCCATCTCCTTGACTCGCTGATACGACACGACACCAGCTTTTTCCTTTATTTGGTCCATATAACTGCGCCGTGGTCTTCCCCTGCCTCTCCTTCCTTCTATATTTCCTTCCATTATGGTTTTAAAGAAGTTGTCGTGCCGTATCAAATGTCCAATCATTTTCCCCCTTCTAGCGCTGATGGTGTTCAGGATCGCTCTCTTCTCTTTTACCCTTCTTAACACGTCCTCATTTGTTACTCTCTCAGTCCAGCTTATGCCTTCCATTCGTCTCCAGCACCACATTTCAAACGCTTCCAGTCTCTCTCGATCCCTTTGTCTTTGTCCACGCTTCGCTGCCATACAGGGCAATACTCCAAATGTACACTTTAATTAGCAACTTTTTGCTCCTACTTGACAAACTGGATTTTAAGAGTTGTCTCTTTTGGTTGAAAGCTTTTTTCGCCATGGCTACTCGCGCGACGATGTCTGGTGTACATCTGGAGTCTCCTGTTATCAGACTGCCTAGATATTTAAAACATTTGTACAGTGCAATCAAAAAATACGGACGGACAGACAGACAGACAGACAGACATGACGAATCTATATGGGTCCCGTTTTTTGCCATTTGGCTACGGAACCCTAAAAACGCTTCAACATAGTGTACACACAGCTTTACCCCCACTGGCGTTGTTACGTAACTCAGATTGGCTGGCTTTGGACGCTTAAATTAAGGATATGAATGGCTTGAATGTGCTTCGGTTAGTCATGAATTACAATATCAGTCAGTACCTATTCCTACTCGGTAGATACATCATTATATCAGCCGAAAGACGTCTACTGCTGGACATATACCTCCCCCAAAGAGTGCCACAATGGCCGGTCCTGCGCCAACCGCATCCAGCGGATTCCCGCGACCAGGTCACCAGTCCACAAGTATGGCTACCCACGCCGCGCCTTCCGGTACGTGGTCGCCACTCGAGAACCTTTCCGCCCCAACGGCCATCGGTTCTACGGTAGATACATAATGGTAGTATACTTATCAGAGATGTATAACCAATGCACAGTCGACTTTTCAACATAATAATATTTTTGAAAGGAATTCTGAATATATATTGGAAAACTCGACTGTACATTGGCGCAGAGATCTATTGAATCAAACAATGAGTCAAGGAAACTTCAAAGTTATAATTTCAATTGCTAAACCCCTGTGGAAGCTCAAGCTTCAACTAATACAAGCTGCCTGAGCGGCTTCCCTCGCGTACCAACTGGGAAGAACGGAGGAAAACCCGCGGGGTAATCTAGTCTATGTCCATCTCGAAAGTCCATTCTATACACAGGTGATAGATTTTTGATGTCTGGTTCCGTGGATTACATATCAAGCTACAAACATACAAAGGTATAATCTCACTTACTTTTGCTCTTTCTATAATAAAATTGTACACAGTTTACACACACCATTACTCACATCCAAAAAACATAGTCATTCCGTTCCGACATAGTATTATGATTAAAGTCTACTAAGTTCTAACTGAAAACCAGCGTTGCGGTGTACATCGGTACCTACTCACTGCAAAATTATGCTGAATAGCCCCTTTTTAGCAATTCTAATTTGTACACTGTATGTTTAATATGTGATGTAAAGTAAATAAAGTTTTTCTATGTCTATGCAAGTATTCGAACTACGTAATTAGGTAATAGTATTGACAGTTGTTACACATCATGAATTCGCTCCCTGTACAGATAATAGGTACTTCACGGTATTAAAATCATGGCAGTGGACAGCCATTGTAATTTTTATGTGTTTTCATTGTCCCATTGTTGACTTTGAATGAGATGCTGGTTTTGGGCCCATTCCATTCATCTGTGTCACCTCGTGGGCTTTCCTGAATAATGTATGGCGCGCTGCCGAGCGTCATATTCTGTGAGAAAACGACTCAGAATTCATACAGATTATGTGGCGGTTTTTACAATTTAAAATCTCTGAAATAGGTAGGTATTCTTTCTGGATGTAATTGCAGTGATGTAGTCACGTGATTCGCAATAAATATGGAGATGCTTAATCCATATTTGGAGTGCGGGAAAAAATAATAATGAGGGATTGACCTTCGATATGACCTTTAAACATCAAAAGGGGCGGTAAAAATTAATTGATAAAAGTGGACTGTATTTTTGGATTAGAAAGTCCACGCGCGACACTTGCAAATTGCCAACTAATTAGGGGCTGCTTGGGAACAGAGGAATCACGTGCACTAACCTTTAGAATCTGGTCAATCCTTTCTTCAACGGCAGCTGCCTCTTTCCACGTCCAGCACTATAGTTAACTCCTGGGCGCGCCCGGACTGATGAACACCATATTATAAAGTTTATAGATGACGCGTGGCGTTTCTTGCAAACCCCATTGGAACCGAGAACATCTCACGGGACGTGCGTTCAGTTCAAAATTCGGTGACGGTGGCAAACGAGAATACTGCCTGCCTGATAAAACGGCACACCTGATGAGACACCACAGCCAATGGACGCTTGCAGTTCCAGAAGAGGCACACGCGTAGCTAGAGAAAAATGTAGGTCGGTCACTCAACACAGCGCATTCTCGAAAGCACTAGCGACCTTACTCATCACCAGTCACACAACAGTCGCGTTGCGCGCTACTTTAGCGTATAGTAATACTGTCTTATTGCACTATGTGACAATTGAGTACTTTCCTGGGTAAAACAATATAATTTTTGTACTCGAAGATTAAAATATGTGTATTAAGATTTCATAGAGAATACTGAAACGTCACTCTTTTCATAGTTGTAGTCCATGTTACTGTCGAAACAATAGAAATAACTACTTTTCGATACGCTCCAGACAACTAAAATAAATTCGACCAATCACGTGGCTGCTTTACTGAACTGTAATGAATTGGACCAATAGAATCGCTTTGATGTCGTACGCTCGTTGATGTCTTTTAAGATATCAACAAGCGTACGAGCGATGAGCTGCACTTCGTTTCAACAGTATCGAGTTTGTTTAATTAGTTCAGTTGACTCGTAGAAAATTAATTTTAATGAACTCGTACAAAAAGTATTGTTCACAATAGTGTTATAATCAAGCTTTTTAATCTTGTACCTTACTTAGGCCACTCAGCAAGCTTCGTGGCCTAAACACGGTACTCGACTAAAAAGCTCTCTATTGTAACACGATTGTGAAAAATACTATATATTTAGTCCGTCAGTTAGATTATCAAAAAATATTGGATGGGTGGTTTTTATTTTGCCAATCAAACAAAAAATGGTGAATATATAGCCCGTTAAAGTTCCACGTGACGTCACATTATGCCAAAAAGTGTACCATAATAGCTATCATTATATCACTGCAATATAGCGGTCAATAAAAAAAAAGTTTAACATTGCTTTTATGACAAATGTATAAACCAAAAGGCCCGACGGTATGACCCTCGTGCCATGGAAGATGGGACGGCCTTTAGTATGGGACGCAACATGTGCCGACACCCTAGCGCTCTCCCATCTCCGTGGCACCTCCGTGAAGGCTGGCGCTGCAGCCAACTCGGCCGAGCTCCTCAAACGGCGCAAGTATGCAAACATTAACGGTGGTTGCATATTTGAGCCGTTTGGGGTTGAGACCTTAGGGCCCTGGGGGGAAAGTGCCCACAGGGTCTTTAAAGAGTGCTCGAAGCGACTCGCCGAAATAACGGGTGACCGGAGGGCTGGCTCATACCTCGCACAGAGGATAAGCATTGCCATCTAACGTGGCAATGCTGCCAGCCTTCTGGGCACGTTGCCCGGCGACGGCGAACTCGGACAAATATTTTATTTGTAAGTTATTTTATTTTATAAGTAGTTTAGTTTTAGATAGGTATAATTTCTTTTTTATGTTCTTGTGAATAAATACAGATACATAAACCATAAAAGTACGCTAAAAGTGCGTTTATGGGGCACATAATAGAGCATAGAGTTTTTCGACGACTTATTATTGGAGTCGTTGTATTTGAGCTACAGGCTATATATACGAGTAAATTTATGACAGATAGGAGGACAAAAAAAATTCAGTAAAATAATTTGTTTCGTTTATAAGTATAATGTACACCTTTTAATAGTTCATCAAGCATTGAGAACAAAATTAAATAGATTTGTAAAAATAACCTTCGCACATTACACCTATTTTTAAGTCGCCGAGACGAACCTAACGACAGATTAACTTTACTGTCGAAATCCTTCAAGCCGATGTGATATTCCGAGCTAATCCTAATGCATTACTCTCCTAGGGTGATAAATAAAGAATGTCTCAGATCGCAGGTAGGTATTTGATGACCGAGCCGAAGGCGAAAGCGATACATACGATCTGAGCCGTTGCTTAAAATGTCTTCATTGAGTAAAATACCTTAGTGATATACGCTATTTTCGTGTAAACATCGCTCGAACTAATTTCACACACGAGCCTATAATGAAGCGAACAATAAGTGTAATTGGAAAACTTGGAGCTGGATATGTTCATCAATCAAGTAGTTATTATGGTGCACGAACGCCCTTTGGGGCTAGAAAGCACTTTGTGCGAGCATGCTTTAAAGGGTTGCTGGATAGACGCGAGCTTGTCTGCTTTTTAAAATTCTAATGTTTAGTTAGCAGACCTCGAGGGATTCTTCCTATGACGCTTATTTAATACTAGCTGTTGCCCGCGACTTCGTCCGCGTAGAACTTTTTATCGTCTTAGAAAATGATTTCTCTCAATACAAAATTTTAACCCTCTTTTAGGGGATAATTAAAAAAAAAGTTGATGTTCATTTTCTAGTTTGTGAACAAACAGTCTAAAACCAAAGTTAAAAATCTCATACTTTAAAAATGCCTTAAAATACTCAAACTTTGAACCAATTTTAACACTCTTAGGGGATGAATTTGGAAAAACTCTGAAATCAGTTTTGTAGTCTTTTAACGTACAGAATAAGACCGAAGTTAAAAATCTCTTACTCACACTTTAAAATTTTATATCTCGCCATTTAAAATTTGAACCCCCTTTAAAACCCCCTTAGAGGTTGAATTTTTCTAATCGCTGAAAGAACTTTTTTCGTAAACTTTTAAGACTCTAGCTCAAAAAAAGTGTTGCGTATACAAAGCTTTCTTAACCCCCTTAGGGGTGGAATTTTCTAAAACTCTGAAAGCACTTTATTATTAATTTTAATAAGTAACATTTTGAATAGTTTTAAGTCTAGTAAAAAAAAAAGTTTTTCCCACACAACACTGGCTACCCTTCTTAAGGATCTTAAGGATCCCCTTAGGGATGGAGTTTTCTAAAATGCTGAAAGTTCTTTTTTAGTATTCTAATAAGTAATCTTTTTGCAAAGTTTTAAGTCTGACTCAAAAAAAAGTGTTGCCCATGCAAAGCTTGCTCTCCTTTTTAACCCTATTAGGGGTGGAATTTTCTAAAACGATTTGTGTTCTTTTTTTGTATTTTAATAAGTAATCTTTCTACAAAGTTTCAAGTCTCTAACTCAAAAACATAAACTTTTCCTGATAAATCTTTGCACCCCTTTTTATCCCCCTTAGGGATAGATTTTTTCAAAACGCTGAAAGTCTTTTTTTTTGTATTTTTATAAGTAATCTTTCTACAAAGTTTTAAGTGTCTAGCTCAGAAAAAGTGTTCCCCATACAAACCTTGCACCCTTTTTTAACCCCCTTAGGGAATGATTTTTGTAAAACGCCGAATGTAGTATTTTTCATGTTCTAATAAGTAATTTTTCGTCAAAATTTTAAGTCTCTATTAAAAAAAAAAATGTTTTTCCCATACAAACTTTGCACCCTATTTTACCCCCTTAGGGGTGAAATTTTCCAAAACGCTGAAAGTACTTTCTTTGTATTTAAATAATCTTTCTACAAAGTTTTAGGACTCTAGCTAAAAAAAATAGTTTCCCACATACAAACTTTGCACCCCTATTTTAGCCCCCTATTTTTAGGGGTAGAATTTTCTAAAACGCTGAAAGTACTTAATTTGTATTCTGATGACTAATCTTTCTACAAAGTTTTAAGTCTATATTTAAAAAATATATTGTTTCCCCCATACAAAATTTGCACCCCTATTTTACCCCCTTAGGGGTAGATTTTTTTAAAACACTGAATCTAGGTACTTTATTTGTATTCTAATGAATAATTTCTCTACAAAGTTTTAAGTCTCTATTTTAAAAAAAGTAGTTTTTCCCATACAAACTTTGCACTCTATTTTACCCCTTTAGGGGTAGAATTTTCTAAAACCCTGAAAGTTCTTTATTTGTATTCTAATGACTGATCTTTCTACAAAGTTTTAAGTCTCTATTTAAAAAAAAAAATGTTTCCCCCATACAAACCTTGCACCCCTATTTTACCCACGTAGGGGTGGAATTTTCCAAAACGCTGAAAGTGTTTCATTTGTATTCTAATAACTAATTTTTCTACAAAGTTTAAGTCTATAGCTCAAAAAAAAAAGGTTCTCCCATACAAACTTTGCACCCCCATTTTACCCCCTTAGGGGTAGAATTTTCAAAAATCCCTTTTTATCCCTAGCCCACGTTATAAAAGCAACATACTGTGCAAAAATCCACTCTCTAAGATTAGTAGTTTCGGCTGTGCGTTGATGAGTGAGTGAGTGAGTGAATAAGTCAGTCAGGACATAGGCATTTATTATGTATAAATAGATAGAAGATAATGAAACTCCCATTCAAATATCTCAAAAATTATGAAGCTACATCCGTTTTAATGTCGCTTGGTAGAGTGAGAAAACGATGAGGGACTGTGACGTCAATATACTCGAGCGTCATAGTAAAAAACAATCGTTTCATATGAAGGTGCGTTTTGCGGAAAAGGGACAGAACATACCCCCTCTTAAAACTTTGGACTCTTATAACTTAATCATTACCTATATAACCTCTTGCTTTGTTTTTTTCTCCATCTGACTATATTTATTTTAAATTCTTTTTCGAGAAAATACATTATGATTATTTACCATATTTTCGATTCCTTCCACCACCAAACCACGAACTTCGGAATTCGAAAATATTCGGGTATCTCTATCTCTATCGCACTAACCATACTCGAGTGACAGGGATGCAAGTATATGAACATTGAGTATCGGTTTTCGTGGTAGCGCCGCAGGTACTTTGGCTGAATGCGCCGAGCGCGTGCCATTGTCATTAAAAAGAAACAAATTCGTGTTAATTATATTGTTCAAATTTGTTGATTTCATTTATTGAAATTACGACATAAAACGACATTTGCGCATATAAGTTCTCATATCAGAATCGAATATTTTTTTATGGTTTATATTTTAGCATTTGTCTCGTAAAGGTCTATCGTAGACGGGATTTAAATTATTAATAAGTGAAAGGCAAAGCAATTCCGCCATTTTGACGAAAATTTGACGGTTCTTATAGCTGACAGTTGGAGCAGCGTTTGATTTCAATAAAAATAAATGAAGTCGTATATTTCGGAAAATTAATTAACTGTCGCAGTCGGATAAAAACTATCCTAAGTTGCAGCTAGAATAATAATGTACCTATATAAAATGTTTCATATTTTTCCGTTCATGGGATGCTGAGAACATTCGAACCGCGCAAAGCTTAGTTTCAAACTGGCTGATTCTTTTTTTAATTTAGAGATTTATTATAAGTGGAGATTACTTGTGATACTGTTATGGAATTTCAAAATATTAAGTTTGGATTTTGGTTCATTGCGCCGATATCCATTTGATATTGCTTCAATATTGCATGACCTTTAGAAATGTTTTCATCGATACACTTAGAAAATAAGGAGTAGATGCAATGTTTTAAAGAAAATACATGACATGGATGTGTCATGTTATGTAAAACATGCTAAATTGTAGGTAATACCGCGCTTCTTAAATGCTACCATTGACATGTACAACCCTAGAAGCCGCAAGGCCGTTTGATTGACGCCCTTGTGCGATAAACTTTGTGCGTCAGTATAGAAATTGGCAAGATAATTGGCTTTGGCAACGATTTTGTGTGTATAGGCGTAAGAATGTAGAGTGCAATTTCTATTTGATGCTGAAATATTATTATCACTTTTTTTTTTAATAGTTCCAAAGGACTTTATTCATCATTTACTAATATACTTATGTACATTTATTATTTACAAACGACTTAAAAATAAAATAAAATTACAGAGACGTATCAAAACTTTGCCCTTTAGGCAGGGTGCCCATCACACAGGCAGCATCCCCGCGTTGAATAGCAATCGCTATTCTTTGAGCGAGAAAGCTGCCTGCGCGAGGGTCACAAGGGCAATTATTATCACTTTATAGTTAAAAGAAATATACAGGGATTTCTAATATATTTTTGTACTTGAATTGAATAATCTATATTTTAAACTTTACCAAACTTATAGTATGAATAAAAATTTTCCAATCATGCATGTTTTATTAAATTTACCGCGAACTTTGACTCCAACACAATCAAATGCAATAAGCTTCTATCGTGTTTAATTTAAAAACTTGCTCGCTTTAACCACATCATACTAAATCGGTCCTTGCTCTTAGTACGTAGACGACGATAAGTTTAAAAACGTAATTTATGCAAACTACACACTTTATTGTAAACGAAAGCTAGATTAAAATACATTCCCTACTGTAAATCGCGCTAGTGTCGGATTTCATACATGGTAGAGTTAGTTTATCGCACTGGTGGACGTATGGTTCTCAATTTCGTTTTCGTTTATTATTTTCTAAGCTACTCTTTGTAACTCGTACAGTTTGCAAGACTCGTATGTAGTGAAAACTAAGCGTAAACTTTGTTGTGAAGCACGCTATGTGGTTTAACCGATTTGGCACCAATCATGTCACACGTATACGTCAGAACACTACGTAGGGTTTCTGCTCGAGCCTTCTCGAACTCGAGAAAACTCAGGAAATTTCGGTCCATTCGAGACGAGAAAAAAATTACCGGTACTCGAGAATCCTTCTGATATCAAGCATATTTTTTCTGATATCAAGCAATATATACACGCACACATCCACACACACACACACGCACACACACACACACACACACACACGCACCCCCCCCCCCCACACACGCAGTCACGTACACACACGCCCATGCACAAATAGTAATTTTAAATTGTAATGTTAATCTTATCTCAATGTATACTTTTAATGAAACAGGAATTAGAGTTTTGTACTGTAAAATGGTAATATTTTAAGTAGTTCGTGTTAATCGCACTCGCAGGCGGCCAAGATACAGGCTCAGCCTAGTTTGGCGTCTGACGGATATAACGTTTATAATTTAAGTGTGTTTTTGTTTAATATTTTTTTTTTTTTTATTATATCAGTCACTAAAAAATTTAAGATTTTTAAATGACTACTCGCGGATTTCACATGTTTTAGTTTAAGAACATTAGTTTATAGTATATTTAACACAAAAAACACTTTAATAACGATAACTAGGATTGTCTTATTTATCAAGTTAATATTCGGTTATAATAAATTCCATACATCTATACCCCCAACCGATCGAGAGAACTGGCGCCTACTCCACTGACAAGAACCAAGCTCTAAGATGTTGATGATGATACGGGGAAAGCTGGCAACTCGTGTACAGTAACGTGTGTGTTGACTGTGAAGTATGTAATCCTTTTAGTTTTACTAAACTCAGTTTTGAAATAGGATAGGGGCAAGGAAATTAACTCAGTTCTGTTCTGTAACAAGAATCAAATTTTTGTTCCTTTCCTTACGTAAATGAGACGCACAAAATACTAGAAATTAATGATAATAGTGCAATACAAAATATAACACATAAAAATGCTTTCTTTGTAAAATTTCAACAAATTTCAACGGTTTTTATAAAAAAACTCGGGACTCGAGAAAACTCGGGAAATTGGCCTCAAGAATTCTCGAAATTCGAGAAATCAAAAATGTCGAGATATTAGAAACCAGCTACGACCGCTTTTCGTTACAAATGGTCATTAACATATTCACTACCAACAATTCCGAAAAGCTACGCTCGAGATCGCTACTCAGCGGGAAAACCACGGGATCGGGACCGATGAACTTTAATTAATATTTTTCAAATTAAGATCTATATGATTAATATCTGTGGCTGTGTGTTTTAATTTTATTGAAATTCTCATTTTACTAAGTGCTAGGTTGTTTCAAATTATGCCTAAAACGGCCCCTTGAAATAGGCTGGAAACATTAGTATTACCTATTATATTAATCGGTCAACAATAAGCAGGAAAATCAAAACAGTCCGACACTCAATATCTCTTCCTATTCAATTTTCTAATGTTGTGACGATTGGTTAAGTTTCGGAGGAGGAAACAGTCGAGAGCAAAATCTCGATTTTTAAGTGTTTTACATAACATTTTTATTTTTAGTCGAAGCTGCAGTTGTCCTTATCGTACTTGCTCGCGTTCCCGCCTGCGTTGCGTGACAGAAATATTGATCTAGAATTCGTAAATCTGAAACGGGCTCAGCTAATGTCGTCCCTCTTAAATAAATGCGTTAAATATAAATGGAGCCTGGAGCATTAATTCCACTTTACCTGTTTTTATTTTGGTGTACAAGGAAAATTAATATTTAGATGTTAAAAGCGCTTTAAACTCCTCGGAGGAGAACTAAATCAAACTTTTACTTCCATTTTATAATATGCAAAAGAACCGGTTCAAAAGCTCTCTTTAAAATTTTATTACACTTCTCCCCACACACGTAACCTAACATCTCATTTCGGTAAAATTTTAATAAAAACCCATTCCGCGCAAAGGCAAGCGCGGTCATTGAACTGATTAGAGCAGAGTAGCTCATCTCATTTTAATAAATTTCAATGAAATATGTATCTCCTGTCGGTAGAAATAATGGCGGGGCCCGCTTGAATACTAAAAATAAATCACCGCGGTTTTATAATGCGCGGGAGAAAAAAACTCGTTTCTCGTCCTTGTGCGAGGAAAGTGATTTTCTCACAAAGGAATCTGACATAAATATGATTTCTAGCTTGTAGCTTTGTGTTGGGAATTATTACTCTGTTATCGTGGGATCGCGATGTTTTGAATAAAATGACAATGACTGTGCTTGAATTGGAATTGTAATTACTTGTATTGGAGTCAGTGGGATTGAATAATAGTTATTTGTTATACAAGGGTGCAAAGTTGAATTTTAACCGCGAGTGTGGAATTGAAACACGAGCTAGCGAACGGATTCTAGGGTTGAACCACGAGCCAGCGAATGGATTCTATGGTTGAACCACGAGCGAAGCGAGTTTTTTTTTTATTTTTTTTTAAAAAACCTTGAAATAATAAAGAATTAATAATTAAAAAAAAAGGAAAAAACGTATAAAAAAGAGAAAAAAGACCAAAAAAACATAATAAAAGAAAAAAAACATTCAAAAAGAAACAAAACATTAATAAAAAGGAGAAAAAAGCAAAAATCATTGAAAAAAGAAAGACAAAGCAATAAAATAGAGACAAAAACATAATAAAAGAAAAAAAGTTACAAAAACATTAAAATAAGAGAAAAAACGTAAAAAATAGATATAAAAAGACAAAAAACTTAAAAAAAAACATTTAAAAAGAGAAAAAAGTGGAAAAACCACAAGAATAAATTAAAAAAGAAAAAAACATTAAATTTTTTTTTTTTATTAGTGGCAAAAATAAAAAAGAACCTTGAATAAATACATTTAAATCAATAAAATATAATAAAAAAAACAATAAAATGTAGACGAAAACATCAAAAAAATAAATAGAATTTCAAAAAACATTAAAAAAAGAAGAAAAGTATTTAAAAAAAGAAAAAACGTATAAAAAGACCAAAAAAACATTAAAAAGAGAAAAAAAATACAGAAAAACATTCAAAAAGAAACAAAACATTTAAAAAGAGAAACAACGTTTTTAAAAAGGAGAAAAAGAAAAAAGATTTATAAAACAAAAAAACATTTAAAAAAGAAAAAAAGAATGAAAAACATTTAAGAAAAGAATAAAACATTCAAAAAAAGGTACCTAAATAAAATAAATCTGATGAGCGAAAAATGTCCTGTGGACTGGCCTTAACATGTTATTATGTTTAAGAAAGTAACTAACACGTTCGGATTTCAAATATTCTTTGCACTCTTGTGGATAAAATGCAGTTTTGCTATCTGTTTTTAAAGAATAAAAATGGGCTTTCCGAGCTAGTGAGGTAAAAATATAATAGGTGCTCTATTTCACGTGAGTCAATAGAAGCCTGCTTGTAAATACTTAACGTTTATTATGTACGTTGTCTTTATGGCCCCCGACAGGAAATGAGTCAATCCAGAAACCAAGCCCGGCTAATACATTTTATAAATCGTATATTTCTAAATAGCGGGGCGGGAAGCTGGACTTTATAACTGTCGGGTACCATAGTGAAACTTTAAGGTCCTCTTTTTTTCTTTATTTCTTAACTCCCGTGTTTAAGTAGGTATCTGTGTTAATGCCCCAACGGTTAGTGTCGTTTTAAGTCTGCCAATTTGGCACATTTAATGATTTTGGCTTACCCCCAGTCGCTAAATTCATTACTGTATAATTAAGTAGACCCAAAATAATACATTTTGCTTCAATATTAGTTCATTCTTTGAAAAGTTTGGTGCAACGCACCTTACACGTGATTAAGTAAGCAAAATACGCATTGAACAAAAGGTAATTTAGCACATGAACTGCTGTCCAAGAGCAATTTAATGCGTTGATTATTACAGAAAAAACTCAAGTCGCTATGTGTGGGCTGATGATATTTGAGGAGTTCCCTCGACTCCTCAAGGATCTCGGAATTAACACTTCATTAGATGATACTTCAACGGAATCATGTCAGAATCTTTGACGTACTTTACATCTTTGAGGAGTTCCATAAGTCATCTGTGGTCTTCATCATCAGTTCCACTTCACCAAAATTGTGATATCCGAGGGTATATACACGAGTTATAATACAAAATAACGAAATCACTACACGCGTGCCTAAAAATTTTGAGGGTTGCCCTAATCCCATCATCAGATCCTGAAGTATACTCTTTCGAATAAAAAAAGAATTTTGGAAATCGTTCTACAATTGACGGAGAAATCGGCGAAAATACATTTAAAAAAAAATACATACAAAAAGACAGGCTTGCGTGTTCTATAGACCCACTAATAGTTAGGATTTTAAGACAATAAAGACAGATCACAAAAAAACTTTATTGGGGTATATGCCATGATAAAACTCCAGATTAAAAACTTATAAATAAAATCTATACTAGTTCAAATTCAAATAATTTTATTTGGAACAAAGTCAATAACGTGTTAGTAACAGATTAGGTTCTTATTTCTAGGGTTAGTATTTTATTAATATAGGTTTTTGCATAGGAAGGCATGCAGCTGCACTCAGTGCTTCAGCCACGGTGAGTCCCACCGGTCGGCTAGCGTGCATAGAGGGCCTACCGCGAAACGAAAACGAACTTGGTTCGTGTATCTCCGTCTTTATCGCACTTACTAGTTCGGGCGGAGAGGGAGATACACGAACGAAGTTCGTTTTCGTTTCGCGGTAGCCCCTCTGGATAGTATTCGAGCTTGCGCGCCACCGTCTCAGTAACGAGCTACATCGCTTCCTGATGATCGCGTGGAAGCCGTTGATCCGCCCCTACGCGAATATACCCGAGGCGATGCAGTATCGAGCTAATTTTAATTTGATAAATGTTTAATAACTGACGATCACAATATAAATTTTTAAAATTGATTGAGTGTTAGTTTTAAGTGACATTGTAGGTATATTGTGAGATCAATAAATCATATCATATCATATCAATGATATAACTATTTAATTTTTAACAGTTTTAAATAAAACATTTTCAATACTAACGTCTCTTCAGACTTTTTAATATTCAAGCTCCCCCGCACCCGATAAGAAGTTTTATCGCAAATTGAGTTCTTATTCCAGTACATTCGAGTCTAAAATTATCATTTTAAATGTGTTTCGACCTACTTACCTGCCCTAAGTGTGCATTATTTATTAGCGTAGATATGTTGTGTTAAAATTCGCCTAAAACTACCCACGTAAGGAAAGTTGTGGAAACAGTAACACAGTTAATCAATCAGGCTTTGTTTCGCACACCTCAGCTGGATATTAATGGTGGTTAGACCCGGTTAGGTAATTTGTTAGGCGGAATCGCTTTTTGTCTAAGGAAATAAATGAGCAACTTCAGTTAGAGCTGTGTTTAGTTCTTATGTTCCGTCGTCAGTTGGTTAGGCGCCATGTTAAGGGTGAGTGCCACCAAAGGTGCCCCGCTATTCTGTAACTTGTTTTAAGAGCTTAAAACCTCATCCTCAACGCTCATCCACAAATATATCTTGACTCCGCGATTCGTAGTAACTAAGCGTAGGTAGAGGTCCAGTTTCGTTAGGCGTAACGGGTGGGGTAAGGGGCATGAGCGCGTAAATAATAACAGCCCTGTGCGAGGATGCGATAGGTGGTGAGCGATAAAAAATTGACCAATAGGAAGCGACGTGCGAGGATGGCCACCCACGCAATAGGGTGTTTTCAACTATAGAAATTAAATTATCATAGTATTTTTTTATAGTTTTTACCAAAAAAAAATACGAATATAACACAATTTTGTTATAAAAACATAAGATTAATTTTTAATTTGAAAATTAAAATAGTAGTTTTATTATCTGTATGTTACGTGACCGAAAACGCCGACCGCCATTTTGTCTTCTGTGGGTGACGTCAGAATAAAAAATCCAAAAACAAGTTTTCATTATTTGACGTTTCTATGTTACTGCACAATATAGTATCTTCTTAGTAGTCTTTGTGTTGGTGTTGCAGTTATGATACCACGATAAAGGCTGCTGGCTTTTCGGCGCGAATATATATAACGTTCAAATTTCAACCATTATTTATTTGCATAAAGCTATATTATTTTAAGGAAATAAAAATATCAGTTGACTATCGAATCTATACAAACATTTAAAAAAATATTATAAAATTTTGTAGAATAGCCTATTGGTGGATTTTTTCGTCGCTCATCATCTCGCAACCTCGCACAGTTCTGGTGGAAAATTGGATATTTACCGAAACAGGCCTCCGGCTAATACGCAACACGAATAATATTACACGACCAACAACCATAAAAAAGGGGCGCATCAATATCTGACAGGATTCAAATGCTAACTTTGTGCACCGTCTGCCAAGTACTTCCCGCCATTTCAGGACTGACAGACTTAGGTTTACTCTATGCCATACTCGTACTGTTATCACATGACGTAAATATATCTACCCTTAAAATTTTGACCGGAAGTGAAGGATTTTTAAAACTGTCGCCTAATTTTAGGTGTGATAATCTTCTGATTCTGGCTCAGGCCAATTTTCTCGACCGTGTGCCATGCATTTTATCGTGTTGTCATGAGACGTAGGTATATTTCGAGCGGGGTTACGGACTATTAGGATGACTCCGATATTTTTGTCCGCTTTGTCATGCCAGATATTAATGTTAGTGAGTGTACATCGTGAAAAATATACAATGTGCAGATTGTAAATTGGAACTTTTGTGAACTGAAATTCTACGTATGTAAAATATTTTGCGTCATGTGCATTTTTGTATATATGAATGAGAGATATGCACACTGTACAATTCATTTCGCTTGTACGACATGTAAGCATTTTCAGAGGTGTTCTCTATCAGAGCGCAGCGCATGTAACATTCAAGGCAACGTAGAAAAGTACAAAATGTCATAACAATACAATAAACTACAATAATTTATTGATAACACCCGTCTACAAAAATGGAGGAGAGGATCCTCAGATCAGGAGCTGATGGCGGGATCCTGGAGAAATCGAGGGGACTTAAGAGTCCCCTCGATTATAAGAGTGTGCCAGTAATAAGTTACTGGCACACTTGAAACTTTAAAAAAAAACAAATCATAATTATTATTAGTATCCTGATCCAAAGTACTATTTGATCATTCATTTAGGTGTGATGTAATCTTGCTATATTATAACGTCGTCATAATTATTAATTTACTAAGGTGTTCCGGTATTGTGTAATTTTTAATAAGGAGTGTTTTACTTTAAACCTTTATGAAGCCTTATTGAGTTTCTTTCATAACTACATTTTGAGAATGGTAGATTATCCTTTCCTTCGTAAATGTAAGTGCCAATCAAAAATGATTAAAGATCACTCGAGCACTGCGTGCTTGGTATGTGCCAGCTGACACTGGATATAAGTAATAAACTTTTTATAGCCCTTTTACTTATTCACAGGGAGACAATTTATTGTCCTTCAATTCTTAGTATAATAACTGGAGATAACGAATTCGGATCGTGCCTTGTTTCTTAATTTTTTTTCAGGTTATTCTTCTGTATTCAGTTAAAGTATTAGGCTTTGGCAATGTGAAAGACTTTCGACTGTGGAAATCTTGTTTGTGGATTATTATATTGGAGACATTTTTGTTCATTAAAACAGCGCTTGGATTCCACTTTTAGATCGTATTATTAAATGTCATGGTTACTAGTGAATTATTTACGTTAAAAATAAGAATAGGTACCTGATGTATAAAGCCAGGAATACACTAGGGGACAAATGTGACACAGTGAAGGTGACACGGGTGACGCGACGATGCCGGACTTCGCTCAACATGTCTGGCACATCGCGCGACACGTGTCGCTAGCGACGTCGAGTGAAGTGGCGCGACGTTGTAAGACTTTGCGCTCGGCATGTACTATGTATGGGCTCGGTATGTCTGGCGAAGTTTCACAAAGTCGCATGACTTCGCCTGACGTCGCTACGGACATAAGTTGCGTGATGGTGCCTGATATGTCTGGCGAAGTTTCGCGAAGTCGCACGACTTCGCCTGACGTCGCTACGGACATAAGTCGCGTGATGGCGCCAGATATGTCTGGCGAAGTTTCTCGAAGTCGCACGACTTTATCTGACGTCGCTACGGACATAAGTCGCGCGATGTTGCCAGATATGTCAAGCGAAATCACCCGGCTTCGCTTGACATGTTGCCGACACATGTCGTGGGACATTAGTGTAACCCTGACTGTTATAATAAATCTGTGGTAAGAAGGAGCTAGCAACATTTAGAATAAGCTGGGAAAAGAGAAATATACCTAAATAATAAAATCGTGTAGTAAAAGTTATCATGGAAAACATAAACATTACATATCGAGTTACTCGCGTAAAAATGTTATTAAAACGCACTTTTTTACGACCCTTTTACAAACTGATGACACGAACGAAATAAAACGATACCCGTATGATGTCAAAGGGAATATTGTTTCGAAGTCAATCAAAAATCCAATCCAATATGCCATCGATCCTGGAGGTTTTGCGATTCGACGTATTGGAATGACAGTAATGTTATATGTATTTGTCGCCCGCTCTGAATCAGTCCTTTAACGCTAAAGTAATAGCGATATTGTAATTGTAACTCTATATTTCGTGGTCTTTAAACGTACGTTCAAAGTCATCACTTACCGTCAGGTGAAATAGGAATAACACTAGGGAGATGATGATTCTTTAATAAAGTAACATCATTAACCGACTAAAAAAAAAGGAGGGGGTTCTAAGTTCGACTTTTTCGAAAATTTCAATACATCGTTATAAATACGCGCTGTTAAATCAAGAAAACACCGATTGTGCGATATTTTTTTTTTTTTTACAAAACAGCGGTATTTAATGATCAGCAGGGAAAACGCGTAACTTTTCGGAAATGAACTGTAAATTTTTTAAGGTTAAAATGACAGTTGATGTTTGTGCTCTTACGCTCATAAGAAAAATTATTAATGAAATACCAACGCCATACCAATACTACAAAATCAAGTACCTTCCGATCGTATCGTAGCAAACACATTTGTCAATCAAGTGCGTTATGTTTTCGCAGCGCGATGTTACTGGAGAAGCTGTAATTCGTCGGGATTTATCACAGTTTGCGTTTGCCTGAGACGGAGCAAAAACGCGTGATTAATGAGTGAGCAGGCGGCTGATGAACACGTTACGTATTCAAACACTGTGGGGATGTAGAATGGGGCACTGGAAAAGGCAAGGTTTAACAATTCGTATGCGATTTTTATTATACTGCGGGGCTGCGGGCTACCGAAATGTACGACGAATTCAATCAAACCCTTTTAAGGAATTAAACACTCAAGAATTATTTTTGAATAGAAAACTCACGTAAACCTCGATTTTATTGGGATATATCTGGGGTCACGGCAGTGCCCCCGCCAAGTCGAGCACAACAAACAGGCACGGCCGTGCCATCCTTTTCTCGAATCTATATTATTTCAGTGGGTATCGACGATCTCACACACTGCGGCTAACACTTTACGGCTGCGAAACGTGGCCCATGACGCAATGGAACAGAGAGAGACTGGGAATCGTTTGAGATGTGGTGTTGGAGGAGGTTAGTAAAGTAATAAGCCGGACGGAAAAAATATCAGAGACTTCTAAAAATCTTTGGTACCTATTGATTTTTTTAAATCAGATAAAAACCTTGAAAAACTGAACAGGAAAAACACTAGTGACTGGATGGAAATAATAATTGATGGAAAAATAGAAGATAAAAGGAAAATAGGACAGTACCCTTATGCATCCAGAGCTTGCGTCAAATCCGGTAGTTCTGATTTTTCGCAGACTTGTTTATGATGGTCCAATGAATAAAGGTCCAAAAAATAAAATGAAAGTGGCCCAAGGCAAAAGGGACCAAAGTATTTTAGATTTTTGACAAAGTTGCGTTTGACGCTCGAGGTCACAAACTTGGATTATTATTTGGGCCAACATCATAAACAAGTCTGCAAAAATCAGCACTACCGGATCGGCAACAAGGTTACTTGATCAAAAATTAAGCGGACACGAAATGAACTAACATGTAGGCCTCTCTTTTATATTTAAGATTAGTTGTTAAGACCCTAACTTTTATTTTATTATCTAACAAATAAAAGCATCATCTTAAGTGGGTATAGATAAATGTAGAGTAGAATATGTGAGAAATTACTTGAACGACAAGGACCCTTAGCTTTTAACTATAATTATGATGATATTAATGATGATCTAAAGACTGAATTAGCACAACTGATGACGGGACACCACGGGAGACAAGAAGGTCTACCCTTCTCTTTCTAACTTGCAAATTGCGAATTACAGGAATAGATGAGTAGCGTGCTACGCGACTTGGTAGAAAACAGCGCTAGCCAACCTGGCATCAGTAAAGTAAAATATCGCTGAAGTTGTGAAGCATGAGACTTCACTATATGGTAGCTCTAGGAACACTGGGTCAGTTCGCAACATTTTGAGCGATATTCAACCTTATTGACACGGTATGCCTGAGTTTCAACTTATTTTATGTTCAGCAATTGTGATCAGCAGCACGGCTATCACAAGATGGGTCGCGAGCTGTGTCGTTGCGACATATACTATCTGTCTCTTTCTAAGCGTTCTAATTGGAAATAGACGGATAGTTTCTCTCACCGCGACACGACTCGCAGGCCGTCCTGCGATAGCCTTGCTGGTCGATTGCGTAACTTTTATTTCGTACATTGAGCCTGTTGCAGTTTTTCTGTAGCGAAATAATAGTTGAGTTGCAACGCTTTATCAAAAGTTACCCAATTATTCATCAGGTTAAAAATCGTTTTGGCTGTAAACGCGTAAAAACAAGTTAAGTAAAATGTAAGTTACGCACGTCACTCTGTCAGGGCATATTTAATTAGTTTTTTTTTCAAATTCACAAAAGCTTTGCATGGGTTATTAGTTACTGGCAACCAGTTTCTTTGGCACTTCATGGTTACTTAAACAAATAAACTTTATCAGAAGCATCATAACATATAACCATACCTGTGCTAACTCGGGGCACTTTTTAGGGATTTGATATCGATAAAAAAGATGTCGATATATATTAACACATGTGCTTATTGAAATTTCTCGATTAATATAAAAAGCTTCGATATCATATCTGAACACATATCATATCTGTTTTATTTTGACTCAAAAGTCAATAGACACATTTTAAGATAAGATAAAATGCCCCGTTTACCACTGTGGACGTTAAGATAACGTATATTAATTTAAAGTGGATATTTTCATCTAGACGGCAATATTTACTACCGACGAATAGAGAAAAATGTAAATTGTATACTATGAAAACTATTTTAAAATAAACAAATAAATGCATGTTTTAATTTGTTTATTGTTTTTATTTTAAAATGAAGAGAAAATAAATAATATTGTGCCTGATGCACCTATGCACTGGTTGTGCAACTGAATTTGACGGGATTCCGATGAGGGAGCAGCTGAGTGAAAGACTTGTTTTCTTTTCCGAGTTGATGCCGTTTCGTAGGTATTTGTAGAACTGAATTTCATGAGGCCCGGACGCCATATTTATACCATGAAATTCCTTGCCCCGCAGCCCGCCCGCCCGTGCTTTTGGCGGGAAATATGGGCGGGAAAGTATTGGCGGGAAATTTTTGGCGCGAAACGACATCTCATTTATTTATGACAATAATCTTAGGCTAATACGTTATTTACAGTGTTTTATACTTATTTCTATGACATTCGTAATGCATTATCACCCGAGATCCTCTCCGTTTGCCGGCCAATCGCATCTAAAGCGCGGGTTTTTCGTGTCGCTGTCTATATACGTACCTCGGCCCCCACCTGGGGTATAAATACCGAGCTTCCCCCCTCGCTCGCCCATCAGTCTATGCTTGGCCAGCGCGCGGATAGGATCTAAAGGCTTCCTCTTAATCTATCTATATTTCTAGTGGAAACTTAGTGTTTAGCCACTCTTTACTTATGAAACCAACAGTATATTACCTCTTAACTAGGTAGGAATGAAGTGTGAGACCTATTATTATTTATTTCGACTACAAATTATATAAGGCGACTGTAATACAATGCTTACGTTGTAAGAGGGTTATAAGCTAGGTTACAGGCAATCTATTTTATCAGTATTTACGTAGATGGTTGTCCTGCACATTTCTCCCGCCGTGGAACACCCGGCCGGTGTTCCAGCTCGCTGGCGTGCAGGTCGTCATCCTTGGTAGGTAAAATCGCGAGCTTCTTGGTCGGTCGCCGTAGCACTCCGCCCTTTGTTCTGACGTCCACCACTCTTGTCTCGCCGTCGGGTCCCGGGTACTTGGCGATCACTCTACCCATGGGCCAAGTATTGCGTGGGAGGGTCCCGTCGCCGATGAGTACGATGTCGTCGATTTCTATGGGCCGGCCGCGCCTATACGGCTCCCGCCGGTCTTGAAGTGTAGGTAGGTACTCGCGGACCCATCGACTCCAGAAGTGGTCCGCGAGTCGTTGGCTCGTCCTCCACGTTGCTCGGCCGACTAGGTCCTTGTCGTTGAAGGTACCGGGCGACTGCACTCTGCCGGATCCGCCGAGTAGGAAGTGATTCGGTGATAGGGCTTCGGGGTCATCGGGCTCCACGGACACGTGTGTGAGGGGGCGGCTGTTCACGATGTATTCTGCTTCAGCCAGGGTCGTGGCGAAGACCTCCTCCGAGGGGTGACGCTCTTTCTGGACAGTGTAAAGAGTGTCTTTTACCGCTCGCACCATTCGCTCCCACGCCCCGCCCATAAATGGCGCCGAAGGGGGGATGAAGCGCCATATTATTTGTCGTCGCCCCGCCTCCTCTTGCATCGCGTCTTCGGCGGCCGCCCGCAGCATCTTATCCGCAGAGTGGAAGTTCGTCCCGTTGTCCGACCAAATCTCCGTAGGTGTGCCTCGACGCGCGATCATTCTTCTTAGAGCCATTATGGCGGATTCGCCGCTTAGACTGGGCACTATTTCCATATGTATAGCGCGCGTTGTAAGGCATGTAAATAGCGCTACATATCTCTTCTGTGTCCCTCGGCCTACTGTAATTGTCGCGGGGCCCCACAGATCGACGCCCGTGTACGTGAAGGCTCTCTCGTGATGTGCGAGGCGGCAGCGCGGCAGATTTCCCGTCGGAGGTACAGTCGGCTTCGATTTTCGTCGCCGGCATGGCAGACATCGATGGATAATCATTCGGGCGACTGTACGTAGTCGTAGTATGGCGTAGTGTTGTTTGCATTCGTTCACTGTCGCTTCAACTCCGTGATGGTTCATTTGTCGGTGCACGCAGTCGATGTACAGTCGGATGGCCGCGTGATTTCCGTCTAATACGGACGGCCGTTTTTGCGTTGTGGCTATGTCGTTTGCTTCGTTGATGCGCGTTTTTAGCGTTATCACGCCGTCGATGAGTTCGATCGCTAACGGGCGTAAGCGACTATTCATGGCCGGCGGCTTGCCCTGCATTAGTCTCTGAATTTCGTCGCTGAAGCTGTCTCGTTGACTCTCTCGTACTATTAGGCGTTCCGCTTCTATTAGGTACCGCGCGTCAATTGATAAGTAGGTTTTTGATGCGGGCCGGGCCTGTCGCGGCGCGGCGGGCGCGGGTCGCTTGTGTTTTCTGTTCCACTCGGGGTCCTTTTCTTTGTTCTTGAGTGTTTTTTTGTAGTGAGTTCGGCCTTTGTTAGGACGACATAGTTCTATGAACTGTAGTACTCGCGCTAGTGTGCGTAGTAGGCGCTCCCAGCGCGAGAACCTTTCCGCCGGCGGTAACCACGGTGTGTGCGTGATTTTGTTACAAATTTCGGTTGCTATTTTATTTTCTTCGCCGGTCGGTGCATTATTTTGTTGTTGTGGTTCGGCGGGCCATGTTGTGTAGTCATTGTACAGGAAGTCTTTATCTCGATCAAGTTTCTTCTTGATGCTATGTAGGCGTTTGAGCGCGTTCTCGTAGCTGTCCGGCGGTTTGTCGTCTTCGATTTTCCATAGTAAAGGCACTTGACAGTGACCGTCGGCCGTGAGCGTGGTTGATTGCGCGAGCTGAGCGAGGGCGCGTTCCTCCGGGTCGGATTTAGGTCGTTTCGGCTCTATCATCGTAACTTCGATTGCGAAGTATTCTTTCAACTGCCGGTCGATGTCTTCTTCGCTTGTTAGCGATTCCCTTTCTTCGGCTGGCTGGTTGGAGATATGGCTGACGATATGGTGGACGACCTCGCCTTGTAGGGGGGCGCGGGTGTGTGCGCCGTGTAATACCCATCCGAGCGGTAGTCGGCTGGCGACGGGTTGATTTCTGTCGCCGCGTCGGATTTCTTCTGGTATTAATAGATGCCAGTTGTCTTGCCCGAGCAGTATTCCCGGTTCGGCCGTATCGTATCTCAGTAGGTGCTCTATGTCTCGTAGGTGTGCACACGTACTGATATCGTCTTCGCTTATCGTTTGGGGTGATAAGCGTAGGTCGGGAATTGTGCGGGCGTGTATGCGCATCTCTTCGCCTTGTCCGCGTATGAGGAGCGGGACTCGGCGGGATTTTCTGGCGTTTATTTTTTCACAGGTGATTGCCTCTATGCGTAGCGGCGTTGTAGGCCCGAAAATGGGAGCGTGGGTTCCCCCGGCGGGGGGAGGGGCGGGGACGGCGGGGCGCACGGCGGCGGCGCCCTGTCCCGCGCTCTCGGCGGTGCTCCTCTCTTGGGCCTGCTCGGCGTACTGTGGGGTTTCCCGCCGCGGTGTTGCTGCAGGGTGTAGGCTCTCCTGCAGCGGCGGGACTATGGGTGGCAGCGTTGACTGTGGGGTTTCATGAGGCAGTGTTCTCCACTGCGCGGCATCATGAGTTCGCTGCCCTATGGGTGACCTTGGCTGTAGGTCTGGACGAGGCGCCGGCGTCGCAGGAGTGCGTGTCTGTGGGGTTTCCTGCGAGGGCCTCGAGCCGTCTTGACACGTAGTTCTTGACGGCACTATGGGTGGCAGCGTTGACCGTGGGGTTTCATGAGGCAGTGTTCTCCACTGCGCGGCATCATGAGTTCGCTGCCCTATGGGTGACCTTGGCTGTAGGTCTGGCCGAGGCGCCGGCGTCACAGGAGTGCTTGTTCGCGAAGTCTCCTGCGAGGGCCTCGAACCTTCTTGCGTCGTAGCAGTTCCCGACGTGGACGTGGTTGCTTGTTGTGATGTTTGTGGCACTGCGTGGGTGGTGCCGCTTTGTTTGTAGCGATTCGCGCAGGGCAGCGCGGGCGTGAAGACGGGGGAGGGTTCGCTGAAGGGGGCGTTCCCCGCTTGCGCAGGCGTCGCGACGGCAGCGGCGACTGGTGCGCTGGGCGGCGGGGGGAGCTGCTGGACCGTAGCTTTTTCTTCGTCAGGATTGTTCCCCTTTTCTTCTGGAAGGTGTGGTTCTTGAGTGATGGCGGGCATCTCGTGGTTTTTCTCGAACCAGGCGTCGATTTGCTCGTTCACTTGAGTGGCGGAAACCACAGTTCCTTCGTTTTCGTCGCTTTGTTCGGCTTCTAGTGTGGCGATGTGTGCTTGGGCGAGTTCAAGCTTGATGCGTAACATCTCTTCTTTTGCTTTGGCTAAGCGTTGCGCACGGCGGCTCGTGGTCGTTGCGCGTGACTTCGACGACGGTGGCGGCGCGGGGGGACGTGGCGTCGTCCCCGTCTGTGACGATTCCTGAGATAACGGCGGCGTCTCAGTGATCGTGTCCGTGCTCGTCGCGTTGTCCGTCGCCGTTGGCGGCGTGTATGTTGAGTCTCTACTTGTTTCTTCTCTTGAGGTCCTCGGCGGTTGCTCTGTCCCGAAGATGAGCTGGGCTAACGACTGCCCCGGCGCCGATGACCTTGTGACTGGACCCATTTTCGACGATAATTTCTCGGCAATGTTCTTTCACTTTCACTGGAATCTTCTTTTTTTTTTCTTGAGGCTGTAGCTTTCGCTTAAACTGCAATTTCTTTCTTGAATATCCGGCTTACTGAAGGACCATTATGTGCCTGATGCACCTATGCACTGGTTGTGCAACTGAATTTGACGGGATTCCGATGAGGGAGCAGCTGAGTGAAAGACTTGTTTTCTTTTCCGAGTTGATGCCGTTTCGTAGGTATTTGTAGAACTGAATTTCATGAGGCCCGGACGCCATATTTATACCATGAAATTCCTTGCCCCGCAGCCCGCCCGCCCGTGCTTTTGGCGGGAAATATGGGCGGGAAAGTATTGGCGGGAAATTTTTGGCGCGAAACGACATCTCATTTATTTATGACAATAATCTTAGGCTAATACGTTATTTACAGTGTTTTATACTTATTTCTATGACATTCGTAATGCATTATCACCCGAGATCCTCTCCGTTTGCCGGCCAATCGCATCTAAAGCGCGGGTTTTTCGTGTCGCTGTCTATATACGTACCTCGGCCCCCACCTGGGGTATAAATACCGAGCTTCCCCCCTCGCTCGCCCATCAGTCTATGCTTGGCCAGCGCGCGGATAGGATCTAAAGGCTTCCTCTTAATCTATCTATATTTCTAGTGGAAACTTAGTGTTTAGCCACTCTTTACTTATGAAACCAACAGTATATTACCTCTTAACTAGGTAGGAATGAAGTGTGAGACCTATTATTATTTATTTCGACTACAAATTATATAAGGCGACTGTAATACAATGCTTACGTTGTAAGAGGGTTATAAGCTAGGTTACAGGCAATCTATTTTATCAGTATTTACGTAGATGGTTGTCCTGCACAAATATAGACTTAGCATTGCTGTGCAGCGTGGAAACGCCGCCAGCATCTTGGGGTCTTTTCCACCAATGCGCGACCTTGTGGACGCGGGTGTCTAGTGCCTACTTTTATTTTTATGATTTTATTTTTTTAGTTTAATTGATTTACTAATTTTTGTGTATAGGTTAAGTTAGTTTTAGTCATTTTAGTTCATAGTTTCATCTACATTTTTGTCTGATTTTGAAATATATTCTGCACAACGTAAATAATATAGGTACAATAAGGTTTAAAAAAAATGTAATTATGTTCACTAACATTTAAATGTTGACAGTAACATCGATATATTTTTTTGTCGATAAAATATTTTGCTGCATCACTTTAGTATAGGTGCCCCGAGTTAGCACAGGTATGCATATAACAAAATACTATAACAATAAAGACATTATCTACAGGTTATGCAGCTGTTAATTTTAAAGGGTGTGCAATAATACGTAAGTTTGAATTGGATTCACGCCAGCGACAAAATTTGTGTGTTTAATTTGCATTTCCATGGCGCTAATTTTAGTGTTCGAATTATTTTGTTGTCACTCCGTTGAGATTAACGTAGCGGTCATTCTCGTGCCGTTTTGACGGTTAAGGCACAGATTATATAATAGTTGTTAAGGCACAAAACAGATAGGTAGTTAAGGCTAGAGTGATAAAAGCCAATGATTGTGTTTTGTTCTAGCTAACAACTATAACTAAGAGTTTGAAGCTAAGATTTTGTAACACAATGGTGAACAAAGATGTGTACATCCCGCTTAATGGAAAGTTAACAGTAGCCCATGGACGGCCGGGAATCACGCTCATTACCGAATTAATGATCTACCTAATTTGCGTTTATAGTTTAAAGTAGTAATCGGCATTACTTTTGTTTTATTTAGGCTTTAATATTCAAACCAATTCTTTAAGTTTTAAACTTTTTTTATGAATAACATAATCATTAAAAAAAAATAAGATGAAAATTACTACAGTTCAAACTTCTCTCTCTAGATGGATATAATCTTGTAAATACGTTTATTATCAGTATCATCATCACTTTTAAATATACCACTTTAAAAGTAGCCTTGATGAATTAAAACTGTACTTTTACGCTCACTAAGTATGTTAAGATTTAAATTAAGTAAATGTCTCCTCCTCTAACAGCCTCATCTTCTAACCCTTTAATTCGCATTGTCCCGCTGGCTAGATAAACCCGTTGACCATCTTTTTGTATATTTTCCTGCCCAGAATCGGTTGTCACTTGAACTATATAGACCTTAGCAATTTTTTTGCGAATTAAAGAGAGATGTCGAAAAAATAATTAGTTAACATACAGTCAGTATTGACAGAGAAAGAAAATCTTAACGGTTATTATTGAAGTGCGTTAATATAAACAAACTCTTTTAGTCTCTTCCAGATTTTAGACATCGCCGCATCCAAGTACGAAAAGTTAGATCCCACAGAATTCGACTCGCGAAATAAATTAGACAAGAGATTTGTATTGCGCCGGATTAAATTGTCTTAATTTATTATACGACGGCCCCAATGCGCCTTAATGGGTAATGTAGGCGTCAGAAAAGTGGGATTGCTCAGGGAATTTCACATTTTTATATTTGTGAAATGGGCCGGATCTGAGTATAGTGCTTTCTTTGACAAAGTGACAAGGGACAATAGGAATTTGTGCAGAGGTCTTATGCACAATGAATTCATTATAAAGTCTATTGGGGGAGGCAGGGGAGGCAGGTAACAAATTGGAGTTTTTTATTGCGGTTGTGATCACATCTTAACAATTCAGGTAAAATTGAAACTTTGTAGAGTTGTTTCAATAAAATATTACCACTTTTAAAGAATAGAACAGTTATGGGTGCTATTTAATATGTCTAAATGTATAAGAAATTATTAGGGCAGGTGAGCAAGTAATGATTTACTTTAATTTGCATTGACTCAAGAATTTAAGTTCGCTAAGGTTTGTTATATAAAAATCGTGAATATTATGGCAACCGTTACAGCGATGTGAAATGAAATAATGGAAAACATTAGGAAATCCGATGTTACACTAGCCTCCAAACACCCTTCACTAAGCTTTTAAAAGACACCAGGAAATACCCCGTTACGTAAAGTTTAGTAAGTAGAAATACTTCAAAGAAAGTTTCATACTGAACTAAAGTTTCTGAGTGTCGTTTGCAGGGTAATATCAAATAAGCAAGATTACTGGGTAAATACATGCCAAGCTGCAGCTGTATATTGTGAAACGAAATAATTATATTTTTCGATTTTAGTGACCGGGGGGTCACAAAAATCTAAATATATTATTAGGAGTAACGAGTAACTAATGACTGTGCAAAAAATTACAGTCAGCCATAAAAAATATTGTCTCTACCCAGCCGATTGAAACAGTATTTCATTATATAAACAGCGTAACTACACACATTCAGTTAACCGCTGTTTTTAGGGTTCCGTACTCAAAGAGTAAAACGGGACCCTATTACTAAGACTCCGCTGTCCATCCGTCCGTCCGTCCGTCCGTCCGTCCGTCCGTCCGTCCGTCCGTCCGTCCGTCCGTCCGTCCGTCCGTCCGTCTGTCTGTCTGTCACCAGGCTGTATCTCACTGCATGATACCGTGATAGTTCGAAATTTTCACTGATGATGTATTTTTGTTGCCGCTATAACAACAAATACTAAAAACAAAATAAAATATATATTTTTATTGATAATGGTACGGAACCCTTCGTGCAAGAGTCCGACTCCCACTTGGCCGGTTTTTTTTTTACATTTTCCTATTTCCGCCCCAGTCCAAATTGCGTCAGTTCGGGTTACACAGGGTGGTTCCACAACACTTCAGGAGCTCAAACACCACGAGCCATCCGCTTGCCTCTTTGACATTGCAACGACGCGTCATTCCTTGAACTACCAGCTATCAGACTTTAATGTGATGATTTTAAAACTGTTGTTTTATTTCAAAATTCTTCTTTTGTTACAGGTTATTTCTGGCACATTACGGACTTCCATTACGATCCACTCTACACATCACAAGGCGACACTAGAAGACGTAGGTACAAAGTGTACTTTAATATGAATATTTAAAAGATTACTTTACAAGCGTCTATCACGATATTTAACTATCCTTATTTTTGAAAGAGATCTTTTAAATATGTGTACAACGCGATTTTAAAGTGATAAACATACGTGAAAGGAAGAAAATTTAACCTTAACCTAAGTTATCCTTATTAAATGTTTATTGTCAAAGGTCATGACAAACATCACATTGTATTTCCTATTGAAACATAGACCTGGGTAATAAGGTCTAAAGTTGGAAGACGTAACTATATAGTTACTGTATTGGAATTTTCAAGTTTTCAACTTGAAACTGTGATCCTTGGTTGCTTTGTTGGATGTCTTCGATGATATAACATGATATAGTGTTTTTAATATGTCTGAAAATAATTGAGTTTATAAATACATCAAACTATAGTTTAGGTTGGTGGAATGAACGCTAAGTAGGTATGGAGAATTAAGGATGACTCACGCTAGAACGGGCCGTGTCCGGCACGGGCCGTTTTCTAAGAAAAACGACGGCGTTTTTGCGCGGCCGAGCCATACTCAAGCCCGGCCTAGCCATACCCAAGCCCTGCCGAGCTACAGCCGGGCCGCGCCGACACCGAGCCGCTTCCGAGCCTCATCCATCGCTCAGCCGCAAAAAAACGCCGTCGCTTTTTCTAGAAAACGGCCCGGGCCGGACACGACCCGTTCTAGCGTGAATCATCCTTTATGCTAGGTTTAACACTAAAGCGTTTGTTTCTATTCAATTTTGAGGACTAGTTTATGTTAGTGGGTAGTGGTCCTGCCTACGAAGCTGGCGGTTCTGGGTTCAAATCCCGGTAAGGCCAAATATTTGTGTGATGAGCATGAATATTAGATTTTGAGTCTTGGATGTTTTTTTTATATTTTTTATGCATTAAATATGTAATCGTTTAGTAGTTTAATATGTAATTTTATTATTGTGTAGATTGTCGGCGAGCAGATGAACGTGGCAGCTCGGGTCACCACCGCGCGCTGGGCCGCTTCGGCGACTACTCGTGCGACAGCTCATTCGAGCTGATCGAGTCGGCCGCGCGGCACATGCGCACGCGGCACTCGGAGAACGTCGAGTTCGTACTATGGACGGGGTACGTGTTATTGATGGACTATACAATAAGTTGTGTACATTGTCGGTGAGAACATTAGCGATTAACCATCGCGCGCTGGGCCACTTCGGCGACTACTAGTGCGACAGCTCATTCGTGCTGATCGACTCGGCCGCGCGACACATGCGCAGGCGGCATTTGGAGAACGTGGAGTTCGTACTATTGACGGGGTAAGGTCGGGTCGGTAACAGTGGCTCGGATTTTTTCAGACGATCAAATTATGAAGAAAAATTCCTGGTAGCGAGCTGAAATTCACACTCAACGTGGTTTGGTTATTACATTATGTCCTTGCATTATCCGTTTTTCAATCAAGACAATAAAATATAGTAGTCAATGTTTAAAAAAAAAAAGGGAAATGAGCCGCTGTGGACTGGTACTGGGGTACTGTGACTCGACCCTTAGACACTCTAACAGTACACAGTGGCTCAAGTATATTATAGTATTCAACTAAAACTATAATTTATACATAAGTATATCACGCCTTTTTCCCAGAGGGGTAGGCAGAGATCACGGATCTCCATTTGCTACTATCCTGACAAACCACTTTCGCTTCACTCACTTTCATAACATTTCTCATACTATAATTTCTTATTTATTTGTTTGAGTAGAAATATACTCTAAGCCTAATATATCTATCAAAATCAGTAACATTAAAGTTATAAAAACAAATCACTTAGGATGTTTGCGATCACCCTATTTTCTGACTTTGTTTCTTTGTCGTTTGATTTCTAAAAATGAAAAAAAAGCGGCCAAGTGCGAGTCGGACTCGCACATGAAGGGTTCCGTTAAATAAATTGCGGTTTACGATTTATGACGTTTTAAAAAAAACTACTTACTAGATAGCTCGTCCAAACCAAATTTCGGTGGCAGTTTGCATGGTAATGTACATCATATATTTTTTTTAGTTATATCATTCTCTTATTTTAGAAGTTACAGGGAGGGGGGGGGACACACATTTTACCACTTTGGAAGTGTCTCTCGCGTAAACTATTCAGTTTACAAAAAAATTATATTAGAAACCTTAATATCATTTTTGAAAACCAATCCATAGATGGGTTTGAATAAAAAAAATTTTTTGAGTTCCAATTTTTTTGAGTTCCAATTCTGTGTAGGGGAACCCCTAAAACTTAATGTTGAAAAAAAAACAAAAAAAAAATTGGTTTGGGGCGTGATATTTTGGGAAAACTATTTTTCTCAAATTAATCTAGTATAGGTATACAAGTTTATTCTAGGAAAGGGGGAATTTGGCGCAAATGGGAAGCCAATTGATGAAAGTTTGTTACATCAGTTTCTTATAATATCACGCCGTTAGCCTGCGAATGTCAAATAACGCTTTGTATGGCAATCGAACCACCTTAATTTTGAGCCACTGGTCACGCGGTAGCCATTTTGTATTCTCCGGCGCAAAAGTTTCACCTTGCTTGCCGAAGGACATGCGAATGCGATGTCATTGCATAGCATTTTAACGTCACTGCGTCAAAACAACAATGCTTGTCTAAATGCTTAAATTTTAATACATAAAAACATGTGTAACATACCTTAAAAAGTGTTTTTTCTCCCACTGAAACACAACACCACTTACTACACATGCGAACTGCGCGGGAGCGGGTGGATCACTGCTTTGTACGTATTTGGGTGTCAAGCGCTCCCGGCAAATACAGGAGACAGGGAGCTATTGCTGTTCTATCTAGGAAATACGAGTATAGGCGCGAGTCGGTGTACCCGACCGAGCCACCGTTACTACGTGTTATTGGTGGACTATACAATAAGTTGTGTAGATTGTCGGCGAGTAGATTAGCCGCTTCGGCGACTAGTCGTGTGACTTGTCGCTCGCGCTGTTCAAGCCGCGCGGCACAATCATTCGCACGCAGTTTTCGGGAGCGTCGAGTTTGTGCTGTGGACTGGGTATGTCATAATATATAGGTAATTGGTTTTCATCATGATACCGTACTCATCGAAATTACTAGATGAGTCATACACAGACTACGAAAACCACCAAAAAACCGGCCAAGTGCGAGTCGGACTCGCGCACGAAGGGTTCCGTACCATTATCTACAAATATTTATTTAATTCTGTTTATTAGTATTTGTTGTTATAGCGGCAACAGAAATACATCATCTGTGAAAATTTCAACTCTCTAACTATCACGGTTCATGAGATACAGCCTGGTGACAGACGGACAGACAGACAGACAGACGGACAGCGGAGTCTTAGTAAAAGGGTCCCGTTTTACTCTTTGAGTACGGAACCCTAAAACATGTTTATTTAAGCGCAATAAAGCCTTATTTTTGAAGCGCTTCTACAGACAGTCAGACACACAGCCGTCCCGTTGTAGTTTTGTCCTGTATTCCAATTATTGATGATACCACAAAGTCTAAACTAAGGAATGTTGCGTATCACCCAGAATGCACCAATATTTCGTACCTCATACATTACATCACTAACTGATCACATTTTTGCAGTGACATCATAGCAGCCCGGTACGCTGGAGACGAGGAGCGGTACCAGGCTATAAGAAACATGACGGATCTGCTGGGCAGGACGTTCAGCTCACATTTCGTGTTCCCAGTGCTGGGGCATCTGGACCCCGCGCCTTCTGAGAACCTGACCAACCTCTGGGGGCATTGGCTGCCGCTGGAGGCATTGCAGACTTTTAAGAATGGTAAGCTTCTTAAGATCTAACCACCCTTGGGGCAGCCAACTGGTGTGAGGTAGCGCAGATCAGGTAAGAGTGGTATTATCTTGTGTCAGGGGCAAAAATCCTCTTTGGGTCATCGGACCCAAAGAGGATTTTCGCCCCTGACACAAGATAATACCACGCCAGCGAGCCAGCGTAGTAGTGAGTAATAACTCACTACTATGCTGACACAATATAAGCTTCATTAATTAATTTATTTTATCTTTATTGAGTTCGAAGGCGAAGTGTATGCTATGACTGGCCGAAGTCGCGCTGCAGACTCGCTACTAAATACTTATGTATGGATACGAGTCGCGCTACTGCAGCGCGACTTAGAAGCGCTAAAGTTGCGCGACAAAAACGCCTATATGTGAAAGCGCTCTATATAAGTGAACTCTATTTATCACATAAACAGTGAAATGGTTTCAAAACAATGATTTAGTCAACTGACTAGTTTCCTCTACGCTTGCGCGAAAACGCAAAAAGTTGATTCCATTAAAGTCGGTTGGAATCGATTCTGGGTTAAATCTGAACCTTCCCTGCCTGAGTTTTATCCAATTAACCTCCATTCATCTGGCAATTTGGCATGAGTTTTGAACTTTTAAGTGATTTGGGAACTTTAATATAATTCGACTTTTTCTCGGGACCGGGTTAAACCGAATAGATGAAATTCAAGGTTGTTAGAACAACTCTGTGAAGGTTTTATTTGTTTGAATAAACGTATAAAATTTTATTGGAATCTAGATCAGTCGGGCTTGCCGACTTTCACGCGTGCTAAGCCTTAGGCTGTTTTTCCATCTGGATATTTTGCAAAATAGCTATGCCATGAGCAGCATCGAATTTAAGCTTCAACACTGTGACTATTTCCATCAAAGTTAAGCGGTGTAGCGGGGCAGGTATGATAATTCTAAGAACAGGTACCCGTCTTAAACATCTTAAGCTTAACCGCTGCAAAGAGTGGAAAAGGAACTTAGTGGTGGGTTTAAATAAAATAATCATACGATCAATCTTACACTTGCGGTACATTTTTTGCCGACAAATTCGTGCTAAAACTAAAAGTGTCTTCGCCGTGTCTGTTTATTACCTTTGTAAGTTTTAAATTATAATTAGTTTGCTAACAAACCTTTGTTTGTTCACAGGTGGCTACTATACGATAGAGCAGTCACATAGCAAGCTTAGGATAGTAGCGCTGAACACAAACCTGTTCGGAGTCCGGGAATCGAATGGCGGACCCGCCCAAGCGCAGTGGGAGTGGCTCAATGCTGTACTCGAGAAGGCAGCATCTCATAGTGAAATGGTGAGTTCTACTACTTATGTCCTTATTTATGGCTACTACAGCGTGGACAACACTTAACCCATTCAGTGCTAATCTACACACACATGCTTTAAAGGATTGCGGGAAATTGAGCCAAACTAATAATAGGTATAATAATGATATAAATCCCAACAACTGTAATGACGTAACCTAGCGGGCACATCGGTAATAATATTGGAGCAAGTACGAACCATTATGCATAACACTTGGGTGAATTGTGTTTGGCTGTCATCCAATGCTGACTTACACGATTTGCTAGCATGCTACCAAAACATTTCAATCATCGCTTAATATTTGTCGTAAAAAACATGGATACCTAAAGTCTTGGAGTTAAAAAAAAAAAAAAAATTGCGGACAATATTACACAAATCGACCTAGTCCCAAACTAGCCCTCTCGGCCCGGAACCGTTCTGTGGCATCACAAAACGGAAAGCATATTCTCTGCTAAACAACGCGGAAAAATCAGAGGCAATCAAGCTGTGGAAGTTCACCAAAGGACAAAAACAAGCTAAAGCCCTGATCGAAGGGTTCAATAGTAAGCTGTCTAAAGAGTTATTACAATTCAAAAGGCACAAAACCTGCGCAGTGACAAGAATCCTGACAGGACATTGCAAATTGAACAAACACCTGTTTCAAATGGGTATGAAGCAGGACACAACTTGCAGGTTCTGCCAGGAGACAGAGGAGACTGCAATGCACATTCTCTGCTCCTGCGGACCACTCATGCATAAAAGAAGTACCTACCTAGGGCGGCACATAATGCACCCACAAGAAGTACAACATATCACCGCCCAAAGAATCTGGAATTTCCTGGAGGCAACGGGACTTAACGGTGAACTCTAAAACAAGGGCTGCCACAATAGATCACTTGCTGGTCGAAGCGGCATATTAAGGCCCACAAACAAAATAATAATAATAATAGTCCCAAACTAAGCAAAGCTTGTACTATGGGAACTAGACGAAGATAAACATACTTATCTATATAAATAAATATTTAAATACATAGAAAACATCCATGACTCAGGAACAAATATTCGTGCTCATCACACAAATAAATGCCCTTACCGGGATTCGAACCCAAGACCTCTTGCTTCGTAGGCAGGGTCACTACCAACAAGGCTAAAGCGGTCGTCGAAAAAAAAATACACCAGACTAATTGCACTTTTCATTAAAATAGCTGCCCGCGCGACTTCGCCCGCGTATTGAAAACAACGCAGACAAACATGTGGGATAAAATATAGGTAGCCGTACCAGCCAGAAAGATAATTTTACATGTAGGTAGGTGAAATAAATTTTTGTATCGGATAAGCGCCCGATAAATGACACACAAACTTACAAAGCTACAATCTCACAGACTTTTCCTCTTTATAATATTAGTAGGTATAGCTATTTGGCAAACGCTCTCGCAACGTGTAAAACCGTCAGAAATGGAGGGATATCGCTAGGAAAAACGTTAAGTTATACATGGTACAAGCTTCGCTTATTTTGGGACTAGGGCGATTTGTGTGAGATTGTTTGTTACAATATTATTATATTTGTTCATCTAATTGAAACGTGTAGAGAGAAGATTAACATAGTAAAAATATAAAATTCACTCGGTTAGTGAATGTGCAAAACTCTCTCCCCGGTTGCTTTCTAAAAGAGCCCGGGCCTCACTTTGGGTACCTATTACTACAGCAATAGCCTTAGACATAAATTAATTTTCGTAAAAGCAACTGCTATTTGTCCGGAAAAATCTAAATTTCGTGGAAGCGTCTGGCCGGTGAATTTGTATTTAAAAGCCCTTAGGGGGAACTAGAGACGTAACTTGGGAAAACTCTCAGAGCATAGAATACTAGAGAGAGGACAAGCCGTCGGTGGCCGTGTCGCAGCTGTTAGCTCAATGAGCATACTCTGCCATACTGTGCACGCGTGCTGATCGCAGAGAATATTACGTTTTTTCCCAAAATGCCTGATATGATGCGCGTTTATTGTCAAATAAGCGTGTAGGTATACAAGTGTGTGTGTTTTAGATGTGTGCGTGCTTTGTCTTGTCAATTACTTGGGCGTTGTGTGGATTAATGAACTTGCGACAGGCGTACTCTATACAAATCGACCGGCATGTCCGATCTCCTTATATTCATACATCTGTGGGAAAACTAGTAGGCGTATGTAGCTAGTAGAATAATGCTTTTACAAAACATACTTCTTCTTTGACATCTTGCAATCGTTAAATGTAAGTAGGATAAATACAAAAATATATATAATTATAAATTATGAATGTCAAAATGTAGATGTTTTGATGTGTTAATAAATCACGTAAAAACGGCTGAACGGATTAAGATGAAATTTAGTATACAAATAAAGTATAGCCTGGATATTATAAACTTTTTATCCCAGTAAAAGTCCAAAAAAAGGAAGTCAATGCGGACGAAGTCGCGGGCAAAAGCTAGTATATAACTACATCAATAGTCGATCACGGAACGCATTGTACGAACGTCGAGTCACGTAACGTTCCGAACGCGAGTCGGTACAATTTAACTGTCATTTAAAAAAAAATCCATGTAAAAAGTGACATTTAGACCTACTCGACGTTCGTACAATGCGTAACGTGATCGACCAGCATAACATAAACTTAAAAGTGGAGGTAAACAACTCTGCCTACCCCCTTTTAGGGATAAAGGCGTGATTGTACGACTATGTATGTATGTAAACAACAGTTTTATCGCTAAAGACCGACTTCCAGACATCCTTTGGATAGCAGAGCGCCATAATGTTAATCACCTTGCATTTTTCATCTGTGTGCTTGCACAAAACATAATCGTTTATCCGGATAAACACGTTGTATCCAGAGACTTATCAGGAATCCTCCGCTGGCAGGCGGAGACATACGGGCTTTGAGCTCAGTCTGGACACGTGTTCCGATTGCTCCATTTTGTTTTACTATTTATTCTAAGGACAAAATAATGCTTAGTATTGTGCTTTATTTTCAACTGACAACATTTCAAACTATGTAATGATGCCTAATTCGAAAACCATTTCGGTAATTATGTTACCTGAACGTAATAAAATCGGCAGCTGCACTGTTCCTTCTGAACCTCAAAGCGCACATTGGAACTCTATCAGCAACATCGATACGAATACATATTATGTACTTACCAGTGTGTAACCGCCATATGATAAATAAATAAATAAAGTAGTTTTCAGATTTCATTTCTCACCCGTTTTTAAGAAAGAAATTGTATAAATGTGGTTTAAGCCGTGTGTGACGTCAATACTACGACTGTCATAATGGTGAAAGGTGTGCAAGCTGCCATACAGGACCGTAACGATGGCGTCATAATTTAGTCACGACCTTCTGGAACTCGCTACTTTTCAATTTGATATTTCAGAATGAAGATTACAAGAAATAAAAAAGCGGCCAAGTGCGAGTCGGACTCGCACATTAAGGGTTCCGTGAAATAAATTGCGGTTTACGATTTATGACGTATTAAAAAAAAACTACTTATTAGATCTCGTTCAAACCAATTTTCGGTGGAAGTTTACATGGTAATGTACATCATATATTTTTTAGTTTTATTATTCTCTTATTTTAGATGTTACAGGGGGGGGGGGGGGGGGGACACACATTTTACCACTTTGGAAGTGTCTCTCGCGCAAACTATTCAGTTTAGAAAAAAATGATGTTAGAAACCTCAATATCATTTTTGAAGACCTATCCATAGATACCTCACACGTATGGGTTTGATGAAAAAAAAAATTGAGTTTCAGTTCTGAGTATGGGGACCCCTAAAACTTAATGTTTTTTTTTTGATTTTTGTGTGAAAATCTTAATGCGGTTCACAGAATACACTTACCAAGTTTCAACAGTATAGCTCTTATAGTTTCGGCAAAAAGTGGCTGTGACATACGGACGGACAGACAGACAGACAGACAGACAGACGGACGGACATGACGAATCTATAAGGGTTCCGTTTCTTGCCATTTGGCTACGGAACCCTAAAAAACACGACGTGCCGCTTAAAAAAAACATTTACTAGCGAAATAAATTATAAAATGGCCCACTTGAAAAAAATAAATGTTGTCAATTTAATAGACACAAAGATGAAACAAAAACTCACATTGAATTATCTAAATTATATTGTTGATCTTATGTAGGCTTCGAACTCTGAGTACCTACTTATTTAAAGACCTTGTTACTCTTTTTTTTATTGAAAGTTTTTCTAGCAATTAAAAAATATGGTTCCTTATGGGTTTTGCCCACTAGCGACGAGAGGCGAGATTATGCGAGAAATGGGGATTCAGTCGGTGATAAAACTGATAAAGTAACTGACTACCTAATTTGAATTAGGTTAAGAAAAATATCTGCAACGCAGGCTTCGTCTCCCTAGGCACTCACATATAAATGATAGAATCCGTAACAGGCTTCTTCAACTATACGTTCTAGCCTAAAACTAACAAAAAGGACGGCCCCGGCCCGGGTCGTTGGTGGCCCGAAAGTTCCCATGATACCAGAGCGTTACCACGCTGAATGACCAACAAAATCTGTTGAGCCAGGAACGATCCGGAACTTGACATTTTTAATTGACATTTCTCGCAACAGCTTTCTCCTCGCCGGTGGAACACCACTTTCCGTCGACCGCAATATTAAACACTCGTTAATTGAATTCCTTTTTATAAATATGGAGCAACTGCCGTGAGCGTAACTTGTTAGTTACGGCACCGCGCAAAAGGCATATTTCTAAAGCAAGAGTCATAACTACGAGACAGGAAGAGGGAGGGAAATCCGGCGTCGGCCTCTCTAATAAATTACAGATTAGAAACTCGTTAATCTAATCGCCTTTCAAATATGCAAGGGAAAACGTAATTTTACAAAGAGTTCCTGGCTTACGTTGACTTGATTTTATTTTTAAATTTATAACCTTGTTAATTTTGCGGCTGGTTATTTTTATGGCGTGAAGTGAAATTGAGAAAAAATACTTCGTTTTTAAATGTTCGCGGCAATTTCGTTGCTGTGAAGTTTATATAAAATATTATACTATTATTAGCATTAGGCCGCGTTTACGTACCGTACGCCCGTTAAGTCCCTCGATACGCCGTGAAAGCTGTCGGCGTAACGTTCCGAACGCGCGTCGGTACAATTTAACTGTCAATTTTCCATATAAAAAGTGACATTTAGATCTACCCGACTTTCGTACAATGCGTTACGTGATCGACCTGCAGGTGACTATGGCGTTTCCCGCGTCCGTTGCCGCCGGCCATAGTCGCCTGATAGGTCACGCTACATGTCGCCTACATTCTACATTACGCCTGTGCGTAAACACGGACAAAACTTCAAGTTAACGTTCATTTCCATGCAGATCCCTATATTTTTTAAAAAGGCTTGCTGTAAACCAATATCAATAAATTCCTTTGGTCTATTAGCATATGGATCATTATAGGCATATTATTAGGATGACATATTCATTAAAATTAAAGTATTATAAACAAAATATTGTGTACATATGTAAAATTAAGACGTTTTATAAAAATAAAATATATTTTTCTAAAAAAATATTGAAACTTAATACCTTGAAGAAACTTTTAGTCAATCTTAATTACAGTTTGCTTCTGAAGTTGCTTAATTTATTTTTGTGTATATATTATTGCATGCTACGCAAGAAAACAATCGATACGCGAATTTTCCAGTTGCCCTCACATTAACTCTAAGTACCTCAAAATCGTACAGCAATTACCTCAGATTAAGATATATGTTCGATAGCGGCAGGTTTCAGTGTTGCCACATAATTCTTCGCCAACAACAGCATGAATTATCGCGCCAGGGCCGTGAATCATACCAAAATGCCGCCATAATTTACCACCCTACGAGGTAATTTGATGTGTTTAGCGTAGTTTAATGCGAGTCAGTTTCTGTTAGTGTTTTTATTGGGTGAAGGAAATATTGTGGCATTGGGACAATTTACAACACCTACTTATATAAACTAGAGTCTGGCTAATAAAAGATGAACCTGAGATTTATTTAAAATTTTTTATATGGCAACAGTAATATATCATTAGTAATATGTCAAACGTCTCAAATTAGTATTAATATTAATGATGTAAATAAATAATTAGTGATGTCTGAATCTTGATACTTGATATTTAATTTTGATATGCGAAAAAGTTTAACTATTATGTCTCACAGAAATGGAAATTCTAATTGTTCTTTTGGTTTTATCGCGTTATACACGATGTTGCAATGCAACACGCAATTTTTTTTAATTTACATCTCTTTTCAGGGCTCATCTTTCATTAGCCAGACTCTTTTAAAAACTTCAGAAACTCAACTTGACTATTGAGATTCATAGCTGTTTCGAATAGGCACCGAAATTTACCTAGATTAATAGCGATGCTTTACACAAAAATGCACCGAATCATACCTTTTTTTTGTCGCGTGTTATACCACAACGGTGGTAATTAAACATAATTGCTTAATCGTGAGACACCGTAGCCTATAGACACTTGCGATTCCATCGCCCAATGTCGTACTTTAAAAAAACCAAAAGAGAAAGGTAAGATTCGGTGTATTTTTGTGTCAAGCGATTTAATGTCATCCTTGAGAACGTGATCCTTCTGTAAGTACTCTTATCCATTGAGATTTGTAAATTTCCTATTGAAGGGAAAAGGAATTTCGGTTTATAATAGGGACTGTAACTGCTTAACATCAGGCAGGCCGTAAGCTTGTTTGCCACCGTTGTTCTATAAGAAAAAACCGGCCAAGTGCGAGTCGGACTCGCGCACGAAGGGTTCCGTACCATTATCTATAAAAACGGCAAAAAAATTACGTTTGTTGCATGGGAGCCTCCTGTAGCCTAGTTGGTAGTGACCCTGCCTACGAAGCCGGAGGTCCCGGGTTTGAATCCTGGTAAGGGCATTTATTTGTGTGATGAGCACAAATATTTGTTCCTGAGTCATGGATGTTTTCTATGTATTTCACCCCCTTAAGAGATGATTTCCGGGATAAAATGTCCTTTTCCGGAACTCAAACTATCTGTAAACCAAATTTCATCTAAATGGGTCACTCAAATCCAAATTTTCACCCCTTCATTTTCGGAATAAAACTATCCTATGTCCTTCCCCAGGACTTCCAACTATCGCTTTACCGCTATGACTCAGACCATCTCTTTACCAAATTCCATTGAATTGGGCGCTCATAATTCATAATTCATTTAATCATTGCCTTGTGTGTACAGTCGCCATCACATACATAGGTACACTATAGGTGTTCAAAAATATCGGCACATGCACCCTAATGCCTTGAAAATAGAGGTGTGTTCCGATGTTTGTGACGCGCTTGTTTGCTCCGATGTATGTGATGGCGACTGTACAAAAGATCTTATCGCTACATATTGGTATGTCTCAACACAACCCTGTAAGGGCACTGCAATACACTAAGTAGTTTAAAATTTAAACTATATACAAACGTGGCATGTGAATGTGCGCTTTTCCGTAAATGGGTTTCATCCAAATTTTAACCCCCATTTCACCCCCTACGGGGATGATCTCCAGAATAAAAACTATCATGTATCCTTCCCCAAGACTACTATCGCTATACCGTAAATGGGTTCCATCCAATTTTTCATCTCCCATTTCACCTCCTTAGAGGATGATTTTTGGGATAAAAACTATCCGTTATCATTCTCTAGGACTGCCAACTATCGCTTTACCGTAAATGGGTTCCATCCAAATTTTCACCCCCATTTCACCCTCTTAGAGGATGCTCTCCGGAATAAAAACTATCAATAATTATGTCCTTCCCCAGGACTCCAAACTATCGCTATACCGAAAATGGGTTCCATCCAATTTTTCAATCCCCATTTCACCTCCTTAGAGGATGGTTTTCGGGATAAAAGCTATCCGGGACTCAAACCATCTCTATACCAAATTTCATCTAAATGGGCTACATCCAAATTTTCACCCCCATTTCACCCCCTTAGGGGATGATTTCCGGAATAGAAACTATCATAAATGTCCTTTTACAGGACTCAAACTATCTTTCAACCAAATTTTATCAAAATGTGTCACAAACAAATTTCCACCCCCAATTACACCCCCTTAGGGGATGATTTTCGAGATAAAACTATCCTATGTCCTTCCCCAGGACTCCAACTATCACTATACCGTAAATGGGTTCAATCCAAATTTTCATCCACCATTTCTCAACCCCTGATCATGTACAATGCGTTACGTAATCGACCAGCTGGTTAAGAAATATTTGTCGATTGTGTTCCAATAGCTCAGTTGGTTAGAACGACCGCGGGCCACGTTTGCCTAAATATAGCGGTTCCAATTCTGTTTGGAGCGATAAAAAATAGAACCTTTTCATTTGAAATGTATAAGTCTAAGGGGCTCCACGCGCCGTCAAAACTATCCTCCGTCAAAACTATAGATATATTTATCGCACAAACGCTTATCGGTCCTCCAATCCTTTATCTACGTTTGCACGCGTTTTTTTATTGAAAACTAATTATATATTTTTTCAATGATTTATTCAAACACGGTCCAAAAAGCTATGTTTTCGATATAAGTATGTTGTGCATGCACTTTCATATATGAAATCTACATAGGTATAACTGTTCCTTATTGACGTCTTTAACAACCTACGAGAGACTTTTATTTTTAACTCATTTTCACAAAAGTTAGGTTCACAAAACTGGTGTTATGGCCTAAAATTGCCAAAGTTTGGTGCCATATATCGAAAGCTGTTTGAGTAATAAATAGTTTTATTTTGCTTTTTTTTAAACACTCGGTGCTCAAAATATACAACTTATATCCAGGTAATTAATTTGCAAGGGTATTTAACCCACTGCTATTATGAGTACAGTTACCAGCATTAATATATGATGGAACAAAGGCCGCAAAAATATCTGATGACGACTCTATTCCTACTAGTAGAGCTGTTAGAGCATGTCAGATATTTTTGCGGCATTTGATCCATCATATATTGATGCCGGTGACTGTACCAGACGACGATAAACATACATGCTTAAATTATATGTCGTTAGGCTTCTTACAACGATATTTGTCAATTTATATTGGTTTAATAATATTCAGCCGTGTGAACACTTGTTTTTAACAACACCGTCTAGCGACATCTACAGCGAATGTGCCAACCCTATGCCATTCACGCACACATTGACGTGTGCACCGATAAGGCGCGCACACATATTTACCGGAACTAACTAATTTCTTCGTCGCGACCACCCTGTGCTCCGCACCTACATATAAATGATCGCTTTCATATTGACACGGGATGCTCGACGCATCCACAGTGGTGCATGCGCGCCGCCCCGATTGCGTGATATTACTAATGCGCAAATGTTTTACTGACAGCATACCAACAGTAAGGAACTCTGGACGACAACATCAGTAAGCTCTTGGTAGTTCAAAATCCCGCACACAGATTCCGCACCGGAAGGGACCTAACACAACTCCAAGTACATTCCACGCCATTTCCTGACTCCGTGTGGTCATTAAATAGTTGATGCAAATAACTACGATACAGTACTGCGGATGTGGCGTAATTTGATATGGCTGTGATGTATGAGAGTGGTACGACGCACAAGTGGGTCAGCCTTTATTAAGTTATGCGTGTTGATTAGATGAACATCGTGTTGTTCTTGCATAAGTCGTGTGATTGGTAGGTACTTTTAGGGTTCTGTTCAGTCGGGTATTGTAATTAATTTCAATGTACGTTTATGTAGTTGGTTGAATGAGCCGCTAGATGGCGCCGTGCCGCCAACATCGATTCCTGAATCGCGCCTTCGACTAAAAAAGCGGAAACAGAGATAACGAACTGAGTGGACCGGAGTAAAATATTTGTGAACTTAGACTAAGAAAGAGTTTCAGCTTTTTGCCTTCCACTGCCAGCGGACTGCGAAGCGAGCGAGGTGGGAAATGATGGGTCAGATGAGCGAGTCCGTTCAGAACTAGCGCGACGACATCACACAGCGAACCCATTTTAATCCATCCGCACCGCTTACTACCTCGCGGTGGATGTATTTTGTATGAAAATGAGTGTGAAAACTTTTGTGACTCTTTCAACTCGTTTAGTCCGCTCCGTTCACTGTAATTCAGTGGAAGCAAGATGCAGTTCGCCAATGCGAGTTAAACGGACTCCGTACGGAGCCCGCTCCGCTGGCATTGGAAGGCGGGCGTAAGATCTTCCCTGCGATAATGCTAGAAGATAGTTCAGTGCTTGAATTAATATAGTGTATTATCAAGAATGATATTATTAATTTGGGACGCCCTTTAAACAGATTCCGTAGGTAACGCAAAAAGAAATAAGTTTCTGTCAAAAATTAAATTTTTGGTACAAGCTTTTACTGCCGACTGTACTTTTCTGCATACCATCATCAAGTACTCATTGAGACGATTCTAACGAGCCCAAACTTGATGGGGTTGTGTTGTTATTGCGGAGTTCCTATGGCAACCTTCCAGCTCCAGCATAAGATCAGCTACAAGTCATCATAATATTGCATTGTCATGCGATATACATATGCTTGCAAAATTTCAGCTCAATTGGATAACGGGAAGAGAAAGAGAATGGATTGCAAATTTTGACGGACAACTTACATACTTACATCATTTACATTCATACGAACAGTGCAAGTTTATATAAAGTTTGTAAAAAAGAACGCTTCTATAATAGAATCATTTCGTTGTCCATCTATCTATTTAGAACCTTTTTCTAGAGACCGCGTGCAGCAGATATCACGTAGGTACTTTAATCAGACATGCTCATGTTTATGTTTTAACCTGTTGTTCAGTCAGCATCAAAAGTAGCTACGCAAACGAAGACGTCAAAAGTCTTTATTAAATGGGGAATAAGAACTTTTGACGTCTTCGATTGCGTAGCTACTTTTAATGCTGACTGTACCGTGTGTACAATAAAGTGCTTACATACATAGGTACATTTCGAGTTGAAATGAATGCCAAATTAATACTAAGGCAGACAAAGACATATTATATCACATTAATATTAATACTCTCGAACAAAGAATATTTCTGATATCTTCGTACAATTTGTAAATCATTTTCGTATCCAACATATAATATTGTTTATTATTGTGATATTTTCGAAAACGTTGTCGTTCAGTATAATACCCAATATCAAATAATGCGTATTGAAATATTCCAACATTTTATGGTATGATTAATGAATGCCAATGTAATATTAATAACTTTTTTATTTACCATAAATATTCAGCATGGCATTCTTTATATTGATAATTCAATGAAGTCCATGAGGTCCTTAGCTTACGCTCTCAAATTAAAAGAAAAAGTTAAAGCGACTTAATGCGATCACTTGCTACCGAAGTACGACGTCTCAAGTGGGTCTTAAAGCCTGCGTACATACCTACATACCTTTGTTTCGCAAGTCATCCTAACTAATTTCGATACTAACTAAGTAACTTTTCAAACGAGCGTTAGGAAAATGAACACCACTTTCAAAAATTGATGGGTAGTATAATATTATGTCTTCATGCGCATTCGAAAAGTAACGCGATTACCCTGCCTAAGAGCGTAACTACTCCATGAATATATAATATATAGATTCTCGAGTGGCGACCACGTACCGGAAGGCGCGGCGTGGGTATTACTCACAAGGTGGACTGATGACCTGGTAAAGGTCGCGGGAGTCCGCTGGATGCGGGTGGCGCAGGACCGGCCATTGTGGCACTCTTTGGGGGAGGCCTATGTACAGCAATGGACGTCTTTCGGCTGATATGATGATGATGATGATGATGATATAATATATTTATTAATTTACAGTTGAATGAGCTACTCTAACTCTACCTTTATTTCTGACGTTTCGATGGGGTTCTAAATATGTGTACAAAGTGCGAGGGCTTAAAGTGTTTAGTCTATGAATGCTTCATTGTGAATTATTGCAACTTCAATAATGTGTCTCTCACCAATAGGTGTACATAGTGGGCCACGCGGCGCCCGGCTCAGACTCGCGGCATGGCTACGACGCGCACGCCACTGAGGCGAACGCGCAGTACCTCCGCACTGTTCGTCGCCACGCGCGCATCATCGCTGGACAGTTCTTTGGACACCTTCATGCGGATACCTTCCGCGTCATCTATGATAATGGTGAGTATGGTCATTGTAGAGCTTTGTCAATATGTTACCAATGTACTCCTACTACGCATGCTGGTCAAGGTGCTTACTGGGCACTGCCGCCTAAATAAGCACATGCAAACGATAGGACTGTGTGACACAAGGCAGTGCAGATTCTGCTTTGAAGCAGAGGAGACGCCTACACACATCCTAACCGATTGCCCTTGCCTCATGCGCAGTCGTAACTCCTTCTTGGGCAAACACATCATGTGCCCGTAGGAGATCAAATTTCTTGAGATCAACAAAATCCTGCAATTCTTTGAGTTTGCAGGACTTGACCAAGAATTGTAGTAAGCGGCGATCACAATAGATCAGCGATGGTCGCAGTGATATGGAGATGGTCGCAATGTAAGAAGACCCGGAAAGACTGTGTTAGGGACGTTGTCGGGACAGGAACTGTTAGCTTCTCCAAGGGCCGAAACTAGTGACAGATGCGTTTGACAACCCCTGTTTTCAGCCGGGCGGCCTCCACAACATCATCTTTAGAATTGACACAAAAAGACCTGACGGGAGGAGGGAAGCAGTACCTCTACTTATTTCCATTTACTTGTGATAAATTTGACGGAGCTTCTATTTCTGCCTGTTTTCTTCAGGATCAATTTGGCGTTCGTAGCATCTTTGACAGCCCATGGCTACATTCAACTTTTGTACCGTCCGCCATCGATAGGGCGTTTAATCCTCAAACATTGGAAATTAAATGGACGTGCACGGTATGATTTCAGAAAAATTTCGTTTAGGCTCTAGAATGAGGTCCTTGCCGAGGTTTTCCTGAAGGGATCTTCAAGAAACATTTACTGTACATAAAAGTGTACATTGTTTTAACTCCCTTTTTTGAAACGTGGAATGTGATTCCCTTGAAGCCAGCCAGAAAGGCATTTATAAGTTGACATATGACCACCACACGGACAACAATAATTATTTTTAACCCCCGACGAAAAAAGATGGGTATTATAAGTTTGACGTGTCTGAGTGTCTGTCTGGCTGTGTGTCTGTCTGTCTGTTTGTGTGGTTGTCTGTCTGTAGCATTGTAGCTCCTAAACGAATGTATCGATTTGATTGCGGTTTTTTTATTGAAAACCTGACGTGATCGAGATGGTTCTTAGCTATGTTTCAACAAAATCGGTTTAGCCGTTTTAGAGATATTGAACTTTGAAACGAAAATGTGTTTTTCAACTTTTATAAGTTGTAGTTTTTTACAATGCACTTGTTCTGAAAGTGCGCCTTTATATGGTTCATCTTAAACACGGGAAGTCGTCCATGCCGGCATGGGGGTGCCGGGCGGAGCCAGCCCGTGCGGGAATGGATTTCAGGCCAAAATTCCCACACACTGTGCGAGAATGAGATTTCCTGACAATTAAAATTATACCTTTTATGTATTACATATTTTTTATTTCCTTGCATGATGTATTGTAAAATGTCGTATGATACACGTGCAAATAGGTAATTCCCAAATCGTGTCGATCAAAAACTCTCCCTGACGGTCGTGTTATTAGTCATCGCCACTCGTTAGGAATTACCTACTTTCCGCACTTGTATCATAAATAACTATTATCGGCTTCCGTAGCCCAGTGGGTAGTGACTCTGTGACATTTTTAAATACAAAATACGCGACAATCCGAATTTTGCGGATATATGTTGTCAATTCAAAACCCTTATTTTTATAAGTTCTTTAATTTGAGATAAATTTCGATCGGATCTACGATAACTCTTGACGGAATGATACGATATCACGGGCCATTTTGCAAGTGAAATAGTAAACTACAGTCGCGACGGTATTCTTCGATTCGAAATGTCTCACACTACCGATTGGTAGTACGAATCGAACGTTAAATTACGCATCGAAAACTAAACGCTAGAGCCAAACGTTTTGCAGTTGGTTTCGTAGGACAACGGCATTGTGAGTTACGAGTTTGACGGGTTGAATCGAAGAATACCGAAGCGAGATCGAAATCTATTTGAAGCGCGTTTATTCGATCTCGTAAGGTTACGATTAAAACTCACGTTAGCCGTACTGAGGGGTAATCACGTAACGTTCCGAACGCTACAATTCAGCTGTCAATGTTCCATATAAAAAGTGACATTTAGACCTACCTGACGCGCGTACAATGCGTTACGTGATCGACCGACTAGAAAATGAAGATGCCTGGCACTAGTCATGTTTACATGAAACAGTAGCGTGCTATTGAAGAAATCCCATCATTTCGGGCGCGGCGTGGGTTGGGCGCGGGCCCGCGCAAGTTGTAAAGCATTGAAACTACACTTCAACCACATATCAAACGCGGTCCAAACGCGGGTCCGCGGCGGGCCCACGTTGCTACCGTCCTGGACACTCCATGCTACCGCGGCGGGCTCACGCGGGCTCCCGGGGGGCCCACGTTACTAGTTACTACCGCGTTAGACACGCGAACCACACGCCGCCCAATCGTGGTGTGAACATAATCGCGTCAACCGCGCGCCCCGCGTTCGATGTGTTGAAGGGGTAAGTAATACGAGATATAAGAACACATCATATAACATTCATAATACATACGCTCACTTTGTATAAGCTTGTTGAGTATAACATTCACTGGATTATTATTCCTTATAATTTTATTGATTTTGTTATTATAGCTAACGTTCATTATATCTTGTCAACGTTATTAATATGAAATTATATATTATGTTGTTATATTTCGTGAGACGCACCCGTGTTGAAGCCTTACATCTGAATAATGGCATCCCGCTCGGCGTGCGCTTCCCGCATGGCACTTGTTCTTTCGTTCCTAGCGCGATAGGATACATCGACTCGAAAGTGTGCCAGTGCCGAGTTTAGGTGAAGCGGGCAGACCTGCTAGGGATCTTCGGAGACCGCATCAGTCACGGGGTCCTGGGCTCTTGTGCAATGGGAACCTATCATTATCATCATATCAGCCGAAAGACGTCAACTGCTGGACATAGGCCTCCCCCAAAGAGTGCCAAAATGACAGGTCCTGCGCCACCCGCATCCAGCTGACTCCCGCGACCTTTACCAGGTCATCATTTCACCTTGTGGGGGGCCTACCCACGCCTGGGAACCTATGCTTTACTTTATATTTTTTACAGATCGGCCGGTGTCATGGGCGCTGCTTGCGCCGTCGGTGAGCCCCCATCGGGACCTCGCCGGTGCCTCCAACCCCGGCCTTAGGCTTTATAAGTTTGACACCAACACCGGCAAGGTATGATTATACGAACATTGTATCTAAACTAAATAGTTAACCGTCACAGAGCGTGACGGAAAAATAAAGCATTAAACCGAGTTATTTCGCTGACTGTCCCCATGATTGACTCTACACTACTGCTCCAAATATATGAAGGACGCAACTATTACACTTCCATGTTTGACGATGCAGAGTCGGTGCAGTATCAGCAAATTGTCAGTCTTGTCCGTACAGATGCTTTGCCTTAAAGCCTCAATTGTCATGTATATTATCAACTAATACAGAGCTCTCAAAAGACAACATTGCTCTCTTTACAGAATACCTATGGAACGCAAAATAATAAATGAAATCGTACAACGTAAAATCTTAAACATTGATAAACTAATCGGTCCTGGGGCGTCATGTATAGAAAGTTTCAATGCATTCAATGAGATATTTATTAAAGTTTTCGTGCTTCTTTTCTTAAAGACATCTTCCAAATGTAAAGTGAGGTACCACTTGGTATCATGTGATAAGCAAATGTAACATTTGTAACCAGGTGTTGGACTACACTCAGTACTATTTGGATTTGGCCGCCGCCAACCGCGCCGGCGTGGCCGAGTGGACCACGGAGTACAACCTCACCCAGTACTACGGCCTACATGAGGTGTCGGCCGAGGCACTTCATAACTTGGCTGACAAGCTGCGGATAGGCTCGCCACATGAGACCATGGCCTTTACCAAGTAAGTTAGAAGTAGATGTTCTAGCGTAGACCAAGTAAAACCTTCACACACCAATGCGGCGTTCAGGAACATCGAGCACGTCACATTTGGTCTTACTGCGGACAAGTATGCTTGCTCCATGAGAGTTAATTCCTAGTCAGTAGATTACTATTGTAGACCAAGAAGTAAAACGCGAGTACACTTACAAAGTAGTGCGGACTGCAAAATGTGTTGGCTGATGCCCTTCACAACTTCCTCGATAAGCTTTAGACAGGCTTACCGCATGAGACCATAGGTCCCAGTAAGTACAATTTAAGTAGATTTATTAATTGGCCACATAGAAAAACTAAGCGCTATATTCTACACGCAAAACCTTCTCTTCAGAACCAGCGGCGCTACCACGAAGTTCGAATCTCGAACTTCGTATATCTCCGTCTCTATCGCACTTACAGTTTATGGTACTCGAGCGACCGAAACGGAGATATACGAAGTTCGAGATTCGAAGTTCGTGGTAGCGCCGCAGAAGAGTTATCGAGTACTTTTTCGAATGCGCATAAGTACATATCAGCTGTCATTTTTCAAGCTGATCCTTAGACGCCCGATTGGGTCTTCAAGTTCTGTTTTCATGATTGTCTTCTTTCACAGATACATACGCGCATACAGCGTAAAGCACGAAGGCTCAGAATGCGACGGCGCCTGCGCACACCAGCACTTCTGTGCCATCACATGCCTCGAACTGGCCGCTTACCGCCAGTGTGTTGAGGCCGCTGCTAGCGCCCTCGCTGCCGCTAAGCGAGCCGCTTCACTGGAGACACCTATTGCAGTCCTGCTGGTTATGTTCTTTTCTGTGCTCACTTTGCTATAGACGTATGATGATGACCTACCCTATTTCATGTTTGGAGTCGAAATTATCTTCCTATTATGTCTAGTCTACCAAGTTCAATACCTATTAAATGACGGTAAAATATCACATGACCCAATCAGACAGTATGTCTCAAATTTGTAGGTACATATTTTCTATGGTTAAATAAGATGCTAACAAATTAGTTACCAATACTTTTAGATCTGATAGTTTTTCATTCTTAGGAGTACCTCCTGCCGCATTAATTATGACGCTACAGGTTTATTTATGTCTAACGCCAGATTGAGAACGCCTTTTAGAGTTTACAGGAATAGTTTGGTTCTTATTTTCAAATGGCATGCTGGAATAAAAATAAACTTTAAAACTAGTGGCTCTTTGAGATAATTGTAGTCCAAAAAATTCTAAAATCAGAATCGACAAAGAGAAAAAAAAGTAACTAATTTCTTAGCACGTTATATTATTTAGTTAAAGCTTCTGGCAAGCTGTCTCAAGAATTGTATCCATGAGGAATGACAGTCTAAATGAGGCCAAAATGTAGGTTTGTTCTGAAAAAAAGCAACATCAATATTTAATTTGATGACAGTAGATACGTATCCTCGACGCCGTCACCAGCCACACGTGAACATGAAAATAGCTACCGATCATAGTAATGGCGGTCAAAATCATATTTATTCCGTGACCATTCTCATATTATTATATTATATCGCCCGAATATAGTGCCTGTTGTTAGGGGATTCCGTCGAACAAATACTACACTTTCGGATACCGGCTCCATATTTTAGTATGTAGTTAGGCATGTCCCGTGAATTACAAAACTGCCAGGAGACAATCTCTAAGGAGTCTGTATCCCCTGTAATGACGTCATCAAAAACGCCGCGGACGCGCTTGGAAAAGTAAATTACACCCAAACCATGGAACATACATACACACATGTGTGGTACCAAATGAAAGCTGAATAAATTGTCAATAGTTCATTTCTACATTATATTTCAATATATAGGCTAGTTTAAGTACCATTAGCAAAAGTATACAAAAATCTAAGGACTTTCAGACTTTGCGGCAAAACTAGAAAAAATACACGAATATAATGTACAACACAAATGATATCTGATATTTCAGTTTTACATTTTAGTTTTTTATTTTAAGACAAAAGTAAAATTAAACAAATTGTACTCAAAAAACCAAAAACGCAAAGCGAGTTTTCCCTACAAGATTAATTTTATCCAAAGTACTATTATCCAAAAACCAGCACGAAATTTTAGTATGTTATTAGTTATGTTATGTGCACCGCAAAACTGCAGAGATACAGTTTCTAAAGTGTCTAGTTCATCAGTCATGACATTAATGTTCATTGCCGCGGAGGCTTTTTGAAAAGTGGGAATTGTACCTGAAACATGTAATACATATAAACGTGTGTTATATCATGTAAAAGCTAAACAAATATGCTATAATTTTTGCCAACGTTGTGATTCCATATATCCATACATCTAAGAGGTATTTGCAAAATTGTAGAGAAGAAAAGTGAAAAGCCTGCTAACATTCGATTTTCGGGAATTTAAAATGCTCTGAATCATATCATTATGTTGGATCACAATGTTCAGAACGAGTAATAGCATATTTAATTTGCTTTCATAAAATATCACATTTGCATTCAGAAAGTACATAGTTTCGGTTTAATTTAGACTTTTCAAAAAGCGGGAGCGGATGGCTTTTCACTTTTCTTGTCTAATATTTTGCATATACCTCTTAAATTTAAGGATATATAGAATTCTAATAATGGCAAGAATTATAGCATATTTGTTTAGCTTTTACATGATATAACACACGTTTATATATATTACATGGTTCAGGTAAAAATCCCACTTTTCAAAAAGCCTCCACGGCAATGAAGATTATGTCATTACTAATGACCTAGACACTTTAGAGACTGTCTCTTTGCAGTTTTGCGGTGCACATAACATGTCTAACAACATACTAAAAGTTTGTGCCGGTTTCTGGAAAATTGTAATTTCGATAAAATTTTATCTTGTAGGGAAAACTCGCTTTGCGTTGTTGGTTTTTTGAGCTCAATTTTCCCAATTCTGCTTTTGTCTTAAAATAAAATACTAAAATGCAAAGCTGAAATACTATATATCATTTGTGTTGTACATTTCATTCGTGTACCTTTTCTAGTTTTGCCGCAAAATCTGAAAGTCCTTTAATTTTTTCTTGATTTTTTTATACTATTGCTAATAGTACTTAAACCTGAGTATACATTGAAATATAATGTTAGAGTGAACTATTGACAATTTATTCAGCTTTCATTTGGTACCACACATGTGTATGTTTTTTGTATGGTTTTGGTGTAATTTACACTTTTCCAAGCGCGGCCGCGTCGTTTTTGATGACGTCATTACAGGGGAATTCGACTCCTTAGAGATTGTTTCCCGGCAGTTTTGGAATTCAAGTGACATGCCTAACAGCATACTAAAATATGGCGCCGGTATCCGAAAGTGAAGTATTTTCCCCTAACAACATGCACTATTACTATTACACACAAAAACGCGAAATAGCGATATCAAGCCACGTACAGTCTATGTCCAATGTAAGTTAACACTTTCGCACTTTATTACATTGTGGTGATGCGGGGAAAATCTGTAATTTAATTCTGGTGTAGACTGTACGTGTCGAAAAACTGACTTTATGCTTCATTGAAAATACAAAAATCACATTGAAATCAAAGAGTTCCCAGATTATGAACCATAGTCAAAGAACAAGGTAAAAGTTGGTAAGGTTGGTACTTTAAAGTACCTTCAAAAAAGTGCGCAAAAGCTGATGAAAAAACTCATCATCATCATTACTTAATTATTAAAGCTAGAGTTATTAACTGTACAGTGTAGTGAACACACGAAGTAAATATTAGAAAATATGCGCTTATGTGTTTGAGTAAAATTTTTCACTGTGAAGAGATAGGCAAACACGCTCAGATGGCAATTTGTGATATTGCTAAAATATTAACGTAGGTTGTCTTATTTCTAAACGTATCTTGGTATATTTTATACGTATTCCGTAGGTAAGTAAATAAATTTACCTAGTTACTGTAAAAATGTACTCAGAACTTCGAAATTAAATTTATAATGTTGATAAGTTTCATGTTATTGTTGTATGAAAAGGAACCCGTAAAAATGTATTCAATATCAAATAATCTATATTTAGATGAGGGAATGAGAATAAATTCTAAATATTATTATTATTGTTAGTATAATACTCATTTAATGAATAGTTTGTTAGTCTGCTTTGATTTCTTATCCGGGTTTGCAATAAGTTGTCACATATAAATTCTTATAACATAAGCAGGTAATATTGAAACCACGCGCGTCTCACTGAAATTATATGCGCGTGTTTTGATTGTTAAGTTGTTAAAAATGAAAATACAATGAGCCGAGATATCATTTAAAAACACCTAAATGTAATGTCGGAGATTTTTATACGCCAGTATTAAAATAAGTATTGTAAAGTACCTAAGTCTACATTTTTATTCAATAGGTCAGTATGTAGAAAGAAACAAAGAAAGAAAGAAACATTTATTCGAGATGTACCTACGGATATCACGTGACCTACAAACTTTACCCTAATGTTTCACCATGCCTCATATTCCCTAAAACAGTATAGGTACTTTTCAGATGGTTTAAATTGGTAACCGTATTAAAAGCCATTAGGTTAAGTTATGTAAAAAATATCTGTTTTATAATTATCCCGGAGTTTATGGATAACATGCATTAGGTTTAATGAAACATTCGGTGTTAGAACAAAAGTGAGATACAGAACCCGGTATACATCATTCCTAATAGTAAAACTAAATTGTCGTTTTATTACATTGGCCGATAGTGTTTTCTTATATACATTTTAAACTGATGAATAGGAATATTTGACTGGTTTATAACATAAATATTTATAGTGAACAATTATTAAATTATGTACTAGTTAGTTGACGTTATTTAACAATACTAAGTAGATTCATTTGGCATGCGATGCTTTGAGGCAAATGTGATTTTATTGTAAGTTATTGTACTTAAAGTTATGGAACTGTCAGGTAAGTAAACAGATTTCAACTTTGTACATAATTATCTTAAGTAGAATTGTAGGTATAACTGTAAATGAGGAACAATTAGTTCTAAGAAAACTACAGCTTTTTCCGTTATTTTTAAGTTTTATATTCATACGAACGGGCATTTAAAGGCCTATTTATTACATTCCAAAACTATTTAAATTATGGTCCTTGTTTTATTACTCGTATTTAAATCAAATATAACTAGGTGATTCCATAAGAGTTGGGTAACTTTTAGACAGTATTACCAAAGGTAATTTTCAATGATAGTTCGAAAACTTTACCGTTCACTCAACAGATGTATCACTTACTGTGATGTATAGAAAAGGGCCAATCAATAAACGGGTATTTTAGAATGGTTTTCTATTTATCTTAATGTTCCAGGGGTTGACTGACTATACTCGAGATTGACACTGAACATGGTTTCTTTAATAAAACCATGTAAGTATTACGGTAAATCACATTTATATTGCAAAACAAAAAGGAAAGGTTCGCTTATCTAAAATGGCCAGTCACGTAACGGATGTTTAAGGAGAAATTTCCTTTTGTTTAACAGTGTTTTAGCCCTTTAGTAATAAGGTACCCAGCTTTCATTTAATCACCCTTCTTAATAAATTAGTTAAGCAATGTATTAATATAGGTTTTAATAAAAATTATCATATATTTTGTCAGGTTCAACTGGTCGTGATTAAGAAAATGATATATTTTTGTAAGTTTTCGGAGCTGCCGCATTGTTAAAACAGGCCTTTAAAAATCCAATCTTACCAACGTTTTATGTATAAGTACAGTCGAGAGCAAAATAACTTGGAAAACGCAGATGGAAGTTAAAAGTTTCCAAATTGTTATTAAAATTTTGTGATTTATGCTTTGTAAACGGAAGAGAAATAAAACGTTGAAATGATTTACATCTTTCTCGCTCGAGAACAGGATTCATAATTTTTTGAACTCGACTGTAGCGGTGTTCGTAGTGTATTTGGTTTTGCTTTATTGTAATAAATAAATATAATGGATGTTCCCGTATTTATTCAGCTGGGTGTCTCGATAATTAATTTTTGAATAAACGACTGTAATCAAATTTTAGTGTTTTAATTAATTTTGCGTTTACCTAGCTCCAATCAAATTTGATCAACGTGTAAATGAACTAGTTGTGGATTGGTTGAAACAGTAACAGAAATCAAAATGAAGATACATTTTATACCAAAATATGTTTCGAAAACGAAACTGCAGTATTTTTCATCATCATCATCGAGAGACATCATTCTGTTCTTGACACGTTTTATTGTTATTGACCCTGTACATCTCTGACAATATTACATTAACCTTTTTAACGCTATGATTCACGTACAAAAGTGGCACTGACACGCCAACCTTCTTTCCATAACAGAGTGATTATGAAGCTTATATGAAAGACTGAAGGTTGGTTTGACAGCCGACGTCATAACCGCTATATGGGTTCTTGGCGTGGTGGGCACGACGACACACGACCACTTTATAGGTTCTTGGCGTTCAAAAGGTTAATATGATCCTTTTTTTCTGTTTTAACGCTTAGAGACAGTATACATCTCTATAAGAACATTAGAATAATTATTAATTGTATTTGGATGCTCAGAGACCTTATACATCTCTGGGGTACTAAATTAATATCATAAACTTATTGTTAATTCTGATACAGACCTTATAACGAATGTATTTGATAATATTTTACAATTTTGGATTTTTTTAGTTTTCATTTAGTGACATTTAGTTTGTTAACCGTTTAGGTACTAATTGGTTAAAATCTGCAATTTTAAAATGATTATTGTGTAAGATTATTAATATTATATAGTAGAATACCATTTGACATGTAAAAGTGCCCTTGTGGCCTATTTGCAGAATAAATATTTTTTTTTTTTTTAGTTTTCTGGATACAAATATACCGCGACACATGTCGCCAGTGATTTTAGATAAAGTGGCGCAATGTTGCCGGATTCCGTTTGACATGGTGAGCGTCATGAAACAGTGACAGTTGTCTGTATCTATGAAATCTCGTGCCCCGCGATGTTGCCAGTGACCAGTCATGTCAAGCGATGCCGGGCGATTTTGTTTGACATTGCTGGCGATACGATTGGCAAACCATCTCCCTTCTAGTACATTCCTATTTAAATAACAACCCTAACCGACCGTGTTCTATCCAATAGTAGATTGTGCCACAAGGGCGGTATATTGGATCCTGAGAGAAGCGAACACTTCTAAAATATAATCCTGAGCGTAGCGAGGAAGTTAAGCGTAACTAGGGATTCAAGTGTTTCCGCCCAAGACGGAATAGTATAGATAAGAGCACAATGGTGTATTGTAGCGAGGGTGATCGATTGAAAACAGAGCGAAGGAAAGGATTCAAGCAACGTCGCCCGAGGTAAAAATAATTTTGCTACCGCGTAATACTACACTCTTCTTTACACTGCTTCTATGATAATTACAATACATATTTTATTATAAAAATACAATACTAAAAATGTGTTATTTGGCATGTTGAACGGCTGCAGGCATTGTTATTTTTCAATGATCTTTACATTATTCATCTGGACGAAAAATTATCTCCTTGCCCGTTTTAGTTTTAGTGTCAACCTTTACAAGTTATACATATCTGTCCGAATGTTTTTGTATATCGTCAACTGTAATTCGTTAATTTTAATAACCAGCGACTCCTTAGATTATTGCCACCTGAAAAAAGCACTGTTTTACCTAAGAACAAGGTTAAATATAAGTAGAAGTAGGTATTACAAAAGGATGGTTGCGTCATATAGACGGACAGGCAGACAGACATAGCAAAACAGGGTTCCTATGGATTAGTTTGACTACAGAACCCTCACAAAGAACAATCCATTAAAAATAGATGGACCTAAATATATCGGTAGGTATATAAATACTTACTGTTAAGGCGAGAAAACTGAGATCAGGCACCTCGTTGAAAGAAGTGTTGATACGATTTCTTAATAGTGGACTTATTAAACATATAAATTTTCAATTGTTTAGTTCTTATACTTTAGATTTTATTGATATCTAAAAAACACCGGTTTCGTCACTGCTTCACTCAATCACGTTGATCATCCAAACCTTTAGGGTACTTTCTGAAGTCCTAGAAAGCTGAAATTTGGTACCTATGTAAGCTAGTATAATTTAGTACACAATTACCTAAAAATCCTAAAAATTGGAACTTTTACCCCCCAACCCCTTAAACTAGAGGATATAATTAGGTTTATAAGCTCATATTTTTATTTATTAAGCATATTTATATTCAAAAGCATTCAAGGAAGACAATATACGAGACCCTAAACGCTCCACGAAGAAAAAAGCTCGGTGGGTAATTAAAAAAAACGCTCAAAGTGTCTCTTTTTTAAACACGCTACTGAAATTACGTACTGTCTCTGGCCTCGCTCCCGCCCACAATTTTTTTTGCTTTCCCGTCTATATTGTCTATGACGAGCGTGCAGGGAGCAAATTTAAATTTTGCTCCCTCGGGTGAAAAAATATGTTTTGAAAAAAAAACTCCTTGTAACTTTAAGCACGTTACTAAATATCGACTTGAAACTAGTTTATATCTCGAAGGTCATGTGTATTTACATAAGATTACTGACATTTAGGTTCGGTAATGATTACAGCATTCACAAATACCGCTGTGACGAGTGACGCGAGCTGCTGCGGTGCGACACGCGTACAGTCAGGCAACTATATAGGAATGCTCATGCCTGTACATTAACCGCTTAAGATACCGCGCTCCGCTTAAGATAGTATCGCAATTTAAGTACCTGGGGCATTGGGTTACCGCGTCAGTAAAGGACGACCTGGACTTGGAGAGGGAGCGCAGGGCGCTGTCAGTGAGAAGCAACATGTTGATCCGCAGGTTTGCAAAATGCACAGCAAGTGTTAAATTAATCTTATTTAGAGCCTACTGCCAGTCTTTTTACACATGCAGCTTGTAGATCGACTACACGAAGACTACTTACAGCGCCCTACGCATCCTCTATAACAACGCATTCAGGATGCTGATGAGGTTGCCGCGCTACTGTAGTGCATCGGGGATGTTCTCGGAGGCGCGTACGGATGGCTTCCACGCTATTATGCGTAAGCGAGTCGCGTCCCTGATGCGTCGTGTTCGCGGCAGCTCCAACGGACTCCTGACTGCAGTTGCGGAAACGCATGACAGTCCTATATTCCGCCAATGGTAAGTAAAATTGTTACTAACATATATGGATGTACCATTTACTCCGCAGTAAACATATATATATTAATTCATTCATTAACACTCCTTACGCCATATATTTGCGTTTACCCTATGCCTATGCCCACGAACGCGGCCCTACTACTAACACTGTGCATAAAATAAAATACCGAGCGCTGGCAAAATATAAATACATATTCCCAAAAGAAAGCTTTAATCACAATGTGTCGGCGAGAACGTTATCACATATATAAATTCTCCTCAACGTGAAACATGCCCAATTGATCGGCCAGCTAACCTAAACTAACACAATTTATTTCAGAACAGTTGCTAGCGCGTTCTGGAGGGCACACGCGACACCCGACCTTTGATCTTATCCATTATTAATATAAATATTCTATTCATTTTAGTGAGGTGAAAACGACAGAATTTAGGTGTTTATCGCGGGTAACATCGACTCACTTTGTACGAAATTACGGGCAGTTCCTGCGAAGAAAATGGTAATCGTCGGGTAAAAACGGCCGCAGTCCGAGCAATGCGTGAGTGATGAAAAATTGAGTATTTGATTGATATGTTTATTGCGAGCTCCGTGAGGTGTTTGTCGTTGTATTCTTCATGCATTGCGTGTGATTGCTGAATAATGGCTACATGATTTAAGAATGATCTGGAAATGGCAAAGGCAAATTGCTTTGTGTTATTACGGATTGACTCGGCCTTGGGTCTTTAAGCATAATAAATATCTACGTTTGGACAGTATTTTACTGGAAATAAGTCACTGTCATGATTACTAACGTCACAGCAAGCCGCATAATTCTTCAAGAGTTTGTGAGATATAATTCGTATTCCAAGGTTTGTCTGAAATATTAAACACCAAATGAATATTCAAACGCCTTTAACACGATAACTCAGTTATACTTGTGGCATTCATAACGACATGATGACAGATCCAGCACGACACAATTACAAAATGTACCGCGAGTGAACCAACTTATTACTGCGGCCGCTGTCGCCCTGTCTGTCGCATATTTGTTGTATTTACGGAGCGAATATCTAATTTTGATGAGGCCTGCACATATGACTAAGTAAGTTTGCGAAGTACAAGTTGTGTAACTTGACACGCGTTCTATCAAGAGACTTCATATCGACTTTTGTGCTTTGCATAAATTTGCATGACAAGATGTTCGTATAGCACTTGCTTATGCGGAAAACACGATACCACCCCTGGGTACATTACCGTGCTGTGTATCATAAAATTTATCAAGCATTTTGTTGGAAATAACACCGGTTTAATGTCACGGCGTATCGAAAGGGGAAAGGGAATCTTCACGTGATAAAGCCAGCGATGCTTACAAATTGCATATATTTGATCGAGTAAATTTGAGGGGTTGGTGAAATATAACTGAGTCGACCGTGGGTAATCGAGGTTCGTTGCGTGCTTATTAGGCGTAAGGTAACGCGCAGCTATTGTGTTGGTTTTGTCATGTATTTTCGATTGAAAACATAATTATTTTTTAAGTCAATTACCGAGCACGGGCAAATTATTACACCATATAGAGCTTATAATAGCGAGCAAGCCAGACTAAACTTTGACGGTTTAGGAAAGTCGCCTTAGGAAATCGTGTTTTGACCACGAACATAATTTTAATTTTTAACTTATCTTTAAATACTATAGAAATAAATACGTATATGATTGCTGTTACAAATGGCTTACACAGATTTTGGTTCACGTCTTTCCTGTGGACATTCTCAAGGCTTCGTAGCCCAAGCCTAATTTTTGGTTGGACTCTTAATACGCATAAACTGCGTCTCCTCTTATATATTATTATGAGATAAAAACATTATTTATATGCACGTTATCATCATCATTGGCCACAGCATCTATCACAGATGATTGTTGCAGCGCTCAGGCGCCTTATAAAGGTCGATTTATATCTACAGACATTGAGCGTGCCAGACACGTGTCGTGGTAGACAAAATAATATTCTTCTATACAAAGTGTATTAACGTATTTACATCTGTGTCTGTCCGTTTCTGCGCGGCCGTGTTACGATAGATGTAAACAAGTACGTTAATACACTCTGTATTAGAAGAACATTATTTTTGTCTATCACGACACGTGTCTGGCACGCTTAATGTCTGTAGACATAAATCGATCGTTATATAGCAGCGCAGCATGTCTTGCAACATCGATTATTTACCACAGGAAAGACAATTTTTGTTTTATTTTGACGACCGCTTTAGCCTAGTTGGTAGTGACCCTGCCTACGAAGCAAGAGGTCCTGGGTTCGAATCCCGGTAAGGGCATTTATTTGTGTGATGAGCACGAATATTTGTTCCTGAGTCATGGATGTTTTCTATGTATTTAAGTATTTATTTCTCTATATAAGTATCTATATCGTCGCCTAGTACCCATAGTACAAGCTTTGCTTAGTTCGGGACTAGGTTGATTTGTGTAAGATTGTCCGCAAATATTTTTTTTTATTTATTTATTACACTGTGTATGACCCACTTACATGTTTTATTTCTTTTTTATAACGTAGTAATGTTATTAATTGTCAACCCCGATTGCATAAGAATTCGAGCAATTGTTAATACTTCCACACACATCACATGATAGAAAAGGACTGGAAAACTAGTAACAACTGCAATTAGGTCCCTAGGTTTTCAGTATTTTTCTCTCAAATGCATTTTTTTTTATCTATACTTATTAGTTCAACTTCCAGCAACAGAGCCTAGCGTTTAATGTTAATAGTTCTTAGGTTTTCTATCAGTAAGTAAATTAAAATAATGTATTTGTGGGTAATCGTCTAATAACAGCGGGAGGTAGAAAATGTATGCTGTATTAATCCAGAAAACTTAATAGGATTTGCATTGTGTTTTGTGTACAATGTCGTTAAATGAAATTTAGTCAACGTAATAAAGCAATCAAAAATACAAACAAATCGTGCGAAAAGCATTATAAAAGTGATTAACCTGAATGTGGCATAAATCTTTTAGCAACAGTACCTAAGCATCAAATCCAGTATACCTACTTACGATATTCATAAATTTTTAGGGAAACACTCGCGAGCTTGTTGACAATTTTCTTTTGCCCGGGGCCTGGGCGTATTCTAATGAAGTATCGCTTTTATGATGGTTTTATCATCGCTTCCCTGTCGCTTGACGAATAACGACGAGTTTTGGTAATCTCCAGATTTTTGTACAGATATTTTTGCCACTTTATCGGTCGTTGTAAAAACGAGATCGACATTTGAACAGGCTTTTGTGCTACAAAAAGGTCGCTTGTCAAAGAGACAAAGTGCTAATAGGATGAGGAAAATGGATACGATGGAAATACGGGTGTGGTTAATTTAACATCATGTGAAGATATCAATCCTTGACACAACGGAAATAAATAACAATAATAATGATACACGCGTAACACACAAATGAACAAATCATCATCCTTGAAACTGGAATTTTATTATTCGTATCTACAGGAATTTGAGGATCCCCCTAATTCATAATACTTAACAAATTTTCATTGACACAATGACACACGATTTTTAAGTGCATCTTAGCTAAATAGCTTAGATTAACGTTTATCAATATTATATTTCTTCTGCAAGGACGTATTAGTATCACCATAAACGTAACGCATTGTACGCGCGTCAGTTAGGTCTAAATGTCACTTTTTATATGGAAAATTGACAGTTAAATTGTACCGACGCGCGTTCGGGACGTTACGTGATTACCCCTCCGGTCGCGGACATCTCTTGTCCCCTGTGACTCTAAAGCCTTGTTCGGACTAGGCTTGTATTTTAATGCAAGTCCATACAAAAGCTACTCGCACTTACAACAAATGTATGAACTCGCACTAAAATACTAGCCTAGTCCGAACAAGGCTTCAGAATCCCAATGTCACTTAGTTAACATGATTGTGGCGTTAAAAGCCACACAAATCAGACAATACCTACGGGTACATAAAAACATATTTTTTAAAAGATTGATTGGACAGACCAATTTTCCGTTTATCTAGGATATTAAAGGAAAATATTGTAAATATGAACCTAAACGCAGTATTTAAATTAGTATTTTTTGCGGTCGTTAGTGATCTCTGATTTAGTTTTATAGTTTTGGCTTTTGTTGTGTTCTAATTGTTGTTGGTCCCATTCAGATATTAGATCCTCTGCTAGTACCTGAGCTAATTGTTATGAGTACTAACCTCTAAATTGTTCACAAACACCATGTTCTATGTCTCATGATTTCCACACCGCTTTCACAATACGGACACCGGGGTGCTAACAAAATAAAGCAGGAACGTGTTTTTATTGACATTCCCACTCGTTTTTCCCAGCTCATATTTTTATTTTTTACAAATGGAAATCTGACCTCTATGCCGCACGCTGATAGTTCATTATCGAATGCTGAAACTGAGAAATACCAACGTTGCTAAAGTTAACAATGGTTTCTCAGTCGATACGCAGTGACGCGATGTGAATAAAGAAACGGAAATTGATTGATAAATATTTCAGTTCCATTTTATATTAGGTGTTGTTGAATGTACTGTGGCATGGCAACTGGCAACGTTGACATAAGTATGAAAAAGGTAGATTTTATAGTGTTGAGGCCATTACTCATGTACAACCACTTGCTATAGTTGGATTAAAAACATTCATTTCCTTTCATTTTAACTATAATAAATGTTGCGAGAGTCCGCTGGATGCGGGTGGCGCAGGACCGTTCACTTCGGCACTCTTTGGGGGATACCTATGTATGATGATGAATCACAGATGAGTATGCAATGTCTATTTTTGGGATTTTGGTAGTGATTTTAGCTGTCAAAGCTTGGTTCATAAACTGAATCATTGTCATTAAGGTGGTTCGATTGCCATACAAAGCGTTATTTGACATTCGCAGGCTAACGGCGTGATATTTTAAGAAACTTATGTGACAAACTTTCATCAATTGGCTTCCCATTTGGGCCAAATTCCTCCTTTCCTAGAATAAACTTGTATAAACTAGATTAATTTGAGAAAAATAGTTTTCCCAAAATATCACGTCCCTAATCAATTTCTCAAATTAATCTAGTTTATACAAGTTTATTCTAGGAAAGGGGGAATTAGGCGCAAATGGGAAGACAATTTATGAAAGTTTGTTATATAAGTTTCTTAAAATACCACGCCGTTAGCCTGCGAATGTCAAATAACGTTTTGTATGGCAATCGAACCACCTTAACTACAGTCCATATAAAAGTATGTTTAATTGTTTATTAGCGAAGACACTAACTACAGTGTAGTATTGATATATCTAAGAAGATCGAAACTCTTCAACCGAATCCATAAAATAACTCTCTGAAATTCTTTGCTTCTCTAATACATTTTCCAATAAACTATTTGAAGACCAAATTGAAAAAAAATCTATGTAGTCTGCCAACAGTTCACTACGAAGATGATAATGTTTTGTAGATTGAACAGTTGGTGATTGACGTGTACAATTTCAAATTTTATTAATAAAGAATCCAAACCTGAATCTGGTGCTAGTGAGTGAGATCATTTAAGCAACCTGTTAATTTCAATTTCAATTTCATTTATTTAAAAACCAACTGGGATCATGTGTGTTAGTAGATACTTACAAATAGGGTTAATGATAGGTAATAACTTAAAATATATATTCTACCTGCTTATTTATGTGCACCATACAGCAGTGTCTCAAATATGCACAATCAAGGCGTTCAGCGACCATTCTCAGGATGCTGTTAGGACTGGCCCGGATCCTGCGTACCAGGGATGAACACCGTTTTCGCATCGTAGCATGGAAACAGTCCACCCTCGCCTCCGCGAACATCCCCGAAGCACTGCAGTAGCGGGGCAGTCCCATCAACATCCTGAAGGCATTATTGAACTGAACTTTGAGAGCATTGTATGCTTTTTGAGTATAGTTCGCCCACAGACCGCTAGTGTAGAAGGATGTACAATAGGCCCTAAAAAAGGTGACTTTTGCTTCTTTGGAGCACTTAGCGAATCTGCGAGCGATCATGTTCGCCCTTACAGACAATGCTCTCCGTTCACGCTCAATGTCCGTATCATCTTTAAGGTCATCAGTCAAAACGTGTGTGTCGTTTTGTTAAGGAGAGTCTGCCAGCAGGTGAACTGTAAGTATGTGGCCGGTCGGAGCAGTATGTGGTCATGTTCAGTTGAACAGTTTGTGCTAGATAACAAGGTTTTGAGCAACCAGGCATTTGAGAGTCTACCTAGTTGAACAGTCGGGGCTAGAGAGTAAGGTTTGGGTAAGGACCTGGTCACCTGGCTGTTGAGCAGCTGTTGTTATCACGTAAGGTTTTTAAAAATCACCAATTCTTCTGGAGTGGATTTAGTTGTGTCGATAAATGGATTAGCAAAATTGTTGCAGTTTTTTTTCAAGAAGATTGAGCATATTTTTTTGATTCTATTACTGCCTGCCATCCTGTTTAACAAGCCAAATTTGTAATTTTTATAACAAAATACTCATTATTATGACAATTAATTAATTGATATTTGCGTCTTCGAAAAGTAACCGGAAGTAGTTTAGTTACGAGCAGACGTAGGTAAGTCAATAAAACATACAATCTCACGTGGAGCGAGTAGATTTCTAACAGCTACCTTTTGATACAACAGAATAATAACTTTTGAAATTAGGAGCAAATTATCACTCTTTTGTTGCAAAATATAAAAGAAGACAGTAGTAGTTGTAGTGTGCGGCAAAGATTTTAAAGTCTTTCTCTGTTTTATTCAATCAAACATCATTAAAATCGGTTCTTAATCATCGCTGTGTAAAGTGGGACATCTCTAAATTTGAAGCATTCATTGTATGTCATAATTAAAAATATAAGTGTAAAGGGATACACGTACAAAGAGCTTTACGGATCACAAGCGGCGCAACTCCCTCTCATGAAGATTCGCGTGCAAATAAGTATAATATTAAGCAAGGCAGGTGTGAGCATAGGGTGCCCCCACCACAACATTAACGCCTTGTATCTTTTCTCACGTCAAATTTACTTACATTGAGTGGCATAAGTCGACTTGTACCAATAATATTAAACATTTAATCGTAAAAAAAGATTCAAGTCGATGTATTTTTATAAAGTAGGTACGCAATGTGTTTAAAATGGTACAAGTACACATCGATCCCTTAACACCAGATGTCTCAAAAGATACAATTGTATCGCTTTTGACACAAAGAAAAAATGAAATTGTGAGATATATTTTTAAATGTACCATTATGAACGAAATATTTTTTTGTTTTCAATGTTAATAAGACTACAACCTAACTTGTACCCACGGAGTCAGTAAATTTTTGCAAGATATACCATTTTACACAATTCGTAACTTCCTCATTTTAAACGATAACTTAGATCCGTTTACACCAAAGACGCGTTTTTTTTTTAAATTTGGTATATATGTCACCGTTAGATTGTGAAAACCGTCAGTTTATAATCTTACCCGTTATATTGTAAACTGACGGAATATTGTGAACTGCCAAAATAATTCATAATTTTACGCATTCATTTTCGTTAGTTTATAAACTAACAATGGCATATCGTCAAATTGTGAACTGAATCAAATTTGCCTCATTCGGAACGCAACCTGTGCGTTGTTTGGTTGAGCGAATTATTCCGCTTGCAGCAGTTTCCACTTACGTCATAACATGATTGTTTTTTTTTGTTATTCAGACATTTTCTTCCATTTATTTCGGCATCCAGCAGTGTCGACGGAGCCCCGCTGCGCGGGCCTCCTATTTCTGGGTAGTTTGCCCTTCGGGCAACTGAAGATACCTAACTAACCTAACCTACCTAGTCTTTGTGTACGTTCCGTAGCAAGCCGATTTGATCTCAGTTCACAATTTGACGATTCGACATTGAAAGTTTATAAACTAACGAAAAATATTGCGTTAAATTGTGAACGGTTTTGGCAGTTCACAATATTCCGTCAGTTTACAATATAACGGGTAAGATTATAAACTGACGGTGTTCACAATCTAACGGTGACATATATAACTCAAAAACGTCATAAGTGCACTTGTACCCCTTTTCACTAGAGTCACAAATTTTTACTTCAATTTAGGCATATTACATGCAACCTATGAATGTCGATAAACTACCACCGGTTCGGAAAGAAAACCTCTGCCTCTAAAAGAACCAGCGTAAAAAAAAAGAATAAAAGGGGTAATACTAAACGAAATTGGTATGACGTCAATCTACATTAGTCACGTGCCCAAGTAGGGTCATTTCGCCGGTTGGCGACCACCTAATTTCATGTGCCGGTTAGCGACCACTTAGCTGATTTCATGAACTGAAAGCATATTTTCTCGTTTTTTTTGTAAATTCCTATTCCATAACTACAAACAATAAGGCATACGGCTGATTGTTTCAATAGGCTCTGTAGAATTAATGTTATCTTCAATTGAAAAAACCATGTTCTTCAAGTGGTCGCTAACCGAAGGTGGTCGCGTAACCGGCGAAATGACCCTATGCACATACGTACCTACATTTTAGTTCATACTTTAGTGGTGCTTTTTTCCCACATCGCAAGATACCAACTAATTTTATATATCATGGCAACAAGTTGAACCAGATTAACCCCAAAGTTGATACCGTCGAATATTTAACAAGAAAAGAACAATAAAATATTCAGATAACACAGAAATTATTTTAACGAAAACAATGGCCACCAATCGAAGCCTGAATAAAATAAGCCTTAATGCCGTTTTTTCCGTCAAGCCGTCCAAATGGACAGTGTTAATACGAATGGGGGTAGTTTTAAAGGTTTAAAATAGAGTATTAAAATGTTCTTATCAGTGGCCGACACTGACAAACGCCCGTGCTTCGTTTACCTATGTGAGTACAGTCAGTGTAAAAATATGGGTGCATAAAATTTACTCATAAATAACTCCCATCGCTCTAATGTCAGCGGATTAAGGTTACGCTACATATTTATGAGAGGATTTAATTGATACATGTTTTTGCACTTGACTGTACACAAAGTTAACTGTTAATTTCGCTCCTTGGTCGTATGGAATGTCTTTGTGCCAATGTAAAAACTTAACTCATCAGTGTTATTATAAAAGTGATTGGATTCCAGTTCCAAGCTTTATGTTAAACGCGGATGGCACAAGTTTCTGTTTCACAAGCTGCAAATTTCAGTTAGCTATCAATGTTATGTAATATTTTTGTACGTTCTGTTAACTTTATTTACATTACTCACATTTAACACTGCGGCTCTGTGACGTGTAGAAATCACAAGGCTGTCTTTTTTTAAGTTACTTTTTCCGAATAACTGACCTGACAAAAATAATCTGCATATTTATTGAACCTGCCCACAAAACATCTCGAGAATCGGTTGAGAAATGTGACCTGTAGAGGAGAACAGCGGGACAGACGCCGGACATATTATAAAATAATTTGTGCCCTAGATCTTCAAACATTTTGACACAAGGGACACACTGCACTTAATATAAATTCGTGCGGGCCAAAACTTTGGTTTCATGGCTGGGCATGGGGTTAATACATTAGTTAGTGGGCCCTCCTGCTTTCTTTCCGCGGGCCGCATTAGAAGGGCTGGCGGGCCGGACTTGGCTCGCGGGTAGTAGTTTGGCGACCCCTGCCCGAGATGAAACGGAGAGTTTCGTTCGCTTCGCTCGCTCGTTCAATTATCAGGGCCAACATCCTACTAGGTTGAATCTACGGTATCGACTACAAACGTATTGCTTCGAAGTCGTAGGCACACACACGGACTGCTAGGAGTTGCTATACGCTACGCTCGTTGTGGTTTTACCGCTAAGGAGCAGCAAGTGACTACGGCGTTGGCAAAACAAACTCATTGTCCTATATTTTGTCTCACCATTAGCTAGAAAAAGGCGAGGAATCAATAATCATAGAGTCTGAAAAAGCTCTATAACAGAACAGGAAAATAAATTGAAAACGATTGCGCTACACGCCTTTTCACTCAGCAAATAATAAGTTGCGGTAGTGCTTAGTCACATATAAAGAATCTCTCATTAAGTAATAAGAAATAAAATATAAACGCTTTTACTATTGGGTATTCGCGTCAACGTACAGAAAGCCGCAATAATATCAAATACAAAGCGCTCAGAAATACAATACAATATATTACTCTTTATTGCACACTTCAATAAAATAATACTGTACAAAATATAATAAACACAAGTAGAGGAAAACAACAGGTGAAATATCTGATACTCTGATTTCTGAAAATTCAAATCGTCGCATGTCATTCTACCGCATAGTACGTGTTCTTTTGTGTATATCTATGTTTTTAGGGTCATCACGTTTGCGCGTCATTATTGTTGTAGCACAACGCCTGGAGGCATTTTAGTCACCCTGTAAATCGTTACGGCGGGTTAGGACCTTTAAAGCTTTGGTTTCAGTGTCAAGGAGTGATCCTTTACAAAGTCAATAGGTAAGAATTAAGGTGATTTAAAAGTGAGCTTCGGCTAAGTGCTATTTTGCAAGTTACTCATTTAATGAATAGCCGTTTCAAGTTTTAGAATCTATACATAATAAAGCTGAAGAGGGTCGAAAGTCTGGTACATGGAAGATATTCGAAAAAAAAATTGGCTAAGGAAACTTAGAATCGATAACAGAACACGTTCCAACAGTTTTTAGATTTTTTGTCTGTTTATCTGTTTGTCTGTTTATCTGTTTTTCTGTTTGTCTGTTTATGTGACCGCGCATCACGTGAAAACGGCTGAACCGATTGAGATGAAATTTGATATAGAGATAGTTTGAGTCCTGGAGAAGGACATAGGGTAGTTTTTATCCCGGAAATCAATCCTTAAGGGGGTGATTTGGGGGGTGGAATTTTGTATGAAACCGTAGCACCGATTTGGATGAAATTTGGTATATAAATAGTTTGAGTTCCGAAGAAAGTCAAAAGATAGGTTTTATCCCGGAAATCTGGGTCAAAATATGGATGTAACCAAATTTGATAAAATTTGGTTAAGAGGTAGTTTAAGTTCTGGGATAGGACATTGGATAGTTTTTGTTCCGGAAATTTTCCCCTAAGGGGGTGAAATGGGGGGTAAAATTTTGGATGGACTCCGTTTAGATCGAATTTGATATAGATATAGTTTGAGTCCCGGAGAATGACAATGGATAGTTTGAATCCCGAAAATCATCCCCCAAGGGGATGAAATAGGGATAAAAATGTGGACACATCCAATTTAGTTAAAATTTAGATAGAAGGAGTCCCAGGGAAGGACAATGCTAAGTTTTATCCTGAAAAATCATCTCCTGAAGGGGTGAAATGAGCGGGGGAAAATGTGGATAGAACCTATTTAGATGAAATTTGGTGGGGAGATAGTTAAGAGTCCTGGGGAAGGACGTAAAATATTATTTAGTCCAGAAATCATCTCCTAAGGGGGTGAAATGGGGTATGAAAATTTGGATGGAACCCATTTACGGTATAGCGAGTTGGAGTCTTGGGGACGGACATAGTATAGTTTTATCCCGAAAATCATCCCCTAAGGGGGTGTAATTGGGGGTGAAAATTTGTTTGTGACCCATTTTGATTAAATTTGGTTGAAAGATGGTTTGAGTCCTGGGAAAGGACTTATGGTAGTTTTCAATCCCAGAAATCTTTCCCTAATGGCGTAAAATTGGGCTGAACATTTAGATGAAATTTCGTATAAAGATAGTTTGAGTCCCGGAGAATGACAACGGATAGTTATTATCCCGAAAATCATCCTCTAAGGAGGTGAAATGGGGGTGAAAAATTGGATGGAACTCATTTACGGTATAGCGATAGTTGGGAGTCCTGGGGAAGGATATATATGATTGAGGTTTTTATTCCAGAGATCATCCTCTAAGAGGGTAAAATGGTAGTTAAAATTTGCATGGAACTCATTTACGGTATGGCGATAGTGGGGAGTCCTGAAAAAGGACATAGGATAGTTTTATCCCGAAAATCCTCCCCTAAGCGGCTAAAAATTTGGATATGATGTGACCTTTTTAGATTGAATTTGGTATAAAGATAGTTTGAGTGCTGAAAAATGACATATGATAATTTTTATCTCGGAAATCATCCCTTAAGGGAGTGAAATGGGGGGTGAAAATCTGGATGGAACCCATTTTGATGGAATTTGCTTGAAGCTTTAATTCCGGAAATCATCCTCTAAGGGAGTGAATGGGGTTTAAAATTTGGATGAAACCCATTAGGATGAAAGTTGGTACCTATTGTGATAGTTTGAGTCGCAGAGAAGAACAACGGATAGCTTTTGTCCCGAAAAATATCCCCCAAGGGCATAAAATAGGGGGTGAAATTTTGGTTGTACCCTATTTGGATAAAATTTGGTAAAGGGTGGAAAGTTAAAACGGGGCAGTAAGGGCAGCTACTAGATCCCTTGCCGCCACGCAAAAATGGCTTTAGGATTTAATTCCTAACTTTTTAAGTGATGACAATCTACATTCACAGATTTTTGAAAAAAAGTACAGTCAGCGAGAAAATCATCACTTTTGACGAATTTTTTTTTGAATGCCATCCGATCCCATTCTTATTAAGGATCAAAATACTCTTCGGGACCAACTAAGGTTTGACTACTAGAACGCCCAGAAATCAAAGAAAACTTTTTCCATACAGTTAGTATGGGAATCCCAAAGTGCAATTTTTTTTAATGCCATTTGATCCCATTCCTATTAAGGATCAAAATACTCTTTGGGACCGACTAAGGTTTGACAATTAGAACGTCCAGAAATCAAAGAAAACTTTTTCCATACAATTAGTATGGGAATACCAAAGTGCAAGTAGTCCTTTATTTAGACGATCATCAAATTGTATGGAGACGGAGATAGCTTATACAATTTGATGATCGTATAACTAAAGTACTACTAGCACTTTGGGATTCCCATACTGACTGTATGGAAAAAGTTTTCTTTGATTTCTGGGCGTTCTAGTAGTCAAACCTTAGTCGGTCCCAAAGAGTATTTTGATCCTTAATAAGAATGAGATCGGATGGCATTCAAAAAAAAAAATCGTCAAAAGTGATGATTTTCTCGCTGACTGTACTTTTTTTCAAAAATCTGTGAATGTAGATTGTCATCACTTAAAAAGTTAGGAATTAAATCCTTATGCCATTTTTGCGTGGCGGCAAGGGATCTCGTAGCTGCCCTTACTGCCCCGTTTTAACTTTCCACCCTGTAGAGATAGTTGGGGTTTCGGGAAAGGACAATGTATAGTTTTTTATCCCGAGAGGGTGAAATGAGGCGTGAAAATTTGGATGGAACCCATTTAGATGAAATTTGGTTAAGAGTTAACTTGAGTCCCGGAGAATGACAACGGATGAAAGGGATGAAATAGAGGATGAAAATTTGGATAAAATCCATTTAAATGAAATTTGGTAAAGAGATAGTGGGAGTCCCAGGGAAGGACAATTCATAGTTTTTATCCTGAAAATCATCTCCTGAGGGTTGAAATGAGGGGTGAAAATTAGGATAGAACCCATTTAGATGAAATTCGGCATAGAGATAGTTGGAGTTCCAGGAAAGGAAATCGCATAGTTTTTGTAACGAAAATCATCGCCTGAGAGGATTAAATGAGGGGTGAGGATTTGGATGGAACTCATTTACATAAAATCTGGTTAAGAGAGAGTTTGAGTCCTGGGAAAAGACATATGATAGTTTTTATTCCGGAGATCATCTCATAAATCAACAACACTTTCAAAATTGTTCAATAACGATAGGTATATAACGTCTAAGACAATAAGAAATTTTTAAATGTATTTAACATGCATGATATTGACCTGTAAAATATGACATTTTATCAATAAATTTCTGAATCTGAATCTGAATCTGAATAAGGGGGTGAAATGGGGGTGAAAATTTGGATGGAACCCATTTACGGTATAGCAATAGTTGGGAGTCCTGGGGAAGGACATAGGATAGTTTTATCCCGAAAATACTCCCCTAACCCATATATGCCCCTTGATTCGAAAACGATCAACGTCATAATATGACCGTAATTAAGTTTGTAATTGGTGTTGTATTTGCCTTCTGATTCGAAAACGATCAGCACTGCATCTGCCCAGAACTATTGTACATCTCCGATTCTTGTAAATTTTGGATATGTTTGTTATAATAGATACCTATAAACGTAAAATTACTTTTATGGCAGTTGGTATTGGATAAGGACCATTTTTTTTAATGTTCGATAACGAAACGTTGGGCATTTAAGTGACGAATATATAAAATACTAAGTCAAAGACAAGTAAATTTATTTCTATTTATTTATTGAAAAGAGAGAAAGTATGTATGTATCTATTTAACATTTTAATTTAGGAATGAAATGCAACAAAACATTTGGCATTAACCGTCAAGCTTTTGCAATGAGCACAATGCAATCGGTTCGGCTTGCCTCTTATGTGCTGTTTGCAACCGTGTCTGCCATAATACGGAATCATAGATTCATCAATGCTGATATTTTTTCCATTACGTTTCGTTCAGCATCTCAAATGGTCGCACTTTTGCCATCTTGTTACCAGGTGCCCAATTTGAATTAACGGCAACATGGAGGTAGGTATCTCAAAGTTTCCTCAAACCCGTTTCGTCGCATAGATTTAGCTATCAACAAATTGTGAGTATCCTCATTACTCTCCCATTAGATACGTCGTCGCGGCAGTGCACAATAGCCTGTCAATATAAGAATGCCTATGAAGCAACAGATTTCGTCATCAGATAGGGTAAACCTCATTTTTCCTTTCTCTACGGCATTAATTACTGTGTGACTAACAATGTGGATGATTACTTCGAGACTAAAGAATATCGAAGAAATCCAGTGGATCTGACGCATCCCATATAGGCATCACTGATCTTGGAGCTGGTGCAATCCACTCACTATCTACTGCCGGTAAGTCACGTTTCACCCATTTACGAGCTTGGGGGTGACGTGGTCGACTCGGTGGGGCTGGCGGTATATCTGGTGTTCTGTCTCGTCTACTTAACTCTGAAAGCAGAATATCATCTTCGGACTGGCTGTCATCGTTGTCGCTATTACCGTGAAGTACCAGTTCAGCAGGTGCCAGAAGTTGCCTACGTGACAAGTTCTCAAAACTTACATACATTTGTCTCGTCGCCAGAATCCGAGTCTGAAACTAATCCTTCGCCATGAGGGTTCATATAAATATCTAACCCTGTTGCTTCATTTTCCGAGTCGAAATCATTTACAACATCGACTATTTCGTTGGTTGACAACGGCTTGCTCCTTTTGAAACACAAAATGCCTATTTAGTATTATTCACCGCATATTTTCCCACTGTTTCGTTTTCGATACACTGTTTAATTAAACCCTTTTTAGGTGTCTGAATACATACAATTGTTTATTACACATACAAAAAAATATGTCTAAGTTATCTAACTTTATGTTCTCATTACACAAATTCCTATATTTCAGTTAATTTGGGTAATTACTTACTTTTTTGTGGACGACGCCATAATTTAAGCACGCAAAAATCAAGTCGCAACTTGCACTCACACATTTACCGCCAAATAAGTTAAGGTACCCGATGAAATCAATGACAACTAGAAAAAAGTACCCTTTCCTTGACATACATGGCGGTGGCATGCACATCCCGAACGAAATGTATACGTTATTGAACTTCAATGACAGGTCCTTATTTTGATTCGTTTTCGAATCAGTAGGCTTATAAGGAACCACTTCAAAGTATAGTTACGAGCATATATGTTGCTGTTCGTTTTCGAATCAGGAGGCATTGAAGGGACCAATAAAATATATAGTTCTGGGCATGTATGGGCTAAGGGGTATAAATTTGGATTTGAGTGACCCATTTAGATAAAATTTGGTTTACAGATAGTTCGAGTTCCGGAAAAGGTCATAGGATAGTTTTTATCCCGGAAATCATATCGTAAGGGGGTGCAATGGGGGGTGAATATTTGTATGGAGCTACTATAAAACCCATTTAGATAAAATTTTGTATAGAGGTAGTTTTAGTAGGCGCGGCGTTGGTTGGCCCCCCACAAGATGGACTGATGACCTGGGAAAGGTCGCGGGAGTCCGCTGGGGGAGGCCTATGTCCAACAGTGGACGTCTTTCGGCTGATAATATGATGATAAAAATAGTTTCAGTCTCGGGGAAGGATAAAGAATAGATTTTATATCGGAAATCTACCCCTAAAATGGAAATGGAGGGTGAAAGTTTGTATCGAGCTACGATATAAACGAGTTCTACGCGGACGAAGTCGCGGGCAAAAGCTAGTTAAATATAAAAGCGTTGTATTTCGATTCCAAAATTATAACCCCGTTTCCATAGAAACACTCGTTGCGCAAACCACTGTGTTATTGGATCCTACAATACCTCCCCAGCTGTTCCGGCTTTCCAGATCGTAATAAAACTCTAAAAGCGAAAGTAAAACAACATTGTAATTCATCAATCTTAATTCCCAAGGACAGCCGTCTCAAAAGAAATTTTGTGCTGACTCCTCGGAGAGACATTTCATTATTTTCCCACTTTCCTCTGTAGCGGGCGAAAGTTTTCTGCTGAAAAGAGTGAGCGCCCGTTACTATTTTTTGTGGTTATGTTTAAATTCGTTTTTACATGAGAGATTGTAGTGCGTAAGCGTTTTAATGGCGTACAAAATAATTAGTCTCTTTGCTAATCCCATTTAGTTCAATTCAACATGCTTATGAATTATTAAGGAAACACAATAGGCAGTAGGTAGTTAAGTATCTAGAACGTACCACTCAATTTTTTTATCAGTGAGTGAGTTTTGTAACAATAGACGAAGAATTTACATATTTCTATAGCTATTTTAAGCAAACTTTATTGAAATGAAATTGTATTTATCGAAAATAAACCACTTTGATGAAGTAATTCATATTGAAATGAAAACTCCTTAAAATATAAATTTTGGCTAACTCTATCAAAGAATAAGCCAACCGGGAATCTCTACCAAGCAATAAATGAATTTATCATAATCTTGAAGCCATCAGCATTAATAAATTTGTTTGCGAACTTGGATCGCTTAATACTTAGCGTCGTCTTGATCCATACTTCAAAAGGGCGTGTTGGTAGGGTTAGCCAAAGAATTCTTGTTCAAACCGCTCCCTTTGTTTACGCCGCAGTATACCAAATAGCTGCAGTAGGTACGAAGGTCCTTCTCTTTAAAAATGCATATAATTTACCCCACACGTTAAAAATGCTTTAAAAAAATAATTTAGCATTATTATACCATTTTACTATAAATAATATTAAAAATTTATATTATTTCATTTATAATAACACTATGATATTCATATTATTATTATTTTTTTAATTTTATGCTAGTATAGTTGTCTTGTATGGTAATAGAGTATCAGGGCTGTTGTGAACATGATAAAAACAAAACTTATGGCCCCGCGATTTGGGGTGAAAGAGTTTGGCAATATTTTATTTATAGTTAGTCCATAAATTTATTTAAAAATAGTAGATTGTACAACAAGTGCATAAAACGAGCCATTTATCCGAGACGTTTATTTATATCCACCCGAGGCACCGGCGACGGATAAATGGCTCATTTACGCCCGAGTTATACACACTGCTTTTCACTTCGATTGCGAGAAAATAACAAATATTTGCAAAATTTAATAAAACAATAGTTCATTTTACTTTTACCACCACTTTACTTTTTAAAGTTTTTATGTGTAATTTTCGACACGTGATATTAGACTTAAGTATTTCATAATGCCAAGTCATTCAATGTTACGATACGTTTTTGAATACTAATTGATTTTTATTTCATCTGGTTTTATTAATTTAGTAATAGAAAAAACGTATGTGAAATTTATTAATGCAAATCAAATAAAATAACAAGTTTTAGTTCACTAGAGCATAAGGGTGGCATTTTGTACAGCATACATCCAGCACAAAGGGGAACTTTGCAAGCATGAGAAGTGAAAAATATATTATTCTTGGTAAGTAACACAGTGGTATTTTTTTTGTAACCAAGGGACACAAAATAATTGTACAAACTTAGCTAAATTTATTTTTAGGCAAGTCTATAGTTATACTTTCATAACTTTTTTTGTTCTGGGTTGCCCATCGAAAATTTTCACGCGCCGCCACTGCGTAATTACTAACCTATACTGAAAAAGGTGAACACTCAGCATAATGATCGGTGCTTCTAGAGTTCCCTGACGCTGGTCTTCCGTGAACACCAGGAGGGAGCGCAGTTGCGCGTAGTTGCTAGCGACAGTATGTACGAAGCGAATACGAATTTATTTTACAACGTACCCAAATAATAATAATAAACCATTTATTTTAGGCATCTATGTCCCAAAAATTAATTACAAATATCTTAAAGACTAACATAAATACAATAATATTCTTAATATTCAAACTCATTATTTAGGCTACGAAACAGTTGTAGGATTCGGTAGGTTGCCCCGGAACCGCCAAAACATGGAATCCTTCGGCCAGAAATCAGCACACGCGATCGGATGGTCTCCTGCAGTGGTTGCGCTACGCTTATCCATGCGCCACGCGCACCGCAAACCAGCTGAAGTGCACGTAGTGGCGCGAACGCAGCTGGAAAACCCTTTGCGAGTCAGTCTTCTGGCAAATATAATGCACCAAGTCATCAGCCGTGGCGGTGTAATGCAGACGCGACACGTACAGCAAATAACTACGTGCTTGATTTACTGTTCCAACTCCTTCAACTGTGCTTTTACTCTTTACCAGTCACGTTTCGGCTAACACTTCAAACACCAATATTTGCCCATTTAACACGGCACACAAATCCGTTGTTCGCTTGTTTGTGTTATGCCTACAAATGTCTTTTAGTTCTTAAATGTTGTGCATCTTATTAACGTATAAATGTACTATTAAATAAATATATGGATATGTAGGGTGATCTGAAGTTATTGGAAAATGATATGCTAACTAAATCTGTACTCACGGCTCCCAAGATACAGGCTGTGCCTAGTTTGGGGCTGACGGATTTTTTTCTTTGTTTGTTAAAAATGTGCATGTTAACAGAACTTAAGTTTTACTCAAATGTAACGTTGTTATGGTAAATAAATAATTTGTATTTAAAACTAAATGAAACAACAGAAACATATTAAGGTACTTACTTTACGTTGTAAATAAATAAATAAATAAATAAATATTTGCGGACAATCTTACACAAATCAACCTAGTCCCAAACTAAGCAAAGCTTGTACTATGGGTACTAGACGACGATATAGATACTTATATAGAGAAATAAATACTTAAATACATAGAAAACATCCATGACTCAGGAACAAATATTCGTGCTCATCACACAAATAAATGCCCTTACCGGGATTCGAACCCAGGACCTCTTGCTTCGTAGGCAGGGTCACTACCAACTAGGCTAAAGCGGTCGTCGGTTGTGTATAAAATGTTTCAATAACATTGACTGCCGTGCACACTGGGAGTCAAGAGGTTAGAATTAATATAAAAAATGAGTAAGGACACATAGTAGAATTGACATCTTTTTCTAAAATAAATGAATCAGTAGGTACACTAGAGAATACTAAGTCAAGAAAAAGAAGGAAATATTCTGGATTGAAACACAAGATTGTTCTTAGACCATTTTTTGTACATCCGTCGCTTTTATAAACTTCGACAAACATACGTCAAATCCAGTATCGGTTTATCCATTGAAAACTTTCCGTAAACACAAGAAAGCACTCTCTGGCACCTAGCTATCAATCTTGATCGTGGAGACAGCCCTGAATCAGTTCACTGGCTTAATGTCAAGTAATAACCTCTATTTTTTCGACTCACAAAAGAAACGGGTCAGACAAATACCTTTGTCAAAGTCTTTGTCAAAGTCTTTGAGCTCTAAATCTTTGAAGTATTAAAAAACTACAATAAAAATTACTCTCCGACACTCAACATTGTTAACGAATTATTTGTTGATGGCAAAAAGCGAATGTTGTTTTCAAGTCTTAAGGCTAAATTAAACGGTACTGCTTTGACAAAGAAGCAGCTTTCATGACAATGTCCAGCTGATTTATCCGTGATTTTTATATAAATTATATTATGAAGTGATTTTTCTTGCATCTAATGCGTTATTTTCTGCTACGTGTATATGAATTCAAAAACTACTACTAGGTACTTTCCTTAAAAATCTTATTATACATCTTTTTACTGACACATTTATTTTGAATGGATACGGGGTGGAGCAAAAGGATTCCACAATTGGCAACGCTGGCTTATAAAGTCCCGTGCACAAAAACCATTCTCGCTGTATGTACAGAGTCAACGAGTTCGCATTTATTCAGTAATTCGACTGGCACCGTAAAAGCAGGATTAAATTGCTCGGGCCGTGACGTACGAAAAATGTATGAAGAGAACGGAAGAGGGGAGAAGCAATTAGTGAGGGGTATAATTCCAGAGCTCTCGTTTGCTTCCTATCCCAAGATGAGACACTTTGGAAAAATTGGGCACCTTATTTATATGGCTTTTTATTTAAGGGAAAATTCCGCTTTTATTTTTTTGTTCTTGCATCCTAAACACCGGCTTAGTGTGACGGAAATGAGGAGCTGGTAATGAGGCACATATTTTAGAAGAATATGCTCTCATTTCATCGTCACGGTTCTTTTGGCGTATTTCTGAAGTATCTAGAGCTCAACTGGTCCGAAAGTTAATAACAAGAGAGAAATAGGGCGCATATTTGTTATATACTCTGCTTGATACTACCTATATGTACCTACTTGATATTGTAATTATTTCAAAGAAACTATTAAAAATGACGTGACCATTTAAAAAAAAACCGGTCAAGTGCGAGTCGGTGCGCACGAAGGGTTCCGTACCATTATCAATAAAAATATTTATTTCATTTTGTTTTTAGTATTTGTTGTTATAGCGGCAACATAAATACATAATCTGTGAAAATTTCAGCTGGAACTATCACGGTATCAGTGAGATACAGCCTGGTGACAGATAGACGGACGGACGGACGGACGGACAGCGAAGTCTTAGTAATAGGGTCCCGTTTTACTCTTTGAGTACGGAACCCTAAAAATGAGGCCAAAAACGTTTAAAAAAAATACGAAATCCATATTATCACAAATATATAGTATATGTACAAATAGTGAGCTAAATGGACAACCAATCAAGTATATGGGGTACCAGGGGTGCATAAGCCAGCAAGCACTCGGTCATCGCAGCTGATGTTCAGCTAACCGCCGTCCCATTGGGCCCGTTGCCAGCTACCGCCTATTCCTCTGGGGCGCCGCTTATACCGACATTCTAACCTGAATTCACATTGCTTGAATTTTACAAACTTTTTCGAATTAAACACTGTCAAAAATGTAACAATAGTACATTACTTACCTAGGGCGGTTAAACAAAGAATGTCTCAGATCGCAGGTATTTGACGCCCGAGCCGAAGGCAAGGGCGATAAATATGCGCTCTGAGGCTTTCTTTATTACCGCCCGTGGTGAGTACAACATTTTTACGTCTCTATCTGGCCAGGAAGTGGGGTTTTCCGCACGAATAGCGTGCGGTAATTCCTACTTTATGGCCAGTTATGACGTAAAATATATTACCAAAGATAGAAAACCAGCCAGTTGTATAGGAGTTGGAGGTCGTTGTTGTTCTACGTCCGTAGGAATAACCCTAGAAACCCTACACGTGACCTCCGGTAAAAGAGCAACAAACCCGGCGGCTACACTGTTCCTTCAGAACCTCGCAGCGCGCACTGGAACTCTATCAGCGACATCGATACGAATACATATATGTACCAGTGTGTAACCGCCATACGATAAATAAATAAATAAATAAGCATCGTATAGTTAGTACCAGCCAGAGTAGCCACATTATATCGTAACACATTTTTATTCTTATTGTAATAACGTGCAACTGCGTGTAATAACGTGTAACTGAATCACACTGGCGCGGCCTGCGGTGGCGGTCGATAGTAAACTTGACAAAATTACTATTGACCGCCACCACATGCCGCGCTTTTCTTTTTATTTTTTTACCCAGGGGAAATCACCATGACCAAAATATAAGGGTTCCGTTTTTGCCATTTTGGCTACGGAACCCTAAAAAGGCCCTCTAGGCATTGTACCGAGTATGCTGGCAGTATTTCTTCGTTGAACTGCAATGCTGATGCGTTGCACGAGAAAACTGCCAGCTCGTCGATTACCAGTTATGATGATACTAATACTGAAATGACTGTCGATTCTGTAAATTCCTACAATTTAGGAGCTAGAACCTATAGTTAAATTCAAAATTGAAACACAGAAGCCTAAAAACCATTATCTTGAAATAACTAACAAAGTTGAGGAAAGCCTAATTTTCGACCATGGTTTTCTACTATGTCACTGAACCGAATTAATATGTATTGGTACTCATTAGACGTATAATGTCACGTTCTTTAATTTTCTAGTGAGTAACTTTTCGCTAGGATGCACCGTGCACCGTATAGAAGCTACGAGTGAGAAACCAAAAAAAGTCCCAAAAATTTCGAGGATTTGTGGCTGCCAAAAGTTGTCCCAAGATATCTCGTGTAAACATTTTTGATATTTGATCGGTTGTATCGATGTCAACAATATTTAAAAAAAAATCTTCTGCACCACCACTTGCAACGTACCCCGGGGTGCTTTAAACATCTACGGACTGGCCTATAACCCTATCATGACGTAACTGTCATATCGACCGGATATTAACTGAAGGTTGTAACACTATTAAATCTTCCATTCCCTCTCACTGAAAGAATGTCTGTGCCCAGCAGTGCGGCGTATTTATAGAATAGAATATAATGATTTATTTAAAGACAACTTATTAGTTCAATCAAGTGTTAGTTCCTTAATAATGTAAGGTATATGAAATCTACCAAAGTGTACCAAACCCACGACATATTAAAAATTATCTAACGTTGCAACAACACAAAAAAGACAACGGTATGATTGAGTCCAATATTTTATCTCCAGCACTGCGAGTGTGATGTGATTTTAACGGTCTCATAAACCGAGGTTTCTCGAATACCTAGTCAATTTGTAGTCGGCAATGAAAGTATCTAAAGACATCTTAAATATCTAAGACGCGCTTGGCGATAATAATGTTTTTCCATTAACTTTACATATTGCACTCCTGATGATAAATAGCAAGTATCATATAATTATTTGACTTAATGGAAACAAAGTCATGTCTCCTAGAACGATTGATTATTTTGAAAATGTCGAAACTGGTTATGTTTTGCCTCTTTTAGAGTTTTGTTGGTAAATAATTGTAAACCTAAACAAAAAAAACAGTCTCACGCGATCAGAGGGGTAATCAGTAATCACGTAACGTTCCGAACGCGCGTCGGTCCAATTTAACTGTCAATTTTCCATATAAAAAGTGACATTTAGACCTATCCGACGTTCGCAGAATGCATTACGTGATCGACCTACTGGACTCTTGTTGTGCTGACAAGACCTTCGGAATTTGATGAGACAAATTATTTATCGGCGATATGGATTACGACTCGTCGTAAAGTTAAATCTCCATTCGACGTCAAGAAGGGCATACATTCACAGCTATGAACAATATGGGATACCTAAATTATGTGAATAATTCACATAAAACCACAATCTCGTATCTGCACTATATTTTACTTCCAGCTATCCATTAATATAATGCTCAGACAGTCCTTTTAATGCAAACGACGACCGACACACCCACGTCACTGTTCTGCCTTCCACAATAAAAGGACGTAAAGATGAACGAGCGTTGTACATTTGCTTCATTTGTCTTTATCAGTGGTCAAGGAAATTTTAAATGACTTCCATAAATGAGATTGTTCATATCACCAAAATATTGTCGTCTTGAAGAATGTAGGTAATTTACATTAGATTATGCCAAATTCATTTGTTTTTTCTGCAATTCCCCAGGCCACCTTCGTTATTCTTATTTATAAATATTTATTTTTGCTCCAAAGTTTTTGTGTTATAAGTTTTACGCGTGTGTCTTTGTAGATACCCAGACACAGATGTGTCTGGCTGTAGCATCGTCGTCCTAAAGAGATGAACACTATTGAAGCGGTTTTTTTAATCGAAAGTCTTGCATTTCGACATGGTTTTTAGCTGTTTGCTGTGTACCTATGGGGTGTTTTAGCCGTTTAATTCATGCTAGTAATAAAATACTAATAGCTTATGTATACTATGTATAGATTATATGCCTGCTTATTATTTTATCCACTAGTGGGCAAAGTAATTTGACCTTGGAGCGTATATCATGTATCAAATGAACCGTAATAGTTAGACAGTTGAAATTTTCACAGATGATGTATTTATGTTGCCGCTATAACAACAAAGACTAAAAAACAGAATAAAATAAATATTTAAGGGGGCTACGATACAAAAAAACTTTTCAGAATTGCTTGTTGCCTTCAACAGGCGCTGGGTCTAAAAATGTATGGGAAAACTAAAATCCTGTATGGGAAAACTAAAATCCGACTCGCAGGTCACCAAAAAAAAATGTAATTTGTTATATTTTTGTATAAAAGGATGCAAATTTATAATTTAAATAAAATAAAGTTGTTTGCATGTTGCACTTTCCTCGCTACAGTGAGGTGAAAAGTTTTGTGTTACACACGGGTGCAAATGTATTTTACTTCTCGTGTGTTGAAACACTCGCTACGCTCAAGATTTTATTTTAAAACCACTCTTTTTGCTCGTGGTTCAACTATCAATCCTTTCGCTTGCTCGTGTTTCAATTCCACATTCGCGGGTAAAATACAACTTTGCACCCTTGTATAACAAATATTTATTTGAACAGAACAACTATCAAACAATATTTTATGATGCTCATGGACATCTGACTGCTAATAAGTATTTCCGGTATACTGTCTGTATGTATTGCGCATTTACATTGAACATACTGCGCGGAAGCGGGGCGGTACATATGCAGTAGGTACTGCATTCTTACTGCGCGCCAAGCAGGAAGCGCACATTGAAATGTAGGCGTGCAGTACAGAATCTGTACCTACTGACTTGACTCTGACAGCTTACTGATACCAAACCGACTTCGAACTGCCAAAAACTCTGATCTCTTCTCCTTTCCTTGTCATGTTCCCATTATTTGGGGTCGGCTCTCCTAGTTATTTTTCGCGAGGATTGTCGGTCCGGGGTCGTCTCTGATGGGATTTGGGTTTCTTGCATACCCTCCTTACAGTAGCTATCCATGTCAGTCTTCCTCGTCTCATAGGCGGGGGGAAAATATTAAGCACCTATCGAGTATTGTGTTTAGGTTCTCGGCGCATAACATGTCCGTACCATCTTAGTCGTCCCGCTGTTATTTTATCGGGAAGTGACCTAACTATGATATTGAATCGATATTTCTATTTTCACTTTATACCTATTTCCACACTACTTTACACGCATGACACTCTTGAAGTGTCAGTTTTCATTATTCCCACACCCTTTATACCCGACTGCCGAAGAAGGCAGTCATGTTTTTAGAGAACGGGGTCTCGGAGGGATATCCCATCCGGTCCATATCGTAAGAGATATTACTACACATTTGCCGATACAAATTGACGTAAATGCGTCAGCAAGGGCTTGCTGGACAAGGGTTTTATAAGGGTGCGGAGCGTATGTGCTGGAGTTGCTGTTTTATGAACAATTTTGAAATCGTCCATAAACTCGCCAATTTATACATCTTTTTTAAACTTTAATTACAATTTTCACTGTGTGCATACATATAGGTAAATATGGAAGTAAGTAAACTAATTTCCAGCCACCAGCCAGTATCCGATTGACATTAAATTTGGCATACTTATAATATTTTATTTATTTATTTATTTCCACACTTACAACCACAGAACACTTAATACTATAGAATGGAGATGTGCGCGTGGCACGCGCGCCACTAGAGTTTGAGCATGCGCTCAAGCTTTCGTACCAAAGTCACCCAATCGCCGTGTTGTTGTAGGCGACGGCGACGTGGAGGAGAAGAGGTGGCGACACCGGCACCGATGGAAATCGCGCTTGATACCCCTTCTATAGTATTTAGTGTTACATATAATGCTTACAACTATCTTTACAGGTACTAAGCCACGCTGAGCAGGTTGGTGCGCCCGCGCGGCGCGGCCCGCAAGTGCTGTTGGCGGCGGCACCAAACGTACCTATCAGGGACACTCGGACTCACATTACTCAACACATGGCTATTGCATAATTTACCTCTTATTAATTTAAATACGTACGTTGCCAGAACTATTTACTATATTTTTTTATACAACGACGGTGGCAAACAAGCTTACGGCCTGCCTGATGTTAAGCTGTTACCGTAGTATATGGACACTTATCACTCCAGAAGAATCACAAGCGCGTTACCGACCATTTATTCACTTGAGGATTCAGTGTGTTGGCAGATAGAGACATGCAGGTCCCTCACACCCAACACAGCGCATCCTAGGGAGCTCTGGCGACCTTACTCACCACCAGGAACACAACACCACATGCTTCATAGCATGCAATAATATAGCAACACTATAAAGTAGTGGTGCTATTATGGCTGCGGTCTTCTGTAAGGTGGAGCTACGTCCCCAGTTGGGCTGCTCCATACGAGCGAGATGACATTCCGCTGTGCCCTACCTCTCTTCTTATATGAAGTTTAAATATGTCAAGTCGGTGACAATACAATATCGTGCCACCACTGAGCTGATCAGGATGATGGAGACAGAACGTGGCCATATCAACTCCTAGTCCACACAAGATAAACTGGTCATCATTCATCTCTTAATGAGTAGTGGATTACTGTGCAAAAAAAGTGAAGTCCACAATAAAGGATTCATTATCTGTTATCAAAAATTTCATTTCACAAAATAGCCAAATAAATGGAATATATACATTTCCCTTAGAGTAACATGACTCGGCCTCTCAGACCAAAAAAAATGTTAATCGCATTTACTGGGATTCGTGATTTTGCTACGCGCGTCGATGCTAGCGAGTCAGAAATGGCGCGCAAATTACTTACCTACCATAGTATATCCATAAAACGTAACTTTTTTATTTTTAACAACTGACGCTAATTGGGTACACTCATTAAAATAAATGCCCATGAATAAGGGTATATCGTATCAACTGTCACGTATTTTTCCGGCATCGTCATCGATAGCTGTGAAATGACCACATTTATAAATAATATTTATGTCAGTTACAATTTCCGAATACATAAATAGGACCTAACGTATCAACTGCACTTGTATTAAGATAATATTTTTTTTGTACAAGATGGAAGTTAAATCGAACATTAAACATTGAAAATTTAATCTAAATAAATAAAATTAAGCTAGCCTAAAATATAAATAAGTAGAAGTAGTAAGTAAAAAAATTACCACAAAAAGAATACACAAAAGAAAAATAAAATAAAACAAATTAAATTGGAATCGATGCGTTTCTTTTCTTGCATGGGACCGCTTCCATGCACGCCATTTCTGTCATGATCTCACGAGTGGGCGTGGCCCATTCGGCCGCGTTCATAAATAAATAAAATAAAAAATAAAAAAGCCTTTTATTTCTTGCCAGTACTTGTACAATGTCATAATAATATTTAATGTCAGATGTGTTTGTTAGTGTCGTTATTATTAATTATTTAACTATTTATTATTATTATTTTATGTCGCAAGAACCCCTTCTCGGGTGAAGGCCTCCTCCAGAGTAAGCCAGTTAGTTCTGTCTTGTGCTTTTTCCATCCAATTTGTGCCTGAAATTTTTCTTATTTCGTCTGACCATCGCATATAGGGTCTTCCTCTCTTACGTTTGCCTGATGGTCCGGCCCAACTTGTCACATTTTTGGTCCACCTTTTATCTTGCATTCTGGCGACGTGTCCTGCCCATTTCCATTTCAGTTTCATCGCATATGTGACTGCATCTATCACGTTTGTTTTGTTTCTGATTATGCTATGGCGAACTTTATGAATTTTTTTAATGTTTGTTATGCTGCGCTCCATACTTCTTTGACATGTCTTAATTTTATTCCTCATTTTAAGTGTAAATTTCCAAGTTTGAGCTGCATATGTTAGTGATGGAAGCAGGCACGAATCCATGATTTGTTTTTTGAACTTAATAGGTAATGTGCTCTTTAATATCTCCTTATGGCTCCAAAATTTGTTCCAAGTAATCTTGATCCTTCTCTCAATTTCATGGTCGTTGTTGTTTCTGTCGAACGAGATCTGTTTACCTAAATATATGTATTTGTGGACATATTCCATTTCGGTGTGATCAATCTTCAGTGGGATTTCTATGCTATTAGTCATGATTTTTGTCTTGGTAAAGTTTATTTCGAGTCCTGCCTCCCTGCTACCTGTCTGTAATGTGCGTATCATATATTCAAGTTCTGAAAAGCGTTCAGAAAAGAGCACTATTATATAGCCGCGTTCATAGTCAGCTATAATTAAATACTTTAATTGTGTCCTCCCATAAACTAATTTTTTTAATTTTATTTGAAATAGCCCAATTTAATATTGTTTTTTTAATTGCGACAGTTTTGACGGATCCTGCTGCGAGCAGCTCCTATTTCTGTGTGGTTTGTCCTTCGGACATATATGTATCAAAATAATCTACATATTAAAACTAACGTGCTTATAGTGTTTTGTGGTCGCAACCAACTGGATTTGTGTAAAGGACAAAACAATATTCGACCGCAGCTGATTAAGATAATGATGATGCGCGACAAATATGAAACTGATTCTAATTCCATGCTTTAAGCCGAATAGTGATCCAAAGTGTAATGTACTACAAAACAGATGTTTTATTTTATTCAATGCTGCATACAACGCGAGTTAAAGTTTTATTGAATGCTGCATACAGTAACACAAGTATGCATTCACATAAAATGACATTTGTAGCAAGAATATAAGATGTATTATGGTAATTCAATGCTGCTACAAGATGCAAAGATGACTAGTCTGAGCTAAGTCAACACTTCAGCGTCTCGGCAGTCTGGCAAAGAGGATAACCGTTCAGAGCCACGATGGTAGAAATAATATTATAATTATTTCTTGAATATTAAAATGTAAGATGGCGGAGTTACGGAATATTGTTTTCAATATATTAATTTGTATAAAATGAAATAATATTACGCACACTGGAGCATATAAATGAAGACTGGAGAAGAAATATGATACACTGAATAAAATTGTTGCTTTCTTATTTATACGTAAGTAATTAGGTGACTTTTCTTCCTTACATTATATTCTGTGAAACTGGCGTAATATTTTTTTTACCTTTAACAATTTCAAATATGGGAACCAACTAAAGAGGTTATGTTATCCCGTTAATACACAACGATCTTCTTAACCACCTAAATACTTTGTGATAAATTTTGGTGCAAGATTTTATTGCCGACTGTACTTTATAACACTGCCAAAGGTTTATCTTGAGTAATTTAGGAATTCTTATGGCCTCCTTCCGTCTCCATCATCAGCCCAGCTTTATGGTACCGTTGTTGTTTTATATGGTAGTCCAAACAAAATGTCTATGCTAAAAGTCAGCACAATCAGTCATTCAAATTCAGTTGCAAGATTTTACCCGAACATGTACAGTCAATCAATTTGATTCCTAGGCCACCGTAGAACCCTTTCATTTTAACTGGTACATAGCGACGCAATAATCCTAGTAACCCGTATTGACATAGCATTTACAGCGGCAAGGTTCTATGATGATTGATGAATTCCTAGAATCAAATTGGTTGACTGTACATACCTACATTGCATGTTAAACGATAGGTAGCTTGTAAAAAACTATTGATTATTATTTTACCTTTTTTATTATGTTTTTTATACCTACGAGTACCTACTGCATGTGACTGTTTGTCAAATACTTAATACGGCCTGTAAGGATGTGGCTGCACATTCTCTGCAAAAATATAGGCTATGTCATACAACTGAGAGCTTGCAAATGGCGCCAGTTACCAGTTATTTTTTTCACTTTGATTGAAATCGGTTAGGATTTTGTATGAATACGGCATAATATGTACCTGTGTATATCTTTGACATCCACTGCCATTGAATCTTTTACAATTTTATTGACGTGTGTATAATTTAATCGGAAAAGTATCCCCCGTTTGCGTCACGCTCGGCTTCGTACATTTTCTCTTACCGTTTATCTCCACTTGTCTGGTCTTAAGAATTTATCGCTTCCAGTACGAGGAAAACAAGATTTTTATTTTACAATGAGATTTACCGAATCGTGTAGCTAATTTATTGTGCCAATCAGCTTTATAGATATGGAATTTTGCAGTAAATCGTAGACTTTGTTGAGTGAATTCGGTTGAACATTTCAAAAGATTCGCTGTACCTATACAGATTTAAAAAATATTTTTTGCGTGTAGAATTAAAATGAATTTTATATTTAACAATGCTTTCCAATCCGTTCGAGCTTGCTGACAAAAATAGTTTTGAAATTTTTACGAAAGTTATTTGTTAATGAAACGGATGTTTGGCTGAATTCCTGTCTTTTGAAGTTTTTATCAAATAAATCAATACGCTGTTTTATATACATGTGTCAATAAATATTATATTAATCAAAAACTATATAACATCGACATCTTAGAACATTTTCAAAGCAAAACACTAAGAAATATCTTCAACATCCCCCACTGCATCAGCAATAAGTATATGTATCTTGACCTCAAAACACGGACAGTGAAGCAGAAAATAAGTCAATATAGTCTAAGATACCAGAAAAGGCGAGTCTTTTCTGGTAGACCATACAAATGAGCTGGCATCGGCACTGAGTGGCGACGGAGGACAAAAGCACACTAGACTGAAGAGATGTGACATTCCCAGCCTCGGAGGGAGGTTTACCTAGAGAGATGGAGAGTTAAACCACACTGTTGGAATCTCCCTCAATATAAAAAACAAAACTTGACGAACCGTCAGACAAACAAATGGCTTGGCTTATTGTCTACTGACAGATATCCATGACGCAGCCAATAGAAAAAAAAAATCAAAAACTGAAAGTTTGATATAAGTAGTACAGTCAAGAGCTTTCATTTGGGACCCACCTAAGGTGCAAAAAATAGCAACCTGAAGACATTTAGAGACATTATTTTAATGTATTGTCATAATGACTCATAAAGTTTGTCACAACTTACGTTTACACGTGTCTAGGGGCAACCGGTCAGGTGACGTCAACCAGGCGCAACGAGTCAAACGATTTTTCCGACTAATTGTCACGCTCGTCTTTTTTGGCCCTGTCCTCTCCGGCCATATTATTATTTGTTGTTTGCAAATTATATTTCCTGAAAATGACAGTTTTCTCAATTTTTCTTGTCTGACACTGACACCATGTTCGTAATGAGAAAACCGTAAAGATAGCTTTTTACAAAGAGGTTATCAACTCAAGGGCCCATTCTATAAGACATTTAATTGTCACTATCTTGACACTTCACCGCTAAATATTAAACAAAAATTCTCGGCCTTATTGCATTGTGAATGTTCTAACAACATTTGAAGAAAAACCTAGTAGAAAAAAAGTGCAGCGGAGCTTGGAGCTTGGAACTCTTTTATATCGTTGCTCCATACACACTTTCACCCGCCGTTTCACTCTCTTAATGACTGGTTTCCGGGATAAAAACTATCCTATGTTCTTTCCCAGGACTAAGACTATTTCTTTCTTCTTTCTCAAGGATGCTTGCATAGACAATACCGCAAGTGGGAACGAGATACAATGTCATCGCTGCTAGTGTCGCCACCTACGAAGAGTTTTGCGTAATGTTCCCTATTGTCCCTTCTCGTGTTTAAATAAGTATTTATCATTATTTTGTTTTTTTGTTTGTTATCCACCGTGAACTCACTCGACGGTTCTATCGGAAGACCAGCGCTGGCAGCAATGCCAGCATTATGCTGAGATAGAACCGTTGCGTGACAAACGCTGTGTGTTATTTGTCTCGAATAAATGTTTCTTTATTTCTTTCTTTTCTTTCTTTACCAAATTTCATCTAAACCGGTTCAGCGTGAAGAGTATGGAAATATGGATTTTAACCCCCGACGCAAATAGAGGGGTATTATATGTTTGACGTGTATGTGTGTCTGGGTGTCTGTGTGTCTATGTGTCTGTGTGTCTGTGTGGCTGTGTGTCTGTATGTATGTGTGTCTGTATATCTGTGTGTCTGCCTGTGGCATCGTAGAATGCAGTTTTATTTATCCGAAACCTGACGTGATCGAAAATGGTTCTTAGCTAAGTTTCAGCAAGAGGTTGGTTTGAGATATTGATCTTTGAAATGAAAATATCGGGGGGTTTTCAACTTTTCTAAGTTGTTAATTATATTTCAAATGACTATATTACGAGTATTATTACCAACCTAATCATTTTTTTTAGTCTCACATGGTCCTAATAATATGTAGTATCAATAAGAGCGTAACTACAAATGCACATATCTGAGTTTTCTTCTTTCTTCAAATTTTAACCGACTTCAAAAAGGAAGGTTCTATGTTCCACTGTATGCATTTTTGTGTTGCATTATATTCTGTAGATTTTTTTGTGTCGCTGCGTGACTGAGGCTACCAACTATTTTTTTTTTCAATTTGCCAACTAAAACTAACTATATAAAGCCAAGCCCCCAGCCTACCTGTCAGGAAGTTGAGCCGGGGAGATAAGTCCCCGACACGGCGAGCCAGGATTAATGGTATCCATTTGGGCCACGACTTTTTCCCTCAGTCTCGCGGCCCTTGAGATTCCTCCAAAACCTGCCTGTGATGTTTTCCATGTGACTGTTATGAAATTTCGGAACGATGTTTTCAGGTACCTACATTAACACGTTCTTTTTCCAAGCAAATTTAATAAAAAATTGAATTGTCTGCATTATTTTTCCGTCGTTGGTCCTTTTGAAATAGAGCAGACGGGTTTTCTGCAGATATTACTCGTAAATATTGTTTTAGCTTCGTATGAAATGATATTTAGAATTCAACGTGTATTATTTTCTAAAGCAAAGCTTCAACGTCTCAAGTCTGCTAGTTTTCAACAAAAAATTGCTGGGTACATTTTAAATCCATTGGATGAGAACGAACTGAAAGAAATATCGATATTTTTCATTTTATTTAGATAGTAGTTAATCAAAGCCAGCTCTTAAGAAATTAAACTGTTTCGTGGAACTGGAAACCGAGGTCATTGACTTTTTCTCATCCACATAAAGGGAGTTAAAAGGATTAAACCCATACGTGCAACCTCCGGTTACTGGTATACCTACCTACTTACTTATACGTAGAACAATAATCGTAAAAATCCAAGCTTTCGCCACTTGGTCGAGCGCCGCATTTTTGTTGCTTTGGATAGCTGTTATCACAGTCAAAATATAAACGTATCGTCACAAGTCAACTAACAGTTTTCGTCTCTCTTCTCGTCTCTTTTGTACCATATCAAATTGTAACTGTTAAAAAAAACCTGACGTGTACTTATATGTAACTATTTTTTTTATATTATCTTATCTTATCGTCAACAATGATGATGTAATATAAAATAAGTAATAAGTGGTGAACGGTGTTGGCCACACATATTGTATTTATTTATAAGGCTAATAATTTAAGACTCCCTTGTAGTGGCTGTTTGTTTACCTAAATAAATAATAAAAAAAAAAAAAAAAAACGTCAAACTCAAAGCATGACTCGCTTTTATCGCACTGTACTAAACAAGAATCGCATTTCAATTTGGTATAAAAACTTTCACTGCCAGGAACCCGCCTAGTGCGTGCTTTGTTTGAAGGCGCTTTCCTCTACTAAGTGAGTGACGGCATTGACATTGTGTTAACACATTTACACACTGACAACAATAGTCAAAATTTCATTGTTTCAAGTGGGCCATTTTATGGTTTATCTCGCTTGAAAATGTATTTTAAGCGGCTCGTGTTTTTTTTATTTCTCCTTAAATTGTAATCTTCATTCAGAAATATCAAATTGAAAATTAGCGAATTCCAGAAGGTCGTAACTCAATTATGACGTCAACGTTACGGCTCTGTATGGCAGCTTGCACACCTTTCATATGACAGTCGTAGTATTGACGTCACACACGGCTTGAATCACATTTATACAATTGAGCGATTTTCTTAAAAACGGGTGAGAAATGAAATCTGAAAAGTACTTCATGACGTTCAGGTAACATAATTACTGACATGGTTTTCGAATTAGGCATCATTGCATAGTTTGAAATGTTGTCAATTCCGTAGCGCTACGCTTGTTTAGCCGATGCCATGGTTTTCAAGCGCCTACAGTGAAGGCACCCGCTACGTAGGTTCCCGGCAGTGAATATGTTCGCACGCTAGTTCTCACACGTTAGTTCGGAACGGGTGAAAATGATTGGTTTTCTCGCTCTTGTTGATACTTTCGTGTATCAAGGTCCATGACCTACATATGAGTCATGCGACCCACAAAATCTAAAAACATGCTACTGAGCCGTAGCGTCTAGGCTATTATTCGCTTTGTAGCAGAAATCACTCGTCGAGGCATGACTCATATGTGGGTCATGCGCTTTGAATGGGTTAAGGTGCGTGAATTTAATCAAGTGTAAGAGCTCACTAATTTTAGGGTTCCGTACTCAAAGAGTAAAACGGGACCCTATTACTAAGACTTCGCTGTCCGACCGTCGGTCTGTCTGTCACCAGGCTGTATCTCAAGAACCGTGATAGCTAGAGAGTTGAAATTTTCACAGATTATGTATTTCTGTTGCCGCTATAACAACAGATACTATAAAAAAAAAATTTTTTTAAGGGGGGCTCCCATACAACAAGCGTGATTTTTTTGCCGTTTTTATAGATAATGGTACGGAACCATTCGCGCGCGAGTCCGACTCGCACTTGGCTGGTTTTTCTAATTTCACTTTGTGACAGTATTTCCTATTTTATTGATTTTAATTGTGATTAACACTGGCTGTTGGCTCCGCACAACAATAATATGTACAAACAAGATTTTGTCACAAAACTAACATTATGTTCAGTTTAATGACATTCGTAGACTAAAACAACCATTTAAGGTTTCTAATAATATATTATATATTTTTTTATCATTTATTTTCTAAAGTATACACATTAACTAATAATAGGTGACAGAATACCTGAAACATATAAATAGGTAATTTACCTACCAATAATAGGTTATTTTATTACTAGACTAGCAAACTAGGAACCTTATAATGCTTGAACAAAAAAAAATTATTCTAAAATCGATTTATTTGCGCAATAAAAATGAGACACATAATTATGTGCGCAATTATGAACACATTCACTGCCAAGAACCGCTATGCGCCGATCCCGTGGTTTTCCCGCTTAGTAGTGGAAAGCGTATACGGCATAGGCGGGTACGAGGCGGGTTTCTGGTAGTGAAAGTGGTAAATAAACTTGTGTTTATTTATTTTGGTTACCGTGTACCTACTCAATTACTCATTGTTATATTTGACGCTGGCATTTTTTATGGCATAAATATTTTAAATCCCTTTACTTACCTCCACTTAACCGAAAATAGTTTGACGTAAGGCCGCTTTCGCATGTGACGTTGTGGTATCATTATTGTGCGCTTATAATTTAAAGAGTGCTTCCTGATTGACGCGGGATGCGCTATAGGTAACACTAATGTAATAGATACTACGGTCAACCCTACAAGGTCACGCAACAACTTCTGGGCTGATACACGAGTGCCACACGATCATATCAGAGGTATGTACTAACAGCGACATAACCCTGCAATGGATCAAAGGGCACAGCAATTCACGCGGCAACGATGCAGCGGATGCACTGGCTATTTAGCGAGGGTTCAGAGTCAAGAGCTGTAGGGCCGGAACCCACAATTCTTCTACCCTCTGCAGGGCTGCGGAGCACACTACGACTAAACACCAAGGTAGAACACCAAAAACATTGGAATACTCTAGGAACCTGCAGGCAAACCAGGAAGGCCCTCCCGACACTCAACCCCGGATTGTCAAGGAAGCTAAAACACCGAAAGTAAAAAGGTGTTTGTTTAGTAGTGCATGACCAGTTATGGCTCCTGTCAGAAGATGGAGTGCCGGCCCTCCGTCTTCTGACAGGAGCCATAACTGGTCATGCACTACTACACAAACACCTTTTTACTTTAGGTGTTACAGACAGTCCTCTCTGCAGAGCCTGCATGGAAGAGGACGAGACAGCCGCCCACGTCATCCTGACATGTTCTGGAGTGGCGGAGAATACAAGGCAAAGTGCCGAGCAACACCGGGATCACTACCGGAGGCCGTCGGCAACATAAAGGGTCTGCTAGGCTTCCTGGTGGAACTGGGTTGGCACGAATAACAGTAGCGTCAAAACCCCTACGCAAAATAGACGCATTTATGACGTCGAGTTGCGGAAACCCAGCCCGCGTACAACCTATAACCTATAGGTACTACGGCGCAAATGTAATTCTGTATTACATTAAGGTAAGGAGAATAATTAATTGGTCGAATGGTATATTAAATTTGATCTCTTGCGTATTTCTCACAATGGGACAGACTTTCTCGTCTCGCGTTGCATCGTGGGGTTACTTGTGCTAGACTCGCTTATACAATTCACTGCCTAGAATCGGTACGCTCTATGCTCGTAGCCAATCAGTGAAAGTGTTAACAACGCAACATTTGGGAGTGTATTAACACAAACGGCCGATCTTACATGTAAGCTTGGACAACGTAGAAATCAGCGCATGCGACAAATACTACGCCAGAGCTATGTCGCAATATCTTGTTAAAAATCTACAAGATATCGTAATTTTCATAATTTGAACTCGACATTTTATTCAACTCGCTACCTTTGACCCAATCAAAAATTAATATAAAGTAAAAGAATATCGGTTACAAAAGGCCGTCATTAATTAGTATTTTTCAAAAGGGGTTAAAAGTTCGAGAAATAAATTAGCGAAACAATTTCATTGCCGGGACTTAAAACGGTTTGGAGGCTATTTACTTTAATTAAAGTTGTAAAACAAACTTGCTCACAGGGGACATCTTATAGTAGGTAATTTTTTTAAATCTTTATTTAAAGGAGCCTTTGCGAAACTGAAAATGCCAGCAAGGAGATTTCTAAACTGCTATAATATAACGAAGCATGATTACATTCAAAAACGTCTTTGTAGAGGAATGCGCAGGCGAGCATAATGCCTATCTAGCCTATTTGGGCTATTTAACGGAAAGTTGTACACTCGACTTTTTTTTTTAATTTTGATATATCGGATTTTTTTCTACTCAGAATAAAAAGCACTTTCGAATGTTGTAGGAGAAAAAATGTGTCCCAAGATTTTTTATTCCATTCCGTTACCGTTTGCATACTAAGCTCGTATGATGGTAACGGTAAATATGCATGTCGATACAGACATAAAGCTAAATGCCCATGCTGAATGGGCTAGCAGGTTGACATTTTTGATTCGTATTTTGATTAAAGGTAATATTTTTTTTAACTATTGCAATGTCTTTTTTGCACATCTTCGTTAACTCTACACCATAAAACCCATAGTGATTAAGTTCAATTGTTCAACTAACATAGTCTAGGTTATAAAAATGTACTTACTACACGTGCAATCTTACTGCAGTTCTCAGCTGGGAGACTATTTTACGCCTTTATCTAAGTGGAAAACGCTACGGAGATCCTGATTACTAGTTACCGCTTTAGTTCGGGTGAACGAACTTCAGCTAAGGATTTCTAAAGATTTTCTGTAATCGTGGAAGAATTGTTAGTTTTCAGTTTACATGTAACCGTAAGGATATTTTTTATGGGCCAGGTAAGATGACTTCCAACTGAATGTTACAGATTAATTGCGTGCGATATTTTTTTTATTTAATATTGCGTTGATACTATTACAGTTACCTAGAAAAACAATATTACAAATGCATTTAAGAGGATTTTAAACTATGGTTATAAGAAATAAATGAGGTACCGCGTAGGCGATTTTTGAGAGTCAAAGCTTTGTTACGTCTGCTATCATTAACTTTTATTGAATTGTTCTGAAAATTATTAAAGCTGTAGTATATCTTTTAAGAAACAGAATTAATTGCAAAAGTTGAACATTGTTTCGATAGATCAATCATCATCCTCCTAGCGTTATTATTCCCGGTTGTGCCCCTAAAGGAGCCCGGGGTCCGCTTTGACACCTAATCCCAAGATTTGGCATAGGCACTAGTTTTACGAAAGCGACTGCCATCTGACCTTCCAACCCAGAGGGAAAACTAGACCTTATTGGGATTAGACCGGTTTCCTCACGATGTTTTCCTTCACCGAAAAGCTAACGGTAATTTCCGTACATAAGTTCCGAAAAACTCATTGGTACGAGCCGGGATTCGAACCCTCGACCGCCGCTTGACAGCCGCATGCCTGAACCACTAGGCTACCGTAGCTTTAAATATTAAATAAAAACTCTTTTTACCAATATTAAATAGTTATTCTTATGTATATGAAACGGGCCACTCACATCTTTATTGTCGAATATCGCTCGACATTTTTCTTACCGATACGTTGCCCTTCGTTTCTATGGATACATTTGTCATGTGTTTATAAAATGTTTACTGCATTCGTAATCGTTGCTATTGTTTTAAGGCCCTTACTTAATTGTAAGAAACTTTGAAGCAGCAGAGGGGTAATCACGTAATGTTCCAAACGTGCGTCAGTACAATTTAACTGTAAATTTTCCATATAAAAAGTGACATTAGACCTACCCGACGTTCACGCGTCAGGTAGATCTAAATGTCACATTTTATATGGAAAAATTACAATTAAATTGTCCTGACGCGCGTTTAATACGTTACGTGATTACCCCTCAGTTATACATTCTAATTGTAAATAAAGCGGTACCAATAAAAAAAAATTGAAACTGGTAACCACAGCCGCATATTTCTCGCCATCAAACGTCACAGTTTGGCGAGTTTAATGAAATTTGTTAAATGTAATTGCTTTTTTTAAAATAAATAAAAAAAAATTAAAAAAAAATATCGACATAAGTTTCATATTTAGGATATAAGTATAGAATCACACCCATAATCGAATGCCCTTGAATACCTTTTGAGTTTATGAAGTTTTGTTATGCAGCTTTATCAAATTATTATTATCATAAACGGGAAACAATGGGACTAATTTTAAAAAGCATTTTTTAAACGAGTTGTTGGGCCTTATTAAAATTTGAGTTTGAAATATTAGATAATCCTTTATTATTCCTGACTCTGCCTGCTCATAATAAATTGCCTGTCTTTTGTTTCTTTGCTCCAATCAAAGTAAGAGATGCGGCCACGAAATAAGCTTTTGTAATAATAATATTTCGTGTCAAACATAAAATAATGCTATTTTTGCATTGTCGCTGACTGCAAAACAAAAAAATATCCCCCATTTACCCGATTGTCGAAGCATTGAAGCTTGATTTTGGGTGTATAGAAGATACTTGATAGAATATGAGGTGGTTTGTTAAATTGTAGTTTATTAATTAGCCGTGGATATCTCATAGCAAAATATAATTTGCTGCTGCGATATTATTAGTCTGCTTTTACCTGTAATTAACTTAACTTCTGTTGGAAATTTGAAAACAAATAGAGAATCGAACTTTCACACAGGCGGACGGAGAGCACTGCCTTATTGAACATACTTAAATCCAATATGCGAATTGTTAAAGGCTATTCTTTCCTTAGGTTCTAGGTACCTATACCTAAATATCTCAATTTTATTTTGTTTTGTATAGGAAAATATTTAATATTACCGTATTGGCACGGTCTGTAGAATGGAGTCATTATAAAGCATAAAATTATACATAATAGTTTGATTGCTGTTACGATGTATGATTTAGTGTAGCTTGACGCTGTTTTTCCAGTTTTTTTATTTCTCAATCTACATCATTAAAATCATTATAAAAAGACAGCCTGGGCTGCGATGCCATTGATAGAAACAGGCATCCCTAGGATATCGCTTTTCCTTTATGTCTGTGATTCTCGTTTAGAAAAACAGAGATTTAAAACATACCATCGGACCTCAGATGAAATTTTATGAAATGCGAAGTCATTGTAGTTTTCAAGAAACGAGTTTTGGATCATTTATTATATTATTATGCTGTTTGGTATACGGCGGTAATACACATATAAATGTTGAACAGGAACACGGCATAACATTAAATATCTAATAAAAACCGTTTGAACGCGAGTCAAACTCATGGAAAAATTCAATACCTATATGGTGGCGATCCTGATTTCAACTCACTTTTTACCCGAGTATTTATTTTTATTTTTATGTATTTTATATAATTCGCTCTAAAACTTAACCCTGTCTGTAATTATCATAATGCCTCCCGCTTCGTAGCCACATATTGAGGGATGAAACAACATCCTGACTTTAATTATTGCTTTACTCAACTTGAGGTTGGTTTTAGACCAGTCGATATTAAAAGCCCGGTAAAACGAGGAAATGAGGATTACAAAAATAATAGAACATCGTTGACCAACTTGAAATAAACCACTTTTATTTCACTTGGATACATTTTACGGACTTTGACTAAACTATTTTAGTGTTTGGTCGAAAATAGACACGTATAATAAGTATTGCGGAAAGATTAAAATAATTATACACGTAAAGTGTATTCCTTGTCACATTACAGTGTGACTGGTGTAATTAGGTATAGTAAGGACAAACTAAAGGCAAGCAAAATACTACCTTATAATACGAGCATATAGTTTATTATTACAAGCTTTATATTAACTTGCATTGTTCGTATGTATGTAAATATGTAAGTTTTCCGCCAAAATTTGCAATCCATTTTTCAGTCACTTCTCGTTATCCAATTGAGCTGAAATTTTGCAAGCATATGTATGTATATCGCATTACAATGCAATATTATAATGACTTGGAGCTGATCTGATGCTGGAGCTGGAAGGAAGGAAAACGACACAACCCCATCGAGTTTGGGCTTGTTATAATCGTCTCAGTGAGTACTTGACGATGGTATGCAGAAAAGTAGTCAGCAGTAAAAACTTGTACCAAAAATGACATTTTTGACAGAAACTTATTTTATATACGTTTGTTTGATAGAATTTATACTCTTAGAGTTTTGGTTCTACTAACATGTGACACCCTGCAAAAGGACTAAATATTTATTACAAAAACTACTGGTTTGATTTATACAAATTAAACTCAAAGTAGCTCCGAGAGCTGTAGAACTTGCGATACTGTTGTTTATATCATCATTCGTCCACATCATCGTTGTTTTTGACTTGATGTTGACTTCTGGGACACGTTGTAAACACACAAATTTGAGCCCTGAAATTAAGTTTTGGCATCGTGTAAAAATGAGGATCGTGTCAGTTTCATTATAATCTCAGTTACGTCTAACAACAATTTTTGAATAAAAATGACAAATTTATTTTTTTATTATTTTCGAAGCCTTTATTTAAAGTGTCCCAAAAATTACATAATCTCCTTCTTTAAGCCTACTACAATTGCTGGACAACAGTTTTTGTATGGACTTCGTACCAGCCCGTATTTTTATTTATTCAACAGAAATCATTTCATAACTAGGTTTGTAATTTTATTACTTTTGTATAAAATGTTATGTCTTCAAATTCCTATGAGATTATCGTTAAATACTTGTACTATTACTTATTCTGTGGTTAAAGTCCTTCTTTCAAATAAAAAAGTATTAATCGAAATCGGTACGTGTGATAAAAAAATATCGCTGATAAACAAACATACTAAGTTGCAAGTTATTAGTACCAAAATGCAGATGGCGGCAGTAAGTACAACGGTAACTTCTACTATGAGCTGTTAAGATTGTTTAAGAATGAATGGGGTCGTTACGTGACGGATATGCCGTATGAACGTTTGTACGGAATCCTCGGTGCGCGAGTCAGACCGGTTGACCGGACTTGACCGGTTTTTTTTTTTGACGACTAATATAAGGTAAAAAAGCGGCCAAGTGCGAGTCGGACTCGCACATGAAGGGTTCCGTTAAATAAATTGCTTTTTACGATTTATGACGTATTAAAAAAAAACTACTTACTAGATCTCGTTCAAACCTATTTTCGTTGAAAGTTTGCATGGTTAATGTACATCATATTTTTTTTTTAGATTTATCATTCTCTTATTTTAGAAGTTACAGGAGGGACGACACACATTTCACCACTTTGGAAGTGTCTCTCGCGCAAACTATTCAGTTTAGAAAAAAAATATGTTAGAAACCTTAATATCATTTTTGAAGACCTATCCATAGATACCCCACACGTATGGGTATGATAATAAAAAAAAATTGAGTTTCAGTTCTTAGTATGGGGAACCCCAAAATTTATTGTTTTTTTTTATATTTTCGTGTGAAAATCTTAATGCAGTTTACAGAATACATCTACTTACCAAGTTTCAACAGTATAGCTTTTATAGTTTCGGAAAAAAGTGGCTGTGACATACGGACGGACAGACAGACAGACGGCCATGACGAATCTATAAGGGTTCCGGAACCCTAAAAATAGGGGTCAAATCATAAAGCTCGCTGGCCTAAGAGAACACCACCCGCTGTATGCAGTGCATCACCGAAGTCATTGGCGAGCCATCTGCACCCCCGACAGTGACATAGCGGTCAGGATCCTCACCATTGAGGGACAGGGGGGAATGAATGAATAAGGTAAACGTCCAAGTGCCCGTCACTGGCTTAATACATGACACTTTCAATATGTCAAAACAATAGAGGTGAAGTGTCAACTATTAGGCATTAAGATGTCGAGTATTGGGACATTTACCCTACCGTCAAATTCTAGAGTGAGTGTGGTCGCAATAAGCAGTGGCTAGCTAGTCATTAAGAAGCTGGTAATTTTTCATATTTTCTCTTTATGAATGGCGTCTGTACCAATTTAGATCCCTACACCATAAAATAAATTATTATAGTCCATGAAAAACCCTTGTAAGAGCCCATGCAAGTAACAGGCTGTCTCGGAAAAAAACGGGTAATTATTCAGAAGAGGAGGACATTAATTCCAAGACCTCCGCGGACGGTCGCTAAGCGGCCCATAAATAAGAACGATGGGATAGCGCGGGATAAACTGGCGGGAATTATGTTCCGGGATACTGTACCTACTTGTAATACTTGCATTTAGTTGTAGGTTGATCTTCATAGAATAGTTCGTTTTGACGCTAAAATAAGTTTTTCACCTCAGCAGCTCGAACAAGCATATTTTGCTGCGTGAAAACCGTGAGCAAAATGCGATTTTACTCACTCCGTGAGGCAAAGTAGCTTTTTAATTTTGATATCGAGCACTGGTGACACATCATAGTGTAGCTTCAATCGACATCTACGTACTTACATAACGTAGGTAACACTATGATGTGTCACCAGTGCTCTATTACAAATTCAGAATATTATAGGTGCGTGAAAGCCTAGCGATATATTTTTTAACGTGACGATGTTCTCACTGCTGAGGTGAAAAGTTGTATGTATCACACGAGAGCAAATATATTTGCATCTCGTGCCTTTGAGTCCCTCACTACGCTCAAGATTCTAATTTTGAATCACTCGCTACGCTCGTGATTCAAATATAGAATATTTTGCTTGCTCGGGACTCAACATCAACACTCGCAGCAAAAATCTACTTTGCTCTCTTGTTGAACAAATAACTATTTCACCTCAGCAGCTCGAACAAGCATATTTTGCTGCGTGAAAACAGTGAGCAAAATGCGATTTTGCTCACTCCGTGAGTCAAGCGTAAGTAGCTTTTTAATTTTGATATCGAGCACTGACATTTCATAGTGTGGGGTCTATGACAAATTCTGAATTTTTCAACTTTATGAGCATTGTCCCTTTCATTTTCATTACGAAATAAGAATACGACACGAATAAGTCGATTCATAATCCGATATTCGAATTTAAAAGTAGACCCCCAAAACAGCGCGAAGCAAGTTACACGTTCGAAAACACACTTAACATACTTATGACTTTAAATTACCAACATCTCAAATGAAGTCAGTTTTGCTTAAATAGGTCAAAACATGAATTTTCATACGCTGAACAATCAATGATTCTATTTTGAACAATCTTCATTTTTAAGAACATATACCACAGATGCAGTTTCCGAACGTACACCCGGCGCCCCGCCCCTTTAAATAAATGGCGCGCTGTTAAATTGTTTACATTTTATTGGGTATATGTATTATTCTTCATGCTTGTGCTTATGATTATATGATTGATATTAGTTTTGGATATATAAAAACGACTAGGATTAATTAATTAACTATCTAACTAAGAAATATAGTGAATTCATTGAAGAAGACAGTATTTAACAACAATACCTACGCTTAGTTTTCGGAGCGCACGCGCGACGCGCGTAAGCGTAACAGATATTAGATTGAGTATTTCAAAAATAGCTCGAAAACATGAGTGAAATGTGGGAACATGAGTGACAGTATTTTAACAATGAAAATGAAAATGAAAAATGAAAAAAGTTTATTGGACAAAAAAAAAGATACACAATATGCTAATCACGACCCTGCGTCCTGAGCTAGGAAACCCTGTGTTACAGGACTCAGTTTCGTATCAAAGTTTTTATACAAGTATAGTTAGTTTTAGGTACGTTACATCAACTTTGCTTATTTTAATATTCCGTGTGTGTGTGTGTGTGTGTGTGTGTGTGTGTGTGTGTGTGTTTGTGTGTGTGTGTTTGAGAGAAAGAGTGAGAGAGAGAGAGAGTGTTAAGGTGGTTATATATACATATATGGTAAGGGTTATAATATTTATAATATATTTATAATTTATTACTGTAACAATACTTATTTTGTCACGACTAGCAGCAGTTCAGTTTCGTGGTAATCTAGTTGCATGAGCCACTTTGTCAGGAAAGATTTACTGGGGGGCCTTGTGACATGGTGGAGCTTACTAAAAGTTTTCAGGACTAGTGGGGAAATGAAAGCGTGGAATTTTTGGGCAAATGTTGTACATGTTTTTGGGGTTTTCCAGCGCTGACGTCGTCTTGTGTCCGCTAAGAACATTTTGTCGTGCAGTTTGCTATAATTGTATATCACTTTTCTTAGGAACAGCTGACGAACAGTGAGAACATTAGAGACCTTGTAGAGTTCTTTGGTGCTGAAGCGTGATGGTTTTCTAAAAATAACTTTAAGAAGAGATCGCTGTGCCCTCTCTAAGCCAATTAAATGCGTCTTTGCCGCTCCTCCCCAGACCGCGTTGCAGTAGCCCAAAAGGGATTCACAGAGAGCAAAATATACGGTTCTCAGCAATTCAGGGTACGTAATATTCCTTAAAGTGCGAAAAACAAACATGAGCTTTCGAACACGACTCTTGAGTGACTCAATATGCTGCCGCCACGTGAGGTGAACGTCTAGTATTACACCAAGATAGCGTATTGTGCTTGAACGCTCAATAAAGCTTAATCTGTTGTCAAGACTGTAGTTAGACTTAGAATCAATCTGGTGTCCCACTTTAATACTAAACATGTCGTCAGGCTGGCCTTTAGCATTTATAGAGAAACATAAATATTTTGTTTTTTGGACATTTAATGATAGTAAATTGCTATCCAGCCATTCCACAACTAATCTTAAGTTAGACTCTGCAACACTTTGAGCTTCAGACCAGTCTTTTCCACGTATCAAGATAGCTGTGTCATCTGCGAAAGAAATGGTTGTAGCATTTGCTAATTTGAGTTTACAAAGTCCATTTATGTAGATCAAAAAAAGAGTCGGCCCAAGAACGCTTCCCTGCGGCACTCCGCAATCCACGTCGGAGAAGTCGCTGGTGTGTTCACCCACACGAACACATTGCTTCCGATTCAGAAGGTACGATCCAAACCAATCCAGTGCAAGACCCCTAATACCAAGGCCCTCGAGTTTTGATAATAATATCGGAATGGAAACCGTGTCGAATGCCTTGGCGAGGTCTAAAAATATTGCTAGGCTCTTTTCACCTTTGTCTAGACAGTCCACTATTTTACTGACAAGAAGATCAACCGCTTGTTCAGTCGATCTGTTTTGCCTGAAGCCAAATTGGTTAGGAGACAAGATGTTGTTACGCTCAAGATAGTTCAGGAGTTGGTGATTTGTGACCTTTTCAATGAGCTTACCAATAACGCTAAGTAGCGAAATTGGCCTATAGTTGGTAACTTCAGCTCTGCTTCCTGTTTTGTGGATTGGTGTTACTGAAGCTACTTTAAGGGTATCGGGAAACACACCTGACGTCATGCTTAGATTGCACAAGTACGCGATTGGTTCTGTGACGCTGTTTATTGCCGTTTTTAATATGTTTGCCGTAATTCCGTCTAATCCTGGTGAACTCCCCGTTTTTAACTGTTTTATTAAAGAAGCAATCTCGTGGGTATCCGTAGGCCTAAGTAAAAAGGATGAGAGTGGAGAGTTTTTACCCTGGTTCGTTCTAGCCAGCTCCGCTTCGCTTACCGCCAATCTGTTGAGTGTAGCTTCAGCCAATTTTTTCCCAATAGAGCTAAAGAAGTAGTTAACTTTGTTCAAGGATTTAGAAGCGCTTCTATCCAATTGGAGCAGTTCAGAATTATGGTTATGCGTAGACGTAATATTGCAGGCAGCCTTTACTGTCTTCCATGTCTTTTTTGCATCGATCTTTTTTGCAATAATAGGTACGGTTAGTTTTTAGTGTTGTGTTAGTGTCACGCGAGACTCATATAGATTACTAAAATGTGCTTTAGTCTGTCGTGTCGCGCCTTGTCTCGCCCGCGCTCTCGCGTGCTTCTAGTAACTAACTAGCCGCGCTGAGGAGTTAAAACAAGCAGTAACGAACCCCGAATCAAGTTTTCTTCCTGAATATCCACGAGACGAATAGGTACGTAAAAGCCTATCGATGTGTTTTTTAACGTGACGATGTTCTCACTTCTGAGGTGAAAAGTTGTATGTGTTACTCGAGAGCAAAGTATTTGCATATCGTGCTTTTGACTCCCTCCTCGCTGAGCTCAAGATTCTAACTTTGAATCACGAGCGTAGTGATTTTAGAATCTTTCACTTCCTCGGGACTCACAACCAGCGCTCGCAGCAAATAATGACTTTGCTCTCTTGTTGCACAAATAACTATTGTCTTCACATCCCACTATGACACTATACTACCGTGACTATGACTGCCATGTCAACTGCATTGTAAAATTAGGCCGTATTTTATCCCTCCAGTGATTCTTGGTGGGGCTGTACTCAAGGTGGTGGACCGCTTTAAGTACTTAGGCCGCATCATAACGGAGGACCTGTGTGATGATTGTGATATCGAGAGAGAGCGTAGGGCGTTGTCGGTGGGGAGTAATTTGCTGGCTCGCAGATTCGCTAGATGCTCAGTTAATGTTAAAATAACGCTATTCAAAGCGTATAGCCAATCTTTTTACTCTAGCGGTCTGTGGGTTCGGTATACCAAACGAGCCTACAACGCCCTACGCATACAATACAACAATGCCTTCAGAATGCTGTTGAGACTCCCGAAGTGGTGCAGCGCGTCGGAAATGTTTGCGGAGACGCGCACGGACGATGTTCACGCCATAATGCGAAAGAAAACCACGTCGCTGATGGGTCGCGTCAGGGAAAGTCAAAACGGCATTCTGAAGGTATTGGCTGGTAGATTTCATTGCAACATAATGTGGCACTGGATCGAGCGGGTCAGAACTAATTTGACTTATAGTAGTACTGCAGTTCTTTTTTTAAATGTATAATAATAATTGCTAACATAGTTTTAAGTTTATTTTGTTACTTGTACTTGTATATGGAGTACATGGTCTGAAATAAAACTATTGAATTGAATTGCTGATTGGAGACCATTTCGGTAGCACATCCCTCTTTGTTTGTTAGTTCTTAAGGTGCATTATGTGAACGTGTTTGTAATACATAGGATTGGGTTACATAAGTCTTCGTCTAACTGAACATTTTAAATTGAATGTTTAAAACAAGTTTGGATTTCTGGCTATACAAATATGTGAAGAAAAGAACGATCCTGGCACTGACATTTACAATTTCAACTCAGGATTTATTGTCATAAATCTAATACGTTTTTCTTAATTCGTAATAAAAAGAATTCAATTTTCCAGCCACCTTCTCATTTCGCGGAATGGATCCATTATGAGAGCTGCCCCTGCTACCTATATCCCGACGATTTTCGGAGACGGAATTTTTTTCGTCAAGCAGTAAAAGAAAATTTGTAATGATTGAAAACATGAATCGTCAAAAACACCGTTCTGTAGACGCCATTTCTTACTCAGCCCTTAACAATAAGTGTTCACTGTCCACTGGAAAATTACTTGATTTTGCTTGGAATCTTGCTTGACCTTTTCGGTTTCACCCGTTTTTCTGTTAAAAACTTAATTATTTTTTTCTTGAATGCCTGTATTTTTGTATACATGACTTTGTTTTTTTTTTCACTTTTTTTTGAAATCTTTTATGACTTGGTCTGGCCCGTTTTCGGCTGACGTTGACTTTTGGGACACCTTGCATTATTTAATCGTATACGTACAGGACGAAAAAGTAACAATAATAAATTACTTTAAAAACAAAGTTTAAACCGACTTCAATTTTATTCAGTACCTACTTCGCCTTGCCACATGGTACATTACAATTTGCACATTTGCTTTCCAATTTAGCACATGAACTGCTTTCCGAGAGCAAATGCGTTGATTATTACAAAAAAAACACAAGTCGCTATATGTGGGCTGATATTATTTGAGAAGTTCTGTCGATTCCTAAAGGATCTCAGAATTAACACTTCATTAGTTGCTACTTCAACGGAATCATGTCAGAATCTTTGACGTACTCTACATCTTTGAGGACTTCCATTATTCATCTGTGGTCTTCACCAAAATTACGATTTCCGAGGGTAAATACACGAGTTATAATAGAAAATTAATACCGAAATTGCTACACGCGTGCCTATAAAATTTGAGGGTTGCCCTCAATTTCCCTGGGATCCCATCATCAGATCCTGACTTGGTGACAATGGGCCAATCTCAGGAGTATACTATTTCGAATAAATAAAGAATTTTGGAAATCGGTCGATAATTGACGGAGAAATCGGCGAACATACATCACATCTTTGAGGAGTTCCAAAAGTCATATGTGGTCTTCCTTCGTTCCACTTAACCAAAATTGCGATTTCCGAGGATAAAATACTCGAGTTATAATAGAAAATACCAAAATCACTACACGCGTGCCTATAAAATTTGAGGGTTGCCCTCAATTTCCCTGGGTTCCATCATCAGATCCTAAATTGGTGACAATGGGACCACCTCGGGAATAGACTCTTTCACATAAGAAAAGAATTCTGGAATTCGGTCTACAATTGACGGATAAATCGTCGAACATACATTAAAAAATAATAATACATACAGTGGAACATATGAACTCCTCCTTTTTTGAAGTGGTTCAAAAATGAAATATACTTTATATGGCCATAGTCCGTAATGCTTTTTAGCATACGCATTTATTTTGTGCCCTGTCTAGACAGAAACGTGAGTTTTTAGAGGAAAAATGGATCCAAATATATGAGCTTCATGCATGGAAACTATTTCTGAATAGTATTTCACACCCACCAATGTCAAATATTGCACCGTGCCTGCATGTTTCATGGTCCTTCAACGTTCGATGTAATTACAGTGGCTGTTCATTTAAAGCTAACTTTTAAGCGATCGAAAGGCAAAGCTGGTTAAAATAACCATTTTTACTGTGCATGATCACGCGATGTTACCTGAACAGCTCCATGGTCGTGTTATTATGACGGTTTTATTAGTTGCTCTATTTGAATTACCCCCCTAAATTATTGCTGGCGATATTTTCACATTACATATTTTACAGTTGTAAGTAGGTTGAAGTCTTATTTACATCGGATTGTGTGTATAACAACTAGCAAGTAATGTTGTTTAGAAATAAGACCGTCGACCGCCTGTTGTCTACCATAATTTATACCTATTATGGTAAGATTCATGTACCTGTTGTTTTCTAGGGGAGCAATATTATGATAACTGTATTTTATTGTTTTGTATTGTAATGCATTGTATAGGCATTACATTTTCCAGCACATCTGAAAACGAACCTATAAACCACCGTCCAGCTGGTCGATCACGTAACGCATTGTACACGCGTCAGGTAGATCTAAATGTCACTTTTTATATTAGTTGCTGGTGTTGGCTTCATTATACGGCAATTTGTGATTAAGAGATTTCCTTTTGCTGAGTTGGTCCTTGCGACTCAAAGATGGATTTAAGAATGGGAGCCATCAAAATTTCTGATGTCAGTTTTGGGAGGGTGGCTTACCCCGAATTACCTGGCGATATTTATTAAGCTATAAGGGCAGGGCAGGCTTGGTATCATTTTCTTATAAATCAAGGACGCTGAATTCATTCCTGATATTTAATGTTAACTTTTTGTAACGTAAAATAGGCAAAAAAATGAAAGAAATAAAAATTTACATTGTCTTATTTTCTTAAAATATCTTTATAACTTTTTTTATTTAAATTTTAAGCAAAAAACAAAAGACATATTTAGATAGCCCTATAGTTAAACATTGTAAAAATTACCCATATGATTTTTTTAGTCTGAGTATTGTACGTGCAAAAAAATAATTACTTTCCACGGAACCAAAATCACAATAAATGCATTTAGCTATTATGGCAAGTTTGGTATCATTTTCGTATAAACCAAGGATGCCAAATTTATTCCCGATGCAAAAATGCAAATTAAATAATTTGCATTTTTTTTACAAAAAAAGGTAAAAACTGAAAAAATACGAAAATTAACGTGTTCTTTTTTTTTCTAGGGTTCCGTACTCAAAGAGTAAAACGGGACCCTATTACTAAGACTCCGCTGTCCGTCCGTCCGTCTGTCTGTCACCAGGCTGTATCTCTCTGATACTGTGATAGTTCAAGTTGAAATTTTCACAGATGATGTATTTGTGTTGCCGCTATAACAACAAATACTAAAAACAAAATAAAATAATTATTTTTATTGATAATGGTACGGAACCCTTTCGTGCGTGAGTCCGACTCGCACTTGGCCGGTACTACTCCAGTATAAAAATGACGCCCTTACAAGGTTACTTTTGATTGACTAGCCGTTGCGAACAAACAAAACGTAATGGCGCTAGGTAACCAAATAATTATTTTGAAAATGTGTTACTAAGCGATAAAAAAGAAACTGACGATACTTACCGATGATACGATATCCCATGTATATTTTTCTACTTTTGTTTCATAATTTTTGTACCCTTTTATGGCGCAACTGGGCATTTTGAGACAGTCGGCTCTGACACACTCTGACAGCTGAACGGTACGGCGTCCCAAAGAGTACTATGAATATATAGAGATAGAGACGTCAGTCAAGGTTTTGCATGCCGCGCGTCATCTAGTTTTAACCGACTTCAACAGCCCAAGAGTTAGCTCTAGTAAGTTCATATGTGTGCGTCGAGTGTACGCATGTGTGCGTGAACGGAAATACTCACACACACATATACACTTTACCTGTACATGCATACATATTGATATATAATAATATACCAATTCCTGCTTAACGAATAAATTTAAAATAATAAAGGCAATTTCTGAGTTCTAATATATTTTATTCGAGGAATCACAGTCAATTACGAACATGAAACAGTTATTCAAGCAGTAGGTTACATCAGTTTGGTATCTTATTACGAGTTTGGTATAATATTACTGACTTACAATCGTCAATAACCAAATCAAGGTACACATGAGAAAACAGCAGGTCCAAGCGATCAGCGCACTCGTAGCACACGATAATAAACGATAAATAATAATTAAAGACAATTATGAATCCATTTTCAATGTAATGGTGACAGTCTGACAATGACGTGAATGACGGAAGTTTGGGCATAGACTATATTGAATAAAGTTTGGATGTTTTACGTTCCATTTCACGTAAAATGCTCGAACCGTAAATTCAATGTTCTTTTTTAATAATAAAGTATATGTAAATAGTAAGTGTTTTTAGCCGTAGCAATTGTATAACGAATATACTAATGTGGAAATGTAGTCTCAGTTACAATCAAACTACGTAAAATGGAATTTGCTTTAATGCCATACTTAGGCAGGCCTGTTTCCGCTTCCGCTTTGGACTGCCACCTGCAGACGTCGAAACAGAACTACGATAGGTCTCCTCAAACACGCCGCTATTTTGACGTATAAACGTCAAAATAGGCTTTATAAGGCACTGCAAACACCGTGCGGCGTCCTGCCACAGACTAAGGCACGGTGGCCCGCCATTGCTAGTTTAGGGCCACCGCATTGGACGAATTACTCGTGCGGGTTGGGCCTATCTTTACTTTATATATCTATGGTTGCCATACTGGTTCTGCTCGCTGATAAGCGAATTGGTCGAGAGGTTGTGAAAGTTTCGATGTTTTTAAAATATTGATTTACTTGCTTCTATACAATACAAAACATTTTTATTTTAGTGGATTATAGTAACTATCTCAAGAGCTATACATTGGTTTTATAGTACCTATATTGATAGGTATTTGTCTACCTAAATGACTACTGCTACTACTAGGTATCCACTATTGAATATATTGTCTTTACCTATTGCTTACAAAGCACATCTCATAACTACACAAGCATCCGTGTATCAATTCTATAAATTCTAAAACGTGTCCTTAACTTTACATGTTATCTAAGCAGCATTTTGTCACTTAGCTTCTCCTAGACAGTAAGAGTTCTTATAAAATGCTAACTATGTCGCAAAGTTAGTACTTACACCTCGTAAGTTCAGCAGTTACCGTAAACGCTCGGTTCTCCTTGATAAGCTTACAATACGCTGTTAACTAGTTGCTAACCCACTAAACATGCAACTTACCTGGCCAGTAACTAAAACACCGCCCACGACCAGCGTAACATGGTCCCTGAAAAGTTTATGCACTTCGAATATAAACCGTATTACGATAACTTTAGATTTTCTTTTTGGATGTTGTTGGTTTGGTATAGCTTTAAATAAAGGTTTTGTCACGTGTAGCTCCTAAGTTCATGGAAATCGACTGTGTGATAGGGAACATGCTATTATTTATTGGCTAGTTTGCTCTAGTTAGTTAGTTGCACCTTATTGCCTTGTAATAGGAAACAAATGTGTACCCATACCTACATATATTTGACTTAGGTATGTTGGATCATGAATATAATTAAACAGTTCCTTGCACAGTAATACAATTTAATTGGGTTCCTAATTACCATGTCGTCGTCGCTGATCAAAGCCCTCCGTTTTAACTTTTCCAAAGCTCAAATAAGTGAGTCACTTGTAAAAACTTTTCTTATAAATTATTTATGCCGTCTCATATTTCAATAACTATAAATACGATAAACAAAGCAATATTTACTTCTCTTGAACAAAAAACCGTCATATCCTTTGGTAACTTTATCTCCCCTAAGCATGTGATGTAGAAGCAATTTGTTTTTCTTAAAAGACTGTTTAGATACTTTGCTATTTAGATCAACTTAAATTATTAGATCGGATGCTGATACAAACAATCAAATCACTAAACAAAATTAAGAATGTAACTATACCTAAGTATAACAAAAAGTTCATTGCATTCAACGGATGTGGTGTGGTTCGTTGCACCTATTAATTTGTTTATAAGGTATTTACACCGCAAAAAGTTGTTCCAACCGTTTATTAATAAAAAAACAGAGCAATACATTAAATTAAAGTAGCAGACACACACAGGCACTTAATTTCGCGTAAACGCTACGCAACGCCTCTTAGGCCGGGTTAATGGACAGACGACATGTTCGGCGACGCTTGCTGTCAGTTGTCTATGGAAACGCTCACGCCTGTACAGTTAGCATCATAAACATGTATACACTTTTGGTGGCTCTAGGACCCTATCGCTTAGACATAAGGCACATAAGCTTATAAGTGTAAGCAACGCCATTTGTTTTTGGTTGGACGATTTCTGACCCAGGGCTAGGGGGCCTGTCCTTCAACGCGGTCTTACCCGTCTCGATTTTGTCAAACATTTGTAGCTTCAACGCACCGTTATCGTATTATAAGTGTTTGGTACCGTTTGGTAACAAGAATTTGTAACCAGCTTCGGAACGGGAAGAAAAATCCCGTGTTGTAACTGGCTACAAAATAGGAATTTTCTATTGCTAATTTGTAACCGGCATTGGTAACCAGCTTCAAAACGGGAAAAAAAATCCTAGCTGTAACTGGCTACAAAATGGGAATTTTCTATTGCCAATTTGTAACCGGCATTGGTAACCAGCTTCGAAACGGGAAAAAAATTCCTAGCTGTAACTGGCTACAAAATGGGAATTTTCTATTGACGATTTGTAACCGGCGTTGGGAACCAGCTTCAAAACGGGACAAAAATCCCGTGTTGTAAACACCAAGAGGAAAGTTTGGATTCCTTTAGCCAGTTAAGAAACTTAGTTACCAAACGGTACCAAAGGCTCCTTTGATCCATGAGTCACACGGCAAACATAAAACAACCTGCAGTTTTATAAACTACATTTTATCGCACATTCATCGACATCACTTATTCATTGACCACACGATTTGCATTAGACCGATCTATCGGTGGCGGCATCTAAGCTGCTCATGGAGATTGATGGCCACAGTGACTCGGCTCCGCCTGATTGACATCGCAATTTACTTCATTGGCGTTTTTAATTTATCCTCTCGCCTTGTCTCCGAGCTGAATTAATTCACTTCGATACATTTATTGACTCACGTTAGACAGCTTCTGTTATATATACTATCTGCTTTAGTAAACGTTAGGTATAGAGAATCTAGACGGAGCTGCGGGTTAAAATATAACCTTCTTTTATCCTGAAACACACACACACACACACACACACACACACACACACACACGCACGCACGCACGCACGCACGCACGCACGCACGCACGCACGCACGCACGCACGCACGCACGCACGCACGCACACACAAACGCACACTGGTATAAGCAGTTCCGGAATTCACTCTACAAAGAAACTTAAAAACTGTTGTTAACCTACAAATTAAAAGTATAATAGAAGAAAATTACGCAGATGTATGGTGTATTGTGTTTAATATTCAGATAACAATGACGTCGTTACCGTTATCACTTGAAAATCATACTCAAGCTAGCATTCTTAATTTTCAAAGCCAGTAGGTTATTTTTTGTTTTTAGTAACATCTCGTATCACAATAATAGTCATGTATTCGTCTCCCCAAGGCAAGGCCACAATGAATCATAACACAACACACAGCGAACTAGGTCAAAAACGTGTTGCAGCCATCTTGAAGTTCCCCCGTCCGTCATGACGCTTTATATTCGCGCCATTTGTAATGTCGCCATCTGGCGCCACATTCACGATTGATAACACTATCAATCGTGCACGCTTTACAGTTTTAGGCAATTTTAGAAGGTTCAGTAAACGACGCAACGGCCGTTTCGATGGTGTGTTGATTAATCATAAATCCAGCAAATAAATATTGACTGATCAAAATATCTAAAGCCCGATTAAATTGTGATGTCCGCATGGACACGACGTGACATGCCGTGGACATCACGTTTCGTATCTCGAATCAGTTCCTCCTACTCGTGTTTCGTAACGTCGGTGACGATTCACGACGTGAGTAAAAATTATATCGTAAATAATCAAACTTTTAGAATAGAATTAACATTTATTCAGGTAACACATCAGTAAAAAATACTTTAGGCAAAGTTGATTTATACAATCAATAACACTTGTTTTACAATTTTCTATCGCTATTTCAAAATAGCAATCCATAATTTGTGACGGTTTTGAGTGAAAGAATCGAGCGCTCGAAAGTCAAAAATCGGTCCCCTGGACGCATTTTGTAACGATTGGCCACAGATTGCTCAAATCCGGGACGAGTGGAAGTCGAGAGGGGAGGCCTTTGCCCAAGGAGATTATGTAATACTGCAGTTTATAGGGCGCTAGCATACCGCTTAAAGTCGCCGTCAATGGACTTTGCTAACTATGTAAACAAACAGTGTATTGAAATTGACATTTAATGTCAATTTCAGTATGGCGGTTTGTTTACATAGTTAGCAAAGTCAATTGACGGCGACTTTACAACTGTTTTATTCCCGCAAAATTACAATTTCAAATTCCCGTAAACGACTTCGCTTCTAGCAATTATTTTCGTTGCTTAGAAAATAAGTACCTAAGCTTGACTTGGCGGGGGCACTGCCGTGCCCCCAGATTGCTGTTTTGGTTGTGAAATACTGCGAACACACAAGTTATTCTACAATTTGTTTTAAATGAAACCTAAGAGTACTTACTATATTGATAACTTCAAAATATGCTTTGAGACCAGTTTGAGACAGTACTAAAATTGAATCTTCAAATTCGCATCATTTCATGATTTTGATCATTTTTGTTATTTTCAATAATGATGACTGTGATAACAATAAACCAGGGTACTAAATGTAACAGGGTGCCATCTATTTCCTATAAAAAAAACTAAATGCGAAGTTAAACAGAAGTTCACCTTTTATACAACAAAACTTCCGTAAATTAAAAAATCAATACAGTTTTTAGCCAGTCTCAGTTGCCTGCTAGTTTAAAAACTTTTCAAATATGGTTAACGAAGGGTGACGTGTTTCCTCCGGGTTGAGGATCAAGTTTTTCTCATAATAAATTGAACAAGTTAGTTTGAACGGTCAAGAGGTTTTGCGCGGTTCGGATGAAGAATAAATTTTATTTTATAAGAACCTAAGCCTGAATCACACTGGCGCGGCCTGCGGTGGCGGTAGGAAAATAACATACTCTTTCAATAGTAAATTTGACAGCTAATGACCAGTTTCCTGTCGTAGAAAGAGGATATAATAGATGCCGTACTGGCGTATGCCCGAAAGGGACGATGGTAAATTAACCTTACTACTTAAATGAAGAGGTATTGGAAGACTAATACATTCTATTATGGGTAGGTATGTTAAGGTGGTTTGGGCATGTTGAGAGGATGGATGAAAGAAAATTAACGAAGAGAGTGTATATAAAAAGAGTGGAAGGGCAAGCTGGAAGGGGAAGACCCACAGATGTATGAATATAAGGAGATCGGACATGGCGGCCGATTTGTATAGAGTGAGCCTGTCGCAAGAACATTAACCCACACAACGCCCAAATAATTGACAAGACAAACATCTAAAACACACACACTTGTATACCTACACGCTTATTTGACAATAAACGCGCATCATATCAGGCATTTTGGGAAAAAACGTAATATTCTCTGCGATCAGCACGCGTGCACAGTATGGCAGTGTATGCCCATTGAGCATACAGCTGCGACACGGCCGCCGGCGGCTTGTCCTCTCTCTAGTATTTAATTCTATGCTCTGAGGGAAGACCTAAGCGAACTTTCTCCGATCAAATTGGAGAAATCTTACAAAAAGCCAGGTCAAAAGTAGGTACCCTAAACCGAAGAGCATGTATCAGAAATGTTATGAAAGTGAGTGAAGCGAAAGTGGTTTGTCAGGATCGTAGCAAATGGAGATCCGTGATCTCTGCCTACCCCTCTGGGAAAGAGGCGTGATTATTTGTATGTATGTATGTATGTAATACATTCTTGACGTCTGATGTCATTTATTTATGACTAGTTTCCACCCGTGACTTCGTCTGCGTAAACCCGGGATAAAAACTATCCTATATTTTAATCCAGGCTATAAACTATCTTCGTGCAAAATAACATCCAAATCGGTTCAGCCGTTTAAGCGTGATTGAGTAACAAACATCCAAGCATCCAGACATCCAAACATCCAAACTTTTACATTTATAATAGTAGTTTAATTATAATTTAGCCGTGGTATATCAGTGACGTCATGGTCACGTGATAGTCACGTGAGTTTCAGTACAATATTTTGACAGGTGGTGGCAAACAAGCTGATGGCAAACAAAAATTCCGTATACGCGATGAGGGACAGACAATATGACATTGTATCTCGTTTCAATTTGCGGTATTGTCTATGCATACGTCCTTGTCACACATGTGTCTATGTGTGGGTGAGTCCCTGTATTCTATTCTAACTCTTTATTTACTATTGACCGCCGCGGCCAGTCCAGGCGCTACCACGAATTTCGAATCTCGAACTTTGTACATCTCCGTCTCTGTCGCTCGAGTACCATAAACCATAAGTGCGACTGAGACGGAGATGTACGAATTTCGAGATTCGAAGTTCGTGGTGATAGCTCAGTCTGTGAGAGGCCTTAATGAAACCTGTGAGTTTTTATTCGGCAAGTACAGGTATAAAAAAGATTAAAAAAGATTTATTGTCGCAAAAAAACAAAATCACAAAAGGGTACACAGATAACCATGATGCTATTGATGCTAAGATTAAAATACAGGATTCTAATTTTAGCATCAAGGATACATGTACTAAGAAGGTCATCATCAGTCATCACTTAAGAGCCTTGCTCTTGTCGGTGGAGTAACCGCCACTTTTCTCTGTTCATTGCCAGCCTCTTGACTTCCTCATATGACTCGACATCAGTTTTATCTTTTATACTTTACTACTTTTCTTTTATTTTACTAAGAAGGTACTTTTCTTAAAAATTAAAATGAACAACAAATTGGCAATTCATGGTTTGAACAAGAAAATATAAAATGATTGCAGGAAACATGCCTTTTACTCAGTATTAGAATATTTAACAGGCAATATTAGCTTACAAAATTTTGAACAATGTCATTAGCCACTAGGTGTATAGTTTTTATTTTAATTTCTTATTTATTAACAAATTTTTATTGACATGCCATGTAATGCACATAATTATTACTTTATGGTGAAATAAATTAACTACCTAAATAAACGGAACTAGGCTTAAACGTAGAACAACAACTGCAACCAGTGCTAATGTGGAAAGGAGCAAAGCTGTCAAAAATTGTTTAATTGACAATACGTGAATTACTTACTCAAGGAAGGACTATCTACTTAATTAAGTTTCTAATAAGTTTTTACCCGACTAATATTATAATGGTAAAAGTTTGGATGTTAACATGTTTGTATGTTCGTTAATTGGTGATAATGATAATACATCGTATAAAAATTACATGGATACTTTATTTAATAAACAGTTAGTCCCGAACAATATTTATTTAAGATCGCCCATGATAGGCACTGAGACCGGACGTGTCTCAGACAAAAACTGTCAACTAAATATTTACACTAATATTGAGAGACAAATAATGTGCTTATTTATTGCCTTATCTAGGTCAGAGGCACGGATCTAAATTAATATGGACATTTACCAACTAGCATATTTTCTTTCACGCGCAACGGTGAGGCCACCAAAAGTAGGACATAAATGGCCCAGTACGCCGATCGGCTTGTCAGTTGCAAGGACGCGTGTCAAGTGTTAATAGTTCCCACATGTTTCATTAATATGACGGTTTGTGCAGTGAAAGGGTGTCACAATGCATCGGATAAGAAGGATAAACATTCTAAGATAACCTTTCACACGTAAGTATTATTCTCTAACTCGTATTTTTACGTTAAACAGTAATCAAAATTACATATTTTCTATAAGCGGCATGACAGCGTCGTGTTGCCAATGTAACGGATATATTTACTCATAATTCTGTTATGATAATATACTAACATAAAATACAAATATCGGCAGGTTTAAAAATACGAAGAAGATAAAACACTTGATTTGTACCAAGCTTTTACTTAACTCCCGTGTATGTTTGAGTATATCTAGGTCAAATCTTGCAAGTCAATTTTGAATAACTTCCCAGAGTTCAATCGAGTTTAAATTTTGTTCACGTGTTTTAAATCAGGTGATAATGCAATATTATGGTACTTCCGAACGGGCCTGATGATGAGGACGGAAGGTGGCCATAGAAACTCCTAAATTATCCTACTAATATTAAAAATGCGAAAGTTTAGATGGATGGATGTACGTTCCAATCAATCTCAAAAACTACTGAACGAATTTTATGAAACTTTCCAGTAAGTAATGTACCTTATGTAGCAGAATAGGACAAAGGCTATAATTTATGTCAAATTTCATCAAAAAGGGGATGAAACTTTGTATGGAGACCAAATATTTTTATGTTGCGAGAGCGGCGTTATGGTTGCCATGGTAATGACATTGTCAACAAATTAGAAAATTCATCTTGGGTGTAGGTACGTAACTTACATATTGTAGTTTTATTAAAATATATATTTTCAGGGAATGTGTATCCGCTGGCAACACTATTGGTGCGTTTGTGTGCGTATTGGCGCGTTTAAATACGAGTTGATCACAACTACATGAATCCATTTTATGCCTCACGCTTGGCGCGTCGGCCGTATGAAACTATCCTTCTAGGCGTTATTATTCTAAGGTTTCACATCGAACGTCTTTTTTGTGACGACCGATAACCAACCGTTTAGGGATTTGCCACACTGGATGTGTTTGTTCTGAAACCGCAGAACGCATCCATTGTGGCAAATCCCTAGTGGTTCAATATTTAAATGAATTTGCCCATTTTTATGTAACCCGCAAAGTCCGTAATCTGAAATACTGTTGTTGTCTGAATAACTGTTTAGATGTTTGGAGGCGACAATAAAATTGGACCCGTAAAATTATCAACACGCTTAATAGTTTTCTGAGGGTAAATTAGTAAGCCAGCATAGGTAAACTACAGTGTCCGGTTATTATCAGGTCGCTGTACGCTTGTTTTCTATCATTGAAGTTGAAATAGTAAATTTTCCGATAATTTGTCCATGTCGTATTCATTCGAGTATATAATGCCCGCAAACAATATTTATTGTAACATGCGGAACGTGCCAGTTAAATTACCGGCGGTCTGTCCAATTTTGCGTTTCGAATAAAATAAATTAAGTGATTTGACTGAGTTGTAATAGAAGTAGTCATAACGGCCGCTATGGCATATCATTTTATCTTATCTTAGTTGAGGGCCTTTTCATGGACTTTGACCTAATGGAATCATAACATATGCCTCCTCCTTTGTGCGTAATCTTTTGGACAAACCGAATGATAGAGCTCAGCGGCAGTACTCTGAATTACTTTGGTTCTATGTAACCTACCCAAATTCAATAATTCAGTGAATGTGTTTTACAGTAATATTTCTAGCCGCAGCGACTAGTTCAATGCAAAACAATAGAATAAAGCCAGTATTTAACAAAACCAGTAAAACAACACTCGCCTTTAATTTACAGTGACTGAATGTTAAAAACACTTTTATCTATGACACAAAATGCTTTTACCCACGCCCGTGCAAATTTTAAATGTTCTGGCCTTAATGTGGCTTGGAACACGATACGTCCATTACACATTTATCTCTAGCCGTTGCATGCTAGTTTACCTTATTGCGCTGTTTGAACTGCCGCGGCATTAGTCGGAAAATAAAAGTATTTTCACATGGTTTTGTATTTGGTGATCGTTTATTTTGTGTGGCAGCGGCAATTTTCGTGAGCCGATGTTCTACACTTTGTTCAATCATTATTGACGATGTTATGTGTTTTGCTTTCATTCCGCTTTGTATTATTTTAGTTTTGAATATTGTATTAAATAAGACATTTTTGTACTCGACGATTAAAATATGTGTATTAAGATTTCATAGAGAACACTGCAACGTCACTCTTTTCATAGTTGTAGTCCATGTTACTGTCGAAACAATCGAAATAACTACTTTTCGATACGCTCCAGACAACTAAAATAAATTCGACCAATCACGTGGCTGCTTTACTGAATTGTAATGAATTGGACCAATAGAATCGCTTTGATGTCGTACGCTCGTTGATGTCTTTTAAGATATCAACAAGCGTACGAGCGATGAGCTGCACTTCGTTTCAACAGTATTGAGTTTGTTTAATTAGTTCAGTTGACTCGTAGAAAATTAATTTTAATGAACTCGTACAAAAAGTATTGTTCACAATAGTGTTATAATCAAGCTTTTTAATCTCATACCTTACTTAGGCCACTCAGCAAGCTTCGTGGCCTAAACACGGTACTCGACTAAAAAGCTCTCTATTATAACACGATTGTGAAAAATACTATTTTGAAACATAAGATACCTAGCAATTGTTATATCCTAAGTTTAGATTATATCGATCATAATGTCACAGTCGATATTTTGATGTAGGTAAAACATTTAAATTTGCATACCTATAATTGAGTTATAAAGAAAACAACACAAATTGAGTCAGTTACGGAACCAAGTCATCTATTTATAGAAATTGGCCCATTAAACTTCTCCAGTAAACAAACTGTTAACTTATTTATTCGGATAAATTATTCTCAATTTCATTAACAGCTGAATAAGCAATTCAAGAAATGTCATGTTTGTGTTTACCATGAAATGAAACGTTCCGGGTTTAGGCTCCGGCAGGTCGATCACGTAACGTATTGTACGAACGTCGGGTAGGTCTAAATGTCATTTTTTATATGGAAAATTGACAGTTAAATTGTACCGACGCGCGTTCGGAACGTCACATGATAACCCCTCGGGGTTTATTCAACGTGCATTGAAATTTTACGCCCTTTGTATGGGTAGCTTGATAGATGTCATACGGTTTAATTATTTGACCACCAACCAGCCAAGTGCAAAATTAGTTATGACTTGAACATTTGTGTTGATGATTTATTCAAAGTAACAAACTAAACTAGACACATTTTCAAGACACGCATCGCAACAATCAGATCGCAACAAGTCAGGGTAGTCGGCGGTACAGTCGCCATCAAATATAACGGAGCGGCCAAAGTGCTCACAAATACCTTGTCAATGGAGACGTTTTAAGATATTTGTGAGCACTTTGGCTGCTCCGATATATCTGATGGCGACTGTACATCAGCCCACGCACCGCGCGTTGTGTGCGTGTTTGCGTGGAACTGAGGGGTAATCACGTAACGTTCATTTTCCATATAAAAAGTGACATTTAGACCTACCTGACGCGATGACGTTCGTACAATGCGTTACGTGATCGACCTGCTGGTTTGGATTTGGAGCGCAAATGTTAAAAGGTCTTAAGAGACTCAAGTCGAGATAGGGCAAACCTTGGCTAATCGGTGAAAGTTAGGTTTTAGAGTTTTTTTTAGTTTTTTTTTTCTTAATTTTGAGGGTTGCGTTCGGATACTTGCTGCACGTAAGTAAGTTGAATGACAGTGCCGCCACCTACTGCAGATTATTACAAGCCGTAAAGATATCGAGTAACTCCGCTATTAGACCTTAAAGTATAGCTATCACCGAATAACTTCATATCACAGATTAGAAAAGGTTTGCCCTACTGCGTTAGCTAATATTTACTGTGCTAGTTCAATCAATGCACAAGCCTTCAGGCGTAGCAGTCAGTCTCTAACACATTATCTGCCAAGAATCGCTTCGCGCTACGCTCGTAGCACATCCCGTGGTTTCCTCGTATGTAGCGGAAAGCGACTACGGCGTAGGGCCCCGCTAGACAGGTTCTTGGCTGTGAAACTGCAACTAGTTTCACAGTCGTTCCTTCTACGAACGACAACACTAAAGTGACTAAGTCATTCAGTGCCGCTTGGCACTTCGTAGCACTACGCTCGTGGGTGATAACATGTTAATGACCGATTGACCGTCTATAGAGGAAAGCGTCTACGATAAGAGCGCCCACCGAACTGATTCCTGGCACTGATAGTGTCACTACGATATACACTATCTCTTTCTAATTAGAACACTTAGAAAGAGACGGATAGACTATCTCGCCGCGACACAACTCGCGCGCCGTCTTGTGATAGCTTTGCGGTTATTCATCCGTTGTCCAATGACGCAAATCCAATTACTAAAATCCACAACTTTTGTACGACATACGTTAAGTAGAGGAGCTTTTCAGGTCCTGAGGGGTAATCGCGTAACGTTCCGAACGCAATTTTCCATATAAAAAGGAACATTAAGATCATTGACGCGCGTACAATGCGTTACGTGATCGACCTAATGGATTCTAGATTTAGGTTTTTTTGTGTTTCTTCAGTTGTGTCAAGAGGCTGTATAGACTTTGTGTCAAGAGGCTGGTTAGAATATTTACAATTGGGATCATGACTAAGATTTTTTTACGATGCCATTCGTACAGTCGGCCTCATAAGTAGCTGAACACCTAAGTACCTTGTCGTTTTCACTCGTTTGACAACTTCATATGGCAGTTTGACATGACGTTTATTGCGACCGGTACAAAGGTGTTAAGCCCCTTGTGAGGCTGACCGTACCAGTTTTTGGAGAGGAACAAATGTTTGTATGGGAGCAAATACAATTAAGGAACATAAATACCCAAAAATTGAGACAAAGAACGACCCCGCTGGCGGCAGCCATAAACGCTTCAATACTAATTAACACACAGGTATGTCGTCACACCTGTTATTTGTACTAATCGTTGTATGAAAAATTAAGTAAATTGCATTTTGGCTCGCGAAATACTGCGTTTAGGTGCAATTTTGTTTCTATTAAAGCGTAAGAATTCTATTGAAAGAAAAAGAAAGAAAGAAAGAAACATTTATTCGAGACAAACAACACACAGCGTTTGTCACGAAACGGTTCTATCTCAGCATAATGCTGGCATCGCTGCCAGCGCTGGTCTTCCGATAGAACCGTCGAGTGAGTTCACGGTGGATAACAAACAAAAAAAAACAAAATAATGATAAAATCTTAATTAAACACGAGAAGGGACAATTAACGAAATTAAAAATAGAACATAAAATATAATAATATTGTCTTGGTAGCTTTAAATTTACTCTAGGACAAAAAAAAACAGATTTTTCTATACTTGCAAGGTTCATATCTTTTCATGATTTTTATTATATTTTATACTTAATTACAATAATTTGATGGTTTACTATCCATTTAGCAACACAACGTTATCAATTTTAACATGAGACATCATTGGTAACTAACCTTACTAATATTAACTAACACAATTAATGTTCTAATATGTACATTTAAAAAAGACATATTAACAATAAGATATTCAAAATATCTCCTCCTCTCGGCATAGTTCCTATTTAATTCAGTTCAACAAATTTATTTCGACCAACTGGGATCATAGATAAAGTTAGTTACAATTTCTTAGCCTAAAGTTAGTAAATGCTATAACTTTATACACATAAAATAAGGACAGTACTTAGTAGGCCTTGACTGTCATTACGTCTATATCGAGTCTATTATGCTAGTAGCGTTTCCTGGCTGAATTGCAATGCTTTGAATAAACATTTCAATCAGGCTTCCCACGAGCCCTGTTACTGTTTTTAGGGTTCCGTAGCCAAATGGCAAAAAACGGAACCCTTATAGATTCGTCATGTCCGTCCGTCTGTCTGTCTGTCCGTCCGTCCGTATGTCACAGCCATTTATTTCCGAAACCATAAGAGCTATACTGTTGAAACTTGGTATGTAGATGTATTTTGTGAACCGCATTAAGATTTTTACATAAAAATCGAAAAAAAAACATTTAGTTTTAGGGGTAACAACACCACAACCATACACAAAACTGAAACTCAAAATTTTTTTTTTCATCAAACCCATACGTGTGGAGTATCAATGAATAGGTCTATTGAAATGATATTAAGCTTTCTAACATCATTTTTTTCTAAACTGAATAGTTTGCGCGAGAGACACTTCCAAAGTGGTAAAATGTGTTACATTGTAAACAACGTTAGCTTATAATTTGACTGGCGGTATTATAAATTGACGACTGAAAAATGTGAACTATCAGAATCGTCTACAATGTAACCCATTAGTTTTCTTTAGTTTATAATATATCAATGTCAAATCGTCAAAATGGAACTAACATCAAATTTTCATGCTACGAAACGCATTCACAAAGGCTCTGTATTTTGGGTTAGTTAGGTAGCTTCAGTTACTCGAAGACCAAGCCGCCTAGAAATATAGGAGACCCGTGTGGCTCGATCGTTACTGCAAGATGACAAAATAAATGAAATAAAAAGTTCAGTTAAAAAAAACAATTATGTACTGACGTAAGTGGAATAATTCATTCTACCAATCAGCGCGCATTCTGTAGCATAAGTACCTAATTGATCTCAGTTCACAATTTAACGATTTGACATCGATAGATCATAAACTAACTTTTGACAATTCACAATTTTTCGTCAGTTTATAATATCGCTAATCTACCAAAAGTAACATAAATCTCTCTCGATAAGCTCTCAGAATCATTGAGGAGCGGGTCGTTTTTTTTTTTTACCAACAATGAACGACGTTTTTCTGTTTTTGTACAATCGAAATTTGTGGTTTTGGTGTGTAATTAAAAAACCGCCCAAGTGCGAGTTGGACTCGCGCACGAAGGTTTCCGTACCATTATCTATAAAAATATTTATTTTATTCTGTTTTAGTATTTGTTGTTATATCGGCAACAGAAATACATCATCTGTGAAAATTTCAATAGTCTAACTATCACGGTTCATGAAATACGAGTACAGCCTGGTGACAGACGGACAGACAGACAGACAGACGGACAGCGGAGTCTTAGTAATAGGGTCCCGTTTTACTCTTTGAGTACGGAACCCTAAAAACAATACGCATGTTTCTTCATAAGGACTAATTAAAGTTTCCTGTCCAGTCAATGTCTTTATATTTTTCAGTTGGTTTTTAAAAAAAGGAGACTCTTTCAATAGGGACCACATTTTATGTTACCACTCTGCCACGGCATTCTACGAAAAACCAACGAATAAAAAAAAATCTAGTTAGAGAAAGTGAAATATTAAATAATACTAATCACTAAAATAATATGGACGTTCATTAAGACATTGTAAAATCGTAAACGTCAATACTCAAATGAGATGCCGTAATAAGACGAAGGACAGGCTATTATCGGTAGAAAAGAAGAATGACCCGAGTAAGTTTAACACATAGGATGATGACCAAAACAGGAGAAAACCTAACAAAACTTAAAAACGGGAAAAATGTGAATAATATACGCGCCCGCACCTTTTTACATGCATTTTTTCCCGGCCAAGTCCATAAATAACAGTTAGCAACAGTGCTTAGTCAGATATTCATAAATTCCTTTTGTATCGTGCAAATTACTCGCGATTTTTCGGATTTATTCGCAAACTAGCGCATTAAGCTCGTATTTAGCGTTGCTCATTGCATGTCCTGCTCCTATTTCACGCCTCGGCAAAAACGCTTTTAGCGCTAATCCACCCCAGAAACTGGTGAATTAGGTACTAAAATGATAGAGCCGTTGCGATAATTAGCTTAAACGTTGGGTTCTCTGGAGGCGGAGACGAAGGAAGGCTAAGCGAATGGCTTTGAAATACTTTATTTAGTCAACATGTTTTATTTGGTACGTAGGTACCTACTTTTGTGCTCCTTTTAACCCCCGACGAAAGCGAAGGTTGTTACAAGTTTAACCTGTGTCTGAGTGTCTGTGCATCTGTGTGTCTGTGCATCTGTATGTCTGTGGTATCGTAGTTCCCAAACGGACGACCCGTTTTAAGTGCGATTTTTTTAAATTGAATGTCTTGTCTGTCGAGTCGGTTCTTAGCAATGTTCTTTATGTCGTGGATGTTACAACATGTTGGATTGAAATAGTGATTAATGATAGGGTAATGCGCGCAGTGAAGAGTGCCGTGGTGCGAAAAGGAAGCATGTAAGTGTCCGTGCACGCTACTTACGGTTGCAATGATGTGTCGCGTGTTTTTACGCCTCGCAGCACTGCATCCTCCTTGTCCGTAAACGAGGTGTCATTCGTGTATACTGTCGTGGTACTGTCGACGTTTTAAAGCCCTGGTGTCAACATTGTTTCTTCTGTGACAATATTGGCTATAATAGGGAACATTATATACGCAAAACTCTTCGTAGGTGGCAACACTAGCAGCGTTGACATAGTATCTCGTTCCCACTTGAGGTATTGTCTATGCAAGCATCCTTGTCACTCATTTGACAATCAATTGTGCATGTGTGTGTGAATCCCTATATTTCTATACTGGTTTACTATTAGTGGTAGTGCTGCCTCTGGAGGCAGAACATGGCAGTAATGTTCCCTATTAAACAGTGTCACGGTTTCTTATAAGGTAGGTAATCATATTCAATTACCGTTTTGTATATGTGCCTAAAAGCTAACCCCTTCGTATGTAAAAATTCAAATATTTTATGCACTAATAGGCCTGTTTTTGAATATTGTGTTACCATGATGTATCAAAATACTGAAAAATAATTTTACTAAAACGCTCGGCTCAGGGGATCACCCACTTACTGTTATCACTAGGACAGCTACCCTAGGATTCAATACATCAAATACGAAAGAAAAACAATCCCATAATATACTTGAATATTGTATCGAACTTATCACGGAATAGATTTGAGTCGTTCGAGTAATCAAATCAAAAGGCATTTCGTATAAAGAACAAAACAAAACGATAAAACTAGAATTGTCCCAGTTGAAGTTCATAAATAAATCTCAATTCGTATCGTTATTATAGCGAATTTCTATCCAAAGAGAAACGAATAACTTTTTCAAGGATAATAGCTTTCCGTTGGAAGGCTGCCGAAGAATTACGGAAAATAAAGTAAGTTGTTGAATAAGGTTACTACAAATCACTTATTTTATACCAGCTCGCCTGATGTGTCATTCGTAGAACACCTTCTATGACTATTCTCCCGTACCGTCCCGTACTCTATCTCCGAGTTGTCCATATCCGTGCGCCGCGCCGGCCAGTCCAACGGTACAGTCACCGGCATAAAGATATATTATGATGGAACAAAGGCCGCAAAAATATCTGATGACAACTCTATTCCTAGAGCCATAAGAGCGTGTCAGATATTCTTTGATTCATCATATATTGATGCCGGTGACCTGTCGAAATTCCGTAGGAAACAGAATGTCAATAATGCAAATTACTCGTTTTTCCATACAACGATTAGTACAAATAGAAAACTGTGGCATCATAGTTCTATGTCAATTAGTTAATATGAGCCCTTCCGACGGTGGCCAGTGACTCTTTTCTCTTCTTCTTGACTCGTGTCTTTGACTCTCATTTTTGTCTATTTATGTACCTACTTACTTAATTTGTTCCCATACAAATAGTTTACCTCTCTAAAAATTGGTTCGAATAGCATCGTAAAAAAATTAGGAATCTAGCCTATTAAAAGGCTAAATATGTGACTGCGACGAACACCTTATTTAGTTGGGTAATATGCTCCTGCGTCTGTTAGTACACGGCACGGGTACGGAACGGGCACAGAACAGTGTCATCATCATCATATCAGCCAAAAGACGTCCACTGCTGGACATAGGCCTCCCACGATTATGCGAACTTATCAATTTTGGGGATCTCTTCTAGTTAATCTTTTTATCACTACTTACCTAAATATATTATATTAAGTCTCGTATTTTATCATTACTCAGGTGGTTAAGATTCATGGATACCAATTATATTCAATTTTCGTTAATGAGCATTTCAACTGCTCTAAAACAGCCTAGACTTACTATAATTCCCTAAACACTTTCTAATCCAAGTAATTTCCGTAATGAAACGATTAAGGGACTCTTTAAATATTTCCAGCGAAGTACGTAGTCTATAAATTGAAGCTGTTGGAATAAATTACTCGGATCACACTAAACTCAAGTGTAACTAATTAAGTAGAGTGCTAATTCCCAGATATACAGCGGGATGCTTTTACAGTATTAATTCCGCGAGGTGTCAGTGCACGCTACCACTTGATAACCTGCTATTATGCTTTTAAGTTCAATTATACTAAAACCCTGTTTTGTGACTTGGAGTCACGACGCCATTTACGAGTTAAGGATGACTCACGCTAGAACGGGCCGTGTCCGGCACGGGCCGTTTTCTAAGAAAAACGACGGCGTTTTTGCGCGGCCGAGCCATACTCAAGCCCGGCCTAGCCATACCCAAGCCCTGCCGAGCTACAGCCGGGCCGCGCCGACACCGAGCCGCTTCCGAGCCTCATCCATCGCTCAGCCGCAAAAAAACGCCGTCGCTTTTTCTAGAAAACGGCCCGGGCCGGACACGACCCGTTCTAGCGTGAATCATCCTTTATGGGGTGGCCTTAGAGGAAATTGTTGGGGGACGTCGCGAGTTTTGGGAGCAAATTCAAGGGAAAAAGTGAGGTTTTATGGACACAGAAAAAATGCATGTTGTCATCTGGCTTTTTGTATGGATAGGTACATTACTTTCAGTCTCAACTTTATACATAGTTAGTAATTTAGTGCAGAAACGGATATTAAATGATTTAAATATAAATATTGTCCCGTATAAACAAAAAAATGTATTGCATAAAAACAGCTAAAAAATATACAAATAGTTGAAGTAGTACTACGTGTTTGACTTGTATACAAATCAATATTTAAAATTAAAAAATCTTTACAGTATGAACCAATGAAGTGAATAGAAATTAAGACAACTGTTTTGCTAACGCAAAACAATTACAATCTTTACATTTTGAGCCAATGAAGTGAATAGAAATGAAGACAACTGTTTTGCGTTAGCACCATACCCGCAAAGCAAGTACCTAGTAGTATTAGTAATAGCTGCGGTATTCTGTAAGGTGGAGATGATCCCCCGTTAGGCTGCTCCAAATATGAGAGAGATAACATTCCTTTGATGTTTGGTAAATACGATGCAACGCGGCCGTTGAACCGCGTTGATCCATGCCCAGAGATTCGGGTTGCCGTATCTGGCTAATAAACTAGATTAGCAAACGTCTTGCGCTAATGGTGTTATACTGCGCTATGCCTTTGTCAGGGCATAATTGTACATTTCGTGAGTGAAAATTCGATAAAGCTATCAGCTTATGCAAGATAAACAACAATAAAATAACTACATTTGCTAGTAGCAGTGTATGAGGCTATAGTGGATGGTACAGTTGGAAGAGGATGACCTCGGTAAACCTTTTTCTGATCATAATTCTTGACTTAGCCCCGGTTTTATAAAGATCCATTGGACCTTATGTCGGTAAGTAATGCGAAAAAATCCGAGTTATTACAATATGATCTGACATAAATAAGCCCAACGGATATTTATAAGTTTTTGTCAAAAAAAATTTTGGTACAAGCTTTTATTGCCAACTTTACTTTCTTGTATACCGTCATCAAATACTCATTGAGACGATTCTAACGAGATCAATCTCAACGGGGTTACGTCGGTTAAGTAATGAATTCCCATTGCCAACTTCATCATCAAATCAGCTCGATGGTCCCATAATATTGAATTTTCATCCAAACTATACCTTTACTTACCTAAAATTTCAGCTCAATCGGTTGAGGTCGACTGGTTCAAAATTCAGTTCCAAGATTTTTCCCTCACACTAACAAACAAACGAGCAGGTCAAGTTAAATAAAAGCTTGTTTTAAAAACCGGCAAAGTACCTACTTACAAACGGCTGTGTAATAATTTAATTTCATTTAATTTGTATACGTACTGTAGAAGTCATCTATGAAACCTTTACAGTGCTGGCTGGACAGCACCATTCTCATTTCAACTCAAGCTGTCTACGAGCTTATAAATACAAGAACATTTGAGGACGTCAAGCAGTTGCCCCCGAGGTTTTAACCTCTGGACCACGCAACTCTGTATCTCAGCTGCATCAATGAATAAAGCGATTTCAAGTCTCGACCGTCTTGTGATTGCACCGTTACCCTAAAGTACGTATTAAAATTTCGTCGTGTTCGTATTCGTATTTAACCTATTCAATCACGACACACTTGCATCAGAGGGCTACAAGACAATAATATTCCGTATCAGAAGTTTGTAACAACTTCACGGTAGATGTCGCTACGAGCCTCCTTAAGGTTAGTTAGAAGAGTGAAGGGATTGAAAGATTCGTTGCCACTGACGGGACCCACGGTAGCTCAGTTGGATAAGAGCAATGGACGGATTCCAGAGGTCGTAGGTTCAAATCCCGCCCGTGGCGAATAATTTTTCAATTTTCCTCTTTGATCGAAACTTAGAATTTCGTTAGCGGACGTTTCTGCTCAGTATAAATTTAATAATATTCCGTTATGGAGATTAACACTTTCACTGTCAGGAACCCGTCTAGTGGGCGCCTACACCCTAGTCGCGATACATACCTACGTGGAAAACCAAAGGATCGGCTACTATGGCAGTGAATTAGTTAATCAGCCACAGACTACAGCGTAGCGCTACGAGCAGCGTAGCAGTGGATTCAATGTCCCAAACGTTGCCAAATTGAGATGATAGTGAAATAGGTTCGGTACCAAATTGAATTGAAACTGATAGTTGCAAAATGGAGGCTCAGGCCAATCGAATGACTTTAGAAGCAGGTGCGTAGACGGCGAACAGGCCGGCGCTATGATGAAACAGTTAGCGACTATTGTTCGGCACATCTACTAAATTGAACAGTCCCCAGGCCTGGAGTCCTGGTGATGCCGATGTGTTTGATACAAATTTTGAGATTTGATTGGAAAGTTTCAAGGGTTGCCATAAGAGATGAGCATTTGGAAAAATACTAGAAATTCGTTTTATTCATGTTTTTTTTGAAGCCGATAATTTACGACTTTTTTGAGTAAAACCCGGCCAACTCCTCGCAAAACGGACGCATCTTAGAGAAAAAAAGCTTTATGTAGCAGAGAGATGATATACATTTGATGGGTATGGTAAAATTATGTTTTATTTACTTATGGCAGGCAGATTTGGTAATAATAATTAGTGAATACGAATAATCATTCAAATAAGAAATACTATGAGACGAAAAAAGTCTAAGTGAAAATTTTCTGCGGCGACGGTGCAAGGACTTGAAATTGCTATTGCTTATCTCTCACATGTATACATAAATAGACCCTGATAACATTACACTCCTTTTCCTTGGAAATTCGTGTAAAAACTTGTAAATTCAGTATAGTTTTTAGGGTTCCGTACTCAAAGAGTAAAACGGGACCCTATTACTAAGACTCCGCTGTCCGTCTGTCTGTATGTCTGTCCGTCTGCCACCAGCCTGTATCTCATGAACCGTGATAGTTAGACATTTGAAAATTTTCACAGATGATGTATTTCTGTTGCCGCTATATTAACAAAAACTAAAAAACCGAATAAAATAAATATTAAAAAAAAAACAATACAACAAACGTGATTTTTTTGCCGTTTTTATTGATACTTACGGAACCCTTCGTGTGCGAGTCCGACTCGCGCTTGGCGGGTTTTTAACGAATCGTCTCGTCTCCAAATCTCCACGAGTAGTATTCTCACATATGGCTTTACAAATATTGGAGCGATTATCGCATTATACAACGCGTTAGTCCGAAGTGGTCTCGAATGCAATGCAACCATCTGGGATCCGCATGAAACCAAATATCACCTTATGGTGGAGCGTATCCAAAATAAATTCGTACGATTTCTGTATTGGAGGAAGTACGGGGTATACCCATTTTACCCACTAATGTATCCAACTCTATTTGTACTGGGCATGGTAGGGTACAACCAGCTGCGGGTGCGCAGAGAGCTGTGCCTGGCCACCAACATTTTTAAATTACTTCAGGGTAAAATATACAACAGCCAGGTATTGTGTGTGTTCCCGATAGGTACGTGTGGCGTAGACTCCGGCCGCGGCTGCTAGCCGAGCCGCGCGGGCGCACCAACCTGCTTGGTAGGGCACCGATGACGCGAGCAGTGCGTACCCTCAATCTCATAGCGGAAAATATTGATTTGTTTTCGTGTTCTCTGAATGAATTCACAAAGGCAGCATTGCTCGTAATATGTTATAAGAGTACTACGTAAAAAAAAATGTTATAGGTATTATAAAATAGTTACACTGTTGTCTTAGGTTCGATGCCTGTAAAAATAGTTGTAAGTGTGGATAATAATAATAATAATAATATTTTTCTACTCAATCACTGTATGCTGTAAGCGTCGTCACAATGTTGAATTAAATATTATCAACGTGTAGGGTTGAATCTGAGTACCGCAATGGGAACCATGTTACGGGGCTAACGGCAATCGCCGGATGAGGCAGGTTACAGCGAGTTACAGCGATACCAGCAGATGCTACGCCAACTATAAACAGACTTGACATTTCGAACGTACTTAGCCCTTCGCCCTAACATTTGACGTGTATTTTATATATGAGAAGTCCAGCAGTGACGTGGAGAAAAGTAGAGCTATATTCGTGCGAAAAATGAGTTTGCTACAGTGAGGTGAGGCGCTTAATGGCTTTAAAAAAATTAGAACGATGACTTTGGTCATTGCGCCTGTATCTACATTTACCGTACAGCCAAATAAGCAGTCATAAATGGGCATCGCTCTAAAGCAATGCACCCGATGCATCTATTCCTGATATGATGATGGTAAGTAGAAAAAAATATAAATATTTTTAGTTCCATTGATTGGGCATTTTCGGAGCAAAAATGGAAAAAACGGAACCCTTATAGTTTTTTTTTAGGATATTTTTTGATTGATGGCTATATAGTCGGAGATAATCGCACCGAAAGTCACAAAATTTGTCCCCCCCCTCTAATTTTCAAGTGGTGTGTAAACAAATTGAATAAAAATCATAGACGTAGTGTTAATTAATTTCTTTCACCCAACATTATTTTAAACAAGATCGGTTCAAAGGTTTACAAGATATTGCTGAAACACTGTCTTCCCTATAGAAAAGGACGTAAGTGCCATAATTTTTTTGTGACGATACGACCTTTTTAACAGGCACGGAACCCTTCGTTGTGCGTGGTTCAACACGTACTTGGCCCGTTTATTTATTTTTATTGCTCTATTTCGACAAAACAAAAAATCTGTTAAATAAATAGTTTTTTTACAAACTATTCGTTTAATTTCAGCGAAGAAGTTTAAGCCTTGTTTTTTTTATTTCTATACTTAAATGATGCCCTTGTTAAAACAACATTTACATAACAATGTTTCGGTCAGTAAAACACATTTACAACTTTAGGAAAATTCGAAGTTTAAATTGCATTCGTGTTAGCACAGCTTTGCCAGCTCTGAAATGCTTGTATGCATAAAGAGAATTACGTTAGAAGTAATTAGTCTTCATAGTTTCGTTAACACTATCGCTTGAATTTACTTTAGTATGTACTAAATGCTTTAACTCAGAATTTCTATATTGGTTTATACTATTTGAGAACGTCAATTAAGGCATATTTACTTTTAATTTTGTTAAATGTTTCAGAGATTTCTAATACCTAGGTACGTCGTTTTAAGATTCTTTAATGTTAATTAAGTTAAAAAGTTCATATATTATTGCAAAAAAAAATTGGTAACAAAGTAGAAAAACTAAATGTATGCCTTGATTGAAGTTCCTAACTGATCAACAAATGCTCAGCCATGTGCAAATTTACCATTTAACTAAATTTAGAGTGCACTTAAAGAATGGCACTAAATTATGTGCGAGCTTACCCTAGTCTGAAAGAGCTGCCAAGTTTTAAAACGCACCGGAACCAAATGACCAGTCATCATTTATTATTCTTTGTGTCGGTATGATAAATGATTAAACTACTTGATTTAAAATTGTATAAGCCAATTGGTGGCATAGGTAGGATATATATAGAAAGAACTAATCGCTAATACGAAACGAAATTTCCTAGGTCACTTAAAAAAAAATATATACATATATGCTTTAATTTTATTCTGTATAAGTAAATTAATAAATATCTGCGGCCTAAAAAAGTACACGAAACAATAAATAAATAGCACACAGATCATTTGTTTTTATTTTTCTCGTGCCACTGCCACGCCACGGTTTTCAAATTCAACATCATGTCGTTTTCCTGTGGAAATAGAAAATCTGGATGAAATCAAGCAGGAAATACCGATTACAGATCTTGCCTCGCCAAATGAGGAAGCGGCCTTACAAATCACTTCCTTAATTTACTTAGGTTCAAAAAACTTAGAATGCCTCCGTTATTTAAAATGTTTTTTGTCTCTTTTTTACGAACACAAATGTCAAAGTGACAGGTAAAGACAAATATATTTTATCGGCATTTTAGCTAGAATAGGTTTGTTAAACGTTTATAAATCCTTCAGAATCTAACCCAGTACCTACATAATATTTATGCTTACCAACCGTTGCAGGGCGGTGAGAATATGATCTATGAATGCTACGCTGGAATAATGCCAAACGGTGGGCTTTTATAAGCAAACCTGACGTCTGATGGCAACAAGAATCCATTTAATATTCGGCTAAACAACCCCTGTTTCACAGGCGGTTATCACCGGGCAATAATTTTACGTGGCATTTTATCGCCGCAGCACGAGCGACTTTTTACAACGACTGCATTCGTACGAATATCGAGAGATATCTTTCGCATAATCGTATTCTGCTGTCGTTCATACTTCGATTTTGGACTAAAAATACTTGATGTTACGGTAGTATTTTAAATAAACCCGCAGCTTTACATAACTAGGAGGTTATTCTTGGATATTCATGCAGTTTTGTGAGGTGAAAACTAGGTTCAACCCAATCTTATTACCCTTTTGAAACGAAAATGGTTTGGCTACTTACTTTAAAAAGATCACTTTGATCAAAGTCTTTACACATTTATACATTGATGGTGATATGTGGGGCCTGAAAGCAGTGGAACTCACGATTACTCCGTGCGTTTTTATACGTTATACGTGACGTTAATAGGGACATAAAGTCAGGTGTCAATTGGGAGTGCGTTTTATATGGAAGGTTTTCCCATAACATTTACCGCTATTAGAAAGATTAGGAAAAATGTGGGTGGGGCTGAAAGCCGCATATTATGTTTTACTGTGGCTTTCGGTGACGCTTAGCTTGTTTGTAGAAAATTTGTTGTAATGTGTTTTCTGTTTACGGAATGTTTTATTTGCGCGGGCACTAGTGAGTTCCGCAGCGTACATTTTAGATTGGATTGTTTTCAGTATTTATATTCAGTTAGTTTTGAGTCGACTTTTCATCAGCAGGGCGGCAGTCGCAATCGATCCAGGCAATGCAAGGCAGGTAAATTACAGTGTCGACGTGTTCATTTAATGCTTACCACCCCAAGAACAATGTACCATTTATATTTAACAATAAAAACCATATTTAAGACTACAGAAACTTTCATTATATTTAACGAGCTCCTTCACAAATCTTCGTATCTGCAGCTTTACGTTTACTCAGTTTTCAATACTAATGATCGCTTACATATTTATATAATATTTAAACAATGCAAATGTTCTTTTAATAATTTTCTTTGTCCACCATCTTCTGGCGAGAGCATTATTCGCTCATTTGCAAGACAAATCTTGATGACTTCCGGGAAATATGAATTTATTACCATATAAACCATAATTTTCTTTTACATCTTTCTTCATTGTTTAAAAGCCAATCTGGATTATTTATGGTAACGACGTTATATAAATGTATTCAAATAGAAAACAATCTACATATGTACTTCTAGTGATTGACTTAAATATACAGCGTTGAAATCCAGTACGAGCAAACCTTTAAATATGGTGGTTAGTACAGGACCTAAGAAGCGTATTAAGATAAATTTTGTCTAAAGTTACAACAAAGAAGGTAACCATACAAAAAACTTCAGCCCGCAAGTTGACAGTTAGGTACTTGTCACCACCAAGAATCATTTGCGTTAAATTGCTACTCGGGTTTTTTTTTAAAATTCATTATAGTCTTTCAACTAAGTGTAACTTAAAAAGTCCCGTTAATTAATGTTTACGCTACTAAACCCTCTGTCTCGTTTAATTCTTTGCTCGTATTGGATTTCCACGCTTTATAATGTGGTTATTAAATAAAAATGTACGACCTATGGAATCCGAATATCACATCATCATCATCATCATCATCATCATCATCATATCAGCCAAAAGACGTCCACTGCTGGACATAGGACTCCCCCAAAGAGTGCCACAATGGCCGGTCCTGCGCCACCCGCATCCAGCGGACTCCCGCAACCTTTACCAGGTCATCAGTCCACCTTGTGGGGGGGGCCTACCCACGCCGCGCCTTCCGGTACGTGGTCGCCACTCGAGAACCTTTCCGCCTCAACGGCTATCGGTTCTACGTGCAATGTGCCCCGCCCACTGCCACTTAAGTTTAGCAATTCGGAGGGCTTTGGTTCTGCTGCGGATAGCCTCATTTCTGATGCGATCGCGCAGAGAAACTCCCAGCATAGTCCTCTCCATTGCCCTTTGAGTGACTTTGAGCCTTCTTATGAGGCCCATAGTAAGCGAACACCAATATCCCATCACTATGGCTTAAAAGTCGATATTTCAAACTTGCCCCAAGGTAGTTATCGGTTGTGTAGGATGACGATAACTTCATACTGCTTGACATTAGTATCAAGAATTAAATCGACCAACCTACGTATTTAGCCCGCCCCTTCATTTAACCAAACTATGATTTTTCTTAAAATTAGGAAATGCCATGATCTCATATAATAATTAAAATTATTTTTTTCCTTACACTCTTTACAGTGTGATTTAGATTAGATTATATATAAGATGTAAGAGGAACCTTATACTATGAGAATTCAGTAGCGGTATGTATACAGTTTTGATTAAGTCCGTTAATTTTATCAGAAACCTTCTTTTAGCTCTAGCAACCAGATCATAAAAGTTTTACGTCACTATAGGCCATAAAGGAAAAATCACTGCCCACTACGCTCTTTACCTTTAGATCAGAGACATTGACCAGGTTCTTTGCGAATGACTAGGTTATGTGGCACCTATTTCTATCCACTAAAACCTCTACGGCGGCCAGCATCTGCACTTTCATGTGGAGGACTCCAGAATCTCATATTTGAACTGGAGGCCCCTCGCGCCACGCTATCTCTGGCTCGTCAGGGCGATACATTTTTCGTCACCTTCCCTGGGATTCTTAGGTGAGTGCCACCGCTCCCGCGACATGAAATTCTTGCGACCCCGATGAGGGTCCTTTTTAGGGTTCCGTACTCAAAGAGTAAAGCGGGACCATATTACTAAGACTTCGTTGTCCGACCGTCGTCCGTCCGTCTGTCTGTCACCAGGTTGTATCTCAAGAACCGTGATAGCTAGAGAGTTGAAATTTTCACAGATTATTCAATTCAATTCAATTCAATCGTTTTATTTCAGACCATGTGATCCATATACTGTTAGTAACAAAATAAACTTAAAACTATGTTAGCAATTATTATAATACATAAAAAAAAAAAAAAAAAAAAAAAAAAAAGAACTGCAGTACTACTTGACATACGTCACAGTAGTTCTGACCCGCTCGATCCAGTGCCACAATATGTTGCAATTAAATCTACCAGCCAATACCTTCAGAATGCCGTTTTGACTTTCCCTGACGCGACCCATCAGCGACGTGGTTTTCTTTCGCATTATGGCGTGAAAATCGTCCGTGCGCGTCTCAGCAAACATTTATGTATTTCTGTTGCCGCTATAACAACAAATACTAAAAACAAAATAAAATAATTTTTAAAGAGGGGCTCCCATACATAAAACGTGTTTTTTTTGCCGTTTTTATAGATAACCTGTCACCAGGCTGTATCTCAAGAACTGTGATAGCTAGAGAGTTGAAGTTTTCACAGATTATGTATTTCTGTTGCTGCTATAACAACAATCACTAAAAACAAAATAAAATATTTTTTTAAGGGGGGCTCCCAAACAACAAACGTGATTTTTTGCCGTTTTTATAGATAATGGTACGGAACCCTTCGTGCGCGAGTCCAACTCGCACTTGTTCACTTTTACGGCAGGCGTGGGAGACCACAGGCCTATTCTTTTCTGAATTTAAAAAATAAATAAAATTAAATATCTTTATTTTCAGACAACATAGGTTGTTAGTAAACAAAAGAAAAAACCTGAAGGACTACATACATTCGATATTGTTCAACCTCGAAATTTCGGGAAGTTTGATGAAATTTGGTACGAATGTTCGTTGGAAGCCCTGTTTTCGTCTCCCAAAAGTCCCCGGGTCAGGACTTTGTAGAACGGCCGCTATCTTGGGAGATGTACTCCATTGGTAAGAAATTTAGGTTTTGTTCGAAAACTACGTACTCTATGAAAACATGATCTACAGCAACATTAAAGCTGAATAAATTGTGCACGAGCCTGTAGTACACAACCTTGACAAGAAAACCTGTCTTCGTGGAGAAAAATGCATCCACATTTGAGATTTTTCCCTCAATGTCCTTCCAGGAAAGATTGTCCGAAGTTGGAGCTCGGGAGAATTTCAAATCCACTTTGATTTACACAATAGGATATATTTTTAATAGGATTATTAGCCATCTGGATGTTAGCCAGACTCGGCAGCCTCAACGAGGTGCACACATACTAAGGGCGTGCAGCCCATTGAACCTGCCGAGCAAGGCACTGTCCTGCCTTCCCGCCACGACCTGCAGGAGGCTGTTGGGGTTACGGGTGTGCTTTACAGATACTAGACATGAAATGTACAATTTTTTAACGACTTCAAAAAAAAGAAGAGGTTCTCAATTCGGTTGTATTTTATTTTTCCGACTTCAAAAAAAGGAGTCTTTGTTTTTTTTATTTTATTTTATGTGTTACCTCAGAACTCCGTTATTTATGAATCCATTCGTACTATTCTTTTTTTAATTGAGAGTATATGCTTCTAGGTTGGTCCCATTGTTTTCAAAACTCCAGTTGAATGATAAGAACCATGAGGGATTGAGGGAACTCCTCAAATATGTATATAAAGCACGCGTGTAGTAATTTCGGTGTTTTTTATTATAACTCGCGTATTTACATGCGAAAATCATAAATTTGGTGAAGTGGAAGTGATTATGAAGACCACAGATGGCTTGTGGAACTTCTCAATGATGTCCTTCAAATTTTAAAATTATTTCTTCGATTCTGATATCATTCCGTTGAAACAGCAAACAATGAAGTGCCAAAGGGGATTCTAAGATCCTTGAGGAATTGACGGAAGTCCTCAAAATATTATCGGCCCACATACAGCGATTTGGTTTTTTTCTCTAATAATCAACGTATTTGCCCTCGGAAATCAGTTCATCTGGTAAATTGGAAAATAAATGTAGAAATGTTCATGTGGCTTGGTGGAGTACTGAATTGAAGTCGGTTAAAACTTTGTTTTTAAAGTAAATTATTAATGTAAAAGTAGTAACGTAAATCCTTTTCGAACAAGCTTCCGCAACTAATAACCCACCACTCGCTACAAACTGGAAATAGTCCAAGCACCGAGTGTGGATTTAATGTGATAAACAGAAATCGTAAAGAAGGGTTTACTGTTAATAAGCAGTTGGCAAGATCCAGCCGTTGCAGCCGGTTCGCTGCCGTTGCCAAACCTTTCAAATTAACTCTAGAAAGCCGTTAAGTTTTGTTGTTGAACTGCAGACTCACAATCGGGAAAGAACGCGGTGAACTAATTTTATGCGATAGATGAGCTTATATTTTTATTGTATTTTGAGTCTATATCAGTAAAGTTTTATGTAAAATGTGACCTCGTACACATAACATCAGTCACAGAAAAAAAACCATCATCGAATGTAGCCCATGGCAGGACTTGTACTTAAGTCCTTGCCATTTCGGGGTTACATCCTTACCTCTAGATCATTGGGACGTGACATGTTTTTGTACCAAACGATATATTTATATTGAAGACCGGTTTTGCCTAGGGTGAAGACTCGCTAAATCTTGGGTTCAAATCCCGGTAAGAGCAAATATTTGTGTGACGATCATTAATTTGTCTGAATTTTTAATTTAGTGTCCTGTTACTAAAGTTTTATCGTGTCAGATATAATATCAGTAGCTCTAGTATAAGTTTTATCGAGTATAGGTACGTTTTCGAACGCGTTAGCGTTTAGTTTCAATTTGTATGGCAACGCGAACAGCGCCTCTGGTGGGACCTCACTATAAGGAACTATGCGTTGCCATACCAATTGAAATTAAACGCAAACGCGTTCGAAAACGTATTATACCTGCGTGTAGAACGGAATTTCTGGATGTTTATAGACTACATTTTATCCTTTTTTACTTGCGTTTTTTGCAATGCGCGGGGAAAACCACGCGTGCAGCTTCTTGTAAATGCTTTGGTCGATTGACCTGTTTTTCCCAAATCTTCAATCAGGGCAAGTTACATCGACCACATTTGATGGGCTCGTTGTACATACCTATATGATTTGGTCGATTGACCTCTTTTTCCCAAATCTTCATGCAGCTTGTTGTATATGCTTATATAATTGGTCGATTGACCTCTTTTTCCCAAATCTTCAATTATTTAGGGCAAGTTGCATCACCACATTTGATGGGCCGGTTAAATTTAAAAATGGCGGCTGCTGTCATCCCACAGAAAACTGTGAGTTCATTAGTGTGTTTGCACATCTTTGTGCAAAATAGTGTTCCGGGAACTTTGCCTTTGTGGCGCCTAAGAAAGGCATTTCCATCGGGCTTGTTTTACGGTACAAATGCTAATGACTCTTCTGCAGTAGTTGGTGCTAGTCAGAACTCATCTTAAGAGACTTAGCTTTTTTCGAAATACGTTTTATTAGTTTTCGGAGTTTTATACGATTTATTTAAATTAGCGCATTCATTTAAACTTTGCAGAGATGTTGTGTTTATAAACTTTTTATGACGATGTACCTAAGGATTCCAAGTAACACAGTGTGATAATGTTATTGATAAATAAGAGAAGTAGGGCACAGTCGAATGTCATCTCGCTCGTATGTGGAGCAGTCCAACTGGGGAAGTACCTCCACCTTACAGAAGACCGCAGCTAGCACGACTGCTTTGTAGTGTTGCTATATTATTGCATGCTATGAAGCATGTGGTGTTATGTTCCTGGTGAAAAGTAAGGTCGCCAGAGCTCCCTAGGATGCGCTGTGTTGGGAGTGAGGGACCTGCATGTATCTTTCTGCCAACACAGCGTATCCTCAAGTGAATAAAGGATCGGCAACGCGCTTGTGATTCTTCTGGAGTCACAAGTGTCCATAGGCGACGGTACCAGTTTAACATCAGGCAGAACGTTAGCTTGTTTGCCACAGTCGTTGTATAAAAATAATAATAATAATAAAGCCGCAATACCGAACACATGCCGCATCGTGCGAAAGATTTTGCAAGTTGACGATGACCGAACGGACTTAAACTACAACTAACACTTGAATGAACGTAGTCAAATGCTATCTACTTGGCTTCAGCCCGTAGATGACATTAATTACCAGCAGCTCATCCTGAGAAATAAAAACCCAACGGATAATAATAATTTACGTTAAAAACAAAGTACCAACCGACTTCAATTCAGTACTTTGCCTTATAATGGTAATATTTTTTTTAATTAGAAATAAACAGTCTTAAAAAATACAGAAGGCACTTATTTGAAGAGTTCTCCAGGATCCCATCGTCAGATCGTGACCTGATGACCATGGGACTACCCGGGAAGCATACCCTTTCAAACAAAATAGTGAAAAGAATTTTTCACATCGGTCCAGGCGTAAAGAAGCAAACAAACTCAAAGGAGTACCTAATCTAAGGAAGAGAGGGTTTACTCAAAGGAGTAATCGGGGAACATACCTACATAAAAAATAAAAGATTCCAATTTCCGGATGAATTGAGAACCTCCTCCTTTTTGAAGTCGGTTAAAAAAGATCATGACAAAACAGAAAGGATTATTGCTTCCCAGCAACCAATAAAAATATAAATAATTAATATTATAAACGTTTGATTATTACATAATTTTGACAGATTTAATTCATTTTCATTATTGAATTATAAATTATTATTTAAAACATTATTTATTTCATAATTAAAAAATAAGTTTATTTAATTTTATTTTAAAATAAAAAATAATGTCTGTAGCAGTTTCCATCGGAGTTTTTTTAAGCTCACGAGATATTTTAAGGTACCTACCAAACAATCATGAACTCATCTTCTATTAAAGCTCATCATGACTATCGTAAACTGATCGTGTGCTTAGAGGTATTTAAAAGCAGAATCTTGCTAAAAGACTCGTTCAAGAGTAAATTACCACCTGAGTAACTTTTTTCATATCGAGTATTAATTTCACGATTCACGGAATTGCATCGCAGAGGAAGTGCAGGGTGTCATATTATGTCGCGCGACATCGACAAGCGTCAAAGGCAAAGTTGGTATTAACTTTTGCGACAAAGTGTTAAATGTAATACGTTTGCTGATGCGGATATTATTCAAAACGAGATAAAATTGAAACGTTTTTATTATTTGAGCTTTCTACTAAAGAATTCATATGGGTTATTGATGTATGCTTACTTGCCTTGTTAAAAAAAGGTACTTGCCCTTGGTATTGAAGTGATAATTTAAAATCATTGAAACACGTCTATTTTGTTTCTCTGAATGACGAAAAAAACGCTCTACCTTATTTGTATAGTTTGATTCGTATAAAGTGTGTTTTTTTAATATTAGACATAAATTAAATTAAACATGTAATTGGTACATATATACTTATTACTACTATACACCGTCATATGTTAAAGACTAACTTTGTGCAACATTAAAATTCATTGAGCCGTATAATCCGTAAGAGTTAACTTGACACCTCGTTCGTATGACGTTAGTACGCGCTCGAGTCTCAAGTTTACTCTTGTGGGACATAATTGAGTGATTGAGTATCAAACATCTATACTTACAAATCAAACATAGTCTTTCATATAATCATATAATTTGTAGGATTAAGATGAATCAGGAACATGAGGCACAACTAATGAATACGTAAATCTGTGTAATATGACCTTTGAAACAATACAAAGACATAACATGATCCTCAACTTCCGCGCAATTTACGAAACCACAAATAATTAGGTACTTCAATAAAACGGGATAAATAGCTATCTTGTACCTTTCAGACGGCCGCCATTAAGTTTGCCGTCGTTATTGAGTTACGCTATCAATGTGTGGCTATAAAAGTGCTAATAACAATAAGAGATAGCAAAAATATCACCAATTTCTTGGCAGGCTTCCAGATTGCGGAAAAGTGTTCTAGTTTAATGTTATCGAATAGGGCAGTTTTGTTTGTCCGATCGTCGTTAGGAAATTTTATTTGTGTAATTGTTGCAAACAATGTAGGTAGTATGATAAAATAATAAAAAATCAAACAAAGAACAACTACTAACCTACTACAAAGAGAAAGAATCAATTTACGACCGTCTAATTCTTAATAACTATTTACATAAGATTTTTTCTTGCTTGGTGAGAATGATAGATGTCACTGCATAATAAAATGTCACTTTGTATTGGTAAGCGAAATTCATATTTTTTCCATGGGACTAATATTGCTTGTAAAAATTAAATAACTTCCAATATGCGGATTTTATAATATAAACTTGATCTCAAATCAGTTAATAAAAGGTATAGCTACCGTGAAAACAGTACCTACGTAATATACTTGAGTTTTGCATCTGTAATTCTAATCAAGCTAGAAAAAATCCTATATAGTATCAATGAAAAGGCACTTTTACGGTTCGGATGTAAAACAAAAGTATAATGGAGTCAAATAATGACAACAAAAAGTACAGTCGAGGTCAAAAATACCTTTACAATTGAGTGTTCCAAAAATACCTTTACATTTAAATAAGTTTATCTACGCACATATCATTAGTGCTCTAAAATGCGTTCAGAAACCGTCGGTAATGACCAGCATTATTACAACCAATTTTACTATGACAACTTTCTTGTCTGTGGTAGTAGGTAAAATCTGTACTGTAATGTTATTACAGTACAGATTATCGGTATCGTTATGAGTTTAAATTTGGAACAGCTGTCAAAACTCAAGTGGGTCTCTAGTCTAGTATATATAGATATCAAAACAGTTATCGATACGAAACGTCAATTTATTATGTTTTTTGATTTTACTTTTTTAATTTTTTTTTCTTTTTTACTTTTTCAACTTTTTTTTACTTTTTTTTAACTTTTTTGCACTTTTATTATTATTTTTAAATTTTTTGCACTTTTATTTTACTTTTTGTCACTTTTATTCCTTTTTTACCTTTTTTTTCCTTTTTTACTTTTTTTTAATTTTTTTTGCTGTTTTTTACTTTTGTCACTTTTATTCCTTTTTTACCTTTTTTTTTACTGTTTTTTTACTTTTTGTCACTTGTATTCCTTTTTTACATTTTTTTTTACTCTTTTTTTTACTTTTGTTTTACTTTTTCTAACTTTTTTTTCAATTAAAAAAAAAATCACTTTTTTTTTCAACTTTTTTTTTTTTTTCAAAGATAACTTGTGAACAACCAGTGGTTGGTACCGGAGCCGGTTCAGGTACTGTACAGTTGGGTGGTGGTCCAAGTGATGTGTTTTGGGTGGGCGTCCGAGTGCCACCGTTTTGGCCAGACGAACCTGAGGTTTGGTTCTCACAGCTGGAAAGCCAATTCATTTTATCCGGCATCACTATGGACGAGACCAAATACCATTTCGTGTGCGGGCAGCTCGTCCCAGAGTATGCAGTCAAGGTGAAGGATATCCTGCAAGATCCCCCAGCTACCGGCAAGTACGCTAAATTAAAACACGAGATCATCCAGCGTATTTCTACCTCCCGTGAGAAGAAAACCCTACAGCTGCTGCGGCACGAGGAGATAGGCGATAGGACCAACCGAATTCCTTAGACACCTACAGGACTTAGCTGGGCCACACATGCCAGAGGGGTTCATCCGCACAATCTGGACCAGTAGATTACCACCTAATGTACAGACTGTTATTGCATTTCAGCCTACCTTGGACCTCGACACCCTAGCAGGGCTGACAGACAAGGTTATCGACGTAGCGCAGCTATCCTACCACGTCGCCAGCTCCTCCGCGGGGATGCCAGCTACCGCTTTGGAAAATCGAGTAGCGGAACTGACGCGGCAAGTAGAGAGCCTGCTAAAGGTACAAGGTCACGGTCACAGGTATGGCTCGCTCCACCACCGTAAGCGCTCGCGATCTCATTCCCTTCAACGAAGCCGGTCTCGCTCTAGACAACGTCCTGTAGGTCATCCACACTGCTGGTACCATTTCACGTTCGGCAGCAAGGCGAACTCATGCAAGCATCCATGCTGTTACCACTCGGGAAACTCTCAGAGCAGCCACTAATAGCGGCAAGCGACTGCCCTACAGCAACTGGCTGCCTGTTCGTTACTGACCGCACCACGAAGGTACAATACCTTATTGACACGGGTTCAGACCTGTGTGTTTTTCCAAGGTCAGCCGTTCGGGAGCCACGCTCGAAGACAAAGTACCTTTTGTTTGCTGCCAACGGCACATCCATCGCAACATATGGATCCCTCAACCTCCACATCGATCTCGGTATTTGCAGAGCATTCGAGTGGCGTTTCACGATGGCTGACGTCTCAAAGCCCATAATCGGTGTCGATTTTCTAGGTTTCTATAATCTTCTTTTCGATTGCCGAAATCAACGCCTGGTCGGCGGCATCACTTCTCTCAGCACTCCGGCCATGGTTAGCAACAACAACGAGGCAATATCATCCGTGCGCACAATGGTAACTGGAGATTCATCATTCCGCAAAATTCTCTGTGAGTACCCTGACATTACCCGTCCAGCTGGTAAGCCGGGCACACCGAAGCACAACACTGAACACCACATCAGGACTATTCTAGGCCCATTAGTCTCCAGCCGTCCTCGTCGCCTAGACCCAGAGCGGCTGATTATTGCCAAAAAGGAATTTGAAGACATGATCCAACGTGGTACTGCATGGAGATCGGAGAGTGCATGGTCCTCTCCTCTACACTTGGCACGCAAGAAAAATGACGGCTGGCGACCGTGTGGTGACTACAGAGCGCTGAACGCACAAACGGTGCCTGATTGTTATCCAGTGCCACACATCCAGGATTTCGCTTACCAGCTGGCAGGTAAGAAAGTCTTCAGTGCCATAGACATGGTCAAGGCATATAACCAGATCTCAATCTTCGTGGACGACATTCCCAAGAGTACCATTACCACGCCTTTTGGCTTATTCGAGTTCCCTTACATGACCTTTGGACTACGGAATGCAGCTCAGACCTTCCAGTGCTTCCTGGACGAGGCACTTAGGGAACTCGAATTTTGCTTTGGGTACATAGACGACATAATTGTCTACTCAGAGTCAGAAGATCAACACCTGCATCATCTCCGCCAGCTGTTCGAGCGACTACAGGAGTACGGTATGCTCATCAATACCTCGAAGTGCGTTTTTGAGCAATCTAAGGTAACCTTCTTAGGACACTCGGTATCCGCAGAAGACATCCGTCCTTTGGAGGAGAAGGTGCAGGCTATCCAGGAATTTCCGGTACCTAAGGATACCAAGGAGTTAAGGAGGTTCCTGGGTACGATGAATTTTTAACACCGCTTCATTCCTGGGGCTGCAGCAATACAAGCTCCACTCCACACTCTTCTCGGTGGCGCGCAAACTAAACGTGCGCAGCCACTCGAACTTAACGCAGAGCTGACAGAGGTCTTCGAAAGCTGTAAGTACAGACTGGCACAGGCAGCACTCTTAGCACACCCAGATTCCAAAGCAGAACTAGCTGTTCAAACTGACGCGTCCGATGTCGCAATTGGTGCCGTGCTACAGGAACGCAGAGGAGACTAATGGGAGCCCTTAGCATTATTTTCGCGAAAGCTCAACTCTGCTGAAAGAAAGTACAGCCCGTATGATAGAGAGCTTCTTGCAATATACGAGGCAATCCGGTATTTTAGGTACATGGTCGAAGCGCGTACTTTCTCTATCTATACGGACCCCACAAACCTCGCACTTACGCTTTCAGCACCCGCAGAGACAATTGTTCCCCACGTCAGTATAGGTACCTGGACTATATAGCACAATTTACCACTGACATCAGGTTTATCTCCGGCAAGGACAATGCAGTGGCTGACACGTTATCCCGCATAGAGGAACTCACCCTTTTGCCCGCATTAGATTACTAGTCTTTGGCTCGCGACCAGGAGGTAGACACTGAGTTGCAGAACCTGCTCAGTAACGGTTCTTCGCTAGATAGACCTGCAGAAGGTAAGAACTCCACATGCAGGTGTGGCCATCTACTGCGACACATCTACTCCGGAGCCTAGACCTTACGTAACTCCATCTCACCGGCGTCAGGTATTCAAGGCTCTCCATAACCTCAGCCACCCTGTCGTTAAGACTGCAGTTCGGCTGATCACGCAAAGATACGTATGGCCTGGCGTGAGGCAAGACTGTCGACAATGGGCAAAGTAGTGTGTACACTGCCAACGTTGAGTACGAAACCCTAAAAAATTAACCCGTTGTAGGTACAGTCGCGGAATAAAAAGGTTGACCAGTTTTCAAATAAATTAATTTACACGTTTGAAAATATATGTTTAACAGTTTGACAACAAAGCTCAAATTTCCTTAGACGAATGTTCCTTGATTATTGATACTTTGTATTAGTTTGATCTTGCCATTACGCTGTGTCAAGTTTTATAAATCGAAATATTAAATCCTCTTCTCTTATAATGATTAAAACTATAAATGTGAGTAGGAAACAATTCCTGTCAATGTGACAATGTCATCATTGCTATTTCTTCTATTCGTTTTTTTTACTCGCCTTTCCAAAATTCAAAGAGGTCAATTCTCATAGTGGACTTATGTAGGCCATGTAGTGAAATGACATTCATTACGATGGAATGTGTCTGACACTCGGTCGATAAAGCAAATACTGATAACTTATACTGAGCAAGCAAAAACAGATCTGAAGGTCGTCAACCTTTTCATTCCGCGACTGTACTTTAGAAAATCCATAGGTATCTTGATAGTTAAACAAAAAACCGGGCATGTGCGTGGCGGACCAAGCACAATGAAGGGTTCCGTACCTTCTACATATAGTTAACTCTCATTTAAAATCACTATCCTATACCGTAAGTTAAGAAAAGGTCTTATTAGGAAACTCATTGCACTTAGGTACGTCCTTTTCGTTAAGGAAGGCAGTTTTTCAGTATTGACACAAAAACCTAAATTATTTTCGTCGAATGTATTCTATTGACTTCCTTTCATGTATGGAGTGCGCCCCTAATGTTATTATTTTTTGTCATTTAATTACAAAACTATGTAGCGTCTAAGAAGATACTCTCCTATACTCCAAATTTTAATCATATACACCTTATAGTTTTTGAGTCAAATGCCTGTGACATACGGACAGACGGACATGACAAAACATTAAAGGTTCCGTGTTTGCCATTTTGCCTACAGAAACCTAAAAACCCAATACCTACTCATGCAGGACAAAACTGGGTTAGAACATTCATACAAAAACTTTCTTGTCAAAAAATATATTATTATATTCTACCGTTTAGTGTGATTTATTTACTTTATTTATTTAAATAAGGCTCCCACAACAAACTACAGTAATTCAATCAGTAACACAAGAAGCTTAGTGTCTAAATCTGGACTATAATTCTGAACAGTGTGTGCACATACAGACTTATAACTTAAAGACAAACTTATTCACTAGATAGAATTACATAGCAGTATTGCCAAACTTACAGGCTTTATTATTATTATTATTTGCTTTTGTATGATATTATGCCATCTTAGAAAAGAAGAAACATAGTAACATTTAAATAATATGCTCTGTCAAGTGTAGTAAGACCACCATACCAAAGATTTAGTATATTGCCCCGACGCTCATGCAAGATGCCGGTCGACGCGTAATTTTGTATCATAAGTTCGCCTAAGCACTCTGCAAATTCAACGAGCAAATACAATTAATGTAATTCCTGCGCGAATCACACACGCCGACGACCCAGCACAAACACCGAGATTGAGTAATACACGGCAAGTGGATTATTCCATTGCGGCGGTTCCATTAACTAAATGCCGAGTGGAAAATTAATTAAAGGGGTCATTGAACTTTCTTTTGTCCTTCAAGACAATTTCTTCTTTTTTTTTCTCTCCTTGCCTTTTCCCTAAACGGGGTCGGCCAACCTAATACATTTTCGCCATTTCTGGCGGTTTTGGGTGGTTTCTGGGTTTATTCCCAATGTCTTCAAGTCAGCTGCGATAGTAGTACTAGTCCATGTAGTGGGCGGGTGGCCTCTTCCTCTTTTGCCCCCGTCTATCGCCATTACTTTTCTGGTCATAATATGATCCTCATTTTAATTTAAAGTTTTTATTTAAAATTTAAAGGTTTTTAATTCAAACCACGGTATAGAATGTAAGCCTATTTAAGGGTCGCCAGGACGCTAGCCTCTTCATACAAACGTAGTTTGGTTTTAATTTTATAACGACATGCTAGAATAACATGATAACAAGAAACTTTGTAAACAGTTTGAGATCCGCCATATCTTGGTCAGAAACTAGTTTCTCTTGCCAGAAATTAAAATAGAAACAAAATAGAGCGAGTAGAACGCTGTTCGTACAAAGTTTCTAAAAACTTTTATTTTCCTATTATAAATCTATTGTAATTTGTAGCAACAGATACTAGTTTCAGCCCCAGATGCAGAGGATCCTATTGTGTAACTATACAAAGTTTCATGCTATTCCAGTATGTATAATTAAGTTTGTATGGAGAGTCGACCGATTTGAGTCGTCCGTGCTGGCGACTCTTAAGGAAAGCAGAAGACGGGACGGTATGAACACTCCTAGGCAATGCCATTTATGTTTGTCCACAAAGACATAAGAGATAAGATGAAAAAAGCTTACTGATTTACTACTTACTTAACTGATTTAGTCTTAACAAAACATTCATATAGTACGATTTAAAAAAATGTGTATTAGAATTTGTTTCCTGACACACTTGACTGCTTAAGGTATATTGATAAAACCTTTTCCATAATCCAGAACGTAATTTATACGTATCTTTCAGGGAAAACATTTCTTCACTTATCGGTGACCCCTCTTTTCAGAAAATCATTAAATAGAAAGAGATATACTAGTATCCTGTGACAAAAACCCCCCAAGTTCTTATGTGCAGTAGCGGACTACATCCAGTTGCAGACTGGAGCTGCTGTCTCCTGACTTTATAAGATAAACGTCAGTCAGTTATACTGCTTTTAAATAAAAACAGTGTCACCGTCTTGTATCTTAAAGCTCCCCAAGTTTTCATATTTTATACTGTCGCATCACCTTGTTACACAGTTTTGTAATACAGAGTGTGGCCTGTAATAGGATCAAATATTCAAAAGAACGCTTTTTTGGAGCATTTGCAGTAACCCATTCATTTAATTTTTTTTTTGATTCGGAGAAATTTTGATCTAAAGTTATGACCTCCAAGTAATGTATCTTGGCACCACGACATAATAGCACAGCAGTCAATGCAGATTTAGAGGTAACATCATGTAATGAGTCAGAATACTTTTTGCATTTTGGTTTCACAAAATCACAAAAATATTTTTGTGATTTTTTAAAAATTTATTTCCTTTTTTTAGCTTTTTTAAAATAAAATGTTACTGATAGAACTCCAATAGTGTAAAAAAGTACAATTAAACATATTTTGAAGAAAAAAAAATTACAAAAACATTTTTTTTTGTAAATAAAACCACGTGAAAATAATTTTTCACAAGCTTAATAAGCTACGGTTTAATTTTTTGCTCCTATTACAGGCCACACCCTGTATAATAAATTATACATAATATAATTGTTACCGCTAAAGTGCTAAATCGGTTAAACACAGATTGACATGTTACTCTGCAGATTATCTGGTTAGATTAGTTAGTAAAAAAAAACATGACTTAAGTAGGTACTTTAAATACAATCTGCAGTAGTCTGCAAGTATACAATTATATTAATTATAGCTTTTGCCCGCGACTTCGTCCGCGTGAACTTTAGTATTAACTTCCATTTTTTATTTCATCCACTACCGTTAGGTAATAATTCCAAAGATAGCATTCAATGTCTGCAAAATATAGATAATTTACCTGTAGGGCAAGAGTCACCTATAACTGTTCTGCCGCTTTAAGGTGTCTGAGTAGGTAACAATCATCCAAAATTACAGACGTTTGCAATTATATTATGATAATGAGTAGAGAGTGAAAAACTATACCCAATTATGGTTTTCAATACTTGTGTGGATGTTGCTCTTGTATTAATTATAATGTTCAATTTAACTAAAGTATTTTGCTTGTATTCTGCAATCTAACGGCGTAGCATCCGTTAAGATTAGTAGGATATCAAAGGGAAATATTTAACTAGTTTAATTATTTTCATCAAACATAATAATGATAAAGTTTTTGCGTGACGATTAACTCACGAATGCTCTTATCTTATGTGCAATAGGGAACACCACAGGGTTTCACCACTAGAGCCCCATTGGAACCCTCTCAGCGAGTAGATGATGTGTGTGAAAAAAAGTAGGTCACCTACGTAGTCGACATAGAAACTTGTACCATAATGCTCTTTACGTACCGTATTTCGTATTTAAATTGTAAGGCAGTGCCAGGCCTTCTATGTTATTCCAGTAAATATATATATTTAAATAAATATCAGTCAAAAAGAGAAGGAGCCCACTCTATTCATAAAACTCTAGAAGTAGAAACAATCAGAAATAGTGTAGACTGTCTGGTTTATAGATTGAACGATCTACATTTGTGTACTTTAGTGTAGAATGATAAATGCTTCGCCAATATTCGTTTGTTACCAATAGCTAGCACAAAGCCTTGCAGTAAGGCACTCGTACCAAGACAGTAACAAGGATCGATTTGCAGCGCAAATAAGTTCGCTACAGAGGGTCCAGACGTCAAGTCTCGAATTTGCATTCCAAATTCTGCAATTGACGTGCTTCGGACTTTCGGGGCGACTGTTCCACGGTGGCGTAATCGGAAATTGTATTATTATTTCAATTTATTTATTTGTGTGTGTTAATTTATTTGTGTGATGAGCACGAATATTTGTTCCTATACATATTAGTATATATATGGTTGCCTAGTACCCATAGTACAAGCTTTACTTAGTTTGGGCCTAGGTCGAGTTGTGTAAGACTGTCCCCATATATTTATTTTATTTTATTTAATAATGAACGTAGGAATGTACTCCGAGTATTATACATATTTGACCAGGTTCGATTCCCGGCCGTGTCTGAGGGTTGTTTGAAAATATTGAATGAAGTTTTTATTTTTTCTAAAATCGGTCTCCTAACTGACTCCTAAGAGCAAACTTCCGTGTCCCTTGCAGTTTTGGATTTTCCCTCACTTACCCCTTATTCACGAACAATACATGACATTAGCTTGTAACAAAAGCAATAATACAGTCATTGTAACAGTTTGAAATTCAATGTTCCGACTTCATAAATATGCCAACCTTTTTTTTCTGCAGACAACTTTTATAACATGTTTACTAATTAATGTTAAAATTGTTTATTCCATTTAGGCCCGGTTTTATAAAGATGCGTCAGACCAAATGTTAGATATTGTTTTATAACACAGTGACATTATTTACCGATATGGTCCAACGAATCTATATAAAACCGGGGGTTAGTATGTCTATGTTCGGGATGTTTGGCTCGGTGTGACATGCGGCCCGTGTTACAAGAAACAGACTATAAATTTCTGTACCTTACAATAGTTACAGAGATTGCACCTGGGAACTGTCTTAGTCTAAACTTGGACTCGAGATAAATCCACTGAAGTTTACCACCCCCAGCGCGGGGACAAATTGAGTTATCAACTTACTTGCCATGCTTGCTCATTTTTCTCCTGGATTTATAGATTTCCTTTATCTTTTTAATGCAGTAAGACAGCATCTGCTTGTGTATTTATTTTCTTTTTGAGTGTTATTTTCGTTTTTGTCTTCTTGCTAGAAAACTTCTGGCCCTAGAAGGTCATGAAAAGAGCTCTGTTTCAAAAAGTTTTAGCTCAGAATTATAATCTCATGTCTTTTTACATACTTTCAAGCTGCAATGCACTCATATCAAAACCCTGTAAAGCGTATGCTTCAATTATTAATTGGTACATTCTGACCAACGCCACGCCTACGTATGGAGACGTTTTGCGCGAGACTAAAATTTCAAAACGTATGTCACAGCTACGAGCAATATGGCAGAATACCCGACCCGCTTCCCGCCCGACATTATCAGAGTTTAAACACGCAATAAATACATTATCTACACGAAAACGTCACGCGCCGAAAAAACCCGAAGGGTTTTGGGTCCGTAATTCAATAAGAAACGCCGGAGCCCCAGCGGGGCCGATAACCCACGACTCATGCCGAACAAATTGATGAGATTTATCGACGAGATTCCCTGAAGTTAGCCAAAGGGAAATTAAGTTGGGCAAACTTTGTACTTGTTCTACCACTGCGGTACCCTTATCGTTTTACAGTTTGCCGAAAAGGGTAGCCGGTAATTTTTCGGTGGCTGCTGATACTTACTTGCCAATTCAACTTGAATTCGATGATGTGCCTCAACAGTAGTTTGTAAATTTATTTTCTTCCTTTGGTGTCAAGTTTTATTTTCCATTTGCCACTGAACCTAGTTCTTTTACTGCTATAAAGTACGTTCAAATGTTTCCGTGAGTAGTTGATAGTACTAATTTATTCTAACTCTTGTGTGATTAGTTGTACAAAACCACGACACTGTTTGCTACGAGTAAAACCAGTAGAATTAAATAGGAACACAGATATATATAAAACGGTAAGGATTATCAATTTAATTTCATACGCTTTATTATCTTTGTAGACGTATCTATTACTGGTATGGAAATTGCAATGATTTTTACCTAACGCGCGTAGCTTAGGTGGGTCATTGTCAGATTTAGGTTCGCGTCTCTTCGGTGGACATTGCCAAAGTTAAGGGCTATAAAGCCTAATTTTTGGTTGATCTCTGAATCCGCATAAACGGCGTTGCCCCTTCTATAATTATATGCGATAAAACATATTTTATGTGAGCGTAAGCCCTTAACTATTGACCACCGGAAAGATGATTTTTGTTTTTGTGTCTGACAATGACCCTGGTACCAATTTATGCCCCTAGTCTGGTCAGTTTCAAAAATAAACCCAAGGCATGGCTTGTTGAGCAGTCGTTCTATAGTATTAAAAAGTTTATAAATTCAAAATAATATAATTAATAGCTATTTTAATAACCTAAGCTTATTTTAATACAATATATATTTTTAAATTACATTGACATGTTATATTTTATTACATATAAATTATGAGTATGAGAATGAACACAAACATGAAAATTCAAAAAATTAATTTAGAATTTGCCAGCCCTGCAGACCTCCAAAAGGTTTAAAGATACAATTAAGTTCTTCCACAACAAAGATGCATCAGTTTGATAAAAAAAAATACTTTAGAAAGTCTCAATCTGTTAACTCTAGTCGCTTAGATAACATAGAACAGTTTCAAATGAACTCGGTAACTACTCGTAATGTCAACAATAACTAAACAACGAGAGAACCCGTTGTTCCTATTGCCCTGGGTTTTAAAGCGAAAAACACTATCTAGACACTCAAGATAGAATAATTGCGAAAAGCTTAAGTATATAAAAACTACATTTCACTGATTAAGGCAGAACGTTATAATTGGAACTATAATTATGCTTCGAGAAAAATACCTACGCGGTTTTTTTTGTTAAAATGGTTTCTATACAAATATAGACAATAAAAATTAAAAGATAAATAAAAAAAAAAACGCCGAATCGAACTTAAGTATTCTAACACTGTAGCTATATTGCATAGTTCTACAAGAAAACATGTAAAAACAATATTTCAAAATAGAAAACAAAAATTGATAAATATACAAACTTGTAACCGTCACTCAAACGCCAATTTTATAGCAAGGACATTTTTGATCAAAAAGTTCTTATATCTTTAAATACAGTGAAAACACCAAAACAACATAGTTCACCGAATTATTTATTTTATGAAATAAACAATAGTAAGGTACATATAAAGTTCTGAACGAAGAAAGAAAAAAGCGAGAAAAAAATGAACAACATGAACAAGAATCAATCCTTTGTAAGCTGACAACAAAGAAACAAAAAAGCATTCAAAGGGTGATTAAAAAAAAAACATCACAATGGCTAACAGTAATACCGACCAAAGCTGATGATACCGACCTAACAGCAACGCAGTTTCGTGATGGCCTAGCGATCAGATACGGTCATGAACCCTCTGGCCTGCCACCAACTTGCGATGGTTGCGGAGAAAATTGTTTCAACCTCAACCATGCACTTAATTGCAAGAAAGGAGGGCTCATAAAAAGAGGCCACGACCAACACAGAGACGACATCAAAAACTGGGCGGAACTAGCATGGGGTTAGGCTACTACTGAGCCAATAATGCGAGCCGCAACCCTAGATCAACCAGGGTTAATAAGCGACTTACTAATCGAAAGTGTATGGGAGCCAGCGAGGAAGGCGTTTTTTGACATTCGCATCGTAAATGCCGACGCCGCTTCGTATGGCTTACTCACATGGCCCACAATCGCACAAAACCACGCTCGCGAAAAACATCGCAAATATGACCTGGCTGCAGAAGATCTTAGAGCCTCATTTACTCCCCTTGTGGTCTCCTGTGATGGCATCGTCGGAATGGAATATGAATCCTTTATAAAGAAAACATCTCTAAAGCTATGTGAAAAATGGTCCAAACCATACTCACAAATAATAAGCTGGATCAAAGTGAAAATACAAATATCTATCATCAGAGCAGTCTCTATGAGAATTAGAGGAACGAGAAGAAGAATAGGAAGATTTGGATGCGAAGACGGCTGCGGAATACCCACCATAGAACACTAGATTCCTCTTCTTTTTTATGATATTGTATGAGCTAATATTGTATTATTTAACGCAATAAACTATTAGATCAAGTTAAAAAAAAAAATAGTAAGGTACATAAAATTTTTAGAATGTAGTGTCTGTTTAAACTATTACCTATTAAAATAAATTTAAGTCAAAGCTGTATTACCAAGGGTTTTATTGCCTTATTTCCTCACGCTTAGTTAAAAAAAACCAGCCAAGTCCGAGTCGGACTCGCGCACGAAGGGTTCCGTACCATTATCAATAAGAATATTTATTTTATTTGGTTTTTAGCATTTGTTGTTATAGCGGCAACAGAAATACATAATCTGTGAAAATTTCAGCTGGAACTATCACGGTATCAGTACTGCCTGGTGACAGACAGACGGACGGACGGACGGACGGACGGACAGCGAAGTCTTAGTAATAGGGTCCCGTTTTACTCTTTGAGTACGGAACCCTAAAAATGGCGGACTACCATGTGTAATTTTTATTAGAATTAATGTTTGTTGTACATATTTACGTTTAAATCGACTTGCGGATGCTATTTTAACTTTATCTTTTTTTTTTATGTATGATATATTTGCGTAATTAGTTCGTCTTGTTTCTTTTTGTAATGTATCATGTTCTGTGTGAGTGGTTGGATGCCACCGATGAATAATTACAGTTTCAAAATCAACAGCGCTGCAGCCGCCTTGCTTTTTCACTATGCTAAGTTTGATCCTTTTTGCTGGCACACGGCATATCATTGTGTTCTTATGCAAATAAATAATTTTCTATTCTATTTTAAAATCTACAGACAATAAATCTTCAAAGCCCTCTCCAGGGAGTCTACTTTTCAGACGTATTGATTTGGAATCTATTTGATATTTTTTCTACAACTGGTCGCTTTCACGCGTGCATGCTTATCGTGAAGTCAATCAGAAACTCACGTTTCGAGTACCAATTTGCCATCATGCCATCAATACTTGAACGAGCGTCAGAAACGTATCAGAACGAACGCACGAAACATATATATTTTTTTTTTATTCTCAAAAAAACAACTTAATGGTACATATTTTCTTGTTTCGCCAAACTGAGGCCAGTTTGTCGGCGGATGTGCGCTCTTTTCTAAAAGTTAAACATTGTTGTGTTATACCTACCTACTTACTAAATTACTTAATTTACTAACTCGAAATGCGACTCGTAATTTGAAATACCAATTTGAATTCCACGTGACAGTGCGCAGCTTTTTTCTGATGACGGTTCAGTTCGATTCAGAGCCCATGTCCACAAAGTTCACCTGTTACTTAATAGTAGTTAATGCAATCGTTATATAATGGATGCTTTTTAAGTCGAGTACCACGTTTAGGCCACGAAGCTTGCTGAGTGGCCTAATTAAGGTACGAGACTTAAAAAGCTAATTATATAACTATTGTATACAATACTTTTTCTACGAGTCAACGGAAATAATAATTTATTAAACAAACTTGGTATCTATTGAAAATCGCCCTGCTGAAATGAAGCGCAGCAGCTTAGTAATTTTGCGCGTTGATGTCTTCACAGTTATCTTATACAGCTCCTGGATTCATAAGATGACTGCTGGCGGTTATCTTATGAAACCATACGAGTTCGTGACGAGCTCGTGGAGCTCCAGTAGGTCAATCACGTAACGCATTGTACGCGCGTCTGACAGTAAAATTACAATCTAACTGTCATTTTTCCATATAAAATTGACATTTAGACCTTACAGACGCGCGTAAGAAAAGTTACGTGATCGACCCACAGGATTAAACAGTATGAGATCTTAGTTTCGTGTACGAAATCTTAATTCAAAGATTAAAGTCGACGAGTAGAAAAATATATTTTTAAATCTACAAAAACAATATCCATCAATTTTACAGTCGAGTTCTACAATATCTTGACTGTCAAAAATATCTGTACACAGACTTTACTGTTACTAACATAAGACGCATGTGTTAATATTACTGAAACGTTGTCTCATTATATATTTTGGGAGAAGTCGACTGTACGTACAGTTCCATTAGTTTTTATTTATTATTATTGTGCTGTGGGTTAAAAATTTGAAATTTTCAATAGTAATTAGTCAGAAAAATTGCCAGAAAGTTTGTGTGTAGGTAACGTTAAGTTACACGCATCGTTACAACTATTCAATCAACCTCCAAAGACTACGAAACCAATTCCGTTTCAAAATGTTTATTCAAATAGTCCCCCAGATGTAGTTGAAATTCATTGTCAGCAGTATCGACGGCATGGACGGAGATATCTCATTTATTTTGCTTATCACTCGCCCCTAGAATGAGTATCAACATGACGCCCATTTATTTCCAACCCGCGTTGTATGGATGTAACAGGATAGCTGGAAGTCGAATCGAGATGTAAGTTTCTTAAAAATGGATTGCGAAAAGCACAAAACACACCTCTAAGTAGAAAGGCCACACGAAAGAACCTGTAAAGAATTACCACTTTCTATAGAATTACATATTTATGACGTACATTTGCAGTAAAGTCTAATGAAAACTGCCCAAAAATAATATTTAAAGTTATTTTAGAACTCACAACAAATGTCTTTAGAACTGCATAGTTCTAAAGTTTTTTGGCGTCTTCGTACCTAATAATTGTATTTTTGATATATTAAAATATTTAAGTAGTTTGTAACTTTGACCAGCTGCTTGAAAAAGTTGATCTTGACAGCATTGTGACACGTGCAAGGCGCTATAGGTTCAGCGAAGTGAAGCGAACATAGTTTTTGAAACAATATAATGCGTCTGTTTATAATAATATGGTTTCTAAAAAATACGAATAATAATCTTGAGGCTTTTCTGTAGGGAGATCAGTGATTCAAAACACGATTAAGCAACTTTCGCTCTATAGAAAAAAATCACGAACATAGGTCTAAAACATATTAAAATTCACTTAAAACATTCGTAGCAAATTATGTTCAATAGCTAAACATATTAACATTGGTTCTAAAAATCGGCAATATCATGTTTGATTTATAACATTTTATTGCCTTTTTATATAGAAAACTCCCGTGGGACTCAGACATAATTATAATAAAATTAAAACGGGTCGGGTCGGGTCGGGGTTCTTCGAGCCGCGCAAAGTACGGGAGGTTATCGAAAGTACGGGAAGCAGTCGTTATCCGAATTTTAACCGCGATTGTGAATGGTCTGTGCCGCCTAGTTAGTTGGAAAACAGTTTTGACTACTACTACGCCTGCGTCAAGTGTGGACGAGACTTTAGCATGTGACGTAGTCAGTGTGGTGTGTAACAATACTGAAGAAAACGAGGGTAGATTCTCGCCTTCTCCACTGCCCCATCTGCGCCTGCGCAAACCAGCAGAGCGAGCAGGGCGCGGGCCCGCAGTGCAAAACGCGCCGGCAACGCTTGTGCTAGAGTAGGAACCGCGAATCCGTTCGAAACATGTCGAGCGATACTCGACCTAAAATACGTGAGTGACCCGTTTTCAATGTATTTTTATTTTATTGCCAATTTATTATATTTCAAATTACTCTACAACCATCCTTTATGCTTAAGTTAACTATTTTTTCACTGCGGGCCCGTGCCCTGCTCGCTCTGCTGGTTTGCGCCGGCGCAGGTGGGGCAGTGGAGAAGGCGAGAATCTACCCTCGTTTTCTTCAGTATTGTTACACACCACACTCACTACGTCACATGCTTAAGTCTTGTCCACACTTGACGCAGGCGTAGTAGTCAAAACTGTTTTCCAACTAGGCGGCGCAGACCATACACAATCGCGGTTAAAATTCGGATAACGACTGCTTCCCGTACTTTCGATAACCTCCCGTACTTTGCTCGGCTCGAAGAACCCCGACCCGACCCGACCCGTTTTAATTTTATTATATATAATTATGTCTGAGTCCCACGGGAGTTTTCTATATAAAATGGCAATAAAATGTTATAAATCAGCCGACAAATCTAAAAATTAATTGTTTCTTTTTAACACGTCTCACGAAAGTTTGAATTCAATCATTCCTACTTTTAAGGCGAAATCAATTTCGCATTTCTTACGGGCTAGCGATCTTGTTACAATATCGGTGGCGATTGAAAATGCAATGGAATTATGAGATTGTTAAAATGAATAAGCGTCGTAATGCCAGCGATGTCAATTGCTTCTTTCTGTCTGAAACCGTGATTTTGATTACATCGTTTCAAAACTATTTAACGGAAAGCTTTCTTCTAATATTAAATTGCATAGGTACTTACCAACATGAATAATTCAAGCTTCGATATTAAAAACTAGTTTCTATGGAATCCAAACATAACATGTACATAGTTTTTTTTTAAACAGTGCTTTTTAAGTTGGGCCACGAAGGCCGTCGCCTTTATTAGTAAGTATTACATTTAATACATCTTGTGTCTTACTAAGATAACAGTTTTTTTTTATAGAAAAAAAAAATCGTAAATCTGGTTAAAAATCATATTTTTTTGACATTTATGTACCTAAATTTGTAATGTAATTTTTGATCATGAAATAAATAATCTAATGTAATGGTTGACTTATTTTTAAGAAACACTGAACTCCGTCCGCGTGGAACTCTTTTATATTGTAGCTCCACACAAATCACCCCCCATTTCACCCCCTTAGGAGGATTTCCGAGATAAAAGCTATCCTTTATCCCGGGACCTAAACTATCTCCATGCCTACCAAGTTTCATCTAAATCGGTTCAGCGGTTTAAGCGTGAAAGGTAACAGACAGACAGACCGACAGACACACTTTTGCATTTATAATATTAGTATATATGACCATAGCTAGGTATCCACGACGTGGCCGGCGACGGCGACCCTAGCTAGCGGGCGTACTTAAGTCCTGATATGACTTGCGAAACCGAACTTTGAAGTATAATAAAGCTGACCAAAGCTGTTGTATATAATTATAGTAGTAAGTATTTAAGTTTGGGGCGAAATTTTCGTGCCTGGCGTGTCGTCTCACATCAAGATCGATGAGACGAGCATCTTGAAAATGCTTGACGCAGTACAAACTGGGCGAGTTAAAAAAAAACTTGTACAATAAGTAGTCGTTATTAAGCTTTGCATTTACTTCTCTCTTCTTGCTAACCTTAAAAGAAGAAGCGCTGGCTCATCTTTCCATCGCTAATGGGATCTGCTACCCCACCTGCAGGTTCTATGTGGGCTGTTGTTTATTGAGAAATTTGTAAACAAGCAGCATATTCATGATAAATAATTAAAATAAACTTTTTCGTTCTCATATAACTTTGTTAAAAATTTAATCATTAGTAGGTATACAATTTCATGTTGCGTCATCTTTTATTGAAAATGAACGGATTTGAAAGTAATTATTCTAGCTTTTCGCTCAAAACCATTAATTGCGTAACTGCGATCTTCAGTTAGTTTAAAAGATCACTATTTTTGAAATGTAACTAGATTTTATGCGTAATATGCTGACCGTGGAATTGATTTTTAAATCGCATTATCTCCTTTCTTATTCAGATAAACGTTTTAGGGATCGAGTAATTTAAATCGCGGTGCAGAAACATTTCTGAATGGAATCCGTTTGCTGAAGCTGCAGAACTGGAATCCTTGGAACCACGCCCAAAACTGCGCCGCTAACTGAAGATTAAAAACTAAAGTTTCGACCCGCTGCAACCTCCGCCAAATAATGCTCTCGTAGATATTCTTCCAAATCTTATCTGCAGTCGGTTCGTATCTCATGGCATTCTTTTGTGTACGTTTTAACGTATGTTTTTTTACTTTTAAGTATTATTAATTTACTACATTTTCTGATGGAAATAGGACTGACGACTCCTGAAATTACAAGCGTCTATTTGCCACCGTCGTGTTGTTATAAACGACACCCAAATCTTGTGGTTATAGGATAAAAATAAAATAAAAAACGAGTGAAATCAAAAGATTTTTCGAAAAACCCAACTGCTTTTTTGCAAATATTATAGCCTATGGTCACTCCCACGATTATGAGGAATCCAACGACACCTCATATGTCGAAATCTGTCAAACGGTTTAGGCTGCAGGGCGTGTCAAAGAATAAGACATACACACATACATACATACTTACATACATACATACATACATACACACTTACATACATACATACATACATACGCTCGAAAAACATAACCCTCCTCTCCATCGGCAGTTGGGTAAAAACATTTATTTCGAAAAACTGGTTCCATATTTTGTTAGTAACAATTGCCCCAAAATACTAAATACACATAAAACATCCAAAACTCAGGAAAAGTTACCGGGTTTCGAACGCCTTTACCGGGGTTCGAAATTGGGACCACCAGCTTCGTAGGCGGGGTCACTACCAAATAGACCAAAGTGGTTTATATCTAACTTGTGACAACACAACATGCGGTCGATAACACACTCTTGCATGGCCTTAGCGAGGAATAAATAAATTAAAAGACTGGTGTTTGAAAAAAGTTCTTTATAGTCCAACCATGCCGTACTGGGTGCGAACGGAAATTTGCCGTGATTCGAGTTTCCTAGTTGTACAACAAAGGCTATCCACGGTCCGCGTCTGCGTGTCGCAATGCCGCTAAGGACAGTAGAATAATCGGAATACCTATTTAGTTTTTACTTTAGTGAATTTTCTGGGAGCATCAGGAAACTGCTTTAAGGCATGCGCTAAAATCATGAAGCGAGTACGCTTGTAATTATTCTGGAATCTTAAGCGCCCATATGCTACGGTGTGTGCTTACTTGGCAGATCGTATGTTTGTTAGCCTCCGTTGTAGTATTAAAAAAAACTCGAAAAAATTGGAATCTGTAAGATCACATCCATGCTGTTGGATAGATGCGAGACGTATAGGGGCAAATGGCATCATGCAGCAAACCGTTGGTGTTTATCAACTGGTGCCTGCGACAGATTCTCAAAATTGTGGCCTGAGAAGATAACATTTTTCAAACACACAACGCCTCTTAGAAATCTGCCATGAAACTCAGATCGGGTACCAAATGACGCGTCACCGTGGAACTGGATGGGCCACATTCCTAGGCAAGCTCTCGAATGGAGCCCATAGGGCAAGAGGATACGTGGTTGTCCCAAGTAATCCCGGCGACCCTCAGTGGCTAGCTATCTACGCGATGGCGGCCCTATGCTCCACCTAAGGGACTTAGGACTTTAAGTGAAATAGCTAAGTCTTTTACTGATCTTCCAGAAATGTCAATATTCAGGAACAGGACGGATGTCAACTTTCAACTTTTTCGTGTCTATATAGGTAGGTAAATATATATCAGATGATGACGAGAGTTTTCTAAGCTGGCAATAGTAGGATTTTTAGGATTTTACCCTTCGTAATGGACTTCATACGGAATACTCTTAAAGGCGAAATAATTTGACCAACATTGATTAGTTGTATAAATCACCTCCCCCCGATTCCCAACGTTAAATTAAAAAGTGTTTTCATTATTTATCAAATTTCAATCGTCCCGGCTGATTGAACAGGATTGCGTTACGCCGTAGTCGGTTTCAGAAACTTTTTTCCTTGTTTTACTGTCCAGCAGTTCAATGTAGTTCACACAGAGTTTACAATGGGTAGTCACGTGCGTCGCTTCCGATGACAATCGGCGCCGTCGGACTCACCTAATCTCGAGTGAGAACTGTGAATCGTGCGTAAAATGAAATTCGGAACAGAAATCGTGTAGGTACGAGACTAGAAACTGTTTTATTTGTTTTAAAGTGTATTTTCAGCTGAAATTATTGAACTTGCTGCAGCTGCTTGCAGCTGCAATTGGTGACAACTCTCCAACCGTACACATGTAGGTTCTTGGTACCATCTTAGGTGCATTAAAATAAGGAACAGATAACTGATGGGTAGTCAGACTCGCGCACGAAGGGTTCCGTACCTTTATCTATAAAAATATTTATTTTATTCTGTTTTTGACAGACAGACAGACAGACAGACAGACAGACAGACAGACAGACAGACATACAGACAGACAGACAGACAGACAGACAGAAATACAGACAGACAGACAGACAGATAGACAGACATACAGACAGACAGACGGACACCGGAGTCTTAGTAATAGGGTCCCGTTTTACTCTTTGAGTAAGGAACCCTAAAAACGTACCTAACTCAATCGATCTGCAGAAAGTGTATAAGATGTACAAATTTTCTGCACTCATTATTTACCAACTCTAATAAAAGAAAAGCACTACAGCAGTAGTCTACCGAAAGCATAATATTAAAGTTACAACGATACTCCACATTAAGAGATCAATCTATACTTTTATTAGGCATTTAAAAACAATCCAGAAATTACAACACACGGATTAAAATTATTTTAAGGTGTTATGCTTAATGTAAAATTTGGTGACATCAACATCAAATTAATTTTGTTAAACTAACATAGTTAAAGGATTTGGGTCAATTAATAATCCAAAAAAACCTTTGTATTTTTAATTTCACATTTTATATTTCAACTTAGAAATACAAAACATTACCATAATGTCCAATTTGGCCATACCACACAGAAATCATACACCGATAACTTCTTTTTCGCTATTGTGAAATAAACCTTATTAAAATGTAAGTTATAAGGTTATCTTTACATCGTAAGGCCAAAGCAAAGCGACATGGTTGAATTGACTAGAAATATGTCAACATCAGAATCCTAGGAACTGAAGGCCGTGTTGTCAGTGCCATTCTGGTCGAGTGTGTCTGTTGAATCCGAGATGGGGGCTTCGGTTTTGACAGCTGGCTTCCAGTCAGGGGTGGGGGTGAATAGTTCCATTCCGCGCTGTAATAACAATAACAGGTTTAATATACAGTATACACTTAAATAGCTTGGTAACGATGAACTCTTACCAATTTTGTAATTTATATTGGTACTTTTAGATTACCGTGTAGACAGAATCGAAATAATATTATGTTGCTATTTGACTTTCTAAGCGTTTCCATTTGAAATAATTCTGATATAGGTGTGTACTCGCGCACTCTCGGTATAGTCTGACAAACGCGGGGACAGGAAACAATAAACCAATATCACTATAATACGCTTAGTCAAATTTCCCACTGTAACCTCTAACAGATAACACAACTTTTGTAAATCTCAATGAGAATATTATAATTAAGTAGGTAATTCTTTGAATTTAAGCTTGTGTGACACATGTTTAAAATTATCCTAATAATTCCACGGTTAAACTCACGTATTTAACGGTGGCCATCGGATCGCGTGCGGGCAGTATTTTTTTTTTTATACCTCGTTGGTGGCAAACGAGCTTACGGCCCCATCTAATGGTAAGTGATTACCGTAGCCTATGGACGCTTGCAACTCCAGGGGTAACATGCGCGTTGCCGACCCTTTAAGAATTCATACACTCCTTTTTTTAAGAACCCCATACTGTTAGCCCCTCGTGAACCTCGGCAGGGAGCTCATTCCACAACCGAAGCGTCCGAGGGAGGAAATTTCTCTGAAACCGTACGCAACCATTTAGGTTCCAGGGTGTGAGGATGAATGGCGAGTGGTGCGGTGGTAATAAGCAGCCGTAGGCATCATGTCGAACAGTTCTTCGGAGCACAACCCGTTATACAGTTGATAGAACACGCACAAGGAGGCGAAGTCTCTCCTTAGTCTCAACGGTTGGATACCGCGTGTAAGTATGGGATCATCCACGATTAGCACAGCGCGTGTATAAGGGAGTCGAAAGGCGCTAATAATTCATGAGACACTGCCGCCAAAAACACTCTTCCTGAAGAAAAACTCCCGAAGAGTACGAAACATGTCACCCGTAGTGACATTTAACAGGTACATGAGTTTATCCGTGAAATTATGAATTTTATTTTAGGCAGTTGTTATTGTTTAAAATATAAATATTTACATAAACAGTATATTTATTTCTAGAACTGGTACCTTGGGGCAGTTAGTTACTATATAATGCAATCCAATCAAACTAAGACCAGTTTCGCATATTGGCGGAGTGGTATCAGTAAAATGACACATGTCAATGTCAATTTTTTTTTTTTTTTTTTTTTTTCGTGGAGAAAACCTGCGAACCAGGTACCCCAGCTCTCGGGGGAGGTCTGGGTTATGTGGTATTTCTACCCACTAAAAACTCCACTTCAACCGCCATCTGCGCTAAGTAATTCGGAGGACTCTAGGATCTCAGGTTGAACGCACTAGAGCCCTCCTCGCGCTTTGCCCCTGCTGGCTCGTTCTGGGCATCTTCGCCGCCTTCTCTGGGGTGGCCGAGTGCTGTGGCCCCCGCCACAAAAAGTCACTGGCGACCCCGTTGACCCCCTTAAGTCGCCTTTTACGACAGGCGGGGGAGACCGTAGACCTATTCTTGCCCGAGTCTACACGGGTTGTGCCCGAGTGTCAATTCTTTACTGCGCGGCTATATTTAAATAGACGTGTCTTGATTGGAACGGGAACGGTAATTTATTTCTACGCAAATGTAATACTGGCAGTAGACCGACACGTATGGAAATCCGTGCGACATTAGTAAACTCTAATGAAGTGCAAAATACTGCATACCGATTCCGTCCCGCAAATTGCGGAAGTAGGTCTAAGGTATGCATCATTGAATTTTTAACCCAAACGGCATTCGATAAAACTAATTTTTGTCAAAAGGATCACAAAGTAGGTTTAAACACAATATTTACTTACATATCCTTTGTAAAGAGCCCAGCCCAGTCCAACCGGGAAGAGTATGAGAGTAGACAAGCCAACCATCCAGCCGAGGGCATCAGCAAACACTGGAAACACGTAGTCTTCGTACGAAGGCGAGGTCCAGTCCGACAGCACGAATATAAAGATACCCTGAAAGTACGTAGGTACGTTAAAATCCATGCTCCTAAATAATTAACTTTATCCAGAGTGTTTTGGCCTAAGGCAAAATCCGGGCTCCTAATCTCAAAAAAGGACGGATAGAAATGTATTAGAGCTAAAAACCTATTTACAAATCCATGTGCTGGATCTTATATGAGTTAAGTATATTTTGGATTGACGATACATTATGTATCAATTACATTATCTTTGTCACAAATCAGACACATTTGTAGATATAAGAAAAGAGAAATCTGTTCACTTTCAGAATTTCACTCAGTAAACATTTAATAACACGTCTGTCTGGCTTTTGGGCCACCAACGATCCGGGGTGGTCCTTTTTGTTAGTTTAGGTTAAGTACGTATTGTTGACGAAGCCTGTTGCGGATTCTATCATTGTCTTATACCTAACAATGGCTAGGGCGATGTGTTTTTGTAATCACTTTACGAAGCCTGCGTTGCGGATACTTTTATTTATGTAATCGTTGTTGTTGATGTTAGTTATTAACAGAAAATTTACATATTTTCAAAGTAATATTGGGGCTTTGGACAGCTTTGAAAAGATTACAATTACATAAAATTGCAATATTGAATTATTCTTTCACACTCACAATGTTTAAAAAAAATAGTATGGAAGGAGGTGAGCGATAAATAAATAATTATCTATAATTAAACCACTTTATTTACATAAGACATTTTTTTTATTATCTTTATTTAAAAGAGTTTTGTCAAACTGACAATGTCACTCTATAATAATAATAATAATAATAATCTCTCCTGACCGGTTTCGGCCTCGGCGACTGCCTCAACTCTGGCGTTGATGTCGTTCATGTGCTCTGGTGTGACTCACATAGCCGATCTTATTTACGAAGACCCGAGTACACAACGGGCACGTGAGCACACCATTCACAAAGTTATAGCTGACCGCCGCAGGTGGTCGGGCTTTCAGCTCGTCCCGTTTGAAATCAAGAGCCATACGTCGACGGGATTCATAGGTGGATGTTTTGATTTTAACTGAAGATCTCCATTTCTGGCGGTTGGCTGCCTGGTTCTCCCACTGCAATGGGTCAATTTCACAATTTTTCATGTGACGCTTAAGCACATCTTTGTACCTGAGGAGTTGTCCGCCATGCTTTCGCTTGCCCTCCTCAAGTTCCGAATAAAATATGTGCTTTGCCACTCGACCCGCCGCCATCCTTGAAACGTGGCCGCCCCAGCGAAGTTGTCGTCTCATGAGATAGGCTTCGATTCCACCTACGTTAGCTTTCCGCAAAACTTCGGTGTTCCGTATACGGTCGGGCCAGCTGATCTTTAAGATTTTACGGAGGCATTTTAAGTGGAACCGATCTAATGTGCGGGTGCACTCTATATTGTAACTTGACTAACTACATAAGAAACGCTATGTGCCACTTAAGTTTAGCGATTCGGAGGGCTATATCGGCTACCTTGGTTCTGCTGCGGCTCATTTCTGATGCGATCACGCAGAGAAACTCCTAGCATAGCCATTGCCCTTTGGGTGACTTTGAGCCTTCTGACAAGACTGTCTGTTCTGATGACAAGGTGGACTGATGATCTGGTAAAGTTCGCGGGAATGTGGATGCGGGTGGCACAGAACCGGTCATTGCGGCACTCTTTGGGGGAGGCCTATGTCCAGTAGTGGACGTCTTTCGGCTGATATGATGATGATGGTGATAAGAAACGCAGTAATGTGGTCTTCAAAGATAAAAGTAAATCCCTTATTATCAGTAAGGTCAACTTGAATTATCGACTTATCAGGCGTCACCACATGTGTCACATATGTGACGTTACAGTACAATCCTACTGCATCAAGTCCTATTCAACAGTATTTCGAAGTAGATGGGGTCTTTCATGAAAGCATTGTGCTGACAGGTTTATAAAAGGTTGGCAACGCGCATGCGGATTTGTATCCTGCAGTGTACATTAGTTCGCCGTGTCGGTGGCAATACATGTATATATATTTTACTTTTTTTTTTTACAATAGTTCAAATCAATAGACATATATTTATTTTCTATAGTAAATACAAGATGATAATTAACATAAACTAAATTAAATTTAAACTACGTTAAATCTAAAAAAGGCCCTCGAGGCATTGTACCGAGGATGCTGGCGGCATTCCCTCGTTGAATTGCAATGCTGATGCGTTGCGCAAGAAAGCCGCCAGCTCTTCGGTCACCAGTTACATCAACCAGACGTTTCGCGATTTCCGCAAATAACTTATGTGCACTTATATTTTACTTATATTCATAACATTTATTCAGCCTTCTGGATCTGGGGCAAATTTTTTACCTTTAGGGTTGGTTATATATATTTTTTTTCTTATCATGGCTTAATTATGTTATTCTTTTTTGCCAACAAATAAATAATCCCACATTAGAAATAAGTGTTCCGTTAGACCAATTTTGGTACGGAACACTAAAAATTATAAAAAAAAATATAATTTTTATTTTATGGCACATTTCTTTTTTTTTCTTGTTTATGACATTGTTTATATCGGTATTCCTTCGTTTGCCTGAATTTCATTTGGCATCATATTTACAGGCCATCATTTTGTTTAACATAATTTCATGTGCCATACGTGTTATTTACCATGATAATCATTAGACAGAATTGTATTTTACATAATAATTATCATGCCTTAATATAATTTTATTTTGATTTTGATATGCAATAAAATCATCATACTTTTCAAAAGCCATACTACATGTGAAATAACAAATTACTGAAGGAATTTGGACTTCTCGGGGTGCAAATGGGAAAGGGGGGGGTTACATATGGGTCTACGGCTCGCAGAAATGTAATGGCAAATTAGTATTCTGTCAAGTACAATTATTGCATATAAAATTATAGCAAATAAAGTGTATGTTGAATGATTCGGGCATACAATATTGTGGAAAATAATAATATGTCAAATAAATATTATGGAAAACAAAACGGTATGGAATATGAAATTCGGGCAAATGAAATTATGAAAAATTAAATTCGGTGAAATGATCGAAAACCGAAGATATCTGATTCAAAATTGAGTTGCAAGATTCCACCCCAACAAACACAGTTAGGTTCATAATATCCCGTGCGAGTTAACTTGAGACTCGAGCGCGTACTAACGTCATACGAGCGAGGTATCAAGTTAATTCGCACGAGTTGTATATTGCAAATTATTAGAAAGCTTGTAAAAATACCCGTTATCACTGCATATCTTGCATTCGCAGCCGCTACTACTACTAGCAACCTCTTTATATTTTCTTGAAAGGCACAGCCTTGGTTTTCTGTATCAAATGGTAATTATATAGTGGTACACCCATATTATACATCCTCTAGAATGTGTTCGGAAACCATATAACGACCACCATAATTGCAACCAGTAACGTAACATCAGCGTTTTATCTGTGCCAGTGTTATTATAATATCATCATCATCCTAGCGTTATTCCCGGTTGTGCCCTAAAGGAGTTCGGGGTCCGCTTTGACACCTAATCCCAAGATTTGGCATAGGCAATAGTTTTACGAAAGCGACTGCCATCTGACCTTCCAACCCAGAGGGAAAACTAGACCTTATTGGGATCAGACCGGTTTCCTCACGATGTTTTCCTTCACCGAAAAGCTAACGGTAAATATTCCGTACATAAGTTGCGAAAAACTCATTGGTACGAGCCGGGATTCGAACCCACGACCGCCGCTTGACAGCCGCATGCCTGAACCACTAGGCTACCGTAGCTTAGTGTTATTATAATATAATGTATGAAAAATCATAATAACATCGACAATCAATGTTATGGAAATCAGGTCCGATGTTGGGGTGGTGCTGGTCCGGTGGAGTTGGTCATTATTTGAAATCTAGTCGGCCAGAGTCAGCCATGGCGGTGCAATGGTGGTTATTCTAATGGATCCCGAACACATCATTAAGGATTTAAAACATGTGAGTAGATAAAATATAGTCTGTAACTGTATTTACATAATTAGGCATTAAAACACGTGTTTGATGCCCTTTATTATGTACAGTCACTTAAACTACTATTCGTTAAATATGTAGAACATATTATAATACTTACGATACTGCCAATCGGACATATTACGGCCCACACTGACTTCCAGTAGAACCGCTTGAATTTGTTCATCTTCATGTTCATAGTCGCTAGGTTATCTATCGCTCGGTTAATGCCATAGCCCCACGACACTGATGCGCACTAGAAATAATGAACAATAAAAATAAAATTTTGGCACAAATTTAAAAATGCACACTCCAGTTGACTCAGATCAGAGCTATAACCACGAACTTCGAATCTTGAACTTCGTATATCGCCATCTCTATCGCACTCATGGTTTATGGTACTTGAGCGACCGAAACGGAGATATACGAAGTTCGAGATTCGAAGTTCGTGGTAGCGCCGCAGTACCAGTAGATAGTTACGAGAGCCCGGCCTCGACACTGCGCGACGGCGGCAGTGGTTTTTCTCATTCATTGCGTGTGATCCCAACTCACCACATTGCGTTGTGCGTCACGACCGAGCAATGAACAGATAAAACGGTTGCCGCCGCGCCACAATTCGCGCAATGTCGTGGCCGTGAGATTAAAACAAATTGCAGAATAGCGGGGCTAGGTATTCACTTTGGCGCTGCGCCGCACCGTTTCTTGCGACAAATGGATGCATCCAACTACTTAAATGGACGTTGACGTTGAATTTGAACATTTACGACCGTTCCATTCGAATTATAATAAGTCATTATTTTTAATTCGATTTAACATGGTCTTCAGTCACTTATTTTTATTTTCGAGATTCTTTCTAATTCAATAACATTTGCATAATGACTTCACATATAAAAATGTATAGCTTTTGGATAAATGGGTTTTCATCGCTTATTAGTCGATAAGAAGTGGCAGACTTTTAAATGATTAAAGTATATAGAAAAACTTACCTCAGCCATTCCTATTAGTAAGATGGCCCAAGATGCTGTGTTCCAATCGAGCAAAGTAAGCATATATACACCTCCACTGAAGCACATCGGTATTCCGAGAATGAAGCACGAAAAACAAGTGAATGCGGTCACCTGAAAGATCACTCATTATTTAGTAATAGCCAATATCTCTAAATGTTTCCATGAAATCTTGAATCTAGTAATACTATACTAAGAAAAGATTATATTATTGATGAGTTTGCGTGCGTAAATATTTAAAGCACTCAACTGGATGTAATAAAAGACGATGACCAAGTACGAGAGATAATGCAATTATTTTCAACATTCTTTCACTTAATTATGAATCAATTAAATCTTGAACGCTGTTTTACAATTCATTGTTTTATTTGTGGATTAATGCTTAGAAATTCATCAAGTGAGAGTAATAGTGCATTAAGAATAATAAATAAATTTACATACTTAATAATTACATTAACATAAAAAATCTATTAATGAATATATAATAATAAATATTAGCGGACATTCTCACACAAATTTAACTAGCCTCATAGTATAAGTTTAATAAGGCGTGTGTTATGGGTACTAGGCGATCATATATTTAATAGATATAAATACTTCAATGCATAGAAAACATTCAAACTAAGAAACAAATATTCATGCTCATCACACACTTATTTGCCTAACCGGGATTCGAACCCAGGACCTTCAACTTCGTAGGCAGCGTCACTACCCACTAGGCTAACTGGTGGTCGACATTACTTTAGCTTCTTAGCTATCAACACAGGGAATCCCCAAATCAATACAGCGTCAGCAACGCACTTGTGATTCTTCTGAAATCGCAAGCGTCCGTAGGCTACAGTGTTTGCTTACCATCAGGCTGACCGTATGCTTATTTGCCACCGCTTTAGTAAAAAAAAACCGACCAAGTGCGAGTTGGACTCGCGCACGATGGGGAATATTTATTTAATCCTGTTAAAAAAACAGGAAAAAGTATTTTCACCTCACTAGCTCGGAAAGGCCTTTTTGTATGTTTGTTAACTATTGAGAAAATCGCTTTTTATCCACATGTGAAGAAAGTAGACGTAGAACGTTAAAAGTAATGTGACGTAGAACGTTAAATGTTTATTTTTGTTTTTTGTAGGTATATTTTATGACATATTTTTCTTTAACTTTGTTTTTTAACTTTTTTTACTTTTTTTTTGTTTTTTTTTTACTTTTTTTACCCTTTTTTTATTTTCCTCGCTGTAGTGAGGTGAAAAGATTTGTGTTATACACGGGTGAAAAGTTATTTTACGTCTCGTGTGTTGAAACACTCGCAGGTAAAATATGACTTTCCCCCCTTGTATAACAAATAACTATTATTTTATTCTGTTTTTATTATTCGTTGTTATAGCGGCAACAGAAATACATCATCTGTGAAAATTTCAATTGTAACTATCAGTGAGATACAGCCTGGTGACAGACAGACAGATAGGTAGACAGAAGACAGACAGACGGACAGCGGAGTCTTAGTAATAGGGTCCCGTTTTACTCTTTGAGTACGGAACCCTAAAAACACGCGATTAACTTAGGTGATACAGCAAAAAAGTCTCAAATCACAGGTATTCGACGCCCGAGTCAAAAGCAAGGGCGATTAATATGCGATCTGAGGCTTTCTTCATTACCTCCCGTGGTGAGTACCAATGTGAAGGGGGATTTTTGGCACGCCGGAGGTAATAGGGAACTTGCATCTTTTTATCTTATTACGAAAATCAAAAGTATAATCCAGCATTAAAACAATTGTAGCATTAAAACATTCTTAATGATTTATTTTTCTGATGTTAAATGCATTTAAAATCTGCACGCACCGGCACCCCCCGAAAACGCTCTATATTAAACGAGCTTATGCTATGACGTCACAACATATATTCTTGGCCTGTTTAAGTCATTAATTTGCAACTATCTCCACAAAATTTGCGTTTAAGTCTATACTTGTCATACAAAATATCATTTCTTATTCAATATTCTGTGTAACTGTTATGTTATTTTATCAAATAATAAAAAAAAACGTAATTTTAACGTGAAATAAAACGAATAAAATCGTTTTTTTTTTCTTTTTAATGATATCTCTACGTACGAGTATATCCGCATCGATAGAGTGCAATTTATTCAAAATTGAAATCCCATGTAAGTTCCCCATTGCAAATTTATGGCCAACTGGTCGACTGCGTAACGTTTCGTACATAAATTAGCTAGATCTAAATGATTTTTAAAGTCAACGACAGTTGAATGGTCATAACGCTCGTTAGAAAAGTTACGCAATTACCGCTTTGGTGTCACATAAAAATATTTTTAACAAGCAACTTTTTGCATACCATCCAATAATTTTTCCTCAGCGACGGCCACTGGTCAACGATCGCTGTGTTTATGGCCTCTATGCCTGCGAACTGGCTTCCAAGACCCAGGATGAAGAGCATCAGGAAAAACAGGATGGACCAGAGTTGGGATACTGGCATCTGGAGCAAGGCTTCAGGGTAGGCTACGAAAGCCAGACCGGGTCCTTGCGACGCAACGTCTGTAAACAAATTAGAAGGGTAGACTTATTTGACTATGAGCGTTTGCAATCCATTGCAATGCGGATCCGACTTGTATGGAAATATCCGGATCCACGGATCCAGATCCGGATATTTCCATGCAAGTAAGATCCGGATTGCAAACCCTAGGCGCGTACGTAGCATAAAGTCTGCATTCACAATTATTCCTCTGAAATTCCTAAAGGCAAAACCTCAAAAATCTAATTTCGTAATGTATTAAATTCCTAAAGGCGTTTTTTTAGGTTAACTATTCTTTATTCTCATTAAGAATTTTACAAATTACTTGTATGAGAACTTAAAACTATTATATAATATTGTGTGAAAGAAGCGATATATCAAGGAAAGCAATGAGGGTTTTTCAACATGCGGTATAAAACAATTCAGTTCTACCGATACTCAACCAAAATGAGTCGAGATGTAATGCATAGTCGCTTGCTTGTTTTTTTTTTTTAATTAACAAGTCAATTTGTATACGACTATGACCTATTGACTATTTTAACATGATCCATAGGCTCGCGCGCGCGTTTCTTAAGTTCAAATTGTAAATCTTCAAAATGACTAACTTCAAAACTACGTCAAACCATATTTTACTGGCATTTATATTAGAAGTAGGGGAGACTGGGGTTAATAGGAACGCGGGTCATTTCATATCGGTTGAGTCTCCAGGAAGGAAATTATCGGCTTTAGTGTCGGTACTTGTCTAATCATAAGTTTTGCGTCATCGAACCCATTTGATATTTTTACGAGGATATAATGCTTTTTTACCACGTGGAGTAAGAATTTTTGGCGATATTATTGTGTTTATAAATCAAAAACCAATGGTCCCTTTTTAAATATTCCAAAACCACTATAAGTATTCTAGTCGATTTTATAGGTTCGTACCCAGAGGCTTCCGATATTTTTCTACATAATTAAATTTTTACACAGACGTAGACAGTTGAAACAAAAAAATCGGGGGCAGCAGAAACAGTACGGATTACCTTTGTATTTTTTTGTTTGTAATAATTTCAAAAACACGTCGATAATTATGTACAAAAATACCACAAAAGAACATAATACTGAAAAAATACGAGTAGAAAATGGGAGAAATGGACAAAACAAAAGAAACTACTTGATCATTATTGTAAGTAAATAGGTCATGTTACCAAAATAGGTCCAAAATTATGGGTATGTTAAAGTCAATTGGGTCTAAATTATGCTACATTCGTAAGTTGAAGTTGAGTAGAATTGAGTCTCAAGAATTGAGACGGTGTCGACCACTGGTACGTATATTTAATTCATTCAACATCGAAAGGCAATAGTTTTAATGTAACAGAATACGTCATAACATGATGTTATGATCTCGCGACTGATATCAAGTGTTAATAACAATGAAGAGCAATGTCAACATAACTTGTTATTAGGCGATAACTCACATTATGACAGTATTAAAGTGTAAATACAATAACACACCTTATCTCCTGCAGGAGTTACGAGAGAATAGATATGAAATACAGTTTAGTTTTGGCGAAATTGAGAACATTAAATAAAAATTGCGAAGCTAAACAAGATTTTTTTGTATAAAGTAATAGTGCAATAACAAGTATTTAGGGATTAGAAAATTGAGTGGCTACTATAGCCTATTCAGTGCCAATGACAACATACGTGCGTCAAACTGCTAATGAAGCACTGTACGGCGCCGCGTGGCGGTGAATGACTTAAAAAATATATTTTGACTAGATTTTGGAATTACTGATATGATAAGTTTCACTTGACATAGAATAGGTATAGACAGTAATTTTATTTAGATAAAGATCAGATGACTGTGCAGGCCTGTAGTGGTAACGTTTAAAGAATTTAAAACATACTTTTTTCAATTCTGCATACACGTTTAAGTAAACTAAGCAAAGCTTAATAAATATTTAAATATTTGGTAATAAAGTAAAAAAGTATTACTCACCATCTACGCTAACGCCCATGAGTTGCGCTTGGAACCCAAGTACTGAGAAGATAGCGAATCCAGCGTAAATAGACGTCAAAAAGTTGGCAAAGCTGACGAACACTGCGTCAAAGTGGCAGTTGTTGTAGAAGTTGTTGTAAGAAGCCAGCGTAACGAGAGAGCCGCAGCCAAGACCAAACGAGTAGAAGATCTGCATGGAATCATTATTTCGCACATTCATACATTTTTAATAGGTAGCTTTTCACTACATTTTCTAAATGACAGATAAGGATACAGAAAAAGAGGTTTGATGGACTTATTTAATGATTTACAAAGTCGTCATAGCAAATTTGTTAGTATTACAGGAGAAGCACACAAATAGTTTGTGTATGTACACTTGCAAGAATTCAAATAGGTAAATGGACTTGATCTTTCTTTGTCGATTATTTAACCTATTCGTCTTAAATAGTACGTATTCATGTGCCCGATTATTTAAATTAGAACACCCTATTTGTGATGACATCAAATCTACTAAAAAAGCTTCGTATGTTTAGCTAAAACAAGGTATATTCGTATTTCTTTTTTTGAATTCATAATAATTCATATTATATGTCAACAATCATAATCGCAAAATACTTATAAAATTACATAAAAATCATTAATAAAAAAATATAATGAATAGTTACAACAAATTGTACATAGTTGTTGTACACACTACACAAATAAAGTGCAACCTATCTCGTACTAAAATTGCTAAATCTATAAAAAGTGTGCTCGATAAGCCATAATTTGAGTCGTGATTTGAAGCCGGCTAGTGACGGTACATCTATGATGTGTACCGGTAATCGTACTTAGCTTTCATAGCCCGGCGGCGCCTGCGTATCGGAAACGATAACGCAGATCAAGCAAAGACGGCAGGGGTAAGTCTTTGGATGGGTGACCGCCTGTTTGAGTGGTTACTATAAATGAGCGCTTCCGTGCTTTGGAAGGCACGCTAAGCAGTTGATCCCGGTTGTTGTCTATGACAGTAGTCGTTAAGCCGAGTTAGAGGCCTTCGGGCGGCTTAAGAACCTCTAACAGTCGAGTTGCCCACTCACTTGACAAAGGGGGGACAACTGTCACTCGCGTCCGCAGGAGCTACCTACCACAACCCTGCACGTGTCCCCTGGGTGGTACTAAAGAGTGACAAACTCAAAGGCCAAAATAATAATTGCCATACGATTAAATAAACCGGTAATCGTTTGTTGTATTGTTGGACCATTGGTCTCCATGACGTGGGTGAGTTTGCCAGACTTCGCCAGTCTATGCTTAACACCAACAAGTTTGTTAGCGTTACGCAGGTTACGACCGCGTATATCTGCTCCTCTCGCGTATTCGTGTAAATGACACCGCACGTAGGTATGTAGCCACCTGAAATGTTACGATGGAAGGTAGCGTGAGTATCCCGAGGGACCGAAAGTAAGGTCTTCTTGCGGAGACTCTTTGGCCTACCTGTGCAATTTATCGCTCGTACGGCTCTCTTTTGCATGCGAAAAACACGCTCCCAGTCGGCGGCGCGGCCCCACAGCTCTGTACCATATTGTAAAAGCGAGTGCTCAGTGGCGAAATAGCATGAGCACATTATCCTTGCCAAGTGACGCACGGCAAAGCAGGCACTCCCCAGCTTTTTACTTAAATAGGTTTGGTGATGTGCGATTCCCACTTAAGCCTGGAGTGGATCCCAGCCCGAATCCAAGAAATGTAGTATTTTGCATTGTTCTAATTTGGTGTCATCCACAAGGATCCTAAGGCTCCTTCCGAGGAGCCTTGGGAATCTTGTGGATTCTGGAAGGTAAGGTTCCGACCTTACTTTTTAGATTTAAGTGGATAAAATGGGTATTTTTTAAGTTAAGTACCAATCCATTGCTCCGGAAGTATTATGACACCTGATTTGAAACTTCATTTAGATGTTGTCCGAGCTTTTGGATCTCAGGTGCGCACACTACCGCGGCAACGTCGTCAGCGTACTAACGATACACCTCTCCCGCCGGTATCGCTTCTGGAAGGTCGTTGAGAAGCAGCGAGAAAAGTATATTCGACACTGACGACCCTTATGTCGCGTCGCACATTGCGGTTGACGTTGGAACTGAAGCTGCAATACGACAATTTTTATTTTTTTTCAAAATGGTCCTAGAGCGATGAAATTTGGCTAGCGGAATCCTATATGGCTCTAGATTCTGAAAATATATATTTTTTTTTAATCATGTCAAATACTAATAATTAAGAATTCATAATGTCATCTGATAGCCAGAAATTATTATTGCGGTTACTTATATATTTTAAAGGAAAAAATATGTCAAAATAATAAAATTACGGTTACTATGGACATGGCCATCGTGGCTGCCGTATGGCCGCGATGATTCCATATTTTCTCCCAGTCGATGCTACACATGCCGTCAACAAAGCTAGCTCGGTTCGCGTGAGTGAAAGCGCGCGCCAGCCGCGTCGGCGCGGGCGGCGCGCGGCGCGGGAACACCGCCTCGCAGCGCACCGCGAGATGGTCGCCTACAATTGTGGTCACTGGTGCAATTTAACAACTTACCTGAGATGCAGCATCTCCCCAAACCCTAGCGTCCAGAAGTGTCTCCCATTTTGGTGCTAAGAAAAATGTTATTCCATCCACTGCTCCGTCTAAGGTGACACCCCTGACCAAAAGGGCTGTCAACATAACGTACGGGAAAAGAGCTGTGAAGTACACCACTTTGCCAGCCGACTGCACGCCCTGCCAAAAAAATCATTCCACAATTTATGTAGCGCATCAGCAGACGTTGTGAATTCTGTTATATTTATATTAAAATAGATTGCACCAATTCTGTCCTTGTAAGAACGCGATATTTATTTTTTGTAAAAATAATAATTATTCACGTTTAGGTAAAAAGAGTGCCATCTCGTGAATAAAACAATGAAGGTAGGTATAAAAAGCAATAAGAAAAAAATTGTCAGTTGAGGGTTGAGGACATCTTTGAGTCATTTGTTATAGGGATTATTGCGTAATTCAATATTCGAACATGTCACAGGATATAATTACTTTAAAGAAACCTAATTATTAATTACCTAGCAGACATCTTGTACCATGATTAACACATTTTGATCTTATCTTATTTTATCCAATAATTCATGCAGTTGTTGGTTGAAAGTCTCTTATGAAAGTGGGATTCAATATTATTATTTTGACGACAAACCCAAAATTTCATTCCGTTATAAAATATCCTAATCACCAAACGTGGTCGTAACTGATTACCAAATTGTAGAAAAGTATCCCCAAATAACGAGCAAATTATTTCGCGGTTACTACCTTTATCACTAAGATGGGTATAAAGTATGTAGTAATATTACAAACATATTATATTGACGCCAAATAAGTAATGGCTCAATTTTATTTTTGTTAATTTTATTGCTAGTAAGTACTTTACTGAATATTACAGAGTGAAAATCTGAGATAAGATATATCTTAAGGATTTTACCACGTTGGATATTATAGTTTATTATGACATGTGGTCTTGGGCATCGATTTCATCAGAAATAAAATCAGACGTAATTAATCTATAGTGTAATCTACCTATAAGATTTACAATCATTTAATATTTTGTGTGATCTGACTTCGTTGCTATAAATCATTATCATCAAATTGTATGACGTAACTTCGCTACTATTAAGATCATTATCATTCATCAGAAACAAAATCGGACTTTACTTATCTATAGGTACCCTATCATTTTTAAATTATTATCAGTATTTTGTACGGCGTAAACTCGTTACAATTTATCGTCAACCAGTTATTAATGTTTTCACCAAGGTAAGGCCCTAAGTAGTACCAAGTATTACCAACTTATTAGTTTTAGTTTTTTATATTAACGCTGTGACATATAAAACTATACTGCTTAGACTTTTGACGCAAGTTTTGCTTTCTCAACTCATGATTTAAGTTTTTACAATCTTTATATTAACTTAGCGTGTTACTTAGTAATACTGTTGATGTTGGTTAGTTAGTTTGGGTCAAATCCTGCTGGTCAAAATTTCCAGAAATTCCATCAAGTTAAAATTTTGTACAATTGTGTAAATCGAATGATAAATGCAATACTTGCTAAGTACGAGTAATACTTGCAAATTGTAACAAAAAATTGGTCTGACCATAGGAGGGCCAAAATTCTTTTTAGCGCCTAAAATAGAGATGAAAAATTATAAGCACTTAATGTATGTATTTTGTATGTGTTTTTATTGTAACGAATAAATATTTGAATTTGAATTTAATACGAAATTGTAGAATTAGTCTCAAAATATTTTCCAAATAGTTTTATGTTAGTTCAACTTAGTTCTCAACCGGGATTATGAATTTCCCCACAATCCTGGATTTTTATTACAAAAAAGTCTCATTTTGTAGGTACTCAAATTACAACTGCGTGGCCCCAAGATCCGTCAAAAAAAATGTCCACTGCGTTACCAAACATTTTTATTTTTATTTGGAGTTCAAAATAGGCAGAAAGAGAAGAATAAAGAAAAAAATATGGGTTAAAATGTACAAGGGACGTTTTTACAGGCATCTAAAGGAATTTTGGCCCAGGAACCTCAATGACACAAGATTTCCCCGTCGTGTTTGGGCCTATTCAAAATCTAATTTATGGTACGAAAAATGTACAGTCGACAACAAAAGCTTGTTGTCATTATCATCATCATTTTACAACTTCACTTGTACTTACTTTAATGACGACAAGGAACGCCACAAACCAGGAAAACGCGAGACATCCCACTAGATGCCACTGTATTGTGCCCCAGTTTTCCCACGTCGCGTCACCTCGGCCTAGCACGCGTTCGCTGTCAACAAAAAGTAAAATTTAATTGCATGTGTAGATATTATATAAAATAAATAAATAAATAAATAAATATTTGCGGACAATCTTACACAAATCAACCTAGTCCCAAACTAAGCAAAGCTTGTACTATGGGTACTAGACGACGATATAGATACTTATATAGAGAAATACATACTTAAATACATAGAAAACATCCATGACTCAGGAACAAATATTCGTGCTCATCACACAAATAAATGCCCTTACCGGGATTCGAACCCAGGACCTCTTGCTTCGTAGGCAGGGTCACTACCAACTAGGCTAAAGCGGTCGTCATATATGCGGCATATCATCTAGGAACACAGAAAAATTACAAAGAGTCATTTGTCCGAAAAATCAAAATAAAAAAAATCACCATTCCGACCGCCATTTTCAGCTAAACTTAAATTTGAACACAGATTATTAAATGGAATATATATATTTAATAGGTTAGGTTAATGTTATATCATTGGAAAATCAATAATTGACTGGTACAGAATGCCTGAAGGCACTAAGTCCGCCAGTTGTACTTTTATTTCTATATTTGTGCAATTAAGTAAATCAATCAATAATTCCTTGGGTGGCCACGTGGGCGTTTGTGGTTATTTCGAAGTAAGCGTCCCTAGGCTTCGTACGTGCTTATGATAACGCAGACCACATGCTTGTTTCCCACAGTATTGGTATTAATTAGTTTAAATGCTTGGCAACCGAAAAGATTGTCTAAATGTACAAAAAATATTTCAAAATTTGACGATAGTACGGCATGACATAAAATAATGTATTAGACTAAAAACTTTATTTTTACTTCTTAAAAAAAAAACATCCTGGAGGGTAAAATTGAAGGCCAGAGAGGCAGAGGAAGGCCTAAACTAACATATTTTAGCCAAATAAAGGACAAAGCTGATGTCGAGTCATATGAGGAATTCAATAAACTGGCAATGGACAGAGAAAAGTGGCGGTGACTCCACCGACAAGAGCAAGGCTGTAATGATGATGATGATGATGATGATGATGATGAAAAAAGAAACCCCTTACACAATAATTTAGGGCCGTTACACACTGCTACTCTCGTGCGACTCTCAAGCCATAGATCAACTGTATTGGTAATGTATCGCGTTTTTAGTGGAGCAAAATATCACCATGTGTATATTTGAGATTAATTGAGTTGGCAGAATTGCATCAAAGTAGTCCATTCAAAAGGCAACTCTAGGTCCAATGTTGTCGCGAAGCCACTTCTGGCCGCGAATGAGAACCTATAGCACTCAAGCTAAGACACCCGTATTCGCATATATGCAATTATAAACATACCCTTACAACTTGCGGAATCCTTTATATATCTGACATAGGGGCTGCCGCCTCGTGCGTGCCAGCTCCCTATGACGTGTGGGGACTTTCGTCCCCGAGAATGTCCTCCAACCTCCCCTTATAGACATCCCTTACCACCATTGATACTGTCCCAATTCACACACTATTGTTCCAGTTACCCGGGTGCACCCTTGACTGATGATGATATGGCCTGAAGCCGAGACTACCGAACTACCCTGTTGTTACACTTGTAACTAATCCTCTAACACTAAAGAACTCCACAAATAAGAACTGTGTTGTGTGTCCTACAGGTCACGTACATGCGCGACCTATAGGAAAACCTTATTCATCTACATGCTATCTCCCAAAGAGAATGAGACCTGTGGACGCACATAAATACATCGCATCATAAACAATCATCGTCCGATCTGTGAAAGCACATGAACACACGTGTAAATGATACCAAATCGTTACAATATCATAGGACGCATCGAAAGTGATTATGGAAAGAGCTCACCCTGGTTTTCCTCCAAATCAACCACTACAAACCGCACTTAACTGTTCGTTCCCAATATAGCTGTAAGAAACTCTGACAGCCCGCCTACCCGTCAACCTTGTTATAAAAATGATTCCTTGTCGGTGTTGCTACATAAAATAAATCGGCTGTTTGAGACATAATTATAAACACCAATGTAAATACTATCGTGAATCATGACCATTCACGACACTCCCGGCCCCCCAGAAAACTGGCGATCATATATCCAATAGAGATTATCATCTTTCACAGCTTTATTTAACTCTTCCTCAGATCTTTGAAATTACCGTTCTTTTCCCATTGCAAATATTGACAAGCTCTGAATCCTATCGATCACCTTGATTGGGCCCAGTAATCCACATAGTTTCTGATAGCTGTAACGTCTGATAAGTTCATCTTGACGCACTTTTCTAAATCAGTTCCAAGCTCTTCGTGGGGCCCGAGTAGCCAACTGCGAGGTCCTCTATTCTTGAGATTTTGACCAACCAAGCTTCATCGTGTCTTGGCGTTCCATGTCGTAATAAACAATCAATCATAATATGTCCTATATATATCGTAAAACCATATTATAGATTTGCTAGTGTATGAAAATAATATTTCTATACATTGTGCATTGCTGATTCATGTATGTACATACTTTTAGGTTACCGCAATAGGATTTGCTTTGCCTTGCTAGATTGAAACGAATATCTGGCCAGATTTTATAATCATCTTTATACTTGTTTCCTTTTTCCATGGAATGGAATCCTCCCCCGCGGGCAAAATTTCTTACGTTATTAAACGAATGCACAAAGCATTACCACAACTAATGTTAATTTATCTGTTAATCTATTGATTTCCCTGATTCCTCCTATTTAAAAATTATTCTGCGCGGGTCAGTGTGATTTTTTATTTTTTTTTATTTTATTTTTAAAGCTTTTTCTTGTCTATACAATACAAATATTGATCACCAAAAAAAATAACATAGGATAGAACATGAAGCTTGAAAGTAGAGGCAAACAACGGGCTGCCCTATGGCTTGACGTTGTTTTTTCTTGTCTTTTCCTAAGACCTGGTTATTATTATTTATTATATAATACCGAAAATGAATTGAATTCTTAAATAAAATACGATCCACCACAAACTTAGTTTGACGGTGGAGTGAGCACTCAGTCTCAATATAAATTAAATGAATTATGTCTCATACTTGATATAAAACCTCTTGATATACAGTAAACATGGTTAAGTATATAGATAAGTGAGAAACCTCCATAGCTGGAACTCATGCTGAGGTCCCAACACTGAACCACCTCTGTTAGTGGCAGAAACCCAGCCTATATAATGTATCTGGGACTAGTGCTTTCGATTTTATTGTCATCATTACCTCTATAAATGAGACAGCGAGTGTATTTTACCTCTTTTACTAAGACTATATTTAAAAAAATACTTTTGTAAAATTGTTTTTGATTTATTTCATACGACGTATACCTTGATAACTGAGGTAACGTTAATTCATTACCTCGTATAACTCGTACTTTATTGTTGAATCATTTTCGTCTTGTTTCCTCATTCTTGGCTAAATGACCTCATGTTACTTCCAAAGTACACAAAACAAATATACAGTTTATTTTAATTTTTATAAATGTTTTTTTTTTGTGTTTTTTTTTTTTGTTTTTTAATAAAATTTTGAGTTCTATTTTGATTGACGGATTCTGTATGCCTTCATGTACTGTTAATAGAAACGTGCTTAATTATTTCTGTTTACTAACTTTTTTATTATACATTTAATAATCGCACCTCTGTAACGAAAATAATCTCTTATCTCACCTGTATTAATGGAACCCTCTGTAAATGAGACAGATATTAATACACTTGGATATCTGAGACACTTGTTAAGTGGAATACTTCTTTAAGCGAGACACATCTGCCGGTCCCTTGAAGTCCCAGTTATGTCAAAGTTTAACTGTACACATTTGGCTATATCTGCACAGATCTTGCCTATTTTTACTCGCAGTTGTATACGTTTTAATTCAACAATGAAAGTAGTATGCTACGGTGATTTTCGACTCCAATATATGCTCCACTATCAGTGGTCGAGTCAAGCATTTACCGACCGTGAAAAATATTTTTCTCAGCCTCAAATCTGATCTTTAACAGCCCATTTTATTCTGAGCGTAAATCCAAAATTGGCTGAGCATTGCCAAAATAACCTGTATTGTTGTAGCACTATTGAAATCGCTCAATTGTGCTCGAGTCTGAGGACCACCAAAAATAATTCTGAACACCATGGAAACTGTTCTGATGACCGCTAAACCAAGACCTCTGAGCACTGCGAAATCTGTTCTGAGGACTGCTTAACCTAAGCCTTTGAGTCCTACGAAAACTGTTCTGAGGACTGTTCAGCTTAACCTAGGCCTCTGAGCCCTACGAAAACTGCTCTGAGGACTGCTTACCTAGGCCTCTGAGCCCAACGAAAACTGTTCTGAGGACCGCTAAATCCAGACTTCTGAGCGTCGCGAAACTGTTCTGACGCGAAACTGTTGTGAAACTGTTTTGAGCACTGCCAAACCAGTATTTTGAGCACTCCTAAAGTGTAATAATGATATGTTGGCTTTGAAGGATACCAAAAGTCATAATTGTTGGTTGAGTTTTAAATAAAGACTTTGTTTCTGAGCTGAAAGCATGAAAATCATCATTTTCAACTAATGCTTGTATTCTTCATATTATTTACCTCTGCCACGAGACATCGAGAGCGCCATATAGTATGACGGGTGTCCTTCAACATGTGATTTTCCGATAAGATTTTAGGCTTTGCGATATTGCGTATCTCAATCCTCGCACACGGTCAATAGGCGCCATTACATTAGTTCTTATGACCGTGCGACGTTTTATCATGCCTCCTCCCATAGTGTATCGGTTATTAATGATGTTAAACTTGTTCAAATATTCGCTACCCCTCAACCGCTTAAACTCTTTAGTAATCATGCACTGTGTCTGTCACATCAGTATAAATGACTAAATAAAATATATATGTGAATTATTTCTTGGACTACAGAGATACCAGTTTACGCTATAAAATTTATTTCTGCTATTAACTTTAGTGTCACTTGCAGCAGTTCATATTTAATTAGTTATCGATGGATAGTCTCTGTATGAATCTCAGTTTATATACATTGATGTGACGTGCTGCAGTCCAAAGTGTTTGCGACATCTAGCGCAACGTTCAGGTCTTTGTACTAGGTATATGGAAAATTAATTGTGAGCTTTGGATCAGATTGGTCCTTATAGTGCTTTTCCGAACCTTTCAGATTTAATTAACCTTGGTTTATCAATGTACGTAGAGATTCTTCTCTCTTCTCCTTATAAGTACTGTATTCATTCCGGATTTGGTCATATAGTGTGATGCCCACTCGCTAACACAGTAGTTTAATATTTTAAATTACATTGAATTATCGGTAACCATCAGTTTAAGTGACTTCCGTTTAAATTTTATACTAATGGTATTAGTTTCGCTTTCCTTTCCTTCCCCTTTAACGCCTATGTAAGGTCGGGTCTCCTAGTCAGTTTGCGACAGCGCGATCGATTATGAGTTGTCTTTTCTTCGACCAGGTTCTTCACATTACATTTTTTCTAATATTGGACTACCACGTGGATTTTGGTACACCTATTCCTCTGGAATGTTTGGGAAGGCGAAGTGCAATGTTATCGATATTATGGTATTTTCCTCCTTTTTGAGTGTGTCCGAACCATCACAGTCTTTGATTGAAGCTACTTTAAAAACTTCCGTGGACGTTAAGTTATGTTATTAATGTCATTATCCTTGCCGTGCACACATGATATCTGTTCTGAGTTATCATCCAGGAGCCAAAAAAATTTCACTAGTTTTTCTGCAGTTCCTAAGATTGGAAGAACAGTCGTTGCTATAATCAAAAATAAATAATTTTGATGTCGGTTTTAAAGAAATCCATGCTGCTGTTTAAATTAAGGTTGAGGATGGAAGTTTCATGCACCGGGACACCGATTTCAAACCCTTTACCTTTACCATCGGGTTTTAATACTTCTTCTTCTTAGGGTGCCATATCCTAACTAACAGAATATGTCGGCGATCATCATGCGAAAGTCTTCCCTGCTCTTCGACGTCCTGGCGAGAGTAGCGGCGTCAATAGTACCGGTCTAGTCCCTTATATTTCCTTATATACCACGTGGTTCTAGGTCTTCCTCTTCTACCTTTTATTTTCCCTTCTATTATGTTTGTTATTATTTCATATTTCTTGTTTCTGTAAATATGGCCAAAATATGCTGTTTTCTTTCGTTTTTATGTTGACTACAAGCTCCATTTTCTTCTTAATTTTGTTTAATACTCTTTCATTTGATACTTTGTCTGTCCACAAGATTTTCAACATTCTCCTATAAAGCCACATTTGAAATGCATTCAGTTTTTTAATTGTCAATTTATTTAAAGTCCAAGCCTCTGCACTATACACAAGTATTGACAATACATAGCATTTAACTAATCTCCATCTCAGTTTTAAATTTACATCCTTATTTGTGTATAGTTTTTGCATTTTCCATACTGTTTTTAATACTTAACCATGTAAATTTTGTTAAGGCTGATATACCAACACTGGTACCCTGGTACCTAGATATTGTCGCCTTAGTACTGCCTCGTGAGATACCACAAGCGATATGATTGAACGCCTTCTCAAAATATATAAAACGAATGAATTATGTTTGAGTATCATTTAAAGAACATCTCTAGGAATGATGAAAGAATGTTTCTTGATTGAATTCTAGCTCGTAGCTGTCCAGAAAAGAATTATGTACCAACTCGTAAGGTACAACAAATGATAAAATTCATCAATATTAACGCGTAAATTTGTTTAATCCTTGCATACAGTCGGCGTCAGCTTATCCTACGAGCAGGTATATTCATATCGAAAAGCAAGTTTGCCATATGATGCTTATGTATGACGTGTAGTAACATGGGGACAGTCAGGTACTTAGTTACTTAAGTTCATGTTTAATGCCTTTGTTTTTAATGAAGTTGTTAATGAAGTCCCAAACTTGAACTCCTTTCTGTTATTTATCGCAGTCTGCTGACATTCTTCTGATGAAGGAAGCGTGATGTTTCGTAAGTTTAGCTTCTTGAGGTAACACTTAAAACTAGTGGTCAGTTCCAGCTCCAAGGCTATTTGTCTGCGGATGTCCAGGTTTGAGTCTTCTGAGCTGTTGTCAGGATATTACTAAGTGTTTCTAACTATCAGGTGCCCGAATAGCCATATTTTTAGACATACAAATTGGTTTGCAAGTGTCAGATTCAGAATCACCCAGGCTCTATGATTTGCCTATCAGAGAGGCGTTAGACTCATCGGCCTCCACATCGTGTATTGACTGTGTGAACTGTGTCTGATAAACCTGATTGATAATGAACATTATACATTTACACTAATGCACTTTAAAACTAAAACATGGCCCACTAAACACAACTACCAATAACACCATTGTGCCTCAGGTAAACGCATCCCGATTCCTTGAATACTAGCTCAATAGCGACAGCCATCTCGGTTTATCACGCCTATATTTGCTCCCAAATACGACATGGGATCGTACTATGGGGAAGTTGCTCCGAAGCAAATAGAGTATTCATTGCCCAAAAGAAATGCCTCAGAGCAATCTGGGGTCTGAGAAATGTAGACTCATGGAGACAAATCTTTTTAAAAAATAAGTTTATGACAGCGCCTAGCATATATATTTTTGAAACTGCGAAATTAGTAAAGTCCAATATGTCACTATTCAAATTAAATGACAACTCTCACCGTAGAGCAGTTACGCATACGGCCTTGTCTATGCCAGCTCCAAGACTAGAAATTTACCGCAAAAACTGCTACTATATGGCTTGCTTAATTTATAACTCCATACCGAAAGAAATTACGGACATGTTTTACAATAGTTTCTGTAGGAAATTGAGCACCTGATTGACCGAAAATTGCTTTTATTCGGTCCAAGATTTCCTTAAAACAACAAATTGTAGGTATACTAAGTACGCACAGTAAATGTTAAGTAAAATTCGTTTTGATAGTACCTATTAATATAATACTATGACAATGGAATTATTTTAGTCATTATTATACTGGACTTTGTTAATATGTTGAATATTATTGAATTGTAAATGTTGTAATGTATGTGACGATTTTCTTTAAATATTTGCACGCCATCAGCCGGCAGAATTGTGCTGGACTATAAAATTGAAATGTAACACTTATAATGACCATGATTCAAGCAAATAAACGATCTATCTCTCTATCTATCTATTGACTTCATGATCGATTCAGGGTCTCATTAGGTCATCATATATTGACTACTCGTATGTATGTGACAAGCTATCCGCCGCGTGCTACGCACTGTCTAGACTCGCACCTATATTGTCTCTCAGTAAATTGAATCTATTCGATTCTAATTTGAGGGGTAAATCTTCGCGCCGGTGCATGGCAAAGGTTCGCACGGCACTGCCTTTTTTACAAGAAACTTTAGGAACTTAAGTATAGTTTACTGACCCTTTGTGCTACACTGTAAGTGAGGTTCTTCAGAATAATCATTGACCCCAGCACATTCCAAAAATTGTAAATTCTATATATTTAGACATGTAAATGAGATGTACAATTTTCAACAAATAATCTAAAATCTAACATTTAAGAGTCCCATTACGAAATATTTAAACCAGTCATAATTACAAATCTTTGTTTAACCATAACACTTGATTATACTCAAGTCTGAAGTCTAAAGGTATTCTATCCACGAGCCGAACCTTTCGGTTGCACCTACAAAACGTATTCGTGATTCGCGAGATTCACTTAACGAAGTCACGTGAGTTATCTGACTATTTACTTTCAAGTCACAAATGAATTTACTTATACAAGAATTCTGGACACTACTGTGTAAGTCATGGTTTATAGCTAAAGGATTAAAAGAAACTAAGCACCAAAGCTTTCATACCCATTTTACATCCTGATTCAGAGCATAGTATCGGAGTCAACAAAGCTAAGTGTTTACGATTGCTAGGTGTACATCTTGTTGTATTTACTAACTTGTTGTAGCTATGGTTACGCACGTAGGATATATTCATGATTAAATTGTAAGTAATTTTACTATTATATTTATCGTTGTGTATGGAAAGCATTTAAATGATTAATACCTGCTGATTATGGTTTATATTGCAATTGAAAATATTGTCAACGTATCACGTAGGTATCCGATGAATCTTCATTGGTTTATATTTCAAGACTCCACCTGATTTATTGAGTGACAGATACGTGATGATGATATTTTTTTTATAATAAATGAATTTTTCCCTGCCCCCTAACAATCGACTCGTACCTGAGGGCCACCAGCCACCTCCACACATTATTTTGGTGTAGGTATACTATTGGTGTATCATACTGACAACATTGTTCCATCCTCTGTTTCATCACAGCTGAGCATCACGCACGACACAACACAGTATACTCACTATGCGACTCATAATATGTCTGAACTCACTTCTTTAACTCTTTAACCAGCATTATCTGATATATCACAACTGCCAATAAATAACACTTCCTTTATTTTCTATGATAGACCGCAAAATTTGCTATGTCAGTCACCTGAGGGCGCACCAGCGACGCTCTCCGCAGTGATTAGCAGTCGCTGAGGCCGAATACGGCTAGGAGAAGATGATGATGACACAGTTAAAATTGCGAGTAACTTATTTTACGTTAAAAGTTAATCCTTCTCGGCATAACCTGGTAATGAAAATCATCACTAGTGGTCTTGAGATAAGTTGCTGGTAACCAAACAATAATGAAGTCAACATCAATTAGATCCATCGAATTGCTGTCAGATCTCTTATTGACAATAACCACCGAAATAAAAGTGAATCAGCACCAAAGCCTAATGCCACATACTAATAATACAACAAACAAGTGAACTCCCAGGATACTACCATTCTTTTGATCTCAATAATATGGTAAAATAGATATGAGCAACGTATACCGATTTCAGTAATTTATTCGGTATAAATGTACCTATGAACAAATACACTGATGAAATCAGAACGAAACTTGAGAATAACATCATACTGTCTAAAACTTCCTCCTCCTGTCAACAAGAAAAATATAGGAAAACCACAGATTGCTCCCAAAGGTAAAATTGTAACCGTCAAATTGATACAATTCATTCGCAATTTATTATTTGTGTCTGCAGCTTATAGTCTCTGAAGTTCGTACACCCTTGAACCTCTGACGTCTTGATTGCAATCAGAACAATGAATCTGATTCACCAGAAAACATTTAGGTCATATTTTCAATAAAAAAGTAACCATCAAATATAGTACCTACATACCTGAAAGAACAGGCTTTGCTCTTTGTTTTTTCCAGAGAAAAGGAGTTGATTCTTTTCACCTCCGTAAACCCGTGTAGTAAATAAATTGCATTGAAATCTGATGCGCTGTTTTCGACAATCCATTGACAATCAAATAAATATACCAATGCTGCTCATTGAATAGTTTAGAATAATTATATTTTGTATATAATCCCATAATTTGTCATTGAGTCAGTAAAAAATACAAATGCTATACATATTTTTTGCATTTATAAGGTGCAAACCAGCCACGAATGTACTTTTACCTACTTTAGTATGATACCAATAAATATTTTTGATTTTGATTGAGAGCCGTACCCATTACCCTATTTATAGTAACATGACATTAAAATGTACTACTTATGGAAGGTTAATTCCTTATGATGTCTAAAAGGTCTTAAATGTTTGCACCACACTAAACATTGATCAATGGTATGGTTCTGTTATATAACTTGGTTTTAACTGTAACCTTTGCATAAGGAGTACCTCTGACATAATACAGTGATAGTTTGCTGTAAGTATGTTTTCTGAAAAGTCAGAAACATTTAAACCGATTAAGGCTTGGCATCTCAAATTTTGGTAAAAATGAGTTGTTTAGTAACCAGTTTATACCTTATAACGTAACAATTTTCGTGTTGGAAAATAGATATCATAATCTGCAAGATATAAGAAGTGACATTGTTTTCGTGGAAATCCATTTTAACGTAAGAAAGTGGAGAAAAATAAATCTAAATTCAACCCTATTTTTTCACTTGTAACCAGTTTACTGCTCCATTTTTTATCAGAAAGAGATGAAATTTTATAATCTTCTTCATAAAGTAATGAACATTAACTTCATTTTCTTACTTTCTTAAATTTCGTCTCGTTTCTAAAATATTCCGAAAAACATGATATCCGCGCTTTCGACCACGCACTTTCATCTCGCTCACGCCCACCCTCAGTGCGAGGGAGAGAAGACCATGAACGTGCGGGGCCTTAAGACAGGATTTTAATAATGTTAATCTCTTTCTCGTGGATGGTTTTAAAATATTTAGATTACCTTTATGAACAGTAATCTGTTTTTGAGTCAATAATGCACATGCTACATTTAATATTGGTTTAGCAGGAAGTTGGGGCAAATAAAGTGTTAAACAGATGAAGACTGGCTTAGATCCCAGCATGCTCCACCATGTCGCGAAGCCACTTCTGGCCGCGAATGAGAACCTATAGCACTCAAGCTAAGACACCCGTATTCGCATATATGCAATTATAAACATACCCTTACAACTTGCGGAATCCTTTATATATCTGACATAGGGGCTGCCGCCTCGTGCGTGCCAGCTCCCTATGACGTGTGGGGACTTTCGTCCCCGAGAATGTCCTCCAACCTCCCCTTATAGACATCCCTTACCACCATTGATACTGTCCCAATTCACACACTATTGTTCCAGTTACCCGGGTGCACCCTTGACTGATGATGATATGGCCTGAAGCCGAGACTACCGAACTACCCTGTTGTTACACTTGTAACTAATCCTCTAACACTAAAGAACTCCACAAATAAGAACTGTGTTGTGTGTCCTACAGGTCACGTACATGCGCGATCTATAGGAAAACCTTATTCATCTACATGCTATCTCCCAAAGAGAATGAGACCTGTGGACGCACATAAATACATCGCATCATAAACAATCATCGTCCGATCTGTGAAAGCACATGAACACACGTGTAAATGATACCAAATCGTTACAATATCATAGGACGCATCGAAAGTGATTATGGAAAGAGCTCACCCTGGTTTTCCTCCAAATCAACCACTACAAACCGCACTTAACTGTTCGTTCCCAATATAGCTGTAAGAAACTCTGACAGCCCGCCTACCCGTCAACCTTGTTATAAAAATGATTCCTTGTCGGTGTTGCTACATAAAATAAATCGGCTGTTTGAGACATAATTATAAACACCAATGTAAATACTATCGTGAATCATGACCATTCACGACAAATGTAGAATATTTAGCCTGAGAAAGAGACGGTTTCGCTTCATGAAAACACAACAATATATCTATATCAGCCATATTTTCCCACCAAAAAATAGGTTGGGTAATTTGACTAAATATTCATTAATAATCCACCTAAATTTAATAACGGTAAGAAATAACGAAAAGTAATATATATTATATAAATTCCGTTAAAATCAGGCGAGAATGGTATGAACTTTCTTTACTTTATAATTGACTACTTCTATGAACGTTCTTTGGGATACGCGCATAATCCACTAATTTTTTTAATGAATAAACCTTTCTATAGGCCAGATGAAGTTCAATATTATCTAGAGGTCGTAAATATTTCATTAAAATGCTGTTATTTCCTGATGCATATCGGCAAATGCCGATTCATCCAATCACTATTAATTTTAAACTACCCTTTTTATCCTATCCTAAGTCCATACATTGACACACCTGAACTGGGGGTAGGCTAGGTAAAAGCTTTTAAAATAACATATAAAAGCCGTACACAAATAATTAGCCTGATGTTGTATTATTTTCATAAAAACCGTATCTTGCTCAGGCTAATTGTGATTTCAGTTTTGTAACCACTTGTAATGGGGTCCGAACATTTTACTTTAAACAAAACCGTGTTAATGATCATAGCGGGAGGGGTACTCCCGCTGCAATTCAAAATTCAGTTAGCAGGCTAGAAACAGTATTGATAAGACATTGTAATCTTATCATGTAGGTAAGAATGTTAGCATTGGCTGATTGGTAAAGGTCATTGGAATAAGAAAACAATCGCCGGCAACCGCTTGTTTCAATGAGTTCTTCGCTTGAATGAATGAAAACAGTGACAATTCTGTTGTTCAACGAACGAGCGAAGCGAATGAAGTTCTCCGTTTCAGCTTGTGCCAAAATTCTTTCGTATGTACGCATCGGGTGTCCCTTGTTTTGTCGACACACTTTTCAACGAATTTCATTTCATCGAAAACGTTTCAAGTAACATTTAGTTCATGAATTATTATTTGGTGTTATTTTATTTCATGACCAGATCATTCCAATTTTTATTATTTTATAGAATAACTGTTCAGGGAATATTATTTGGCAAATTATTCCTTATGTATAAATTTTGAATGGCAGAATAACAAACCAATGAATTTCATTTGTTCGAAATTGTATTACAGCATTACAAAATGATCAAAATAAACTGATTACAGGGGTTTAACTATCCGCCCCCCGCAGTTAAAAAACAAGCAACCGTAACAATTGTTTTATAAGTAGGTTAGGTTAGGGTTCACTTGTGTCCCTCAGAGCGGAAATAGGCACCCCGCGAAGCGGGGTGACGTCGACACGCTGGCGGTTAGGTTAGGTTTAGGTAAGGTTAAAATGCCGTGCTTTGGAAGGCACGCTAAGCAGTTCATCCCGGCTGCTGCCTATGACAGTAGTCGTCAAGCCGAGTTAGAGGCCCTTAGGCGGCTTAAGAACCTCTGGCAGTCGAGTTGCCAATGTCCACTTGACACAGGGGGGACAACTGTCACTTGCGTCCGCAGGAGCTACCTACCACAACCTTGCACGTGTCCCCTGGATGGTACTTAAGCCATTGCATTGCGTTCCGTTCTCAACGTAATGCCATAGATAACTGTGTAATGCCAACTATTTATCTTAAATTAAAATAAGTTATAATCCTTGTAATACTTTGTATGTTAATTAAAAATATTTGAAACAATAAATCACGAAACGTTTTCCATGACATAATACTACTATTTAATGAATCATCCGACAAGTAAAAATATACGATTTAAAATTACTTGTAATGACCGTTCCACGAAATGAATTGTCGACGAAATGAAAATACATGAAACGTTGACTTAGAAGTGAAATTCGACGAAATGAGTGTCGACAATTTGATGATAAACCGTACGCATCACCTCCTCTACAGGTTGCATTTTTTCACTGACTATCGCAAAATTATGTGAGCAGGTTCAGTTATTATATAGATTTTATTTGTCGATAGAGTTTTTCGAAGTGTAAAAAAATATTGAGTACAGTTCTCAGAGCCACAAGTTTTTATTAGGGCAAAATTTTGTCAAGATTCATTCTAAATTATCCTCGTCTAGGACCCAGACCTATAGAATAGCCAGAATATACTAGTGGTTCAGGCATACGGCTGTCAAGCGGCGGTCGTGGGTTCGAATCCCGGCTCGTACCGTACCAATGAGTTTTTCGGAACTTATGTACGGAATATTTACCGTTAGCTTTACGGTGAAGGAAACATCGTGAGGATAACCGGTCTAATCCCAATAAGGTCAAGTTTTCCCTCTGGGTTGAAAGGTCAGATGGCAGTCGCTTTCGTAAAAGTAGTGCTTATGCCAAATCTTGGGATTAGGTGTCAAAGCGGACCCCGGGCTCCTTTATGGGCACAACCGGGAATTAACGCTAGGAGGATGGGGATCCAGACCGGTTTCCTCAAGATGTTTCGTTTTTACAGAAAACCTATCATCAAAGGTTTTTGGTAAATCATTTTACTTGATAAACCCAATGGTACGAGCCGGGGTGGCCAGATTGAAAGTGCCGTGCCTTCTTAAAATAAATTACTATAATTATTGGTTTACCCAGTTGAGAATGCTAATTCTGCAAAACTGTGCTGTTTACAACCATTAAATTATGTACTGTGAGAAGGAACTAAAATAAAGGAATAAAACCTTTTTACACAGAAGTTTCCTTCCTAGCAGGGCACAAAATCAAAATCAATTATTTATTCTGCAAATTAGGCCACAAGGGCATTTTTGCATGTCAAATGGTATTTTAAAAACTAATAATATTATGACACACTAATCATTTTAAAATTGCATATTTTAACTAATAAGTAAACGGTTAAAAAACTAAATGTCACTAAATGAAAACTAAACAATGCAAAATTGCAATTTATTATCTAGAAGTTTATGATATTAACCAACCCCGCTCAATCTCTCGTAAACCATGAAACGTTGAAACCGCGAAATAACAGACATTTATTGTGCTACATTTCATTCATATTGCTTTCGTGGTGCTGTCAGGATAGGTAGTAGGATCACACAATTATTATGGATTCGACATATTAATATCGTCGTTACAATTTACAATCAATATTTTAACATCAGCGTGTCGGCTGTTCAAAGTCCATGTATGTTGTCGTAATTCATAAAATTTAACTTACTTGTAATATTCTTCTGAAGCTAATACCCTCGTGATATTTGAGTACCAATGCACTTGCTCGGTACCGTTCAGGCAGTAACGGCCATCGTATGGTTCGAAGCCACTTCGCACACAAATATCCCCTATGGCAACGCAACCACGTTCGAAATAAGTCAGATCTGTCACAAGACCTGAGTTGTTGCCTAACACTCTGCACTCTGCATCGTATGATCCACTGTAGCAGGCTGCAATTAAATATTTAATAAAGCAAAGAAGGAGTGAATACTGCTTATAATTTATATTTATTCATACTTGGAAATCATGTAGGTAACTTTTTTATAATTTGGCGTTTCATTGCTAAAACACACCGTAACATTAAATTGAAACAAATTTAAGGACAAAAAATCTTAATTAAGTAGCCTTCCAGACTGTTATTCATGTTAAAAGTTAAGATTAAAATTCGTGTCACATACGACGCTGATACCGAACGTATTAAAAAATATAGGCCCACTTTATTAAAACATTGTTATGTTTCGTAATTTAAATGTGGAAAATGCACCACAATTATATTGTACCAATGATAGAAATACCAAAATACAAAACCTTAGAGAGAGACGAAGCACAAAGCACAAACCGTTAAAGAGAGAGTTCCTTTATGCTACGGTTAACGGTGCTATGCGCATTTAAATGTTTTTTTTGTGTCTTGATCTGTATTCATGATTGGCATGTAAAACCAAAACAATGATCAGCCCCAACAATTTCAGTAGTCAACTTACCTAAAGAATTGTAATCATTCTCACACGATCCCCAATCTAAATTTCCAGCAAGTGACACAATGGTGTAAAACAATGTCCACGCGACTATGATCATGTAGTAGATTATGACGATAGTGATGACCACCAAAGTACAGTAGCCGAGTCCACTGTAAAAGGGTGATATAGCACTGAATGCTCGAAGAGGCCCTACTCCTGTGTACTGTCCAATGTAAAGCTCCAAGTAGAAAAGTGGAAGACCGATGAAAATCAGCATGATAAAGAACGGAATGAGAAAAGCACCTGTAATAAAGAAATTAAATGTTAAAAAAAGAAATAAAGAGAAAGCATTTAATAACGTTTATAATATAGTACTTATACAAGTGAATAACAAATAGATACGAAAAGAATGACAAGGGTTTTAGAAGGACTAGTTTTCAACAGGGTAGTCTGATAAGTAGGACAGCAAGACCAAAGTAATAAGGCGCGGCGATTAAGCAATAATAGCCTTTCGATCAACGAATTAAGCCCTTTGACGCGCGCCTTATTACTGCGGTCTTGCTGTAATAAGATTGTTTAACATAGTTGTCGGGTCTTCAAATTTCCAAAGATTTACTGCAGGCAAAAAATGGTTGCACTTTCATCACATCTCTATATGTTCTGACAAGTTTACGAGTGCGAGAGTCCGGTTGTGCTATTTATCTACTACAATTAATGAAAAAAATAACTCCCATCTTACGCCTACTGATCTGAGAACAAATGAAACTCACCTCCTCCATTCCTATAGCAGAGATAAGGGAACCTCCACACATTCCCAAGCCCGACGGCATAGCCTAGGCAGGCCAGTATGAATTCCACCGGGCTGCCCCATGACGCGCGGTCCGGCGTCGATGATTCAGTTGTACTGTCACTTGGCAAATGCTTGCCGTTTTCCACGGGCTGAAAAATAAATTTTCTTTAACGAATGGAAGTTATTTGCTTGTTTCATTGATTATGCGTATTTGTGATCAGCTTTAAAGTTTAAACATTTGGGAGGAGCTGTTTTAAATACAGAAAATATTTAACTTTACTGTTCTGATGCGATATGTATTACATACACAACACAGCGAGGATTAATGTTGTGATAATGCGACTTTTTAATAATAGTAAACTATTTTCCACTTATTGTTCAATGGAAAATATTTTTTCACAGCAAAATGCCCTCTTTACGAAAAGGCAACGTACCTAACCCTTGAAAACGAATCATGAAATTGCAGTATTGAGAACCAAGTGTTAAGAGTCAGATTTACTAATAAATCGACCTCAAAAAGACTTTTACAAGAAATCCTATTAAAATTAATATATAGAAATCCTTTGGAACTTTAAGCTTGAATCAAAACTGAATAAACGAAGAGTTTGGCTTTATTTTTAATTAAAGTGAATTTTAGATTCTCTTGTCTTATCAATCATTACAGTAAAGTTATACTGACTAACACCACTTTCACTATCTGAACTTGATAATTGATTAGGTTACACTTTACCGCTACTTCATCTACGAAATATGTTATTGATATTTCGATATTTATTTAGCTACATGTACATTTTTTTTAACTATGCCACATATGCTATGTGACATTAATCCGTTACAATTTACTTTTAATACAGATATTTATATTTATTTATTCCAAACACATGCTAGATATATATTTGTTTATAGATTATTTTGGTTACATTAAATTTTGCTTCTTTCATTAAGTTTCATATCGCATTAAAAAATCTTACGTTCTTAATATAAGCAATAATGGTCTCGCCATTTCAATTGTTGGTTAAAAATGCATAACAATCAAATAGCAGAATGTGTTTCACGCGAATGCAAGTTTTCAATCGCATAAAAAAAAAAAAAAAAACTGTTTATTTCAATAGAACACAAAATATTTTTCAGGTACAACTTAACCCAATCTTAAATTTTAAAGATTATTAACTTAGTTTAGTTAATTATATTACATTTTAATTTTTTGTTAGTTATTGTTACTTATTGTTAGTTAATTAATAGAACATTATGATACAAGTGTGCTAAGTTGGTCATTACACACGAGTCGGTTTTTAAGCCTGAGCCGAAGGCGAAGGCTTAATGGAGACGAGAAGTGTAATGACCAATGCTCACGTGTTTCATACGACGTTTTTCAACACATTTGCGAGGAAAAAAATAAAAAAAATAAAAAATTAAAATGTTAAAAGATATGTAATGAAAAGGCACTAGTGCGATAATGTAATGTAAAAGTCACGGCATGGGTAATATTCTGCATTATTTTGCTAATATTTAAAAATATATGTAATGAAAAGGCACTAGTGCGATAACGTAATGTAAAAGGCACGGCATGGGTAATATTCTGCATTATCAGTGTAAATACGCTGTAATAAGTCCTACTTTACGAGCAGGTGTGTTGAAAAAATTATTATTATTTTTTTACACTCAGTATGGCTTTCTTGATTACATATTTGGCTTTATGCGGTTTATCCCTTATACTATCTATTACATTTTCTAATATATTTGTAGGACGACTGTTAAGAACAACAGCAGGCACATACCAAAACACTAACATTATGACGTACTCGTATGAGCCCATAGGCGCCTGACAACTATCGGCCGCGCCGCCACACGCGTCGCCTATCCACAAACAAGACCTTACACTTGACCAACCTACCGCCTTACAAGAATCTTAAAACTTTTGAAGTAGATGGTTTCAAACAAGGGTATAATCGTTCTCATTTAAATGTAAATTCGGATTCAGACCAGAGTTGGATGGAGTCGCTAAGTTTTCGTTCGATTCGCATTCTCGCTATTCAAATAATATTATGCGCAACTTGGTCTGCTGACTAAGAAGGAACTAGGAGCCAGCTACCACATACTTTATGTTTATTATTCAGGATCAAGGGAGGTGTGGAGTCGGTCGGCATGCTGTCAATATTTTGTATCTTTGAGGTGTGTTTGGTCATGGCTGTGACAGCTTTTCAGTAGAACGTATGATGAACAATGACAAATCTCCTTCAACGTCCTTTTAATTCAAGTATTATAAAATGGCGGCAATTTAGATTTTATGGTCCATTAGGTCCATAATGTAATTTAGACATTTGTCGATAAAATTGATTGCACTACACATTCTTAAAAGCTCCGATACCGAACATCAAACATCCTGTATAAATACAAAGCATATTGGACTGTGGTGTACTCTCGGGTTAAAATACGCAATGTAACCGTGATGTCGGCGGCCGATCGTAAAATCCGGCAGATCACGAAATTCCTAGGCATATCATAAAACGCCGCCATTTCATGACATATCGTTGAAAACTTAACGTTTATTTATTTATTTATTAGTTTATTTATTTATTGGACTATTATCAACTCTACGCATGCTACGTAAAGTTTAAAATATTTAAATGGTCCAATCAAAGCGCCGGTCCAATGATAGCAACCTTCCCCTATGAGATTTCTGTCTTTACTCTTTGTGTACGGAAGTTCCCCTGGTGCGTCGTTTCGGGACAGGGACGGGGACAGGACGGGACAGGTCCATGCATTTAAAGTGGAGTTCTTCTCCAAAAATATATGGCAAAAAGAAAATAAAAAGAAAAATATTGTGTACGGAACCTTTAAAAATCCCTTTTATTGTCGCTAATGCTTGCAAAAAAAATTAAAAATGGGTTCGATGGTCTAATTAATAAAAACATAAGAATTTATGAGTCCGCTCCGCACAACTCCTGCTCTTGTCGGAATCTTCTTACGCGGTGGCTCCGTAGTTCCGTTGAATAAAACTTTGTCTGATTTCTGTGAACGTGTGCATCGTGCACCTGTGCCCGACTCCCAACTCCAGACCTTTGACTCCAAATTTCTGAAGACAACTTACTGAACAGCTAAGTTATTACGGAGCTATTTTACTCAGTTAATTGATGATAGCTAACTATTGAATTAACTAGGAGCCGTATTATTCAAGCGCGTTGTGCAGTGCAATAATATGTGCAGTGAATAGCACCAACACTATTGATGCAATTACGTGGCAATGAAAGCTGGAATAAGTTAGAAAGTGTTTTTGATCGTGTTTTTTAGATACTGTTTATCAAATTATTTACTTGGAGACGTCTAATGGGGAAAATAAATTATGCTCGATATCTATAACTAAACGCTCTGAATCTTGGCTGGTACACAGGTTACACTTGCTTTTTAGCAAGACAATGCCGTGAGCATTTTTGAAAGTTTGGAATCAGAGATGACGCAGAGCGGGGTCTAGATTGAAGTTTTTAGATTAGTTATAGAACATTATATATATATACGTGGCAGCGCCCATAGAGAGAAGGGATGAAAGAAGATTGACAAAAAAAAGTGTATCAGAGAAAAGTGAATGGGCCCACCTTGGCGATTTGTTCCCGACTAATTGTGAGAAATTCTCAAGAAAGCTTAGTCCAAGAGTACCTAGAAGAATTTCAAGTTTGGTACGATCATAGCAAATGCTTTATCTCTGCCTACCCATCCCAGGATACAGGCGTGAAACCAAAAGGGAGAGCCCAAAAGACCCAATACGTTTCCCTTTTCACAATATGAGGTGGTGGGTCACATAACCACAGACCCAATTGGTACCTTAACCTATAGATAGGCTTATAAATAAGTAAATGATGTTGCTAAAATACCGTTCACTGGGCTCACATATTTTGACTCAGACTCAGTTCTATTTATCCTGATGACGTGCCCTATTCACGGTTGTTTTTAACCCCCGACGCAAAAAGAGGGGTATTATACGTTTGACGTGTCTGTGTGTCTGTCTGTGGCATCGTATCTCCTAAACGAATAGACAAATTTGAATGCGGTTTTTTTATCCAAAAGCTGATGTGATAGAGATGGTGCTTAGCTAAGTTTCAACAAAATAGGTTTAGCCGTTTTTGAGATATTGAACTTTGAAATGAAAATGTCGGGGGTTTTTCAACTGTTCTAAGTTGTTAAAGTAACAACCTCGTGGCCTTTGTTGGTTTGAGCATTCATTGTGTTGACAGGCTAGAGACACATGCAGCTTTATAACTCCGAACACAGCGTATCCTCGGACAGCGGTGACCTCGCTCACCATTTATTTAATCGTATGGCATTTAATCAGTCGTATACTATAATAGAATTTTCAAATTTTGCATCCGTAGGGTTACGTCACTGTCGAAGGTGAACAAGTCTGCCGGATTACCGTCGTATTTACTGAGCGGGCCGTTCTTGATGATATGCTCAATGTCTTGCACTGCGGCCGCGGCCCCACAATCGCACCTCGGGAACTCTACTCTATTCAACCCCATTGTGTCCCCATTTGTGTTCAGCTGGCACCATGATGCGGCAACTACACTTCGTCGTTCGCCGCATGCTGCATGCGGCGACCGCAAAAGGCCCGTAAAGCGGCAAATACACGGCGTCGTTCACTTAATGCGGTGACCGCATTAGGTGAATTGCCATACTCGTAACATAACACATGTAAAACGCCATACCTACAGAGAGAGGTGGCTGTGATCTTCTGTAAGGTGAAGGTACTTGCACAAGTCTGACTGCTCCAAATATGCATATATACAGAACAAGACGACATTTTCGATGTGGTGTTGCTCGGCTTAACGACTGAAGGAATAATAGAATAGAGTAGAAATACGTTTATTCGGATAACACATCATTGCACTTATCATTAACAGTAGTAGTACCTAGATAACAATCGGGATCAACAGCTTAATGTCCGTGATGTGTTGACGACTGGTTAAGCGTGGTGGTGACCCTGCCTATAAAACTAGAGGTCCTGGGTTGAATCCTGGGAAGGTAATTTATTTGTGTGATGAGCACGAATATTTGTTCCTTGGTTATGTGCATATTATCGTCGTCTTGTATCCATAGTACAAGCTTTGCTTGTCACGTTACGTGGACTACCAAGATATTGATAGCCCACGGAACAGTTAGAAAAGCTAGACTACAGAAAGGAAAAAAGGTATTCGGGTCGGGGTTGTATATTTATTTATTAGTTTTGACAAGTGCAGGGGTTACAATGGCACACCGTACAGAATTTAGAGGTTGGGCGTAAAAAAGGTAAAGAAAACGTGAGGTAGGTCGTGTGCAGATAGTGCGCGCCGTCCAAGGCGCATACATATAGGGTGCGCAATCCAAGGGTGCGTGCGGATAGGGCGCGCAAAACAAGGGCGCGTACAGGTAGAGCGCGCAGTCCGAGCGCGCAATCCAAGGGTGCGTGCAGATAGGGCGCACAACCCAGGAGCGCGTGCAGGTAGGGCGTACAGACGCCAAAGAGGGGCGCGTACAGATAGGGCGCGCAACCCAGGAGCGCGTGCAGGTAGGGCGTACAGACGCCAAAGAGGGGCGCGTACAGATAGGGCGCGCAACCCAGGAGCGCGTGCAGGTAGGGCGTACAGACGCCAAAGAGGGGCGCGTACTGGCGTCCACAAGGAGCACGTGCAGATAAAGGACGTGGTTCGTCAACGCGCTGCCAGAACTCGTAGGAGGGACCTTCTTGAGGTGCGGGGCCAACTGTGACCCCGCACAGGTCAATTTAGAAGTCTTCCTGGTTTGGAAGTCGACGTAAAACTCATCGTTCCGCCCATTGTATGGGCTTATATACCCCAACAGACCAAGAATTCTAGAATTTCTAGTTCTAAATTTACAATTCAAAAATTTACAAGGTACCAGGATCACATAATAACGAAAAGTGAATACAACCTTAGACTAAAAATATTCAACCTAAACTGCATGGTGACGCGGTTAACATAACTTGACATAATATCGTTGTTATGACAGATTGTCAAACATAAGAACAAATAATCTTTTATTACAACTTACTTATTTTTACTTACTTATTAGCACTAAAACAGTATTTAAAATACTGCTAAAACCACAGAAAAACAGGTAAAAGAGTGTGCCAAAACGCACGTTAACATTAGCAGCGTACAGACGTCCTTTGCTGTTACAGAGACAGAATGAAAAGCCTGCTAGATGTCCCGTAATGTGAGAATCCTCAAACATGGCACAGTATCACGACTGAGGCATGGGACGTGCATTTGCGTCGCTTAGAATGATGAGGACTGCAACCGTTCTTAATAAGGTAAATGTTACATGCTTAGTTTGGGACTGGGTCGATTTGTATTGTCCGCAAATATCTATTAATTTATTTTATGTGCCGGCGAACGTTGCTAAGCCTGCTCAATTGAGAACTTTCCTGGGTAAAAATATATAATTCTATTTAGTCTGTCAGTTTGATTATCAAAAAATGTTGGACACGTATTTTTTAAATAATCATTCAAACAAAAAATGGTGAAGATAAAAAAAAGAAAAAGTTAAAGTGTCGCGTGACGTCACATTATGCTAAAAAGTGTACCATAGTGTGACGTCACGCTGAACTTTAACAGGCTTCATAATTTTTTGTTTGATTGACAAAATAAAAAATACGTTTCCAGTATTTTTTGATAATCTAACTGATAGACTAAATATTTTTTTAGGAACGTGGTGAATTTGCACATCTATGCGTTCGTGTAGGTACCTTTAGACCGTGACCCAGCAGTAAATTTCAAATTATATTCCGTACATTTAGAAAAAAACATTGATACGAGCCAGGATTGGAACCAGCAACCTCAAGATTGTGAGTCACACACTTAAAAACCACTCTGCTATCGCCGCTATGGCCTTGAATATCTTTATGCAAATGCGATAAAAAGTAAATAGGCCCGCTATAAAACCAGTGGGTTTCACGGTGATTGATTTATTCGAGCATTCTAATCATATTCTGATAACGGGGCTTGATTCGGATTTATTACTGGTATGAATATGCCCAGCATTTACACTGTTTTGATTAGCTGTCAAACCTTGGACGTATATCGTATGATAAACACCAACTTGCAGGACTTGACCAAGAATTGTAGTAAGTGGCTATCACAATTAGATCAGCGATGGTCGCAGGGATACAAGGGCTCTGGCAGCCCGGAAGCCACTACCATAATAATAATAAACACCAACTCGACAATTGTCTCCTGACAATGACAATTCGCCATACATAGCTTGTTCTATACGTTAAGGTGGTGGTCACTAGGTTACTTGTGGAACCAGCAATGTACCGAGAATTGTCGTTGTCAGGTGACAATTGCCAAGTTTGTGAAATAGGGGCAAGGTGATGTTACCCAGACTAAGTCAAAACCTAATTATAAATATGACAATCCCTCAAGTATTCATCTCGTAACCGGGTAAAATAACGGTTACAGACAGTAGATAAATGCACTAACACTCGTTTGAAAAAAAAATGCAATTACCTCACTTCTGATTCTGCTTCTCACTTTTCTTTTCATAGGTAAAACCTTCACAGTCTGAGAGCTCTTAAAAAGTATTCGAGTTCGGTGAAATGATTTATTTTGGCATAAGACCGTTCTTAACAAGAGATATCGAGAGAAAAATGTAGATCCCAATTCCCAATGCTTTTCTAAATACTAGTGGACTGTACCTGTAAGACGTAGTGAGGTACAAAAATATAAAAGTTAACATAATTTAGAGAAACTTGCCTCGTTCATAGTGTAATCTCCACCAGCCATTGAAGGAAACTCTGATTAGAATAGTCGAACGCGATATTGCAGCACTTTAAGGCACACATATGAACTTGGTAAACGCACCTAGGCCTCATTCATGCGTTCATACAAGCACAACACTACAACCCGCACCACAGACTGACATAATTATATCGAACATCTTATCGGAAAAATTCGATAGGCGGTGATAAAAAATTCAATCGATTATTGGGTAAAAGTCGCGCCTTATCTGTTAAGCTGTATTGAATGATACAGAACTGTAATTAATTCTGATATCTGGAATTTGGACTAAATACTGAATTGAGATAATAAATGCCTGCGAAAATTGTGATGGGCCGGTCTATATAGGGTGGACAGGAATGATGGACTTTTTCGCATTTTGAGAATTATTTAGCGTTAGTACTTAATTATCTTTAAAAATAGTTATAAACGTTGTTTATATTTCCAACCGTTTTCAAGGTAAAGCCTATTAAACTTTCGTGCAATAATTGCATATAAAACTTATCAGAGAATAGGGACAACGACCTCACCGAAGAATATCAATGCCTTAAACAATCTTTTACAATTTTATGGTGTAGTTTTGAATGAGTTTTAGTTTTAATAAAGTTCTAAAAGATAATTGCAGAATGTCAAATAAATAATTTTGCAATAATACCTACTATGGGTAAGAACATTTGTGTGTTTTTAACATTTGTAGGTAAACGGGACCCTATTACTAAGACTCCGCTGTCCGTCCGTCCGTCCGTCTGTCCGTCTGTCTGTCACCAGGCTGTATCTCACTGATACCGTGATAGTTCCAGTTGAAATTTTCACAGATGATGTATTTCTGTTGCCGCTAAAACAACAAAAACTAAAAAAAAAATTAAAAAATTGATAATGGTACGGAACCCTTCGTGCGCGAGTCCGACTCGCACTTGGCTGTTTTTTTTTAATAAAAGACCTTTTATTTTAATATGTATGGATCTGCAATTTGATGAGTGAAGAAACAAAGCTAGTGTGATGGATGTGACCTATTAGTATAATTATGGTTGGTACTATGATTAAAATGTATTCTTTTTATGTTTTTATTAATCAATAATGATCTGAGGAGTATAACCTGCCCCTCTGTTTAGCGTTAATGGACTACGAGAAAGCCTTCGATTCGGTCGAAACCTGGGCTGTATTACAGTCTCTCCAGCGGTGCCAAGTAGACTGCCGCTATATAGAAGTACTGAAGTGTTTGTACGAGAACGCCACTATGTCAGTCCGACTCCAGGATCGGAGCTCGAAGCCTATTCCGCTGCAGCAGGGTGTCAGGCAAGGGGATGTTATCTCCCGAAAACTGTTCAGCGCTGCACTGGAAGAGGTTTTCAAGACTCTGGACTGGAGAAGGCTAGGCATCAACATCAACGGCGAGTACATCACTCACTTTCGGTTTGCTGATGATATAGTAGTCTTGGCTGAGACCATGTAGGACTTGAGTACTATGCTCGATGATCTCAGTAAAGCCTCCGAGCGAGTTGGTCTAAGGATGAACATGGATAAGACGAAGATCATGTCAAACGTCCATGTAGTACCAACTCCCATTTCAATCGGACACTTTACGCTCGAAGTTGTAGACGATTATGTATACCTAGGACAGACTGTCCAGTGAGGTAGGTCCAACTTTGAGAAAGAGGGCAATCGTCAAATCCGACTCGGCTGGGCAGCATTCGGGAAGCTACGGCACATCTTTTCGTCCAATATTCCGCAGTGTCTCAAGATGAGAGTCTTTGACCAGTGTGTGTTGCCAGTGATGATATATGGAACGGAAACGTGGTCGCTTACTATGGGCCTCATAAGAAGGCTCAAAGTCACTCAAAGGGCGATAGAGAGGGCTGTGCTGGGGGTTTCTCTGCGCGATCGCATCAGAAATGAGGCTATCTGCAGCAGAACCAAGATAACCGATATAGCCCTCCGAATCGCTAAACTTAAGTTTTTTATTTTTTTTAATACTACGACGGTGACAAACAAGCTTACGGCCTGCCTGATGTTAAGCTGGTACCGTCGCCTATGGACACTTGTGACTCCAGAAGAATCACAAGCGCGTTGCCGACCCTTTATTCACTTGAGGATTCGCTGTGTTGGCAGATAGAGACTTGCAGGTTCCTCACTCCCAACACAACGCACCCTAGGGAGCTCTGGCGACCTTACTTACTACCAGGAACACAACACCACATACTTCATAGCATGCAATAATATAGCAACACTACAAAGCAGTGGTGCTATTATGGCTGCGGTCTTTTGTAAGGTGGAGGTACTTCCCCAGTTGGGCTGCTCCACATACGAGCAAGATGACATTCCGCCGTGCCCTACCTCTCTTGAGTGTGCGGGGCACAGTGGCAGTGGGCGGGGCACATTGCACGTAGAACCGATGGCCGCTGGGGCGGAAAGATTCTTGAGTGGCGACCACGTACCGGAAGCGTACGCCCTAAGAGTGCCATTGTGGCACTCTTTGGGGGAGGCCTATGTCCAGCAGTGCACGTTTTTCGGCTGATATGATGATGATGATGATGATGATGAATCAATAATATTTGATTCTACACCCTCTTTATATAAACACAATTCTGTATATAACTAAAATTTCTAGTATAAAACCACCCGGTATAATTTATTTAAAATAAACGCGACGTTTTTGGCAACGTTTTTGGGGGCGCTATGTCGGGTAACCTCCTCGAGTGTCTGGACTCTACCGATTCCTCTTGATTCGGTTGATCCGCAGGAATGGGTAGTGTCTTGGCCGGTGCGCCCTGGAGACAACGGCAAGTGATAATTTAGTGAACCCTAAGTTATCGCTTGCTGGTGTTACCAATAACCCGACACGGGGGGATCGGGGGGTTCCGCCCAGGGAATCGCAAGATTCCCCAGGTGCGGCTTGAGGGAGAGGCCATTGCCGTTTGCCTCTATAATAAATAACGGACCCGGAACCCTGACAAATCCTCTGCTATCAGAGGATTCATGTTAGGCACGGGGGCTGCGACCGTCAGGGCGGGGCCGAGTTGTGGCTGCAAGGGAGAAAACCTCTATAAAAAGTTACAAGGGGACCTGAGAGGGTGAATCCGAGGTCTATCACCCTCTCCCGGCGTAGAGGTCCTTTGGTCGGGTCGGGAAGCGTGTGGTGTCGCCCTCCACGCTTACGACGGGAGGGGGGCTTTTGCCTCAGTAGTGAGGGCAGCCGCGGCTGTTGCCGAGGGGCGTCGTGGTGAAATGTTCGCGATCCCATGACGCCCCTACTACACCCCGTTCCCGGTTCCCGGGAGCCCGTCATACCCATCCTAGTTCCTCGGCTTAGTGGGACGCATAAAGGCATTTCCCCAAGAAAAAAAAAAAAAAAAAAAGGACCGGCCATTGTGGCACTCTTTTTAGGGGAGGCCTATGTCCAGCAGTGCACGTCTTTCGGCTGATATGATGATGATGAATCAATAATATTTGATTCTACACCCTCTTTATATAAACACAATTCTTTATTTAACTAAAATTTCTAGTTTAAAACCACCCGGTATAATTTATTTAAAATAAACGCGACGTTTTTGGCAACAAAAATATCACGAGTCGAGTAATCCGATATGGAGTAATCCGATGCGTGTTCGATCTATCATCGATAATGCATCTAATTATGTCTTGTTTCTTCGAGAGAATGATATAATGATGTAATATAATTATGAAACATTAAAACAATCGAAAAACTAAATTAGGAGCCTGTGAAATCGAACACTTTACTAAAGAAACCCCTCTAAACATGTAATATTCAATGAGTACAGTCGCCATCACATACATCGGAGCAAACAAGCACGTCACAAACATCGGAACACACCTCTATTTTCAAGGCATTAGGGTGCATGTGCCGATATTTTTGGACACCTAGAGTGTACCTATGTATGTGATGGCGACTGTACCTACCTACCTAATGAAAAATAATTTATATTCTGTACCTACATATAATTTCCGAGGTACTCATGCACTCACCCAGTCCAACAGTCAATCAATACGCAACTTACTTCTAAGGACCCAAAATTTAAGCGCAAGAATAATATACTCACACATTTGCGCCGAGTGTCTCACATTAAAACATTTTAATTAAAGGGCAAAGTATTGAATTAATTATTGTTGTTGCGAGGGGCTACCGGAAGGTAGAGCAGCTGCGGCTAAGATTTATACCTTGTGCCCGACGTGGGATACGCGCGTGGCCAAACAGGAAGAGGGAAGCGGGTTACCTTATTGTCCTCAAAAAGATATAATTTTATTTCATAATAGCTTCTGCCCGCGACTCCGTCCGCGTGGGACTCGTTTATATTGTAGCTCCATACAAATTTTCACCCCCCTTTCACCTCCTTAGGAGATGATTTCCGAGATAAAAACTATCCTATGTCTTTTCTCGGGACTTTAACTATATTTATACCAAATTTCATCGAAATCGGTTTAGCGGCTTAAGTGTGAAGAGGTAACAGACAGACAGACTTTCACATTTATATTAAGAAGCATGGGTTAGTATGGCTTCCAGTTTGGTGACGACCGGTTTGACCTAGTGGAGAGTAACCCTACTGTAGACGTTAGTATTCTCATTTCAAATCAAGCTGTCTAGAAGCGTGTAAAAACAAGAAGATTTGAAGACGTCGAGAAGTCGCCCTTGAGGCTTCGGCCTCTGGGTCACACAACTCTCGCAATGTATTTTAATAAAAGCAAGTTTAAAGCTCTATCAGTTCCTCGTTATTTCCACCACTACGTTTACCATCCTTACATAACGAAACTGACGCTCCTGGGTATAAACCCCAGGCAAATATTTGTACGATGAACATGGATAATTGTTTCTGACTGTTGGACGTTTTCTACGTATTTGTATCTTTAAAATATAATATCTTTGTCTAGCACCTACTCATAACGCAAGCCTTATTGAGGTTTTTATGGGTCTAGGTCACACTGAAACAAATAGTCGACTCGTGTAAGATTTTCCCCTAATTATTTTTAGAAACATAAAAGTGGGGATATGCAGAGCGCTAGTTGCATAAGTTTTCGATCGAGCGTAAGGAAAAGTTTTAGATATACCTAACATACGTATGTAACGTTACACAACCGACCGGCAGGACACATTACATTTTGTTGAACAAAAACCGGCGCTGTATTTGTAGCTTCGAAGCCTTTGAATTGGGACAGTGAGGAAATGAAGGTAAGGTTTCATTAATGTATTCATTAACCCGCCTAATATTATACGACCTCCTATTATGTAGTGTTATCAAGTCAGCAAAAATATGAAGATACAAATTATAATATGTAGATGTGCAGGTTTAGTATTTGTAATATAACATTTAGTTGCGTAATTTATAGTTTATTTACATTGTAGGCCGCTAAAATAAAAATAAAAAATCCAGAAAAGCTCCATTGAAATTGTATATAGAAAACTCCCATGAGATTTTAATATAGCTCCATTGAAAATTTCTACGAATTGTTTTCATCCACACTCAACTAAGACGGTACTAAAACGCGCCCGTTTTCGTTTGTTTCACATCGGAAAGTTTTACATAACCGTAAAGATTGGTTATTAAGCGTGATTCAGCTAGATTCAATAGAGGACCTTTGAAAAAGAGGCGAAGACAGAGCGGCAGCGAATCGCAGTTACTAACGAAAATGTGGAAGCTGTAGATAAAATATTCGTGAGAAGCGACGAATTGCAAAAGTAGAATTTCAACTGTCTAACTATCACGGTTCATTAGATACAGCCTGGTAACAGACTTACAGACAGACAGACGGACGGACACCGGAGTCTAAGTAAAAGGTTTGCGTTTTACCCTTTGGTCTGGAACCCTAAAATAAATGTTTATGACATTCCAACGACATATGGCAATACAACTACGATCCTGAAACAAAGCCACAGTTCCCGGTATTTTTTGAAGATGGATTCCGACTCCAACAAAATTTGGCCGAGCGCTGATCACATTGAAGCAAAAAATGGTTGCTTCATATTTCTGCAAAACAGGTCAAATTGATAGTAAAGCGCTAGAAAATTAACGCATAGTTAACTCGGAATGGTATGTCACAGATTATGACCCAAAAGTATAGTTGATTAAGTGGGAAAAGCGGCTCATGTCAGGGACCAGGTAACTGGGACCATCACAACGCCGCTCCGCACACCTTTGCAAGACCATCCTAAGTCACCTGACATAACCGAGGTAAAATCACTGGGTGCTAGTGCTAGATACCTAGCACCCAGTGATGTTTACCTCGTTCCTAAAATAAAAGAAAAATTAACCGGAAAGTGATGTGAAATCAAAAATGTGAAAGAAAAGCGAAGAAGATTACTTATGCCTACCAATAAAATTTCGGAGGTGTCTATAAGAATTTAAGAATGTCGTTGGTGTTTTCCTAGTGGTTTGGATGAATGGGAAACTGTATTGTGTTTTAAATATTTTTTACAATGCACTTGCTCTGAATGTGCCCCTTTATATGGTTGAACCTAAACCTAAACACGGGAAGTGGTCGATGCCTGCATGGCGTGGCCGGGCTGGACCTGCTCGTGCGGGATTTGCGGGAATGGATTTCAGGCCAATATTCCCGCACACTATGCGGGAATGAGATTTAGTGAATTCGTGACAATTATAATTTCATCTTTTATGCATATTTTTTTTATTTCCTCGCATGATGCATTGTAAAATGTTGTATCATACACGTGCGGATAGGTAATTCCGCACTTGTATCACAAATAACTATTATGTACCTATCTCAATTCATTTTGTATGACCCTCGAATAGCCCTAAAACTGGAAACAAAGCGTAAAAAGCATTCAATTTCATATGTATGCAATGTATACACTTAGGTATTTTATGGTTCGATATTCACGTGCCCGCATTTACTTTTTATTTTTTCCGCAATCCATCATCCATTCCATCGATAACTAACTCAATTTGCAATGGTTTTTATGCCAGAAATTCAGCTGTATCGGATTGATAGTCGAGTACGATGTCCACTTTTGCATTTCGACAACGTTGTCAATTCTCTACATCGATAAAGTGGATTTGTAAATTGGTATTTTCCTAAATATAAGCATCAGCTTGGTTTTCAATACATATATTACATATAGTAACCTTGTCGCCTGAAAGTACGGGGTAGTTTGCGTCAAATCCGGTAGTTCTGATTTTTTGCAGACAGGCCAGGTCAAAACTACTTACCCTTAACCGACGAGCATGTATGAGAAATGTTATGAAAGTGAGTGAAGCGAAAGTGGTTTGTCAGGATCGTAGCAAATGGAGATCCGTGATCTCTGCATACCCCTCTGGGAAAGAGGCGTGATTATAATTATGTATGTATGTATGTATGTAGTTTATGATGTTGGCCCAATGAATGATTTGTGACCTCGAGTCCCGAACGCAACTTTGTCAAAAATCAAAAATGTAATCTTTGGCAATCTTTGGAGGGGGCTATGTCTGAGGACGTTTTTCGGCTGATAAGTATGATGATGATGGATGATGTCTTCGATTCGCTGTTGAGAGGCAGGCATTGAACAAAATTAATAATAATCAAAATAAGAATATGTGTACAAAGCGCGATAATTCAAAAAGTACGAGTATGTGTATCGTATAGAAAGCGAAAACAATCTAGAACGACAATTTATGCTCCATGTAATTCTTTCTTTACTCGAATTTATATAAAATTGTGTCTCGTTGCTAACGTTTCAACTTCCAACACTTAATCCCTATGCTGAATCTATCTCAAACATTCAAGTATCGAAATGGAAGCCGATGACAGACGCCAGAGTGGAAGGCAAACTATCGTTTATTTTTCTTATCATTGTCTGCAATGCTTCATGTCGAGTATCGGCGGATCGCAGTCTTCAATGATCATGCTAGTGATGTAGGTAGGTATACATGCCGCATCGATAATGTTTTTTTTCTATGGCCACGTACAGTCAGCATCATAATAGTAAGTAGCAGCAAATGTAGCCAAATACATCGTAACAGGTCTTTAATATTGTAGGAATTAGGATCTGTTACGAATTAGATGGATACTTTGGCTGCTAGTTATAACTATATAATAATACTAGCTTCTGCCCGCGACTTCGTACGTGTATAAATGCTTACATGTTATTTTCATGTCTAAAGCTACTGGATAATTTGTAATTAACGATTTATAATCTTTTTTACACCACGTCGGTGGCAAACAACTTATAATAAGTGGTTACCATAGCCTATGGACGCTTGCAACTCCATAGTTTATGCGTGTATCGGTTCAAATTCTCTCCCTCTGAGAGGCCCTTAAGGCCCTCAGAGAGGATATACCGTAACGCATCCTTTACTGGCCGCACTGCAGCCCAAACAAGGAAAAAAAAAAGGTTCTAATTCTCTTTCATTCAAAACAACTTTACAAACGTCGTCATCGTTAATAATATTTAATTTAAGTTATTTAATCTTAATTGCAAAAGCTGGACTTAATGCCACAAAGCATTATCTGTCAGTCAACCTTAAGTCAAAGCAGATAATATTTGGTGGGAAGTATGATTTTATTATGGACCCATTCATAAAATTTTCTTGACATTCGGTAGATAACTGTGGCATTGCGCCCCTATAACTTCAGTTGTGTAAGTATCTTCTGTAAAAACCCAAGCATTTGCTTTCGGAAAGAGTCTGTGAGGTAAAGTTAACAGGAAGTGCATGCATGTGGTACAACAAAGTATTGATTTGAAGTCGTTTTTAGTTGCAAATTAAGTCTGTCCGAATGTAGATCAGCAAACCAAGCAGTTTTATTTTATCTTCAGAAAATTTAATAGCTAGCTAGTAACAATTTGAAGTCTCCCTCTTAAAAAAAACTTATTTTCTTATCACACTTTTAACTTCCTTTTAACCCCTCCTTCTCTTAATGTTTTTTTTAAACACCCTGAAATAAGTTTACTTCTCCTGACATGGAATATAGACGATTCATGACTCTCATCTCAGTTTTGAAATCGCTGAAAATAGTTTCCTTGTATGAGTATATTTACGAAGTTTTAAGGCTGAGAGTTTGAGTTGCAGGACCTATTACCTAAACAGAAGGTATCCCAACTGCAAACGAAGTATAATATTCCAGGTAAAGATAGAGCATCCAGGTAAACTTAAATATTATTCGTCCACGAGCACGCACTATCATCCCCGGGTGTCTTGTAAGCGAAACCTGAGGATCGAAGTCGAGGAGGTGAGCGGCCAGGCAAGCTAAATAGGTTTTGGTGGCATTCGTATGTCAAGCTAGATGTGATAATATGTTATCACTGCTCAGTGCTTGTAGTACTGATTTATTGTCTGAGAGTATCCGTATGTTTGTGTTTTCGACTTGTCGTCTCTTTATGGCATTGCAGGCTTCAATTATCCCTACGCATTCAGCCTGGAATGCCGTGTTTTGTACACCCAGTGGTTTGGATATGTGTATGTTTAAATCCTCTGAGAACACACCACATCCCGTTCCCGTATTGGTTTTTGGTTCAAAAATCTGTAGAGATTCTAAGGTATGTTTGGTTTAGTCCCTCTTTCGAGTCTTCCGTCAGTAATATGCCATAGCATTTCCTAAAGACTGCAGTTTTTGGTATTTTGTCGATTGAAGCTTCCATCATAAGTAGGCTTGTGATCAGTTTGTTATGGATCTGCGTGTGGGGTATGTCTAATTTCGTCCATAGGTAGTTTCGGCTTTGCAGGCGTATTGCCGTCGCAGCCGCCTCCTTTTGTATGTACATATGTAAAGGTAGTAGTCCTAGCATGACTTCTAGTGTTGAAGGGTACTCACGTAACGTTCCAAACGCGCGTTAGAACAATCCAACTGTAATTTTTCCATGTAAAATTCGACATTTAGATCTAAAAAAAAAGCCTTTACTTTTTTTTTTAAAAGTTGAGAATAATTATTTTACACGATTTCTTACTTTACAATATAAATACTCTTTATTGCACACTTCTTGACTTTTTTTTCTCGAATATTCTTTATGTTAATAAAGTTTCTTAGGCATTGAATCTTCTATTCACTAAACTTCTCTGCGTTTTTGAAAATGTTTTACAAAAAAAATACTACAAAAAGTGCATGCCGGTCTCTGGGTTTGAACTCGCGGACACCGACTTCGTTAGCTATAGGCCGAACCACCGGGCTACGTATGAGTTGTAAGAACACAATGAATTTTCGAACATGGTAATATGAAACTGTTATAATCCCGCTCTCGCAACATTATATCTAGTCTCAAGTCACCTCAGCGCCTATTTTTTTGTTCATCCCATATTTTTCACGTTTTTTCTATAAAATTGCTGAAAGTGTAAATGGGGATGTTTTTACTTTCCAGTCAAGTTTATGCTTACCAATTTTCAAGTCTTTAGCTCATTGATTCAAGGAGTTCCTATACAAAGTTCAACCCCATTTTTTACCCCATTTGAACCCTTATCTTTATTTTTTATAGCCTATAGCCTGGCTGAAGATCCACTTAACGTTTTAGAAAAAAATGCATATTGATCCATTCCCTCGTTTTCACGTGATGCCGTTACATATAAACAGACAGACAAACCGACAAACAGACAAAAATTCTAAAAACTGTTGAAGTGTGTTCTGTTATCGATTCTAAGAGAACTTTTTGCCAATATCTTCAATGTACAGACTTTCGACCCTCTACAGCTTTATTATATGTACAGTAGAATATGATGCTTACTGCACACGATGTTTTGACACTTTTTTTTTCGTATCATTGTTGCCTAACAATCATAATAAAATAAGCAGTATACGCAAAATGGAATAATTATAAACTAAACTAAATTAAACTCGCCTACTGTACCCCGTACCTTTTACCGTATTTTTCTTCACCTTTATAATAGTACTATTAATAATAAGTGATATTTTAAATTTGTACCTAAGTTTGAATGTGCATTTACATTCCAATCGATTACAACCATACTTTATAAATATTTTGAATGTGCTTTCAGGATGGACATTTTTCAATACCATTCTTAGAGAGAAGCGAGAGATCTTACAGTTATTATACCTTATCCTGACAGTGCTGTCAAATCAACTGTACAAATTCATCGATGTATCATGACAAGGTTCTCGCTTTAATTGAAGTATCTGAGATCCAAGCATAAATAAATCAGAGTCCGACCAAAAACCAGCATTTTCCTTAGTAATCGATACGTGCGCCTCACTAAAGCAGCTCAGCTGGAATTAAATTCATAGCATGGGACGACAAAAGATAGTGAGGTGCTGTTGATCCCGCTCTCATTAGCCGATAATCATCCCATCCGCAGGGATTGCATTGTCGACTTTCCAATTCCAATATATACATTTTTCTTTTAAAAAATATGAGAAATTTGTTGCAGACATTGTTCTAATGGGTAGATTGGAATACAAATTGAGTTTCTTATAGTTCCTAATTTAGAAAGATTTAAATGGAGAATCATATAATAAAATGTATACAATGATTACGTAGTATATAAACAAACGATCGAAATTGTATTCAGGGTTTAAAATTATAACTAAAGAAATAAAATATAGGTACAAGTACAAAACTCATCAACATCATCATTATGATCATATCAGCGGAAAAACGTCCACTGCTCGACATAGGCCTCCCCCAAAGAGTGCTATAATGACCGGTCCTGCGCAACCCGCATCCAGCGGACTCCTGCGACCTTTCATCATATCAGCCGAAAGACGTCCACTGCTGGACATAGGCCTCCCCCAAAGAGTGCCACAATGGCCGGTCCTGCGCCACCCGCATCCAGCGGACTCCCGCGACCTTTACCAGGTCATCAGTCCACCTGGCGGGGGGCCTACCCACGCCGCGCCTTCCGGTACGTCCTTTACCAGGTCAAAATTGGTACAAACTCAGTACAAAATTGTCCGCCCTCAATACAACGTTGCCCAGGGCATCGTTCTCCCATCGGTAGTGGCGTAACTCAACTTTCATTTTCTCACAAAAAAATACATTTGGATCTACAGTCTAACATAAAATAACATAACCTACGTAATTAGCCTAACATACGTACAGAGGCACGAATTTGACCCAGATGAAAAATATTTTTCATCGAATATTTTGCCGAAGGGTTTGCTAAAAAAATACTCGCCAGAAATAAAAGAACAACATTCACTTTATAAGTACAATTAAAAAAATAAACTTTTTTGAGGTATTTTTCAACAATTTGTAGCTTTTGCGGATTTATATTAAGGCGCTTATTTTATTTTTAAACAAAGCGGACCTTTAATATTAAAATAGCATACAAGAAGATGAAAAAGTTCAAAATATGAAACAATTGGACCACATTAAAAATATAAATAAATGAAATGAACGAACAACCTCAAGCCCTTTCATATGATACCTCACTTGACCTAGTAGGTAGAGTTTAACTTTTTGCTTATTCAAACATCGTTGATAATTTTCATGTCAGTACATTTTCAAAGAATATAAAAAAACTATTTTATAAGAAAATACTATAATTGATTTGAGTTAGGTTTGTTGTTAAGAACTATTCAAAATTACAAATTTATTATATAAATACATAGTTTCCGAGATATTTACTGATGTGACAGCCGGACAAACGAACAGAGTTGCAGCACATGGATTCCTTTTGTACTTTTTTGGTGAGGAATCCTAAAAGCTTACTAACAAAAAAGTTACCCATCATTTCCATGATCAATGTGAATTATTTTTACATGATAAACGGTTTAAATAAATGCCGGTATGAAAACATGCAATACAATAAAAAAGTTTACGAGGTGTCTTTCAGACAGCGGATAAATTGCGTCCGTTTATAGTACATTATGATACAAGTGTGCTAAGTTGGTCATTACACTCGAGTCGGTTTTTAAGCCTGAGCCGAAGGCGAAGGCTTAATGGAGACGAGAAGTGTAATGACCAATGCTCACGTGTTTCATACGACGTTTTTCAACACATTTGCGAGAAAAAAATAAAATAATAAAAAATTAAAATGTTAAAAGATATGTAATGAAAAGGCACTAGTGCGATAATGTAATGTAAAAGTCACGGCATGGGTAATATTCTGCATTATTTTGCTAATATTTAAAAAGATATTTAATGAAAAGGCACTAGTGCGATAATGTAATGTAAAAGGCACGGCATGGGTAATATTCTGCATTATCAGTGTAAATACGCTGTAATAAGACCTACTTTACGAGCAGGTGTGTTGAAAAATAATTAATGTTCGCACACCGCAGTCAGTCTGGGGCTTGTGGCAGAAACAGCAGGGCACTTTTGTTTTCTTATAAAAATAATTATACGGAGCTTTATTGAAACATATAAAGTGGAAAAGTCTGTGAGATCTATCGGCAAATTCAACCAACTTATGTACTTTAGACAAAATTGAATCCTGACCCAGCATGGAACCTTGTTACAAATTACTGACGTATTAACGTCATATGATCATGCGTGTGTTCGTTAATTGTAACAAGGTTCTATGGTGGTTCATGATTCAGTTGGTTCGATTGTACAATTACGTCGATTACAAAAATTTATACGCGACTTAACGGTAGGTGAAATGATATTAAATTACTAAACAAAAACGGTAGTCGGCCAAATGATGTTTTAAATTTGACCAAACATTGAACTACCGAGACGTTTCAAACATCAAATATTATGAATATAATCACAGAGGTCTTAATTAGTCAATAAAAATTAAACTTATTTACAGGATGTTTTCATGTAACAAAGTAGTTTTCAAACCACATGCTCGACAATGCCGAATTATAGGTCATGTAAACCCTACCGAAAGCAAGACATTAAATCCCTTGGTATTAGCCGGGTTATAATGTTGTACTGAATTTCATTATAACCCGCTGGTTAATAATATGATTTCACTTTTCATAATTCTTATTACTATATGCATAAAGTTTAATTTTGCTAAACACAATTTGTCCTAGGCCATGGCCTACTTGATTTGACAAAATAAATGAAGTTTGCCTCCGTGTGAACCCCGGTCCGGAGGAGCGCGGTGGTCGAAATTCGAATTTCGAATCTAGGACCACGGCTTGTGCTTTCGAATTTGGAACGCCGCGCGCCTTCATTTGTTCACGCGTGACGAACAAATCGAGTTCTTGTAGGTGCCTATAGAAGATTTAATTTCAAAAATAATATTGAAAATGTCGAGTGATGAAAGTGTTTTGACTCCTGAGTTTATCAAATTAGATGCCATAGGCATTGTCAACAATCTGCTGCCAGAGAAGTCAAAGGAAAAATACCTAAAAGCCTACAACGATTTTGACAAATAAAAACATTACCTTATCTTTCCATAATTGGACTAACGTGTCTAATGTTACTATGTACTTTTAATTTGCTAAATAAACATTATTTATCTACTGAGCCTGTTTTTTCGTCTCGCATAAGGTGTGAAAAGTAGAGTATACACCTCGGGGATAAGACTGTTTTAGTCTTGGGCGGTTGAACCCCTCACAGCACTCAGGACTCAGTCTTAATTCCCTCGCTTCGCTCAGGAATTAACTTATAACTCCCTCGCTACGCTCAGGAGTTAAATTATGAGTCCTTCGTTACGTTCGGGATTCAATTCGCTCCCGTGACATAAAACAGTGCTTTATCCCCTTGGTGTATAATCTACTATTTCCTACTTTACCCCAAAAAGCAAGGGTTACTTCTAAGAATGAGTACTATCAGTTCTAAACATAATGGTACATACATAATAAAATAAGTACAGTACGCGGCACGAAAGTTTGCGTGTCTGAAGTTAGCCTCGAGTCGCCTCCCGCATACCCGTCCGACACCTCTGACACCTTTGCGGCGCTACTAGTAGCTTACATCAGATGGCGTTATCACGCGATAAGTGACAGGATAAGCGCGTCGTCTCGTTCTATCGAACGGTGTCAGCCAGGGACGGCAGCTCTATCCTGTCACTTATCGCGTGATAACGCCATCCATGCTACGGGGCCAGAATCGTTAACTGATTTTAATCGTATTGTAAGCACCTTGTATATCTTTTTTTTCATCGTGTTGTCTTTTCTCTCGGATTGCTCTGGATTTTAATACAGGCAATAACTATGTCGTACCTGAAATGTTTAGATATAGTTCGGATACTTACCCAATATTAGGCTCCAGTGTACAGTCAGCTGCAGAGAAAAGCCCCCCCCCCCTGCATACGGTAAGCGGATGGAAGTTTTTTTTAAACTACGAGTAGGATTTTTCTATGGATGCTTGCTTATTTTTTTGTTATCAAAGACGACTTGCAAATCAGAGTATTCCCGGTTTACGGTATATTGTTTTCACTGTGTATTACTTACTGGTCCTACTGTTTTCAGCTCAGCTGCCGTTCTGGTCAGAGGCTAATAGCTATTCGGGGACCGCGGAACTTACTTTATTTGGTCAATTTCTTCCCATTTGTTACAGGGTTACGGGGTGGTAAAAGATTTTTTCTTGTTACTTTGATACATTGGGTGGGGAAATTAAACGGTGCCATTTTATTTGCCAACTAGGTGGGTGTAGCAAGTGAAACTTCGAGCATTTTTGTGCCTATTGGTATTTTAATAAACATATTGAATGAATGAATGAATGAATGGTTTATTCACAATGAACATACATAAGATCTTAAATATTGGTATACATGTTTCTTCCCATAATATATTCAGCCCGATCAGGCATATGAAAATTTAGTCAGTGACTTGATCACTGTCTATAACTAGATAAAATTACATTTAAATTAATTCATTCAGTAAATAAATATTAAACATTGTGTCATCGCATGCATGATCGGTTATACTAAATTACATTGATTATTGATAAAATTGTAATAAAATAATAATAACAGTCAAATATCATTCTATGTCACATAATCGTCAAATCTATCATTTAAAAACTCCTTAATACTATAGAAACATTTTTCAGCCAACATTTTGTGCAATTTTGTTTTAAATTCATGAATTATTGATATAATATTGATATAGTAAACGTGCCAGTGCCTGACACTGGCCCAATACTCGACACATATCATCTCATCATCAGATCCTGACTTGGTGACAATGGGATCACTTCAGGAGTATACACTTTCGAATAAAAAAAGAATTTTGGAAATTCGGCGAACATATATACATTACATCTTTGAGGAGTTCCATAACCCATCTGTGGTCTTCATCATCAGTTCCACTTAACCGAAATTGCAATCATCGAGGGTAAATACACGAGTTATAATAGAAAATATGATCACACGTGTTCCTATAAAATTTGAGGGTTGCCCTTAATTTCCCTGGGAATCATCAGATCCTAAATTGGTGACAATGAATAAAAAAGAATTTTGGAAATCGGTCCACAATTGACGGAGAAATCGGCGAACATAACATTAAAAAAAAGTATAACACTTAGGTACAGTGGAACATATCATAACCTCCTCCTTTTTTGAAGTTGGTTAAATAGGTATCTAGAGACACACTCGTGCTTTGTTCAATTCATGCACTAGATGTGGGGGGCCCTAAAAACGGCATTATCGGCTTAAAAATACATATATAGAATTATTGAACTACGGGTTTTATTTTAAAACATTCAACGCAGGTAATATTCTTAAACTTAGGGTGATCTCATCTAATTAGGTGATAAAATCGAAATTTGAATAAAAGTCCATGTTATTGTCAATCAATGTTTTTACTTTTAATAGGAACAACAGACAGTCTTACTATTAGCATAATCAGTCATTTAAATCTTAATTATTACAAGTAATACTGTTCATAATCTGCATTTATTTATGCTGCCTGAACATCGCTTATTTGGTGACAATCACTTTAAGTCGGTGATACGCACTACTCTAATTAGACTATAACCAAATTACACAAGCTTTAATATTTTTTTATCACTTAATTAGGGATAATGAGTTGTATTTGAAATATATTTAGAAAACAACATAAAATAGTATTAAATTAAATTGCATGTATGCATTTATATAATGTCATGTTTGACTCCAATACGTTTTCAATTGCTGATTTTAACGTAGCTTCATTGTACTTGCGGTTTTTTTCTTTTTAATCGTCCATGTTCTGAGAATTAAAAAATACAACTAAATCAGTTTCTGTCAAAAAAATCGTTTTTGGTACAAGCTTTTATTGGAACGATTCTAACGAGCCCAAACTCAACGGGGTTACGTCGGTAAAATACTGAATTCCCATGGCCACCTTCTGTCTCCATCATCAGATCAACTTGATGGTACCATGATATTAAATTGTCAACCAAACTATAATAATACCCAACATTTCAGCTCCATCGGATAACGGCAAGTGACTGAAAAATGGATTGCATTTTGACGGACAACTTACATACTTATTACTTACATAAGTACATACGAACAGGCCAAGTTAATATAAAACTTGTAAAAAAAATTACTCATTTAATTTGGTGATAAACAACCCATAATAATATGCTAACGTTGCTTATGTTTCGCAAGTTTATTAATTATGGATTATTCAACACAATACATGCAATAAACAATTAAAATACACGCGTTTTAACTAAATTTCACTCTTATCTTTAACTTACCTTGTTTTATTTGGTGATACCGTTACGGCATCAAACATTTGAAAATGATAACTTTTTGACCGGCTTTCACAACATACTGTGAAAAAACTATACAAGTTTTGTTAAAAACGATAACTGATATATCAAATATAATGTCTTTTTACTTCACTGTCCACTTTTTATACAAATCAAGGCACTTTTAGTATTTAAAAACTAATTGTAAACGCAGAACCAGTTTATACATGTCCGCGCGGCGCCGAAATGACGTCTCGTGCGGGAAATTTGAAAATATTAACTATCTCGCTCTCGCAATTTGACCCACGAGAATGCAAACGAAAAAACAACTTAATGCTCTGTACTAAGGTTGCATTTAAAAGGCCCTAATTCACTAGCTTTATTCGGTAGCGCCCTTCAAAACATGTATAACCGAATGAGGCGTGTCACCGAATTATGCGAGTTTACCCTACAAAGTTAATTACGTATCTTTATCCCGTTAAAACTGATGTATTTTGTTGTGCTACAGATAATAGGAGCAAAAAATTCAACGGTAGAATATTAAGCTTCTGATCAATTATTTCCACATGATTAAACTTAAAAAAAAAAAAAAAAAAGTTTTTTTGTTCTTCAAAATAAGTTAAGTTGTATTTTTTTACTCTTCTAGAGTGCTATCAGTATTTTTTTATTTTAAAGACACTCAAAAAAAAATCACAAAAATATCTTTTGAAAACAAAAACGCAAAAACTATTATGATTCGTTACATGATGTTTCCTCAAAATCCGCATTGACTGCTGAGCTATGTCGTGGTGCCAAGATAGATTACTTGGAGGTCATAACTTTAGACCAAAATATCTCCGAATCCAAAAAATAATAAAATGAGTGAGGTACGGGTTACTACAAATGCTCTAAGGAAGCGTCCCTTTGAACATTTGCTCCTATTACAGGCCACACCCTGTTTAGAGTTTGTCAAAGTTTTCGAATATGGGATTTTCCAACTGAGACCATAGTAGTGGGTGCGGGAAGGTAAATACGCCCTGGTACGTGACGCTGGGCTATTGATTCATCTTCCAAGTCTGCTCATACACGTCCCCGTCGCCTCACTCCAAACTTCCCATTCTTCCACCATCATCATCAAATGCCACAATATGGAATCCCCACGAGCAACGGTACATACTTCTCGTAGAAAGGGTCCAAAAGTCATTTGCACGATTTTTGTATAGTAAAATGTATGGCAACTACCCTTTCCTCTACCCAACCCTCTTTGTTATCGGCATGGTTGGCTACACATCTCTCGAAGCCCGCAGAAACCTCTCTTTGGTCAAATATTTTCTCCGACTAATACGTGGAGTGGTAGCCAATCCCACGCTACTTGCTATGGTGACTATTAGAGTTACACACGTCTCGGCCAAATCGCTACGTCCTCGCAGCCGCGGCTTGTTCGCCGTCCCGTCGGCCAGTACGCGCGCACAGGACTCTTCTCCCCTACACCAAGCATTGATGCTACTGAATAACATTTTAACCAGTGACACCCATCTCGACGTCTTTTTCACACCAGAGAATCGTTTTCTGGCCGCATCTAGTCACTATCTAGAATCGATTGTCACACCTAGCTCTATCTAATTATTAATACCCAATTACCCATGTGCACGTACCTACCTATTGACTATTGATTGTTAAATATTATTTATTATTGTATTTTGAACCCATTTAATTACTTTAATTTTATTATAAATTAGTAAGTAAGGTTTATCTGTCAGTGCTAATTATTACATTAAATAAAATAAATAAATAAATCATTTCACATTCCTTTAATCCTTGCACGCAACTTGCAGGTTCTGCTAGGAGACGGTGGAGACGGCAACGCATATTCTATGCTCCTGCGGACCACTCGTGCACAAAAGAAGTACCTAAGTACCTAGGGCGGCACATCATGCACCCAGAGGAGGTACAACATATCACCGCCCAAAGAATCTGGAATTTCCTGGAGGCAACGGGCCTTAACGCTAAACTCTAAAGAAAGGGCTGCCACAATAGATCACTTGCTGGTCGAAGCGATATATTAAGGCCCACAAATAAAAAAATAAAATAAAAAATGGTATATAACGGCTTACGATAAGTCAATTCCATCCTAGAATCTTTTTTGACGGATGTATGCTTTTCCGAGTAGAAAAGTCGTTCCATAGAACCTTTTTTTTGGCGGAAACTAACATTTTACTTAGAGCAATTTAATGTTGTAT